>JALJCO010009251.1:1110000-1710000 GCA_023101725.1 Atherinomorus stipes | reverse complement strand
TCTCCTTGGCCAAGTACACAGGGCGCATGATTACTCGGAGGCATAGTGACAGGACCGTCAACTGCCAAATCTCTCCCCCTCTGTCAAGTGTTTTTACTAACTGCACCCCACACTTGAAGGGGTAGATCCACGACATCAAGAGTATAGCTGGATTTACTCAGACGGAGCAGTTGAATCTTTTTCCAATCTTTATTTGAAATGATTTTTCTGCTTTGCTCTTAGTCCATTGGACAGTGGTCAGGTAAAAACCTTAAAAAGACAGACATATAATTAGTTCATGTAAGCACAATATTTACAACATACACAGCAGCAACATAAATAAAATACACTCATCAAATTCCCATATAAATTAGCAGAATTTTACTAAGATTATTGCTCTTTTATCATTAACCTTATTTATAATTTACCTAATACAGTACCCAACTTGCCCCATTCACCAATATACTACACACTACACTATGCCCAATAAACCCATGAATATTATACACATAATGTGGTCCCATAAATGATGTACTATGATCACATATTCTCAATCTATTTACTGTACAACAAACAATTGCAAGTTCTGCTGCGACTCACTGCAGCCACTTTAAAGTCCAGATGCACAAACCGCATGAGCAGGGCTCTGCACACGCCAAACATCCTCTGTCAAACACCAAGGTAGCAGCACGGCTCACAAATAAAAGTCATATTTCTTACCGGTTGCCTCCTCAGTGTTTGTCCGTGGGTCCTCAGATCTTTGCAGCTAGTTTGCAGTGCAAGTCTCTCACACACACTCGCGAATTACCACAGATGCATTCCCAGCTGCCATTTATGCCCTGCCCTTGTCTGTCAGGAGCCTCAGGTGCAAACACACACCTAAAGCTCGGCCCTGAACTGCCAGCAATCAGCAGGTCAGGACCCTCTATTCACAATAATGTCCCTATGCTCCATGTAGGCTGCCGCCCTTCCAGAATCCATGGACCCACCCCTAGTGCTACATGGATCCCCACTTGCAAGTGCCAGAATGTGGCAAGGTACGCAATGGAGGGCCTGGGCAGGATTCGATCCCGCAGACTCCCGGGTGAGAGTCATTCCTGCTTACCAGGCAGCCAAAGGGCCAGTGGTCAAGTGGCCAGGGTGCATGATCACTTGGAGGCATATAGTGACAGGACCGTCAACTGCCACAAATCAATCCAACAGTAGTTAAGAGGGTGATGGGCAATTGTAAACTTTGGTTTTGGTTTACCTTTGATAACTTTGAACTTAAGCTCACTACCATGTAGAAAAAATTACAGACTTCAATCCATTTATGAATGGGGAACAGTGTACGGTTTTATCTTTTTCTTCACCAGATAAAAATGTTGCATATTTAGAGCTTCCCCTGGCTATTAAACATGTATATCAAAATTAAAACAGTCAAATTGTCTTGATGCTTAGATGATACATTAAGCCCCAGTATCAAAATTTGAATATTTACAACATAAACAGAACTATATTTTGGACTTCGTGCAAACATCTGGTTGACTGAAACAATCATTCCTTATTTGAGCCTTCCAGCAAAGGACTCCTCAAAATGAACTCCTCTGATATACTCACACATCTGTATTTCTCTGTGACACAGACAAATGGGGCAATTGGGGACAGTAGAAAAAAGTAGTCTAGGTTCTCCTGCCTGCTCACTGAAAACGATTCATCAGGCAGCAGCCGACCCTGCTGCCCGTTTCTCTGCCTTGTCTTCAATTCGCTTAAATCCCAATCTCAGTTCCACCCACACATCCATCCTCATCTTACAGCTGCTTTCTCTCATCATTGGCACATCTTGGTCACAAGCATCCAGTAATCCCTCTACAGGGGTGAGGGGCTTGTAGATGAGCTGTGGCTAAGTGTTACTGTATCAGTTGCTTGGAAAAACATCGGCCAGATGTCTTAATAGTTGAGATAAATCCTTTGCCCTGTAGATTCTGCAGGAAGAAATTGTGTGTTTATGATATTTAATATCAAAGGTGGGTAGGGGGTCCTGGGAAAAGAGTTTGAGCAAGTTGCATTTTGAAAAACACACCGCAAAAGTCCTGCCCAAACACGCATCCCCATAGTTCACGAGCGGGTCGTCGAAGACAACTGAAAAGTGCCTAGCTTGTTTGCTCCATTAGCTAGTAAACAGCTGATGAACCGCATTTCTAAAAGTATTTAATTCACTCACCTCCAACTCTTTCTGTGGTTTAAAAAGTCCACACTGCAAAAGTGATCCACATCCATTTTTCTTTTCTCTTTCGTGGATTTATCAAAGCCAATAGCTGATCAGATAGCAGCAGCAGCAAGCAGTTTGCTGGCCATGATTGTTTACCCTGTGAGTTGCAGAGAATAGGTGAATGTGTGGAGGGGGGATAAAGGACAAACAGCAGTTGAGTTTGATAGACATATCATCATTCAATCATCCTGAACAGGCTGGTCATGATGATTGGAGGGTTTTTTTCAGTCCTGTCTGTTCCACAGGTGACAACATTTTTTGTGTGTGTGTCAGAGCATTTAATTAATTGGGAATCTATTATACTTTGGCATCCTACACAGCATTTTAAGACTTGAATGTTCCCCTCCAAATACCACATTGTGTTAAAGTAGGATAAAATCAGGGCTGTGTATAAAGATCTTGAAATGACCTTGAGATGAACGATATTGAGACATGCAACATTGCAACGCTGTTCTTTGATGACTGCAAAGATAAAAAGAGTTGAAATACTGAATGCTGATTGCCTTACATATAGCAAGGGAGCTATGTGTAGTTCACCACAAAAATGACAGTACACAAACAGTTTTGGTGCAGACCCAGACATCATGGATGACAACATCAAGCCTAGATTAAATCCTCTGTAGGCGGGGGTCTAAGCTCACCCTGCAACTGAATACTATGGTGGAGTCAGTGTAGTCGTGGTACTGTACAGTAGGTACTTATGAGAAGGGCAAGAGGAACAGTGAAGGGTTGAGCAATTTTTTTGAATAGAAAAGATGTAATAGAAATAATTGACCAAAGAGAGATGGAAGCAGAAAGACAGAGGTTTAATTTAGACACGATATCTGTTGGTGTGAGGGATGACATTGACATTCTGATGTTTTCATTTCTCAACAATTTCCATTAAAAGACCACAGCCATCAGCTGTAGGCCAGCTTGTCCCATATTCTGCTGCACTGAGACATTTTCATGGTAACTTGCACAGAGGAATCCTGATGTACTCTACAGTTGGGCTGAAATTTCTCCAAAGCATACTCTCTTTACACCTGTTTGACTAATTTATTTATGTTTTCTGGAAATTTAAAACAACAAAAAAACACACAAAAGTCTTGAATATGACAGAATAAACATGTAGTTTTAATCTACAGTACAGGCAGGTTGGAGTAGCCGTAAAGTGTAAGAAGGACTGTTTGCATTGTTTTCTTTTTCATGAAATTAGTTGACAAACATAATTAAGAATAATGCTTGCATGAGTCATTTTTCTCATACAGTAGATAGTGCATTGAAAATAGCCTGAGGTTAAAGTCACAGACAGTGTGATCTTCGCACCTTGTGTACTTGTGAAGTCTGCCTCCAGCCTATTCCTGGATCTGTGAATCACAAACTGTCGCGTGTAATTAAACAAGAATCACATCACCCATCCTCTTAAGAGTGTGTATTGCTTGCTCATAAGCACAATTTCATTAGCATATACAAGCCTGACTTCCCTTGACTAGAAAAACTATAGAGGTAATATCTCACCCCATACAATTTCTCACATTTAGCTTAAGCTTTTTCTTTGGAATTAAAATTTTCATTTTTGAGCCACAGTTTGAGATGATTTCAAGTTTTTCCACTTCCCTTATTTATTTCTTTTTTTATACGTGTGTGAGAAATCGTGTAAAGGTTTAAAACAGCAAACATCAGCAGGGAAGGCTTGGAGCAGTGAGAGAAGCATTGGCAATCACTCCTGTTTTCCAGTGATGAAGAACTGAGGGATGATAAGAAGGAAGCTCACATTTCATGATGCAGTTTCTTTAATTAGACACCAGAGTCTTGAGAAAACAAAAAAGAAGGGGAAAGGGAAGGAAGGAGAGATGGAAGGAGATGAGGTTGTTAATTCCACTGCTGTCTGCTTGCATTTGAGTACTCATTAATCTGGGAAGGGGTACACTCTGTTGTGTTACTGAGTTTTTTTTTTTTTTTTTTTTTTTTTTAAGAAAGGGGGGAAACCAGCATTAGTACATGTGCTGCATTGAGAAATTGTCAGCGGTGTTTCACTGGAGAGATCTGTTCAGAGGGAGAGATGGATGCTGTTAGCATGCTGAGCTTTTCTGCTCCTTTCCTCACAAGCAGAGCTCTTGGACTGTGACCTTCAAAGTTTACCACAAATACCAATCAAGGGTGACTACTTGATTGTATAATGCATTCATATTAGAGTTAATTGAGCTACTGTTGGCAAAGATGAATGAGCGTGCTTCATTTGTTTTGTGATTAACATTGATGAGGTATCACGAATGATTTAGACATTTTCTTCCTTCTCAATTAGAGTAATGTTATCTGTGTTTACAGAATACCTCTCCATGTACAAAAAATATCCGCTGTAATTGGAAACCAGACAATTGATTGCGCTCACAGCAAGTCAATGGTAATTGAACAAAGGGTTATGTTTGGGTCATTAACTCAACGCAACTGGCAGTTCATATACTCCATGTTGAGCTTGTGTACATCATCATCATATGCATGGTTATTTATTATCCTGGCTGCTCAATTTACAGAGCAAGATGTCTGAACAAAGGTGAATTAGAAGCTAACTCTTCTAAAACTTAAACATAATGCCTGCCAAAGGTACAGTATGTGTGTACATAGAGTAAGTATTTATATGTATTGGCATTTGAATAAAGGTGGAGAGTTTGTCCTTTCCCAATCTACTTTCTCTAGTCTACCCTTGGCATTGGCAACTCCTTCTCTCCTGGAGCATTGTCAATAACACCTCTGCTACCTCCATTCTGCCCAGAGGAGAGCACCATTCAGCTGGATCCAAGGTGCAGCCAGCACTCCCACCCCCTTTCCTATTGCCATTAATCCACTCCTTCGGCAGACACAATCCATCTCCCCTTGGCACCTGTTTGACAGAGGGTAAAAACAGGGATGAGATAGCAGGGTGTGGATCAATCCCTTCGATCGTAGTCTCCATCTCAGCAGTCATTCACCTGACACTGGTTGTTGTTTGGCCAGATGCTGCCCCATCATTTTGGTTTAGAAGATGGATACATGACATTGTGGTATTGTTTCAACAGAATTTATATACCTATGTGTATATACTGTAAATATATATACAGCAGCGGGGGGGAAAAGGTATTGAACACATCAACATTTCTCTCAGAAAATATATTTTCAGTAGAGCTATTGATGTGAAATTTTCACCAGATGTTGGCAACGACCCAAGTAATGTACACAGAAATCCTGACATGTATGTCCATAAATTATGTGTAAAATGGTGAAATGACACAGTGACAGTGTATTGAATACACTTACTGAAATCTATTTAATACTTAGTGCAAAAATCTTTGTTGGTGATTCCAGTCTCAAGACGCCTCCGGTATGGAGAAACCAGTGGAATACATTGCTCAGGTGTGATTTTGGCCCATTCTTCCACACAAACTGCCTTCAAATCTTCAAGTTTCCGGGGTCTCTTCTGTTAACTCAGATCTTCAGTTGTTTCCAAAGATTTCCAATTGGATTCAAGTGCGGTAATTCACTGGGTCATTCTAGCAGCTTTATTTTCTTTTTCTTAAACCAGTTGAGTGTTTCCTTGGCTGTGTGCTTTGAATGGCTGTCTGTTGCTTAAAGATCCAGCCTCTTTTCATCTTCAGCAGCTGGCAGCTGGCAGCAGATTCTGGTCCAGAATGTCTACTTTTCTCCATTCATTCTTCCTTCAATGATATGCAGTCTGCCAGCATCACATGCTGAAAAAGAGCCCCACACCATGATGTTCTACCTTCAAACTTCATTGTATCTATGCAGAGCTGGACTGGGACACAAAATCGGTCCGGACATTTTGAACCGAGACTGGCCCATCAGATATTGATGGAACGACGATGACACCTCTGAATGACAACAAGTGCTTCTACACTGTGTTGTTTGTATGTACTTGTCTAATGTAGCCTACTTGTCTAATAAACTTAAACCTGAACCTCCTCCCACCATCTAAAGTATTGTACATTAGGTAAACAGGTCTCCCTTAAAAAAGAGACAGCGTGTCTCAATGGGATTTACCTGAATAAATAAAGGTTGAATAAAAAGATAGATAAAAACCATCCTCCCAGTCCTGTTATTATATACAGTAGCCTATTAGGTGTTCTGTAAATGAACAAGGTGACAAAAAGCTACAATATCATCAGCAGGATGTTATAATAGTCAAAATATTGTTTCATAAAAACAAACATGAACCAGGTGAAAAAGGTAATCAGTGCACTTTATTTTACTGTTTTTTTCAAGTGCAAGTGCAGCCCCCACCATACTCATGCCATAGGCCCCTATTACAATCTTACTCCAAACAGGCTTGATAAACTGGATGTAGCCAGAAACCAGCAACCTTAAAATCAGTGCTCCTGAACTGAACAGCTGTTCATGAACTGGGTAACCTCCCCATCACAGCATGTGATGATAGTTAAATAATCTAAATATTCCAGCTGCACACTGTGAAGTCACGTTACAATTCCAATCTTTATCACAGAATAATATTCCATAAATGACTGAAATATGGCGATTAAACAAACCCTCAGTACAGACCAGTTTTTATTTTCTCCTGATGCAACCATTTCATTTAGTGGACTTGCTCTAAAATATTCTTTCAAGTTCAGCTCTCAGATAACACGATGACGTTAATAACACCTATGAATGACGGATTCTTTTTACTACTGAGAATCACCGTTAACGGCAGTATTCAGCTCTGTGCGTGCGATGTAGGCGACATATCGGCGTAGCAGGAGAAATATTCTAGCTGATTTCCACATTCACCTCCCTGGTAGATTTATAACGCTGATATCTGTGGTGCTCTTGTATGCAACTGTAGGTTTATGATGTGTTGCAGTTTCTTTTCTGGATCTGCAGATGAAAGTAGGGCTGGTATCAGCTGGGGAACTGCACCAAGCAGAGTTTTTTGATGGTTCACCTCAGTTCCAGTATGCATTTCCTGTTTTAGAACATTAACACTGGCAGCTGACGCTTATTTAACAAGATCCAAAAATTAGGAAACATGGTATCACAAACTGGCCAGTCACAAGGGAGTACTTCAGTGTTCGTGTATTGGGGTGCATGTCAGGTCTGGAAGGGGTGTGTGTCAATCCTCTGTGGATCTACACAAAGGATACGGCAATGACAGTGTAACTGCCCCAACGCAGACCCTGCCCAAGTATAACTCCAACTTTAGCCCTCAGATTCGATGCATCAGTCTAGTGGTCTGTGGTACAGTATTGCACCTTAAATCATTTTTGCATTGGCTTTATTTCTCAGAAGCTTTGTCCACTGCTTATACACGCACACGCACACAAACGTACACATTCAAGGGCATATTCTTGGATTTATTAGTGAGAAATGTGTTTGCAGTAACCTGTATGCCCTTATGTTCCCGTCCCTGTCACTATGCCCCTTGCTTATAATGATACAATACCTGATGCACTGCAGCTACCACTAACAAGTTTGGACTTAAGCTTTGATGTTTGTCCTTTATGTGTTTTCAGTAATACACTGCAGTTTCAAAGTGATTGGCTAAAGGTGAGATAGCACATCTCCTCAAAACCTGACTTCAAGGTAAAAGCTATTGGGAGGGACTCACTATGAGAAACTTGGTCAGCCAGTATATTTAAGAGTGAGCCGACCAAACTTTTTGTGTGGATTACTGTATGTTGCTAAACCTAGAAATATTGAGCTGAAGCAACCCCAGATCACAAACTTTGCCTCGCAGGCTTTTATGGGATACATTAAGTATGATGGATGCAGCACCTCATCTGCTGCTGTTTTATTTATATATTTAATTTTTTACATTAGCACGTCCATCACTGTGGAAAAAAAGAAAATCTGGGATTCAAAATATTTACCTTTTCTCCCTACTGTATACCTTACGTTTTCTTTAAATTGCATGCATGGAAATGTGATTATTTTGCCTTGAGTTCATTTCTTGATGTAATATCAGCAGTTTTAAGTAATCTTCATTTATGATAATTAAAATTCTACCTCTGACCACGGTTGTTCCTAAAGATAATGGTTCACTGCCATCCTTTGGGCAGTTCTTAACCCATTTTTGCAGTTTCAGCATAGTTTCTCCCAGTTTAGTTTGCTTGATGCAGATGAATAATTTGACTCTTCTGGATCAGAGTAACTTCCTTTCCACAACCACAGTATGCATTTTCCTTGAAGAATCAGTTAGGTTCAATAACATGTTCCCTGCTAAATAATAAAGCATATTTATTTCAGTACTAGCACCAATACAATTTCTGCATTACATGTGGAGAGTTTTTAAATCCAAAATTTATTTAATATTTAATATTTTATATCCTATATTCATTCATTAATCTTCACGGCACAGCATAAAATTGAATATTATAGTAATTAAAAGAAAATAACTTTAGCTCTCTAAATAAATACGTACTGACATCATAATGTGTCTGAAGTGTTCTGACGAGGACAAGAGGGAAGGGGAACACATTACACCAGTTTAAAATTGGCATTGAGTCCCTGTATGTTTCAAGATTGATTTTAAGGTTATTTTAGTTATTCTAAATGTCTTAATTGTCTTGGGCCTCCAATTTATCTGACATTCTTTTAGAATAAGAGCCCTCGCAGACCCTGGTGTCCTCTGGTACCAGACTTTAGTTGTTACAAGGTTAAGGAGGACTAGAATAGTGAGACTTCATTCCACTATTATGGTCCTTGTTTGTGGAACAACCTGCTGGAGAACCTTGGGGCTGCAGAGACTGTTGATGTTTTTAAAAAAGAGGCTCAAGACCCTTAGCTTTAAACTGAATTCTATTTATTTACTCATCTATTTGATTTAGTATATATCTATTTAATTTTTATTTTATTTCATAGCTGTATATGTATTTAGTTATGGTCTTACTTATTCTTTTGTATTCACTCTTATTGTTCATATTCGTCCTTACTCTCGTTAGGTTTATTCTTCTGTTGTTATAACCTTTTTAGCTTTTTAATTCCAGTCAGGGCTGGACTGTGACAAAAAAATTGGCCTGGGCATTTTGAACTGAGACTGGGCCACCAGGTATTGTTGGAAAGACAATGAAGCCTCTGAATGAAAACAAGTGCTTCACTGTCTTGTTTGTGTATATACTTGTCTAATGTACTTGTCTAATAAACTTATACCTAAACCTTCCTACCACCATCTAAAAATATGTACATTAGGCAAACAGGTCTCCCTTGAAAAAGAGACAGTGTGTCTCAATGGAACTTACCTGTAGCTTTAATTATAGGTTGAATAAGAAAAAAAATAAAAACCATCCTCCCAGCCCTGTTATTCTACACAGTAGCCTACTAAGTGGTGTGTTAAGTATGAACAAGGTGACAAAAAGCTACAATATAATCAGCAGGCTGCTATAATGGCCAAATTATTGTTTAAAAAAAACCCAAACATGAACCAGGTGAAAAGGGTAACCAGTGCACTTTATTAACTTTATCAAATCTGATTTTTTTTTTCTTTTCAAGTACAAGTAGGGCAGCACCTACCATACTCATGCTGCATAGTCCCTTATTACAATCCTACTCCAAACAGGCTTGATAAACTGGATGTAGCCTGGATACCAGTAACCTTAAAAGCGCTCCTGAATTATATAGCTGTTCATGAACTGGGTACCTTTCCATCACAGCGTATAATAGTTACAGTAAGTTCTTTTCCATAAATGACTGAAATATAGCGATTAAAAACAAACTCTCGGGACAGACCAAAGTTATTTTATTTTTAAATCTCCTAATGCAACCGTTTCATTTAGTGGACTTGCTCTAAATTGCTCTTTCAAGTTCAGCTCTCGGATAACATGTTGACAAGAATATCTACAGGATCCTTTTACTACTGAGAATTACCATTAACAACAGAATTCAGCGCTGCATGTGCCTGCGATGTAGGCGACACATCGACTTAGCAGGAGAATTATGCCAGCTGATTTCCACATTCACCTCCCTGGTAGATTCAGAAAAAACGCTGATATCTGTCTCTTACTTTCAGTCAGCTGACGACGATGTGCGCTCCATCCACGGCTCTCGTGGAAGTGGAGCAAACTTGCTGAGCTGCTTACAGATGCGGGCATGAAAAAGTTCCTCCTTTTTCTGCCAGAAGTGGTGCACTAGTAGTGCACCATTACTGCACTATCACTGGCTGAACGATTTGTCCCGCAAATACGTCATCACATATGGTGTCCAAACTTGCCGTGTGGAAACGTCCTTGTTCCGGGCATTCATTTATGCTCTGAAATTGTTTCCCCTGGGCACACAGGTGTTTCTCTGTGCGATTGAATTAGCAGACAAGTTGCTGGTAAGTGGCTGGCAGTCGGCTGAAAGGGGAACTTTTTCATGCCCAGATCTGTATAACTACTGACTTTCAAAGAGTTAGCAAGCACAGCAAAAATGAACAAGACCTACACCCCATAGATATAGAAGCTGCCTCCAATGCTGCTGTCCATTGGAGTGATATGTCAGTTCGGCCACCATCTTAGGCAGGGGGAGGCCGCGTCTCCTCATTGCATTAACCAATGTAGGCAGAGATTTATCTTCGATTAAATACACCATAACTGACTAAATTTTGCATACATGGTGATTTAATAGCCTGGTACACCAGCGTGACCAGCGCCATGTGTGAGACACACTGCAAGTCGAGTTTGCTGTGTGTCTCACACATAGTGCTGGTCAGGGAGCTTTTTTTATATATTTTTATTTTTTTTTTTAAATTCCCGATCTCTCTCTCTCTCTCCCTGTTTTTTATATATATATATATACACACACACACACACATAGTAGTGGAGCACAAATATTATGAATAAAGACATAAGCTATATCAAATCATAAATAACACCAAAATCAAACATATAACACCTTTATTCATTCATTTTCTGTTGTAGTAAAAACTACAAATTTGAACACATAAAAATCAGGTTGAATGAACCATAACAACAGAATAGTCCATGTGAATTTATTCATCCTCTTCATGCTAATCATCCAGTATTACTTCAGGTAAATGTGAGCTGATTTTAGCTACCAGTTGTAATAATTTTGTTTTTCGCAGGGCCTTTTTTAGGTTTGTATTTCTGGTAAGTCTAGATAAATAAATAATATTCTACATTATTCAGGTACTTAAGAATAACTCATCCATGTGATGTTTAAAAAATGTCTTCTCAGAATATTGCATTTTAACATCAAGGATGTGACACCGGTAATAAACTAAGTTTTAAATGTTTATATGAGGATGAATTCAAAAAGGAAAACTTTCTAACTGTCTCTTATAATCATTTAGTGAGCACTGAAATATTTTGGACTGCACTGTGGCATGGTGGTTAGCACCGCAGTCTCACAGTAAGAAGGTCGCTAGTTTGATTCCCAGCTGGGGAGGGGGTTCAAACAATACCAACAGTTGCTGGATTTACATGGACCCAAATATACTGATTGCTTTCGGTTTAAAAGCTCTTTTGGAATGAAAATGATCCATGTCAACACCTCTTTCCAAACGAAAAGTGCTGAACTGAATGAATTTTCATTCAGTTCATGCCTACAAGTGAGTTTGGGGAAAGGAATATTCTACCCCTGTGAAAATTCCTTTCCCCAAACCGAACGGGGTATCATGTAAACGCTGAATTGGAAAGTTGTGAAGTAGCGCTCTTACCGCGCATGCTTTGACAAGACGTAAACGTGTGACGAGTGACGTTTCCTCACTTTGACAGATGGCTGTTTTTTACTCAAACGCTGTCTCTACACGTTTTTCCTCTTGGGGTCCTGCAGTAGGAGCGCATGAATATCAGCTGCTGCTGGATTAAAGTCCTGCAGAAACCACAACAACCGTGACGATCAGTTTTTATACCTCCGTATTATTCTAAATAAATGTTGGTGCATGTACACACTAGATCAGAATGAATTAGTTCCCATGTAAACAGCTTTCCTGAAATCCTCAATCAGAATGATTTCATTCCAAAAGGGAAAAAAGTCTCCATGTAAATGCACCTAGTGGGTTTGCATGTTCTCCCTGTGTATGCGAGGGTTCTCTCCAGGTACTCCAGCTTCCTCCCACCATCCAAACACATGAATGTAAGGTTAATTGATCACTCTAAATTGCCCCTAGGAATGAATGTGAGTGTGAATGGTTGTCTGTCTCTGTTTTGTACCTGCGACAGCTTGGCGACCTGTCCAGGGTGTACCCCACCTCTCGCCTGATAATAGCTGGGATAGGCTCCAGCAACCCCTGCGACCCTGAACTGGATAAGCAGTACAGAAAATTGACTGACTGAAATATTTTGATCATGTGAGAAATTATCATGATACAAACTTTGCAAAAAAGTCAGGAAAAGTAAAACTAGATGGTCACTCCTTTCACACGAGTTGACTGTCTTCTGGTCTGAAATGACAGCTGCAGAAGGCTGAATCTTTCAGCATGAAGTCGAAGAAACGACACCTAACCATAGATATGGACCTAACTGCTTGTAAGAAACCCCTGCCCAAGATGGCGGCCGACGTACACTACGGGTCCGAAGGCAGCATCTAGTGTTTATATCTATGCCTACACCCAAACTTGATTTATATCAAAACCAGGTATAGTGCAGTTCATCACTTCTTACCACTGCAGGTCTCCCATCCACCTGCTGGCGACCTCCATCTTTGTCACCTGCAGCTGAAGAGAGGAGAGCTTCCTCTTCAGCCACCAGCAAACGTCTGTTATTTTAATACATTTGGCAGCATCTGCATGAAGAGCTAGTCTCTTTTAATTCCTAATTTCCCAGTGAAACCTTTCTGTGTTTTTCTCTTCATGTAGTTCTCTCTGTGTGATTGATTGATTGAAAGCTGTGGCCCAGAAGGAGGTGGAGGGAGGGGTGGGGGCATTAGCCCTCAGCTGTAATTGGTCCAGCTTACAGTCATTCATTAATAATGGGCTGACCTATCCGTTTTGTACCGATAGGTATCATGACTTATGCCACTGACTAAAAAAGCTACCATTAAAAAAAAGAGAAAAAAATAGGCCCGGGCCGGCCCAAAGTCACCATCGGCCCACTGGGAAAAGTCCTGGTATGTCCGATGGCCAGTCCAGCACTGACGGCAGTTTCTTCTTCACAGAGATCCTTCGCACCGAGGGCTATGCCTTCTTGGTCTGCAGGGTCGTCACTGTGGGGGTCACCCTGGTCAGGGTGCTTAGAAGGGTCCCTGCACTGTGGCTCCAGCCGTGGTGTGGACCTCAGCCTGCCCTGAGCTGGGCGTTTCTGGAGGTGACGCCCTCTACGATCATAAAGGGGATGGTCTCTGGAGTAGAGGATCCCCGAGATATTGTTTCCTCACTTCAGTGTCAGGCCAGATGTTTATCTCTATTTTATATTGATGTTTCAGTTAAGGAGGCAAATAGCAGAGACAAATGTTATGGGTTGTCTTTAGAAAGGGGGCGGGGGGTATTTGTGAATTATGTGGGTGTCATTGTGATAATGTGTGTGAAGAAGAGTGCGATCAGGTGTGTGTACTGTATATGTATACATGTATATTCTTGTATTCCAGATATAATTTTTTATGGTTTTCATAATGTAAAGAACTTTGCGCTGCTTTAAGGTGCTTTATGAAAAAGTTAGATCTGATTTGTAATCTTGAATTCATGCAACACATTGATAATGAAATAGGAGCATTTTCAAGATAAAATGCATTAAAGTTATTTTGTAAGCACAACTGGGGGTGTTACTTCTCTGTGGTTTGCAAATGTTTTGGATTATGCTCAGTACTCCCTTGCTGCTTCCAGTGACATGTTTCTCACATATTATGATGATGGATGACATATAAACACATACTAGCCCAAGAATGAGCAAACCCACAAAAAGAACAAACCCACAAAAAGCAGAAAAACTGGAGGATCAAGCCTTATTAAAAGCTATACATTCACCCCCCCCACAGGAAGTGATTCTGCTTCCTGTTGAGCACACTGCAACACAAAGAGTATGTCACCATCTTAATGATCCGAAGGACCATTTGACCAGGAAAAAAGCAGCAGATCTGCTGAACATCATCAAAAAGGATGTGCTACAGCTGGACTATGCATTGTTCTGAATGGTTTAATAAAGGCTGTGAATTTCGGAGGGAAGCCTTTGTTAGAGAAAAGAAAGGAAACATTTGAAATGTATAAAATCAGCTGCCTACAAGTGAGTTCTGACAGGTTACTTTATAAAAAAAAAGGTAATAAAAGACACGAGTCCGTCCTTTATTCTGTGCCCCAATCATTAGCAGGGTAGCAGCCGCTCTGTATTTGCAGAGAGATGTATATTATATCTGCAGTGGTTTTAATCTTGACATTATTCAAAGAAAAAAAACATTGAAATGGTGTAAGCACTCAGCCCACAGAGAGTTCTGCAATTTTACCGCAGAATTTTCCTTGCTCAATATTTTGCTGATAGTCTGTTGTTTTGATTTGCTCTGGATTTTATTCAAGGTGGCAAACGGTTCTCCAAGGTTCCTGAAATTTCAAAAGCCCCAAATTTTCAGCTGTGCCAGAATGTTTAGAGGAGCAAATGTCAAGGTTAATCAAACGTTGAAAGTGTATTTCAGCTCAGAGCAGAGAGAAGAAATGGTAGAAATTAAATGTCCTGTTGTAGGATTCAGACCAAAAGTGTAAAAGCTTTATTTCTTTGGAATAAGGAATGAATGCATATTAATGTCTATTAATACATTATGTATATGAAAAAAAAAAGTAATTGAGTGGGTAATTGAGTTACTCAGTGAAGCTTGTCGGATACTATGACACTGTGTCAAAAAACATCCAAGAAATTCTGTTGCTTCTAACTTTCTTTGTGGAATTTAATCACATAACTGATTCATTGCTTCGATTTAGTCCAGTTTTGTCAATTAGCACATTATGTTTGTTTTGTTTTTTAATGTTGTGTAAAACACATTCACACTTTTGAATAATGATTGTACTCTCAACCTGTGTTAATACTTGTTTACCGACCAACTACCATATTAGCTATTTTACAGTTATGAATGTATCAGGTTACTCTACACATTTACTGAATTCTAGTTCTGTCTATTGTCCAAACTGACAATAACAAACATTAACCTCTGACACACATGCGACACCAAAGCCCTCCAGACACCAAGTGAGATTGGATCACACATATCACAGCTCAGTTAGGTCACATGACCAGCATTGTTGCTGGCACTGCACTTTGCCCACACAATGCCATTCTATTGCTTTTGATCAATCAAGACAAAATTAAATAATGCCAACTGAAAAAAGTGTGTTCCGTACCGTAGTAGCTCTTACGTCACTCTACCTCCCATGGATCCTATTCATGTCTGCTTTTGCAAGCTTTTGCCAGTATTTTCTGAGCACCATATTGAGTGAAATCACAAAGGGATGCTTAGTGACTTTTTTTTTCCTGCCTTTGGTAGAGTGTTGGTGCTTTCCACTTTATGCATGCTAAGCCACCGGTGTCTGAGATGCCCTTGTGTGACTGAGTGGGCCATCATCACACCCGGGTGTGATGTGCAGGCTTTCACAGAGTGCTCTGGGTAAGGTGAGAAAACTGGGAAGTGCTGTGATGTACTATATCAAGAGTGAGCTCAGAAGGCTGCTTTGAGCTATGAGATGAGAAAGATGACAGAAGCAATGAAAGTGTTTCACTGCATTAAAATTAAAGTTCTGAGTAAAATGGATGGCGAAAGAGTTTTGAATTTACAATAGGAATTCTGAGTGGTTTGAACAGCCAGTGTTTCATCCTGTTTGTGTGATGACCATCAGGGACACACACACCCACATAATATATAACCTACAATAGAATATCACAAAGGCACAATAAATCCTGTAGAACATCCTACACCAGAGGCTAAATCATAGTTAACATAAGTTGGCAGAGGACCTTTAAGAGTGTCATAACGCTCAGTATCAGCTGTGGGAATTTACCCAGGATGTGCCAATGGTCTGATTCTGCTCTTTACAAACCCTACAGTGTTTCTCTGTCCTCTAGCACAAGATCATTGTTTCATAGAAAACCATAGATAGGATGTGTTAACAACTTTCTACGCCTTGTTTAAGATGAGACAGACTTGTTGGTGTCAGTGAAGAAGGTGTGATTGCTTATATAAATAAATAAATGAAGACCGCTTAACCACATGGAATGGATTTAAATAATTACACTAATAACTTTTGCGAAGGTTCCCTCTCCTTCCACACCATTTATATGCTAACCATGTCCCAGGGGGTCCCTCCCCTTCTGTTTAATTTCTGCTATCCCTTTTTAATCAATTTTCTTTTATCTCACAGCAGTTTGAATGCAGATATATTCGATTTAATTTCTTTAATCAGGGTTACATGTGTGTGAAGCATCAATTATTTGATGAAAAAGGATCTAGAGAACAAGTTCACACTGATTAAATAGTCTCTCACCCTGAGACAATTATGTTGTTTTTTTTTAGAGTAAGTAAATGTGAAGCTTATGCGGTTCATTGGCTCATGAGGTCAAAGTCAAAAGAAACAGTCTCTCTTAACAAGGAAAGAGAGACTGAGAATGGAAAATGAAAACACAAGCAGCAAGCAAACAGAGGGAGAGGACACTCCTCATCAGTAGTTTCAGCAGGGTAGAGCAGGGCTAACCCTGCTATTCTAAAGTCAGGTAGCTGTGATTATGGAGCATATACTGAAAGCAGGTCTACAAACTGACTCACTATAAATTACACTGAGAGCAGCAGTAAACACAAAATCCATAAAGGTCCTCATAGTTTTGCAGTTCAAACCTGAGGCATCATATGCTCTCATTTAAGTATTTTGAGTACTGTACAGTGCCCTGGGAAAAACCCAAGGGCCCCTTTAGGTTAAGTATTTAGAATCCTCATGACTGGGATGGAGGCAGTGGAAAACATGAACATACTCTCAGGTTGCCCCACAGTAGGCTCAGGAACAAAACACCCACACTTGATTCAGTTCCTTCCAGTAATCAGTGCTGTCTCATTTGACCCATTTAGTGTAACATTATGCTTATGCAGCTGGTATGATTTCAGCCATCTTTGCCCTCCCCTGCTATTTCCTCCCAAGTAAACTACCCTGATGAGAAATTTAAGGTACTGATGAGAAAGCAGTTGTTAAAAAAAATAACCTTATTTTATCTTCAGAACATTATAGCCCTCCTCTACGGCTGTTCTCCCAGTGAAGGTGCCATCGTCTTGGTTTGCGATGCAGCAGCTGCAGCAGCAGGCTGCTTCTGATCCGTGTGACCCCTTGAGAGGGGTCTAGAGACCTGGCTGCCTGTGGAGAATACAGATCAACCTCCTACATGTCCTGAACCCTGCCCTCTCCACTCATTACTGCTCACATTCACTTTCCAGGTGGTGGTGATGCTGAATGAAACTCTAGTTCAACATACTTGGTTAGAATGTGGATGGTAGTAGATTTACTAAGAAGTAAAATAAATTATTTTGTACTGAGTGCACTGATCTGCTTGAGAGTGATGATTTTCTCTGATGACCTCTGAGGTCTCTTATAAGATCCATATTGGCTTTAAGTGAATTGTTCCCCTGAGTTTTACCTAAACATAACCAGGTACCTGGGGACTGGATGAGCATGTAGAAAGCCTGTTGACAATCCCACACAGGTCCCATTTTTCAGTTAATGGCCCATGTAAGTAATTTATGGAAAACTTGACTTTCTGACACGATAACAATCTATTCACAGGCAGTCAGGATGGGTGGTGCAACATCCAGTTTGTCAATTTTAAGTTTCTATTTTGACTCTCATCACAATTTCTGTCACAACAGCTAATGGTTCTAGCCTCAGCTGCTAACACTGGTAGTTGTTCTCTCTTGTGGTGAACTCTAAACCAAAAGAGCAACTTTAGAGTCAATTCAGTGTCAAATAAACTTTTGTAGGATTTTGGCTTTTAAATGAGTCATAACATGATCATATTGAAAGTAGTATCCTTAAAACAACTTGGGCTTCTAAGAGTGCTTTCACACCTACACAATTTTGTCTGGTTAAAGTGGACTGGAGTTTGAAACACCTGCAAGTAAGGTATGTTTGGACTGGTGTGAAAGTGGAACAGTTTGTTTTGGTCTGGACTAAAGAACCATACCGAGACCAACCTCTGGAGGTGGTTTCGGTATGGTTCCATGCGGACTCCAGTACGGTTTCAGTTACTCAATTCAGCTCCTTTTACAGCAGTTTCCTTTCATCCTATATGATGAATGAAACAGAAGTTTCCAGAGACATCGACAAAGATGTCTCCGAAATACAATATTGTTCAGGTTATGCGTCTTAACCCATTTGCTGATAGTGTCTTGTAGCACATCTTCTCTGTGACCACCCCCCCCCCAAAAAAAGAAAAGTTGCAGTGCTCTCATGCCGTATGTTTCATGCTTGAACAATAACAGTAATTTGTGCTTGCTGCATAAAGCATCACCACAATGACAAGCAGAAGAGCACAACAAACACAGACTGTTTTTTCATCTGGGATTCTCCTTTTTCGCTTGCTTTGCCAATCAGTTTCAACATAAAACACAGTATATTCTGAACAGCACCGCCACGTGTCTGTAGATATATAACATCCATAGTGGTTGCTTTGTTTGCAGAAACACTGGGGTGAATGTGAACCGGACTAGTTGAGAGTTGCAACATTGTTACAACTTTTGAGCCTAACCAAACCACTGTACCAGACTAACAGGTGTGAAAGCATCCTAACTGCCCTAACCTTAGCTAATATTGCTAAGTTAGCATAATAGCAAACAACAACACAATGCATGAGCCTAAAGAGATTACACTACTGCTCACTGAGAGAATTACTACCTAGTGAAATAATAATTGTAGTGATATGAAGTCACGTTTTGTTCAAATAAACACACCTTCCACAGTATCGTAGCTGTGTTATGGTCAAGGCCAAGTCAGAGGTTGCGCTAGCTTGACTTTGATTGACACTGGCTTTCAGAAGAAAATATTCTTAGGCTGTGTACACACCAAACACGATTTGGGCGTGAAGGGTGTCAGGTTTACATGCAAAGTCAATGGCCGACACACGTCGGGGAGGTGTTGAAAACCCTGCGGTGCGTTGCGCGCGTTGGGTGCGGTGCGTCTTGGTGCCCCTCGCCAGCGCAGCTCCTGGAGTAAATGATAAAACTCATCACACTCAGAACACCTGAATCATCTGGTGAACCAGACATGGAGCAGAGATGCCCGGCAATGACATTCCCTGCTTTATTTATCACATAAAGCCGAGCCGCTCTCTCTACTGGATCTGTCATGGTGCAGACAGACCGGTGACAGGAAAAAGAGAAAGGAGGGGCTCCTCCCGAGGTGCGTCGAGCGCGCCTTGGCTGGACATCCCTCGCTGCGCGTGCGGGGCGTCAAGATGCTGGAAATCAAGCGTCTGACTTTTTAGTGACCAAGCGTCCAACTTTGGGCGTCAGGCGCGATTTTGACGCCCAAATCGGGTTTGGTGTGTACGCAGCCTTATTCTTCATGCAACAGAACTTGGCGGATTGCACCACTGTGTAAATACAGGCTTCGGTCCTTTCATATTTCCTCACAGCTGAACCATCCATGCCGAGTGACAACACAAAAGAGTTAAAAATATTGGCATACATAATCAAAGGCAACTTTTTTGTCGCCTTTCCACTCTGTTATGAGCATGGGGTGAGCCAGACATGTTTTCTTGGAGCTTTTCAGTGAGGTTATTGTTTCTTCCCATGCAATGTTATCCATTTTCCAATACTGAAAACACGGCTCACCAGAAGAGCTAAGATAAAACGGAAATGCCTCGGTGGAAAAAGTAGGCAGGGCTGAATAAGATGAATATTATATTGTTCTTATTAACCACTTTAGGATTTTTAGTGTCAAGAATGTTTCAGAAACACATTATCTTCTCACACTGTACGTTAATGCAGTACCAATTGCCACCCACTCTCTAAACCAGACTCAATATAAGAAGCCTACATGTCATCGCCATCATGGTGTGTTGACCATTGGACTGGGATATAAAACTTGAAATATGATTGTACAAGAAATATGTCCATTTCTGGCCTCAAAGATTTCTATCAAATCATCAGATCTCTTTCTTTTGAGTGTGTGTACATGTGAGTATATACAGTACAGTAGCATCTGTATAGCAGGGAACCAAAAAGGATGCAACGCAGAATTTGAATTCAGTAAGCTGTTCGCTGTTGTTGGCTATGAATTGTTCCAAACATTCACATTGTCTCCTTGTATTGTACAGAGGGAGAGGCAGTCTGCTGCTGTGATTGGTTACTTCACTAAGTGACAGTTACTGGGTATTTTGCAGTCAGTGAGCCTGTTAGTATCTTCAAGGGGCTTTAATATCACCTTCACAGTAGTTTCCAAACAAATAATCATCTCAGTTGGTGCTCTTCTTTTATGTGAATAAAAGTGCCTGTGTTAGCATCCCTATTCTGACTCAATAGCTTATGACTGTAACAGATAGACACCTATTAGTTGTGAAAAAGTTATCCAGTTCAGGGACTGCATCCCAAAAGCCATGAGTAATACTTGGCTAGAGTTCAAAACAGCACAGTTTTGCTTTCTCATTTTCAAATTGCACTATTTTTGAGCCTAACAATGATTTATTTACAATGTATTAAGCACATAGCAGTAAATTCTGGCATGTGCTGAATGCATGCCAGCTTCTGTCTCTTCATACATCATGGGGTATAGTACAGTCCAGTTCAACCCAGCATGGCTCATCCATGCTTCGTTTTCCTCTGAAGGCAGTATCCCCTTACAGTGAGCAGGATTAGCTGTTTAAAAGACTTCATGGAACATGAAGCGTATCTGCTTGTGCGTGTGTCTGTGTGTGTGTGCTGCTTACACCCACAGATGGTGATCCACACCACCTCCTCATTACCATATCGTTTTGGCTGGGTTTGCCTAAAGTATGGCAGAGGTAGCACACTAATCGTCAGGTAGCATCAGATTAAGATTTTTCATGATGGAAAACCAAAGAAAAAACTGAGTCATATTATACTGTACTGCAGAGTTCCCAGTTTGGTCCTACAAGTGTCATGATCCTGCAAGTTTTCGATGTGTCCCTCCTCAAACACACCTGACTCATATTAATGAGTCATTTTCTTGAACTTCATTGGCTGTTGGATCCATTTAATTTGAGTCAGGTGGGTTTAAAGAGGAACACATTGAAAACCTGCAGGATTGGGACCCTCTTAGGACTGAATTGGGGAACTCGGCTGTACTGAGTGCGACTGAAACGAAAAGGCAACACCCCTTTCTTTCCTTTGAAACAATAAAGTGAGTGCACATTAAGTTTTACCTTTGTATAGAACACAGTTATAAAAACTAAATGAATGAGAGTAGCCAAGAATCTTTACAGCAGGAAACATGTGTGCTGTCTGCGCAGTTAACCCGGGTTTACACTGGGTCTGTGAGCACCACGTTCCATTTTTTTTTTTTTTTTTTTTTTTTTTTTTTTTTTTTTCCTTTTTTTACTTGTCCTGTCCAGCATCGAAGCAAGCAGAATGGAAATCTGATTGCTTTATTCTGTTGAACAGTTTTGCTTTACCAAGCGGAGCTTTATGAACATAAGGCTCCACTTGATATCATGTTTATTCATTTTATTTTTTTATTTAAACATTTGTCTATTACACCATTCCATATCATACTGCTGGGCCTGACAAGGGAGAAATGAAAGTTAACAGAGGTAATGATAGAAAGTGAAACAGAGAGAAAGGAGTAAGGAAGAGGAAGAGAGAGAGGAGAGAAAACATGAATCCACTTACACAGTTCACTGGTACATCTGTACCGCGATCCCTAAACAACCAAGGTCTCTGTTGGAAAACAAAATCATACAAACACACACAAACACACGCAGAACTACGCAGAGAAGAGGTACAACCTAGTCATCGCAATGGGAAGTAGAGAAGAGGTACAACCTAGCCATCGCAATGGGAAGTAGAGAAGAGGTACAGCCTAGTCATCGCAATGGGAAGCAGTGTCACAGTGTCAACATGCAAATAAAGGGGCCCGTGGTGATACAGTCATGCAGATGCAGCCTCGTCTCTGCAAGGAGGAGAAAGCCCGCAAGGCTCACGACCCAGGCCCCCAGCAGCCACCCAGAGGCCCAGATCCCAGCTACCCCCCCCACGACTCATCCCCCGAAGGGCGGCAAGCGGCCCCAGCCGGAGCCCCCTGCAGTCTGGGGCCCAGGCCCCAGCGGACCAAGACCAGCAGCTGCCGACCCCACCGGGCGCCGCGTCCCCCGGAGCGGAGACAGCGCCGGGCCCAGGGCCCAAGCGCCCAGGAGCAGCCACCCCCCCCGACCCGGGCGGCCCAACCACCCAGAGGACCGGACCCCCAACGACGCCCCCCAGGGCAGGCCAGCCCCCACCCCAACGTCCCTGCCCCACACCCTACACCGGCGCCACCACCTCTACCACCCCCTACCCCGCCACCACGCTCACACACACACTCCCCACACACCTACCCCAACACTAGGGCTAAAGATATACCGCCACCGCCCCCCATCGAGACACGGGCACCCAAGACATCAATACCGCAAGAGCAACCACATACAAGATACAGATCCCCCCTCGCCCGCCCCCACAAAAGCCCCGGAAGCCACAAACAAAACCGCACCCCCCACCAAAGCGCCCGGCCCCCAACCAACCCGCAGCCACACCGCACCACACCGACACCAAGATGCCCGGCACGAACACCGAGAACGAACCTCCGCCCACACCGCCCAGCCCTACCCAACACCTCCGTGTACCCCCCACACACACACATACACCCACCCCTCCGCTCTCCGACCTTACATACCCACCTCACTCCTCCCTCCACCCCCAACACTCTCCTCCCTCTACCGTCCACACCTACCCCCACCTCCTCATACCCTCTAACACACACATGCACTCCCCCACATAGCTCACCAACCCCTCCCTACCCCCCACACATCGCCCCCACCTCCCTATACCCCCAATACCCCATACAGTCCCCCCTTACATGTCCAGCCCCGCCCATCCCTCTGACCTATCACACTCCCGCCCTTCCTTCCTTCAGCCCCTCATGACCATCCCTACTAGACACTCACGAGCATGCCACTCCTTCCTCCATCCCCCTTTCCTCCAACCACTTACCCACATCTCCTCCCTCTTCCAGCCCAAGTTCCTCCCTCCCACATTTCCTCTTTCACACTCTCATTCATTATTCTTACATACCCACCTCTCTCTTGCCCATGCCCTCGTGCCTCCTGTGGTAGCTCGGGCCGGGAAGGAGCCGTGAGCTCCAAGCCCCCAACACGTCCCCCCCCACCACCACCCCCATCCCCCACCCCCACGCAGCAGGCCAGGCATCCCCCAGGCCAGCAGTTCCCCCCAATGCAGCCAGCCTTAACCACTGGCGCGTGAAGCAGCCACTGTCCCCCCCTCCCCCCAGTAGCGCCCGGGAGACCGGGGTATGAAAGGACCCTGCCCCCCCCCCCCCCACCCCCGCTCATACTTGTGTGAAGATGTGTGTTGTTTGCAGTTAAAACTAAGGGGCAGTGCCAAGTCATGCCGGGAGTGGGGTCGCGTAGGGGCATGACCCCCCAACCGGCCCCTCCCTCCTTCCACACACTATATGGCCCCCCCTCAAAGTGGTTGGAGCTGTTGTTATTTTATGTGTTTAGGTGTCTAAGTGTGGTTAAAACTGGGAGCAGGCTGTCTCTAGACGTGGCAAGCAAAGGCACTTTTGGTGCCCTCCCTCACCACGCCCGCTTACACGCACCCTCCCAAAACCCACGTTGTGTGTGTGAGGTAGAGCAGGGGGGGGGGAGGTCTTGGGAAAGGAGACCAGGGGGGATATGAATTCCCCCCCCTGGAAGAAGAGCCGTTACCGGCATTAGGTACCCCTCCTCCCGGGATCCCCCCAGGGCAGAAGGGGCAGGCATGGCCGCCCCCACGGCCCGCGCTGCGTTCACCACAGGGGCCAGCCTCGGCCCCTGGGCGCTCGACCATGCCAGGCCAGGGAGGGGGAAAAGGGACGGGAGCGGAAAGGGTCGGCGGAGGGGCCAGAGTCCCGGCCCAACATCCCCAGGCCTCGCAAACCCCCAAGAGGCACGCGAGCTGCTATTTTTTTTTTTTTTTTTTTTTCCTCCCCCTTTCCACCACGTTCCATGAATGCTGTCCCACGTGCCGCTAAATGTGCCCAAAAATTTCAGCTGTTCAGATCGGACCAGACAGGAAGTCAGACACAGATTCAATATAAAACATCTGTTAACTTTCTAAATAAAAGCCACCATGCAGATTTTCATACTAAACATCTGAATCTGACAATCTGAACATGACTGTTACAGCCACCTGTCTACTGTAACTTCATCTGTCTCTCATTCCATATGCAAACCCTCCCGTTTCAACACTGTTCTCCGACTGGCCTGGCACCACACCACTATCATCTCCTCCCTCCCCACCTGCTAACGACTTATCAGTCACAGGTGGCCAGTAAAAGATTGCTGGACCCAAACTGCCTTGTCTCAGCCTCTCATTATAACATATGTGAAAACACTGGTAACCCACAGCTGTACTAGAATAATACATGTATGTCACTCAAAGCTACAACAGAAGCATGTTAAATAAAAGCCACGAAACATACAGAATATTATTTTATTTTATTTCAAACTCAGAATGAACAACGATCTCCTGCGATCTCTTGCAGTTAAACACGTTACAACGATATTCTACCATCAGTGATCCTAGTTTGTTCACCATCATTTAAAAGCAATAATTTTGAAATCAGAGTGATCAGGGAAGTTTGACCAAACCGATATGTGTAATCTTTAAAAAGAAAAAAAAAGCATTATTTCAGCAGAGGTGATAATTTAGGACATTAATACGTTAATTTGCGGACATTATGCACGTACTAGATGCATTATTAACACCTGCATGGTCACGTTTTATTTCCTGTCAATGTCATTAGAGCAGCTCTGCAAATTTCATTCTAATCTGATGCTTTCTTTTATCAGAAATAATGAATAATCCCAAGGTAAACCTCCTCTATAAACATTTGGTTTTGGACGTGATTGAATTACATTTAAAGCTTGGTATCTTAACAAACTCCCTCTCTTTAAAATCCCAGGAGCAGCTCAACACATACAGATGACAAAACAATGCATCGTTGGTCACATGATCGTAACAATTCGAGTAAACGGGCTCAAATGTAAAATCCAGAGTGGAAACATGATCCATTTTTGACATTTGACTGAAGTCTGGCACTCACAGGAAGACAAGATTCTCACCCATTGCGTACTTCCGGTTTTCGTGAAAAAGGTCTATGGGCGTAAAACATGTTTCAATTGGTCGAGAGCTCTGTTATTCAGTACAGTCAGCCATCTTACTTTCGTGTTGGAAATTAGACGCATAGAAAAACTAATATTTTAACACCAAATTAGTTTCTATAGCAGGGATGGGAACATATTTAGCTTATAAATGCCTGTATTTGACTTTTGGAACATTTGAAAAGCTGATACAGCTCCTTTAAGATTCTGGAGAAACAATACTTTCATTGATACTTTTTGAATGTCTACCTAACCGTAATCATTACACCCTCACGTAATCATGGTGATGGAGTAAGACAGACACACTTCCCTTATCCTCACAGCTGTCCTTCACCTACCTTTACGTCCAGGCCTCTCAATACCATCTGAACAAGTGTTTAACATGTTTTAACATCTTATGATGTCTTTATTATGTACTCTAAATTACATTATGGAATTCATAAGAGTATCGATAAATACCGGCAACAATATGGAGTGTGGCAGTTGACGGTCCTGTCACTATGCCTCCTACTGATCATGTGTCCTGGCTACTTGGCCATAGGAATGTCCCTTTGGCTGAATGGTCGGCGCGCATGACTTTCACCTGGGAGTCTGGGGATCAAATCCCGCCTGGGCCTTCTGTAGCGTAGCTTGCCACAGGAGTATTAATAAAATCAGAACGATATACAACCCTACAGGCAGTGTCGTTTTGTTTACATGGGATTCCAGGATCTCACGGATCATAGGGTGCACTCATGGACATGCTGTAAATGGCTGCACTGTGAATGTCGATGGTGCTGTGGTGAAGACGGGATGCAGCATGCACGGACCCAGTGTAAAGCTGGGGTAGACTATCAACAGCATAAAAATGAGGAGGAAAGTGATTCAGTACCATTTTCTGTGTAATTTAGCCTACTGCAAATGTGAATTCAAATGCACAAATGCTCTACGCGTGAAATCGTAAATTCCTAACAAACGGACAAAACTACATGTAGTAAGATCTGTTCCCAACTGCACAAGGAGTTATGTTACAACATAACATTTTTGACTCGTTTGAGTAGCCCAGGAGCGTTCCATGGCTGAGAAACTGCACTATACAACTTTTTCTTCTGGGACATAGTGTAACTTTGCAGCTGAGTGTTGCTTTAAACACTACGTTATGCTTGCAAGCGGATATAAACACCGACCATTTTAAAGGCACACCATGGCTGATTCATCAAAGAAATGCAAGAAGACATTATCAAAGGAAGGGAGGAAAAAAAAAAAGAAAGAGAGGGGAACAGAACAAGAGATGAGACGAAAGGCCATAGATGGTTTTAAGGTTTGCGAACATTGTGATGTTTTTTGGTGGGCAGAGTAGCCTGGAGGCAAAAGTAGAACTATTTTGACAAACACCAGCTAAGAATTTTCAATGACTTTTTTGTAAATGGAGGGTTTTTAAACAAGTGGTTCAGTCTCGGAACTGTCGGAATATGTACAGACCCTATTTGGGATCTTGACAGCTGTTTTAGTGAATTAACGCTAGCAGATGGAAGCTGGCTGGATGATCCATATATCTTACAGGAGTGGCATGAAGATTTTTCGAGGCTGCTGATAGTTGAGTGGCACTACATCTACATGTATCTAATCAAGACATCGTATATAGAGCAAGGAGAAATTGAAAGCATTTAAACTGCTGAATGCTTACAACTATGTCACTTTCAAGTGATTAAATCATCACTGTACATCTTTATCTTTGTGTGCTGTGGTCTGAAGTTTTGCCAAGCGAGCATCAAAGCAAGAAGAATGACATGCTACCTTAGCGTCATCATAATTCAGGAAGAAAATGCCACATTTAGTATTTCTTATAAAATTTAGTAGGCTATTGCTTATAGAATAATTATTTATGTGACATTAACAATAATTTTCCTTTCAAATAATAAAAACATACTCATAGAAAACATGCACTATAGGGGTTGTCTGAAGAGGACTGGACGAATGTGAAAACTGCTGGTCAGCTTCATCGTTTTTGGTATTGTGAGGGGGGGGGAAAAAAAATCATCTCAGAACTTTATATACCCCTTTGTGGGACTGATATCTGAGACTGTAAGACTGAGACTTAGTGAAGCTGTTAGAAATTTGAGTGTTTCCTCAAGAACATCAAAGTAAATTATTAAAAAATGGATCAACAGAGAATCTTACAATAAGGTCACAGGCCTTAGATGAGTTTTAGATTAACTTAGTAAAATTTTGCTCAACCAAAGGTCACAGAAAAGCTACTTTCCAATCCTTAAAATTGCAGAAAAAGAAGCTTGTGATACTAAAGATGCCCTGTTTAATCAGTATCAACCAGGCAAGTCACAGTATTCTTGGAAGCCTAAACTATAAAAGATGCTGAACTGCAGGAGCCTTATGCCTGTAGGGGTAGATTTATTCTGTATTCACATTGTCCAACTGTTCAAACTCAAACAAAGCCCTCTTCATCATAATGGAGCTCTGTCACAGTGGATTGAAGGCCCTTGTAATGAATAATTATAGCATGGAGAGAGAACATGGTGGAATACAAAACAAAAAGTGGGTCTGGGAGGGGGCAGCTGTCGAATAAACAGGTGTGTGCCATGAATTATACATCTGGAGAAATGCCACCGTACTTCAGAAGAATGCACTTCAAATTGTTATGTGCTTATTTAAGTTTGCTGTCACAAATCTCGATGAAGTGTTCATTTTTGAGGAACTTGACACTTTTTTTTATGTTTTAGACACTTTAGTGATGCAATCCACTTTGGGGGTATTTTATTAATGATGCTACAAAGAGATTAATTAGAGAGGACAAATGCACTACACACACAGTCTGCGCAAAAACATTGTTAATTACGAACACAAGCTGCAAGTGCACCTTAACACACACATGCACACAAACAGAGCTCTCTCTCTGGTGTCCTTGCTGGAAGCCATGTGCCCTGTGCTGTTGGTCACAGAGGTGGGAGCAACAAGCCGTGAAGCAGGGACTTCCAGCTCAATAGTTCTACTAGCCCTTGACATCCCCCTCTGGCCTGATAGTAAACCAGCTACTCCTGAACCAGAGGGCACACAGGTCAACAAATAATGACCTAATAACATACCTGCACCGTGTCTGAGGGACAGTAATTTATTAAAAGGTTCTCATACAGTACTTGTCAACTTTGAAGCAATTTGCATAAACAAGGTAAAGCTAGTTATACAATGCATATTTTAGCTGTCCTAAATGTGTTTGTTGTTGAAGTCATCTTTGGTTTTTATTTTATTAATCTCTAGATTTACTAGAAACCAGGCTGCCATGTTCAGCACGGGGGAGGGGGGGTGTTTGTTTAGGGGCCCACAAAGTTATACATCTTTTGGCACAATAGAAAGTTGAACCGAAGGCTTTCCAGTCCCAAACCAACTGCTGTGACCAGTTAAGACACCGCTCCCCCAATCCACTAGGTCACTACTCCACCACTTGAAGGCAGTTGAAATTTCTTTTTAAAATTGAATTATAATAGTCAAATGATCAGGAATCACCAACTTAAATGCGAGTGTGGCTCTGGTGTTGGCTTTCAGTAAGTTTCCTTTGCTTTTACTCTCTAAAAGTGCAAACATTTGCCAGTGTCGGCATCTGTCCTTGGACTGTTGCTCTCCATGTTGCCCTCACCACTTTTCACTGTTGTCACTCGGACTTTGCTGCTGTTGTTGATACAAAAGACTCTTTGAAATCTGCTTAAAATGCCCTCATTGTCCAGGCTGAAACATACTGTATTCATTTCACACTGCAGACTACAGTACCAAATAGCTGCAAAAGGCAAAAGCTCACTTCGACTCATGGCTGGAAGAGTTAAAATGTCTGAAGCACGGACCAATCTTCTTATCTTCTTATCTCAGTTCAGATCTAAATACACTTTTTACTCTTTTCTTTTGTTCATCCATCCAGTGATGAACTGCTCATTTGCAGATTTTCCTGCATAAAACAGAAGTGTTCATGGCCATACCTATCGCTGCTGTTGGGTGCAAACCTCCTAAACGGTTATTTTTCAGGAAGTGACAAAAAACATGTGGTTTTGTAAAACCCGGACACAACATCATCAAACTTTGGATTGAGTTTTTTACATTAAAGACAAATATTTGATTGTATTAATTCATTTATTTACTTTTTGAATATTTTCACCAAATCAACTCACATGAAGTAGAGGGTTTTATAATGATGTAAAATGGAGACAGGAGGTTTGTACCCGACAGCGACGCTATGTTACATAATGTAGCTGTTGGGAGGTGCTGCAGACTTGTAAGCTACCTGGCTAAGTCATGTTGTAGCCACCAAACAATTTGGCTTATATTTTCTGTAGCTCCAATTAGGTTTGACCCAATTGTCTTTTTTAGGTAGATTTCTTTTAATGTTTATTTGACCGAGAAAGCCTCATTGAGATTAAACTTTCTTTTCCAAGAATTTCCTGGCCAAGAAAGCAGCAGCACAGTAAAAAAAAAAATCCACACTAATAAAACAAAATTTAAAAAAAAAAAAAGGTTTAAAAGTCAAATAATTAAATATTTAGAATCCTTGGATCAAGCAGAACATCTACAAACAACTGCCTCCAACGTTTTCTAAAAAGCATCCAGTAAGATCCTCTCAAGCTTTGTCAGGCCAGGAACTCAACTTTTTTTATGCTGCAATGATTTGAGGACAGTAAGTGGACTGAAAAGGAGCAGAATTTTTAAGAGCCAAAAAAGTTTCGGACAACAGACCAGATAAAGAAATGTCCACCGAATGTAGCCAGCTTATCTTTAAAAGTGACTTAAATATTAGCTTTTCCACAAAAACTTCAACCATCACAAAGGCTATGAGTGCTAGAAACTAAGCTAAAGACTTTACTTATCCATAGTTTAACTTCATTTATTTATAACTCTTCATAAGACATGAGATAAACAAATATATTCTTGCTCTGTCTCAAAATCATGTTAAATTCAATTCTTTGTCGTTATAAAGAGAAGTGAACTTATATTCAGAAGATGGTATTTTATATGATATATTGTGATGACTAGCAGTTTATTTGACCATGACAGAGATACAATGTCACATCAGTAAAATGTGACAAGCAGATGTGTTTGCTGCAGGCTGTAGGACAAACCCAGAAAACAGCTGCACAGTGAAGTGCACTAATTCATTTTTCTGTTTTTAGGGAAACCTCATTATTGGCTGTAGCCTTCCAGATATTTTTATGCTGTGATTTGAATGAGATCATCCATTCAAAATCCAGAGTGAAATCCCCCCCATGAAATGGCTTATGGTTTCCAAGATAGAGGTATTAAATCCCTCCTATTGTTGAACAGCACATGAATCTCAAGCTTTATGCATAAATATACATGAGTGTGAGCATTTGCGTTTACATAATTACATGTATGCACCTATAAAGGACATTATGTCACCTAAGGCTGGCTCCTGCTTTACACCTCTACCATCCTCTGTCTGTCCTTGACAGATCGCATAGATATTGGCTGCCTGCTTAAAAAATAACACCTTCAGTCAAGTTGATAGAGGGGCGCCAAGGAACCAGCATCTCCTCCTCTCTCCGTGGGATGTTTACATCCAATCCTCTAGGTCGCCATCTCAGCAATGATCGTGTATTCAGTAGGGATTTGGGGGGGTTGAGGGAGATGGGATGTAAGTGCTCTCATGGGAAATAAGGGTCACCTCTTTAATCTCCAACACAGGGGATCTCTCTCTAGCCTGTGTATGGGATTTGTGTTGGTGTTCTGCACACTGTACGGCACGCCTGCCAGCCCTTAACTATGTACATTACACATGTGCTGTTGGAAATCTCACTGCTAGTATTTGCTCTGTTATTGATGGAATGAATAATGCTGTACAGGGGGGGGGGGGGGCAGAATATACTGTACAGTATGTGTGTTATTTAGGTTTTTTGATTATCCCGTGAATCACTGGACACATTATAGCAGGATTACTTCAGATGTAAGAAAGAACACTTTCTGCACAAATCCAGAGGGTCTGGCCTGCAATCTAATAATCTAATGACAAACATATACAAACAAGAAAAAAGGTTGCTTTTTTTCCCTTTTGTTTTGTTTTGGTACTTAGTCTAACAATCTTTTCTTGCCCTCTGCTGATACCTGAGAAATAACATTTAATATTTACTATAACAGCATTAAATATTTACATGTAATATCACTGAATGAACCATTTTTCTCTTTTAATGAACTCTATTTTACTGAAAAAGGTCTGAGGGAACAAGTTTGGATAAATGATCTATAAACATTCTGTTATGAATACCAAAGGCAGCTGGTTCCTTTTTACTATAAAAGTGATTTCTGACTTCTCTTGACCCTATACAGATTTCAGAAGTCTGACTTATAGATCAGAATTTATATTTAAACTGGTGGTTGAGTGAGTCTTGTAGTGGGTCACTATTAATCCTCTTCTTAATAGATGGGTTTCTGAGCAACGTCACTGATAGGATGCGCGTGCAACCAGGGGGCAAGAAAACACAGAAAAAGCATTATTGAACTATGAGAAGACCTGTGTTTTACATACAAGACTCGACTTTTAATGCAGATGAGGTCAAGATATGACGTGAAAGTGGCGGGGAAATATAATGTTTATGTCGTGGTATTTGTTTGGTTGCAAAAATCAAAACATTAATGCATGTAAACAGTTGAAAATGGTGAAAATAGAACAGTAGGCATGACTGGTCTTCACAACAACATGATTTATTTAGTCTTTCACCATGGTCACCATGTAGGATTAAACCACCGCTGTGGCAAAAAATATTCAGGTGTTCTAGTCGGTAGGTTGGTACTAATACCTGCATCACTGCCGCGATTGGCTGCATCACAACACTGTAAACTGTAAACACTGTAGCTGTGTGTGACAGCTCGGAGATTTAATATGAAGTACGGGGGTCGTAAATCAGATGGCGTCTGAGTTTATACTGTTAGCTTGTTCGCAGTTAGCTAGTCTGTCTACTGTCAACCACGATCTCATACACAATAAAGCACAACGTTACACAAGCAGCGAAACTTACTGACAGCATTGTGTGTTAGTCCCTAACGGTTGGAATCAGCTCCTTTCCAAACGTAGTGATGATGTCGTCTTTGCCTGGTTTAATCCCAAACTAGTGAAAGTTGCTACTGTATGGAGGAGGTGAGGACGACACCGGAGCTGAACTGAACCTGCTGCAGGCTGCAGATTGTTGTGGCCTATTTTGGTTTTAACAAAGAGTCTAAACAAAATTTTAAGCCGCTTTCTAACTCAGGTTTTTCAGGCAAATTTCAAATGAGGTCCAACACTAATAATATCCATGTTTTAACAAGAAAAAGGCTGTTTCCGGGTGATGACTCCCTTGCCAAGTTAGTATAATTGTAATAGAAATATAACACAGAAACGCTGTGTCGGTATTTTTTTATTTGTCATCAAAATACAGATTTATTCAATATAATTTAAAATACAATGATCTCTGTTTGTTTCGTTAGGTTACTTTACATTTTAATGAATGATATGAGTGCGTGTTTGGCCATAGACTGCAATACAAAACACAGGCTTTTTGCCCCCTGGTTGGGCGTGCAACTGCCAATGTTTGTAAACGTGAAACCCATCTATAAAACCTGAAGCCAAGCCTTTATGGTCCAACTACTAGAAGAAATGTTGGACAAGAACCAGTTTGTGTGTAGATGTCTTGGAAACCTGTGATTTTTTTGTTTTTGTTTGTTTATTAATTCCTGCTCAACTCCACAAGTGACACAAAAAACCTGCAATAAACCAAATGATACTATCAGAAAAAACATACCTGCTTGATTTGAATTGCCAATGCAGCTGCACTATGGTCCCAGAGTAAAAAATTAAATGGCAAATGTTTATTCACTCCCCAAATATGTTTAATTATAGGAACTATTTTATGCTGGCAGCTGGTTTCATTGCTGCTATGGTGATAACATTCCATGGCGGAATGATATGACAGTGACTTAAAGGTAGAGTCCAAAGCTTCCCCCTGTAAATAAATGTTAGAATTGTGCAAGTGAAAGTCGTCTCAAACCGCACCTTTGGGCCTTTACTCGTGTCCAGTGTTGCGTTTGAATGCAACTAACTCTCCCCCTGCCTGTAATTCGCTCTTTAGCTTTGTTTTGTTGTGGTCTGGACATTTCTGGGTGTAGATTTCTGATTTATTACCAGCCAATGACAGAACTAAGGGCATGATGCTGTGTGGGAATAAGCTCATGATTGGAGCAGATGCCGGTCACTCGAACTCTTGAAGAAAAAAAAGAAAGAAAGAAAGAAAGAAAGAAAGAGAGAGAAAGAAAGAGAGAAAGAAAGAAAAGATTTTTGATTTAAAAATGACCTTTAATAATCTACTTCACACACCATACACAATCCATAGCTTCAATCCATCCCCCCCCCCCCCCCCACACACACACACACACACACACACACACCTAAAAGCCAGAATCATGCCTCCATCTTCAGCCAACCTACATACAACTCCTTTTATGGCCCACACACACTTGAAAACGTCCAACTGTCCCATCATCCTGTAGTAAGAATGTTCAATGTTGAGCCGAGATTTCATCAGACCGTAAAACATCATTTTCACATCGACACAAGCAGCAGGTTCAGAACAGTGTTTCCGTGTTAACCATATGGCAAGTTTAGCAGTGGCGAAAAGTACATTCAGCAATTGGTGGACATGTTTCCTTTTAACAGAGTATTTCGGGCCAAACACAAACAAGGGGAGAGAAAACCTCCCCCAGCCTGAGACACCAGTCTCTTAAGAGACCAAATATGTCCCCCAATCGTTGGCAGTGGACCACCAGGTGGGCAAGAGTTTCAGAGTGACCAAAGAAAGAAAGAAAGAAAGAAAGAAAGAAAGAAAGAAAGAAAGAAAGAGAGAGAGAGAAAGAAAGAAAGAAAGAGAGAAAGAAAGAAAGAAAGAGAGAAAGAAAGAGAGAGAAAGAAAAGAAAGAAAGAAAGAGAAAGAAAGAAAGAAAGAAAGAAAGAAAGAAAGAAAGAAAGAAAGAAAGAAAGAAAGAAAGAAAGAAAGAAAGAAACGGCGGATACACTGAAGAAAAGGTAAGAGCTTAAGTGCAAGTTTGGCTTTTACCCACTTCTGAGCTCTGAAGGAGAGACTTGAAGCTGAATAGGCTGAAGAACGAGGTGGCCATTAGCCTGAGAGGGAGGGGCGCTCAGTTTGAACACTGTTGTTTGCAAACAGAAACGGTGGGGGGACTTCGGACTCTAGGTGTGTGTATATACAGAAATAGAGCACACCAGTTGACATTAGAATTCTGCCTGACCATGGTATAATATAGAGAGAATCAAAAAGTTCAATGATTTAAAGGAGTAATCGCCTGGGGCCTCATGTACAAAGGGTTCGTACGCACAAAAACGTGGCGTACGATCATTTCCACGGTAAAGTCGAGATGTATCAAGAATGGAGTGACCGTGGAAATGTGCGGTGCTTCACGTCAACTTCATGGCTGGCGTACGAACGTTTCTACAGCTGTGGAGACTTTGGCGACACTTGGAGGCGACGCTGGGAAACTGTAAAAAGAAATAAATGTGAAAACAACCATCCCCAGACTAAGTGATATGGTCAGACACATGAACAAACAGCCCTCATAAACAATTAACACCTGCGTCTGCAAATATGTGTGGATATAAAAGCGCAAAGTGGAGCAGAAATAGGCTCCTTTCCAGCAGCTGTTTTAGATGGAAGAAAACGTTCGAAATGGTGGATATACAGAGAGAGTGTTTTTAGAGATCAAGAAGATTTACTGATTTAATGATAACTGGCTGGTCAGACGCTTTAAGTTCCCAGAGACATCTCTGTGCACAGAGCTGAAGCCAGGCTGGGGGGGGGGGGAACACACCCAGCTGTGCCTCCACGCGCTCCGGCGAATAAATTCACTTATATGCCGATTTGTTTATTAATGCACTTATTTTGTGAGGACATCTATAGGATGATCTGTTCAATCACTTATACCAACACAGCAGGGGGGGGGGGACTCGGCCGGTATGGCGATTTAACAGTAGCAGGTCGGTTACATCTGCGTCCCGGGATGAGGAAACCCCCGAGGCTGTGACGCAGGTGATGCAGGAGGAATTCCCAATGCTGCACGTCCTCTTATGGTAATAGATTGTGTCAGCTAATAAATACAGTATTTCCCGTGACATCAGACTGTGAGGAGGCGACTGTATAAACACACGTTTCACAAATATATATTTATTTACCTTTAGTAAAACCGGAGTCACCCGCGTGAACTCCCCCCACCTCTGAAAGACGAAATGCAGTCACGAGCAGCCGTCCTCTGATTCACATCCAACTTGAAGTTGGACCACTTCGTTTTTCGGCTTGTGTGCGCGACTCTGACCCCACATCTTTGACCGCGACACACACTGTCCCATTCACTTTTCTGTTGGGTGTGTTGCCGGACAACAGCGTGTTAAAGTTCACATTTTTGCGCATTTATACTTAAACAAGCTGCCTCAAGTTCGTTCTCCGTGAATTTTTTTCATTTTCATTCACTGCCATGCTCATATTTTGTCTTTCTGATGGTGCAGAGAGGAGAATCTCCGCTGCAGATCTCATTTAAATGTCATTTGCGTATTTATGTTGGGGGTGTGGACAGGGAGGCGTCAGGTACTCCAACATGTGCACTTAATTCCACGTTGATTGGGATGTACAAAGGAAAAGTACTTGGATCCATGCGTGCGCACAGTTTCATACATCTGAAAACTTTTGTGCGTATGACGTTTTCAGGATTTGATCGTACGCCGGGTTTCAGTAGGAAATCCACGCAACTCTTTGTACATGAGGCCCCTGGTCTTTTAATCTGTCAACTCTCTTTACAATGTCTTAAAATAATATCTAAAAACTTGTTAGAAAAAAAAAATCAAACATAGTGCATATTCTGACCCTTTGCTCTTACCACCACTTTCTCTCGTGATAGTTCATACGAGGTTTTGACTGACATGAATGTTCATTTAAATAATGTAAATGAGGCGCACGCTGATTGGCCGCAGGAAGGACAGAGCTGGAATCAGGACCGGCCCAGTTCATGCATTACCCCCCCCTCTGCCCCGCAGGGCTGCAGCTTTTGGGATTCAACCGTACATGTTTGAACCAGTCTGATCCTGAGAATGAGGATGAAGCACGTCTTGCTTCTTTTTTTTCTAGGTGAGCCCGCATCCTAGAAAAAGACGTGGGTCTGAGCAAAGCACAGTCCTCGTCACACAACTTGCACCTCACCACATTATCATTAACTTTTATAAAACTCCCCATTATTCTTCGCTGCTGCAGCTGTGCTCTCTGTCGCCTGTCACGCGCACACGCTCCCGTCACGTGTGAAGCTGAATGAGTCAAGTGGCGATCCCATTTAGAAAAAGTGGGATAGTTTTAGGGATGTCCGGATACCACTTTCTTGCCAACAAAGTACAAGTATTGACAATTGAGTACTTGTCGATACCAAGGAGCGCAGATACGAGTAATGAACAGGGAAAAGTCCAAACAGCTGGATTTTAGAGGCTGCCAGCCTGATGCTGCGGATGTGAGCAGACGGCCAACACACCTCAAGCTGGGAGGTGTTTGGAGGTGGATGCAGACGCACCTGTGATGCGTTTGATATTCTGTTCATCAATATTTTTGCAAAATAAAATTGATTTGTGGCGGTGTGTGTGGTCTGGTTCCAGTACTACCGGTAGACCCACGTTACGGTCGGCCCCACAGTAGAATAGAGGCTCCGTGAAGGGATTAAAAAAAACAAACAAACGAAAAAAACAAACAATGGGACGACTGTCCGTCCCGCATTTCCAGCACATCAAGCAAGAGAGGGGGTGGAAGATGAAACGGAGTTAAGAGAACAGGAACAAGAAACAACATGAGAATGAACTGCGGGAGCAGCAGGTCTCTCCTCTCCCGGTGGGAGTGCCCAATGATCTACAGGGGTTAGACAATGAAACTGAAACACCTGCCATTTTCAGTGTGGGAGGTTTCATGGCTGAATTGGACCAGCCTTGGTGGCCAATCTTTCATTTATCTTCAGCAGAATTAAATGTGCACCTCAGCTCTCCTGTTTTCCACCAGAACTGTCCATCGGGAGCTCCACAGGGGGAATATACACGGTCGGGCTGCTAAAGCCAAACCTTTGGTCACTCGTGCCAATGCCAAATGTCGGTTTCAATGGTGCAAGGAGCACAAATCTTGGGCTGTGGACAATGTGAAACATGTATTGTTCTCTGATGAGTCCCCCTTTACTGTTTTCCCCACATCCGGGAGAGTTTTCGTGTGTAGAGAAGCCCCAAAGAAGCGTACCACCCAGATTGTTGCATGGCCAGAGTGAAGCATGGGGGTGGCTCAGTGATGGTTTGGGCTGCCATATCATGGCTACTCACTGAGTGGACTCCAATACTGCTGTGCTCCTTCTACCGAAGGGGGCCTTCAGGAGGGGGTCCAGTTTTACCTGATGCCTCACCGGGTCGGGTTGTCACCAAACATAAACGGATGGCTTTGGAACCCGACCTTACGTTTATGTTTAGCTCACAACTGGACCCATTAAGGAATCTGGCAAAGGTAACATCCCCCCCCCCCCCCCACACCCCCGTTAATGTACAGGGGTAGCAATGTTATTGAAACGCATGGTTTTAGCTGCATCTTTATTAGTATGGTGTAGCGTTTCCCCCTGGAGTAAATCAGAAAAAAGTTATGATTATTCTGCTGGCGTAAACGTTTCCGGAGCTCAGGTGCTGTCAGTGAGGATTTTAAGCCACACATACTTCTTGCAGTATGGGAGCGAGGTCACTACGTCGATGCCGGCTGGAGGAAAACGTTTCTTGACTAGCTCCTCCAAAACACCCCAAAGGGCTTAATAATATTTAGATCAGGTGACTTTCAGGCCATGGGAGATGTTTAAACTTTAATTTCATGCTCATGAAACCAATCTTTAACCAGTCTTGCTGTGTGCATTGGTGCATTATCATCCTGAACAATGCACCACCCTCAGAAAATAATGTTTGAACCTCTGGATGCACATGGTCCTCCAGAATGGATCGGTAGTCCTTGGAAGTGACATGCCCATCTAGCACAAGTATTGGGCCAAGTGAGTGCCATGATATGGCAGCCCAAACCATCACTGAGCCACCCCCATGCTTCACTGCTGGCCATGCAACAATCTGGGTGGTACGCTTCTTTGGGGCTTCTCTACACCGAAAACTCTCCCGGATGTGGGGAAAACAGTAAAGGTGGACTCATCAGAGAACAATACATGTTTCACATTGTCCACAGCCCAAGATTTGTGCTCCTTGCACCATTGAAACCGACATTTGGCATTGGCCGAGTGACCAAAGGTTTGGCTTTAGCAGCCCACCGGATATTCACCCTTGGAGCTCCCGTGGACTGCTCTGGTGGAAACAGGAGAGCTGAGGTGCCCATTTAATTCTCGAAGATAAATGAAGATTGGCCACCAGGCTGGTCCAATTCAGCCACGAAACCTCTTTACACTAAAAATGGCAGGTGTTTCAGTTTCATTGTCTAATTGTTCTTTCAGTATACAGAAAATAGCCCTTTATTTACATTCTATTTTCTCAATTACCCAGTAAGGATAAGGAATATGGATAAGGGAGAAAAGCAGTGTTTGATTACACAGGCTTAGGCATATTGATTCAGGCTCCTGATCGGTAAAATATATGCAGAAGTTATCTAAATTCCATCAGTAAATTCTCATAAATCTTCGGAGCAAGTACTAAAGTGCATTTATATTATCTGTTAGCGAAGCTTTGAAGGAAACTGTCCTATTATAGCTGCTGTAACACCCAAGGAACTGCTTTGCTATCGATACACTGGTAAAGATGTAGCAAGGTTATCCTTCTGTGTTGTGTGTTGACAAGCATTTGTAGCAGGAATATGTCCTTGGCTGACTTACATGCCTATTGGATCTTCTGTGTAGTACAGTAAACTTCACTGGAAAAGAAAGTCTCACTTAATGAAAGTTTGCATGACTATTTCTGACTTCAGTCCCTCAGCTGCTTTGGCAGCTTTAGAGTGAAATCCTCTGGGAGTTGTTTCTACAAGAGTCACCAGCTTTTTAGGGTCGAAGCTCTTAATTATGCTGTGTGTAAATGAGAGGACTGAAAGAGAGCTGGCATGGCCAGCCAGGGACTCCATGTGGGGGTGACAAAGCTTATAGCAGCGCAATGATTCTCTTAGCCTTAGGCTCCGCACAGATGAAAGGAGGACATGGAAAAAGACAGAACATAAGGCATGTATGCTAATGTGTCAACTCAGTAAGCTGGCAGGAGGATGAATAAAGCTGCTTCATCTCTAGCTGTGTGCAGCGATGCTGATACAGTGAGACACATTTTACCAATTACTGCCTATATACTGTACTATAAGCATTTAGATTTGTGTGTTCACAGATATCAGAAACCGATGCACAGGAAACTTACAGTTTAAAAATTATCACATGAAATGGCAGATTTGAGAAAAGATGTGTCTTTTGGGGAGTGATTCAGCCTTGTAGTGCATCTATCTTTCTCTTTCAACTATGTCAAATAAGCAAGGTGTAGAACTGGAGTATTTGGTTACAGTAGTATTCTTGAATAGTAAGGTAGGCTACTTGCTTTGTGCCTACATTCAAACCTCAACACCTGTTTGGTTCATTTCTACTTTCTGTATTTCTGTATCAATATATTCGGATTAAATTCCAATTTTATTTAATTTTCTCTTTTTTTTCCAAGACAGAATAATGACCCCAATGTAACGACTGAAAAACTCAGCCTTCATGTGCTGGAGTTACAGAAGAACATCATTCTGCTTTTGGTCCGATAATTTCTTTTTTGATCTATTTTTGTGTCTGTTGGCTATACGCAGATGTTTTCCCCAGTTATTGACTATGTGTCTGTCTGCCAACAGTTAGTTTTAGGCCGTTATCAGTTGTATTTTTTTCTGAAATGGGCTTCTGGTTCAACTTGCCCTTATCTGCAATTTCTTATCCAGAAATCTTTCTTAGAGTTTCTCACAGTTTTCCAATCTTTTTCTGCACAATCATATATATATATATTACATTATTCATGTTATAAAAGGATTAAGATGAAGGTGATGACTTTGGCAGGTTTTGCTGCCTGCGTCTTGATGTGCCTTTTTTTTTCTTAAAAAAAAAAAAGTTTTGTTCTAGATTTGCTTTTGGTATGGAGGACTCCACAATGATTTATGCAAACAAACACAATGTTTGGGGGGTTTAAATTCTTCTATCTAATGCTTTCTAAAAGTTTGTGAGCCCTTTAGATTTTTTTTTATTTTTCAATTAAAATATTTTAGAGTTTTTTCTATACAGCTCCAAAGAATATTGCAAAGTTTCCCAGATAACAGAAAAAAAGGGGGAACAAAAATCCCCTTCGTCTCATCATCCACAAACATTTCCTAAAGCCTTCTTGCCTATTTACAAGGCTTTCAACTGGCAGCAGGCCTTTATGGGAAGCAGCTTATTATCCTTGCAGCCCTGTGTACATCAAGTTGCCTGGTGTTATCCTGAAGATGGACATGTAAACATCAATATTAGCTTTTATTTATTTACTGACTCTCTGTGTGTAATGATTTTGCAGACCATTACATGCTTACTGGCAGAGGTAATTCTAGTGTCTCTCGGGGCCCTAGGCGAAACTTCACAGGGGGCTCCTCCAACCAATGTATCAAAATTATATTTCAATCTATTTAAAACATTGTACTAATATCATATAAAAACCTTTTGTTGTGACAGTAGTGAAATAGTCAAATGCAGCTTTTGAATTTTGTTTGGCAGCTGTTACTATTCTTCTACTTATACAGTATATACATTATTATTACAATTTATATTTAATTAAACTGAGACAACCTAATTGAAGATAGGTTAAACTTTGTGCTGAAGCCTGCATTAAGACTTTAGAATGTCATTTATAGCATAAACAAATACAGCTTTCAGAGGCATAATGTCTATTGGACATACAGTACAAACAACAAACAGTAGCTTCTACTCATGCAGTGCATAATCAGATTAATTTCCTATCAATTCGGTAACTCAGCTTTCTTAACTTGACATTTAAGTTTAACTTGATGCAGCTTTAATTTGATCAAGTTATTTGTTTTTATTTTCAGCCTCATGGCACCCTACTTAACAGGGGTACACACTAAGCTGCTCTGAGGTAAATTAGCTCATTATCTACACCACTTAATAGTGTCTTGGTCCCTTTTGCACCCCATTTATTTTCTTCTTTCTTTTCTTCTTGACAGATAACTTCTCTTCATGCTGATAAACCCACTTTCTGCTCCTAACATGCGCCTACTTGGAGCAAGGCCAGGAGGTGGAAGTGGGGCCCCTTTGGGGAGTTCTGCTCCAGTCGACGATTGTCATTGCAAACCTTTCACATTGTCACTGCTCTGTAGCCGTATAAGTTTCAAAGTTGGTCAGCCTTCAGGGGGCCCCCTTCTGAATCGAGACCCCAAGAATTTGTCTGGCATGCCTGTTGGCAAAAGATGTCTCTGCTCAAGCCTGGCATACACTGTGCTATGTTTTCAATCATTGCTCGCAGCCCCGACTCAAATTGTACCAATCAGTCGCAGACTTCAAAAGTTCACAGCTTGCGATGTATGTCCTCATACTGTACGAACCGAGGCTCGTATGTGACCTGACTACTCACACTGTATGTCCTCAAAGACCGGTCAGGGTCTAAACAATCCGCGGGTAGGAAGAAGAAGAGGAGGGGAAGAGAAGAAAAAAATAACAAAAAAAAAAAACAGCAATAAGTTCCTTCACCAATATACCCTGTCCCCCCTTTTCCCTTTGATTTGGCATATTAAAAAGAGAAAAACTTTATTGTTGGTGAGGATTGGGTTTTCAAGATTTGGTTGTACCCTTTTGTCTTTCATTAGATTCCTCTCCAATTACAACTCCCACCTCCCCTCCCCCCCCCCCCCCCTCTTCCTTTCTTTTCTTTCGACTGTTTGTATTTTTCTTAAAACTGTTCAGATCTCAGTCCTCACCCTCCCCCCCTCCCACCTCCACATTCCCCTGTTTGTATATATTTTTTTATTTTTTTTGTTTTTTATATTTTTTGTATTTTTTTTGATTCAGTTTTTCCATTTTTCTTCTTTCTTTTATATTTTAATCCAATTTTAAATTAACTTTCATTTATATTTAAATAATAATTATCTCTCATAATTTCTCTCAAGTATATAAATGAAAAAAATTAATTTAATTTACCTGAAGTTTACAATAAATGATTTCTATATTTTTCTTTCCCTTTCCCACCCTCCCCTAAACCTAATTTACTCCTCAATCTCAGCACATAAATTTGTTTAGATTATTTACTTTTTCACTTTCCAATCATGTTCTGTTATTCTTCCCAAACTACCAACTTCAACATTTTTTAATGAATACACCATACACACCAAGGAGACCCAAAGGGATCACATATGGGCCTTTTCCATTGTATCTGCACAAGGCATGGTACAGCACCACACACTAAAGATGACCAGGACGGTTTTTGTTTCCACACAGGAGAAGCAGTAGTCTACTACCTGGAAGTGGGTGGAGTAGGCACGGTCGAGACTGCCGTGACGTCACTGCTGTGCCACGTTGTGGTCAGTAAAGTAAAAACAAAAATGGAGGCATTGGATGATATTGAGCAGTTACTGCTGTTGTTGTTTTCTCTGTGGCTTGTAGTCACCAAAAACAGAGCCAGATATTTTTAGAAGAGGCGAGGCGAAACACGTATGATGTGTATGACGACAATTTCCTTTGACCAATCAGTGGAGAGTCGTCAGGTACGTCACGTTTTGTGTAGGTTCAGCACAGTTAGAGCTAGCTCTGAAATGGGTGCAGAAAATCGTAACGGCTTGTAACGGGTTTTCCCAGAGGAAACGCAAATAAAGCGTGCCGTGCCGTGTGGAAGGTTTACGAAAATGTGGAGTGGAAAAGGCCCAATATACATTTAACTCACAGTGCGGGACCGTACAGGGGAGTCACAAAGCATTAGTTAGCGCTCAGTTACACTTGATAGAGTCAATTATACACGAAAGAGGAAACTTGTTTTAACTCTGCAAATTTTCACCAGCACTGGTGGTCATTTTACTCTCAATGCTGTTAGAATTACTCTGAGAGACTTCATATGACTTAACTCAAATTTAACACTGGGGAGTTCACTGTGTGCAATTCACTCATGAGCCACAACCAAAATATCAAACAGGTTTGATTTTCTTGCGACCCATGATTTCTGATCGGGAACTCGTCGTGAGGTGCCAGTCGCCTCTCATGACCACCTTGTATACTGCACTATGCCCGACAGGATTTGGCCAAGAGTTGGCTTGATCCCCAAAATTGTTGCACGGCTGGAAAATCGGCTGGAAAACGGACAAAAATCGCACAGTGTTTGCTGGGCTTTACTGGGATGGGATGGCCCTTTGTTGGTCAGTCCTAGGGAGTGTTCTGATGGGTTTGTAATCTCTTCCAGTACTACATTTGAGCATCTTTATCTCTTTCAGGTTTTCAAAAATACCTGGTGTTCCGTCTTTAAATAAAAACTATTAAAAGAGACATTGGGCCGGATCAACTAAGATCCAAATTTGCGTGTAGTAATTTGCCCGTGCATCTAGAATTATGCGCAAGGGGCTGAACCATGGTTTGCGGGTGATTTACAAAGAATGATTGCGCAAATGACATTGGGTGCAAATATGTTGGAAATGCCCCGATACAGTATAAATTAAGTTTTGTGTGTTTCGAGGTTTGCAGTGTGGCAAATTGCGAGAAACGACTGCACAAAAGGAAATACAACCCACAAAGGAAAATATTAGTGGATGAGGGAGAGGAAAATATGATAAATACAAAAAATCAAATAATACAACAGGTATCAATGCAAAGTCTCAGAAGTGGCCAGTTTGTGAGGACATGGATCAGGGTTTGCTGAACAAGTGAAAGTGTCTGCAGCTCCGACATGGTCTCTAATATGCACAAGGTCCGCACTTTGGCACAATGCCAATGGTTTCAGTGGCTTACGCTGCCAGATGACTGTGATCCTGTCCACTTGCTAAAATCCAAGTTGAAATGTGACGTTGGCAAAAAGGGGAAATAAAAGACACAATTAATACCAGCTTTAGTTATTATTAAGCTCAACAATGGCTGCAAACTCTGATATTTCCACAATATTTTGCACCTGTATTAAACAGTGGTGTTTGCTGTGCTGATTTTTTTTTTATTCATTTCAACAATGAGAACTAAATATATTGCCCTCACTGCTCATGAAAAATTATTTTGAAACAGATTCCAGGATAGTCCCCCTCAGAGGTTGCAGTCTTTTGTGTGCAAAGCTGCAATTTGCACCTGCTTTGTCAGACATACTAAAAATTCACGCAAAACCAGCAAGGCAATGCATCTTACAGTTGATAAATCATTTTGCGAGTGCTAATTGAACATATTTACATTTTTTCTCCCACCACACGCACAATTGCGTGTAAACGCCCCATATTGCATATTCATTGGAATAGAAGTGCAAAATGGATAAGAGGCGCTATTTAGCACATTTGCAAGACCAAACCCTTTTCGCACAATTTTAGTAGATCAGTTTGCTTGGGTTTTTTTTGTTTGTGCAGTGAGATAGCTCACGTTTTTATACACGCATAAATCCAGCCCATTGTGTAGCAGTTGTACAGTATATCGCAAGCAACTGACTCGTACTTTTCATGCTGCATTCACGTGAAACCGGGCAGACAGAAGACAGATGACAGCCACTGCATGTAAAGGCATAAACAAACCTTTATGTGAAGAAGTGGTCTGTCAGTTACAGTGACTTCAGTCCACATCTCTGATATGTTGTCATGGTGATGTCATATTGTTTTCTCTCGGCTTCTGTGATTACAATGACATCTAGTTTGTTACCCATGGCCGTCTGCCCGACTGCACATGAACGCAGCATCAGTGTTATGTTTGATTCCTCCTCACTGCACCACAGTGACTTTTCAAAGACATGACCTGAGCCAACAACTCAGGTGTCTCTGGTAATTTTTTGTGGTTTCCTATTGTCATGCTTCTGCTGAACGTAAAAACATGGCAACACGAAATGGTAGCCAGCACCGAGCCTGCCAGTTCCATGTATATACAGTTTAAATGATATGAACAAAATCAGAGCTTATGGAGCACTTCAATTTGTTGATGGGAGTGATAACTGATTATGGAAAAACACTTTTTGAATGAAATAACTGATTAATAGAATAAATGATTACAGTTTTTCTTAATTGCTAAAATACCATTTTTGAAACGTCCCCTCACTTTTTCACAACTTTAAACACTAATCCCATAACTCAAACTACTTTCCCAAAACCTCTGCTTCTTGCTGCAAAAGGAAGTTATTGACTCAAAGCAGCATCACCTGGCCTCAAAAAGCAACACTATTGTCAAATCATCCCCCAAGCACAGCAAAATGTAGAACACTGCAGAGCAATCAGGAAACACTAGAAGGAAAAAAGGAAAACATCGTTCTCAGAACATCATGCTGTCAAAATGTTTTTTTCTTTATTTACATCAGGCAAATGCATCATGTCACAACACAGAGAACTCATAACATAAAGAAGTACAAGAAAAGCACTCCCGGAGAGCACAGACCTCCGTGAAGCAGCTCCCACAATGATAAAGAATCCCTCAAAATTCCTGGATCCAGAAGGGATCCGGATCACCACCAAAATGGAATGGGTTTGTCTTTGGGCTGAGGCTCACGGCTGGTGAAAATTTCAGGTAAATCCGTCCAGAACTTTTTCCGTAAAGTTGCTGACAGACAGATAAACAAACCAATACTACCAAAAACACAACTTCCTTGGTGGAGGTAACACTGTAACATGGCTCGATCACAGTGCACGGAATTCACCTGAAATGACAGCACTGCGTCGGACCTGATTTAGCCTCCTTCCATGACCCCATCCTCGGCCACCTTTTATGCGTACACTTCCCCTCTCATTTCCTCTCATCCATTGCAAAATCTTGACCTCCCACAGCTTCCTCAACCCGTCTATGTTGGTTGCATCATCATCAGCGAAAGTGAAATCAATTTTGAGTCAGTGTTTACCTGTTGACAACTGTGTCTTAGTTGTGATTAAAGTGTGCAGCATGTGTTTACTATTTTGCACAGCAAGTGAATCACAATGCAAATGTGTTTGCAAACAGTGTCTAGTGAGTGAAACATGCTAGGGTTTTGATCACAAGGGGACTGATTTGATACTTTGGTTTAGGCTTCCAAAAAATTTGTTTAGAATGAGATTTAGTGTTTTAGCAATTGAGAAAAACTGTAATAGCTAAGTTACACAATGTCCCTTTAATGTTTTTACTGAATTCGATTCAATTTCAGAGTTAAATCTTCAAGTGCCACTCTCTGAGCTGTTTCCTGGCTCATGTTTGGAGTTGAGTTGGAGTCAGTGAGTACAGAAATGAAGGAAAGTGTGACGGGGAGACAGAAAGAAAGGGAGAGAGATGGAGTGAGAGATAGATGTAGAGATTCAAGAGAGATAGTGAGAGAAACTGAGAAGTTGAGAGAAATGTGATTTGGTCTAGGTGTTTTGGGCTGCATGCTCCATTTGCCCTCCTGACAGAGAGGGAGAGTGACGGGCATTGGCAGGAATTGAATCAGTAGATTAAACACCCCCGCCTCCTTCTCTTTTCCTCATCCCCTCCTCCCTCTCTCTCTGCTAACCTCTCCTCTTTTCTCCTCTTCACCTATTCTCCCGTTCCATTGACGGGGGAAATGTGGTGGAGATTGCAGGCAGAGATGTTCTTGCCAAGTGTGGCTAAGGAGCCTTTGTCACAGGTAAGATTGATTGGGTGATTAAATATCCAGCACTAGAGTATTAGTAGCAATTCTTGACCATTAGTGCCAGGCGGCAGCAGAGATGCATTAAGGACCTGTCTGTGGCAAAGGCAGAACCACAACTGCAAGTTATCAAATCCTTCATGCTATCATGATGGAATTCACTTCTGTGTAGCAGCAAAATCGAAGAGTCAAGATAATAAAGCAAAGTCCTCACTGCAAGGCTGTGCAAGAACTGATAACCCTCCACACGTATCCTACAGAAATGCTGTACAATGAATGCACAGTGAAGTATGACCAATACATATGTAGCTGATTTAGCTTTAAGATTTTTTTCCCCCTTGCAAGTCCAAAAGCATGACATGCTTGTAGATTTGTCTATGTGTTTATATGAAATATTTTCTGGGATTATGAACACTTACAGCAACAAATTCCTCCCAGTGAAATACTCCTCTATATCTCTATATCTCTCTATCTATTTATCTATCTTTATACCTTAAATTAAATAATAATTAATTATTGTTGTTATTATTTTTTTTTATTCCACCCATCCTTTTAGTAAACTCTCTCGCGACACACTCTAAAATATATTCTATATATATATATATATATATATATATATATATAGATAGATAGATAGATAGATAGATAGATAGATAGATAGATAGATAGATAGATAGATAGATAGATAGATAGATATATAGATAGATACTGGTAAGATCCCCGAGGGGAAATTAGGGCTCTGCATTTTACCCATCTCTGTACAGTAGTACCAGAGAGCAGTGGGCTGCTACTTAAAGCACCCGTGGAGCAGTTGGTGTTTATTTGTCAATCAAAACAATATGCTCCTATGTGTATTGTCAAGATGGATGAGTTATTAAAAAAATCATCCCCCTCACATGAAAGTAAACTTGACCTATTAAAACTAAAATGATTTTTTGAACCAGGCTACATGTTTATTTCTGCTGTGAAGTTGGCCTTTTAAACATGGGAGTCTATGGGGATTTGTTCTGTTTTGCTGCCAGCCCCTAGCGGATGAGGGGTAAACCACAACTGGCAACCAGTTTCATTTTTCTTGCAAAAGATTGCTACTTGAGTGCCACCCCAATGACTAGGTGCAAGGTAGTGCTCGGCAGAAAAAAAAAAGAGAGATGCCACCACCGGAAGGGCCCAACTACCACCACTCTCATCTCTCATCTGCTGAAAAAAAGAAAACAAAATCCAATGGGATAAAACACCATGTAGCTGTAGCCAATTACAGTGGGGATCAACAGCTATCACAAAAGGCCTCCTCCAGTTGAGAAAAAAAAATGGAGTGAAATAATAATTTAAAAAAAAAAAACAATTACTGTACTGAGACGATGAAGGCCACTCGGGTGAGGATTACAAAATCAGTTTTTAGCTGTGCCCACACTGAACCAAATTGTGATCCACACTACAATGACAAAATTACAAAAAACTGAAAAGGGCTAAACAGCCAAACTAATAAGAGAAAAGCAAATGTGAGTAAGTCCCTGAAAAGAACAACAAAAAAAAAATGCAGGAGAATGCCAGTGAAGTCGCCTCAGAAGGGACAAAGCAGGAGCAGAACAGCAGTGAAGGTGTCCTTCCACAAAGGCCAAAGCTGGTCTGGCTTGCCCCAGACTCCATGGACCAGCACGTTAGCAAAACAAGTCAACTACTACATTAAATGAGCAATGGAGCCATTGTTGAGGTGGCGATTGATTGTTTCTGTGCATGTGAAGAGATTTGGACTATTTTCTTAATATTAAGGAAATCTGAAAGGACTCGTGCATTTCTTGGCTGTTTGAACAGCAGTGGAAAATGTAAATTCTGGTAAAAAGTGAATGAGAAGATCCTAGATATGATGGTTTCTGTCTGACACTAGGGGGCAGGAATGGGGGGGTAGTGTTTGATGCAGTCTGAATGTCAGTGTGTTAGCACCGAGGAGGAATGACAGAGGAAGCAGGATTTTTATTTCCAACAAAAAAAGGTAAATTTTGGTGAACAGTCATCAACCTGACACTATTTTTTACACATCTATGCTTGTGTTGACCTTAACGTGTCTAATGGCTAACATTTGTTATGCTAGTTAATGCTAGAGACAAGGAGCTGCGGTGGTAGTCATGAAACATACATGGAGACGTTCCTAACAGCAAGTATATCCCAGCCCTTGCTACTGCCTTTATACCATGCAGATCTGGATATGATTTAGTGGGAGAACTGCACGAGACCTTTCCCATTTTGCAGTCTTTCCACTTTTCCTCTGGGTTAGGGTTAGACCCGCAGGTTAGGCTAGTTCTCACCAGTGAATAAATGATTATTCCCCATATAAATCTATCTAATAAAAATATAACTATTTCATAATCTTAATAAGTTTTGATAAAAAGAAATGCTCACTGAGAAAATTACTTTTTACACAAAAAGTTGGATGTTGTATAATACTTTTATGTAAGGAAAGCGCCTAATCTTATTGCTAAATTTCAAAATTACTTTCAAAAGGTAGTAAAAAAAAAAAAAACAACAAAAACTAAACTGCTTGCCTGCGTCATTATCACAGAAAATGTTTACAAATTGTACTTTATGCTGGCAAATTCTTAGAAATGGCTGTGGAAATGTTTTTGTTTTCAGCTGAATATTTAACTTACAACTGATGTTGAGTTCCAGTTGCAAAATGGATATAATTTCTACCAACATACATTTGAAATTATTTTCCAAGTGAAAACAGTCTGGGTGCAACAGGACATACAGTATGTAAGGGACATGAATCCACCAAATAGGACAGTAAGCAACGTTCAGTTAAGCCTCTTATGCTTTATGTAAATACACATGCTGTCATTTTTATCACAATCCAGTAGTGATTGTGGCTTCTCTCTAGGGTAAAGGTATTTTAAAATGTAATATTGCATAAACCAGAAATTGTATCTGTGTTTACCTGCTCTGTTCTGTTCTAATTCTGGAGTTAGCTGAGGCAATAGGGTATAAAACTCAGCTCTCACTGGCCTGTGTTTTCTGGTGCGCCCTTTGATATCAGTGCTTGAATCTCTATTTCTGAGATAGTTACAGTAGCGATACACAAGTATTGATAAAGATCCATGATGCAGTGTTGGCAATATTGTGTTAGAGAATCACTAATTTCACTGCTTTAACCTTTATTTCCTTCATGAGCCCTTTTCCTTCTACACTCATAAGAAAGAGAGGTTTTTCTGAGTCAGTTGTGGACTTCAAATACATTTAAAATTGAATTTGTGAATGATCTTAAAACTTCACAGGAGCTTTTTTAAGTGGGCCTTAATTGCAAGTTGCCCCAGAAAGGTTGACAGTCCATCACAGGGCCAGCACAGAAACAAACAACAACTCATGCTTACACTTGCTCAGAGGGTACATTTAGAATTGCCATTTAATCAAGGATGTGTGTATTTTGACTGTGAGTGGAAACGGGAGTTCACAGACAGAACCTGTGTTTATACGTGGAGAACATACAAACTCCACACAGAATATTTAAACCAGGAAACTTCTTGCTGTGAGTGGACAGTTTTTTACCACAACACCACCATAAAGCCCAACAATTTCATATTCTGCAAGTTATCAGCTTAAATTGATGCTTATTTGCTGACTTTTCAAAAGAAAAAAATTTTACTTTTTCCTTTATTCTTATATCAATATATTAATTAAAAAGTGTACTGTAACATTGTAAATACTTTTGCTGTTTACCTACATATCTCAAATAGCAACATTCTTAGCCCGGATTTTAGATTTACTTAAACTATTTGAGAAAAATGTACTAAAATATATAAGTTTGAGGTCATTACTCAGAAATATGAGTACACTCTACTAATTTGTAGAAAAAGTTAAACGTGTGAATAATTTTAAGTTTGATGGACACAAATTTCTAAGTTTTGGTCATGACCATGCAAAATACAAATGTAAGGGAACAGGTTTCCCACAATGCAGTTCACTTCTTTTAACAACAAATTAGAGATAATTCACAAATGAAGGATTTATATGCAATGTTGGTAGTGTCATGTGACTGCCCTCAACTTGTTTCTTTATTCCTGTATATAACACCTACTATCCAGCAGCTGCTGCACCAATTCAGAAACATCTATGGTCTGACATTAAGTTAAACTAAAACCCCACCTAGCAAGACTAAATCAGTTCATTGATAACTATAAGTTAGATGTACATGATCTAATGGCACAAACTAGAAAACTTTTGTGTGAAAACAATTTGTGTGAAGCATCTTATTTAAATTATGTGAAAGGGATCAACTGCCTTGTCCTCCTCCACTTCATCAACTTATGACTTTGTGACAGTTATCATGTTGAAAAAAGTTCTACAAACTGAAACCATTCTAGTTCATTCTACTTAGTCACTCCCATTAATGAAAACTTAATTTCCTAGTACACTGAACTTAAAAGTTTAATGCCTTGAAATACACTCAAGTTTTTATCACGCATTACTTAAAATATTTAGGGCAACCAGTTTCCTCAAATTTTTAAGTAGATTCAACTTATCCAGGTTTAGAGTGAAGATGTTTTTATTTTTCCTGTAGTCTGCACAGTGTCAATCAGCACGATCTGAATTGAGGTTGATGTCCTCTGAAGCAGCACTTTCCTTTGATGAAAAGCCCTTTTTCTGCTGTCAGCCAAAGAAGTCCTGCAGCTGACTTAAGTGGACTTAAGCCACAGTCTGGTAATATGTCATTTGCCAGGTAGATAAACCTCTTTGCCATGCACTGCCTTCTAAGTTATCGTGGACACTGGATCCTCTAGGCTGACCTTTTGCTTCAAGGTGGATACGCTGACCTGGAAATTCCACAGTGCTGATTGGTTTAGGAGCGGGAGATGCAATCTGGTGATGAATACTGAAAAGGTCAAGGCAGCCTCTCTGAAACGATGCCGTTCCGTTAGGTTACATGCTGTCTAAAATGCTCTGATAATGACACTTTCTCTGTGTGGTTCTCTCTCATTCATTTCCTTTATGTCTGTTTGCTGAACATTGTGTTTTAACCACAGCTTGTGTATTTGCTTCTTCTCATGACTGCTCATTAGCCTCTGAAATGATAGCCAGGAAACTAAATGCACTCTGCCCTCTGAGTGTTTATCTCTGTGGACATGGTAGCAATGTAGAGTTTGAATTTCAGTTCAAACTGAGGAGTTAATTATGAGCTTATATGTATACAACCTACAGATATGAATTTTTGTGTTTAGGCAGAACATACATTAAAAAACTACCATACTTGAAACATTTTTATTGACAGGAAATTATATTATGCCCAAAGGGAAAGTGTGAATTCTGCTTAGATTTGAAAATATAAAGATATGTGATAAGTCTTAGCTGTATTACTATTTTCTTTTACTTTCACTAGACTGTTTTTGAAAAACAGAAATAATGAGATTTGAAAGGAAATTCAATTTTCACATATCTCTCCAACACCAACCAATAACTTGGACAAGATGTTATTATTTCTCTGACCTATTTCATATTCTCGCAAAACATTTACCCCCCCCCCCCCCCTCTTTCTTTAAGAGAATACTTCAGAGAGTTTTGGGTTTCATGAAGAAGGAAAACAAAACAAATTAAACAAATTTGCACTCTTAAACCGTAAATATGTAAATTTGTATTTTGACTCAACATAATTTACTGAAGATGCACTATGAGGAAAAGGAGATGAGGACAAGCACCATGCTCGGTTTATTCATAGCTACAGAACACAATACAGTATCCTGCAATGTCCAGTAGAGACCATAGAGATGAATACAGGCAAACTGGAAGAACACAAACACCCTCTGCCAGTGCTGCGGTGGCATATTTGGCCCAGTCCCAACACCCGCACTTGCACACTTGCACCCCTAGAATGTTCCCGCTGAGGGGTTCGAGTGCGTGGTGTGTCCCAATTCTCCAGGGCAGAAGTTCACCACGCCCCCTTTGCACCCTCAATCCACACTTCGCATATTGCCCATAATTCATTGGTGCGTGTGATGTTTTGAACCATAAAGGCATAACATGGCCATGTTTGGTGGATGAGCTCCTACCTGTGGTGAAAAAAATTACCATTTCAGATGTAAATGTTGAAATAGTTCATCTTTTACTATGCTGGAGGTGAAATAATTACTGAAGTTTGCCCTGTTACTTCAAAATATGCTTTGAATATTAAAATTCAAATCATACAAAGCAGTAGCATAGCATTGTCACAGGCTTTGGTGCGGCAGACCTGGGTTCAAGTCCACAGCACTCAGGCAAACCACTCTGGACCCTTGAGCAAGGTCTACACGTCCCAAGTTTAGTTGTAAGAATTACCTTTCACCTTCAGTTTGAATTCACACAAGGGAGGACCTTGTCAGAGACCGTGTGCGATGCAATTGTTGCAATAGTGACAAATTTATGCCCCAACAGATCTAATACAAAACAGGTTTCTCAAATCTTTTATTCAAAGCTATTATAAAAGCAAACGTACCAGCTTTCCCTCATCACGGTCATACAGTATGTATCATGTAACGGAATAGCCCCCCCCATTGGAAAGCTGCCCTACTAACGTCTTGTTTACCTTTCGTTGAAGTACGCCCGGACACTTTAGCGGACGGACCAGGGTTCGTTCACTAAAGTGGCGCAGATTGTACTGACACAATTTGCAACTGTATTTGGGTTTTCCATCTCTTTTATTCAAAGCTATTATAAGAGATAACTTACCAGCTTTCCCTCCCTTTCCCTTGTTTACCTTTTGTTGAAGTGCGCCTGTAACTTTACTTTTGTCAGTTTCAGCTTATTTTACTGGCAGCTCATTGTTTTTTTCCCCCTTTTTAATGAGAAAGTGTGAATAATTAGTTATTGTCCCACACTTACGTAGTCTTTGTTCCACATTTGGTTAGATGGAATCTGGTCACCTACATGCAACGTAGCTGATTAAAGCTGATTAAAGGTTCGCCAGATTAAGCCTAATTATTTCAATAAAGTGATTTTGTTCAGCAATACAGGCCTAAATGCTTATTGCTGTATTTCGCAGGTCACGCAACATTATTAGGTATGTACTGTATGTGTGTTTTTGGTTATCAGTATCGGCCTTTAGGCGCTGAAATTTCTAGGTACCATCAGGCCTGAAAAAAAATTCTAGGGGAAACACTGGTGTGGGTGTTGTGGGGAGGACAGAGGGTATTCACCCTTAGAAACCAAAGTCTGACTACACCCTGTTCCAATACCAGATCTAAGCATCATTCAGTTTAGATGGTGGCGCTTACTTGAAGTTTGTCTGGTTGACATGAATATATATCTGACTTAAACGCAACAAAAGTGCTTCAAAGTTACATTTGGATTTTCAAATATTAAGTCGGTTCTCTCCGGGTACTCTGGCTTCCTCCCACAGTCCAAAGCCATGCATGTTAGGTTAATTGATCACTCTAAATTGCCCCTAGGAATGAATGTGAGTGTGAATGGTTGTCTGTCTCTCTGTGTTGGCCCTGTGACAGACTGGCGACCTGTCCAGGGTGTACCCCGCCTCTCGCCTGATAATAGTTGGGATAGGCTCCAGCAACCCCCGCGACCCTGAACTGGATAAGCAGTACAGAAAATGACTGACTGACTGACTGACTAAAGATAAGCATTATTTATCGCTTACATTTTGTGTGTGTGAATGTATCGTCAGTACGATATGGGCATGAAATTAGTTTAAAGTGGCATGAAAAGTGGCATGAAAAAGTATTAAAGACCCTGTACCTGATTTTATTTCAATCTCTTTCAGAAAAATGCTTTCTACACGATATAATGTGTATTAAAAGAGGTAATTTCATAAAAATAAATCACTCATTGATTGCGTGTATGCATGAATCCAGGCCTTTTTAGTTTAGGTTTCTGAGGATGGCGTGACGCTCTCTTCAAGTCAATGCGGTTTGTTCTACATAAGTTTCGGTTTCCTATCAGCCACTCACAGCATTTTCTAACGACGAGCGCCCTCCTCTCTCGCGTGCACGGCAGCACTTGTAAACAGAACCGCATGGCGTCTGCCAAAGGGAAAGTGGTGATACCACAGCAAAACAACCTGTAAGCATCTAAACTGAGGAGGAGAGAGGCTTGAAACGCAGGAGAGACCAAAGAAGGAATAAAGTTCGTCTTCTTGGTGGATTATACTGAAGGTAGAGAGCAGCTGGACGCCTCGGACTGAATGTGGACTCAAAGTCCGCCTGCACAGGTATTTTTTTTAACTTTCTTCTCAGTAACATTTACGTCCTCGGGTGCTGGCGCTTCCTCTGCTGGTCTACCGTATGTAGGTTAATAGTGGTACACCGTAACACGGTTAGAAACTTTATCAGGCTGTCATGTTGTAACGTACGTCGCCTATAACATCATAACTCGTCATAACTGTGCATCTGTGTACATAACTGTAGTTACGGTAAACAACCGGTTATGATAGAAAATGTCATTTAGCTGATCCGCAGCCATTTACTGCAACCAAAACAGTAATTTCACTGGAAGATGCAAGTTTTCTCTGGAGAGTTTCTTTGTGCACGAGTATGAAACGTGCACGTTATTTCGTGCATGTTGAGTGGGAGGAGAGAAAAACGAGAGTAGGAGCGTTTCTCACTGGGAGAAACAGTTAGGGGCGGGGCTTACAGTTCCAACTACACTGTTCACCTCGCTCACGGTTCTCAAATGCGCAAAATCAGGTATAGCGCCTTTAAATGAGATTTAAATTATACCTGCATAAACCCTGGAAAGGAAAATAAAAAGACATAATCGATTTCAGTTTTAATTACCATTAAGCTACAGTGACTGGAAATGTTCTGAGTTATTTGTCTACAACAAATCTGTATTGAATTGTAATATTTGCTGTGCCGATTGCCATTAGATGCATTGCCCTCACCGCTTATGAAAAATGATTTAAAGGGTGAATTCCAATTCCTGTCTTAACCCTTAATCTTAACCCTCAATTTAAAAAATATACACTCCGGCGAAGTGCAAGTGCTGTCCCGATTCTCAGACCGTTAAGTTAAGGGGCAAGTTTGAGGGCTGAATCATCTTCAATATTGAGATTCTCTGAAACCACCCTTGTGAGTAAGGGCTACCCAGAATGCAAGCGGCAAAGAAGGTGAGCTACATATCTTAAGTATTTTCTTTGTTAATTTAGACATAAATATCACGAAAACCATTGTATTATCTTAGTTTAGGCCCATGTTATGGATTAGTTACCAAATTGTTGCATAATATTATTTTTTTTCAGGTCGAGTCCTAACGACAACAAAGTCAATCCAGTAGGCCAGCTGACTGACAGTCATCCAGGAATTCACAGAACCACAGTTACCAACGTAACTTTCATTATAGCTGGTGTTTACCTTTCAATAAGCTGTGGTATGCGGTGACAGCTGAATATGTCCACGGTGGCTGCGGTTGTGGCTTATGATAAAACAGACAGGGTTAATACTGCAAATAAATGCAAATAAAGTAAATGCTTCTTCTTCTTCTTCTCCTGAATTGACAGACTGAACGCTGCTTTGGTGTAATGCTGCCCCCACAGTTTGAAGACGTATCTGCATTTAAGGGGTGTCTAAGTCACAAAATAGCCATTAACACTTGGTTTTAAGGTCTACTAAGATTGAGGGTTGAGCTTGAGGGTTAAGATATGAATCGGAATTGGCCCTAAGTCAGTGATGCATGTCTGCAGTCCTGCAGCATTTGGTTGTTTCATCCAGCTTCATTAGCCTCATCCAAAGGCTGCAGCAATTTGTGTGTAAAGCTGTGCCAGTTAATACCTGCTTTTCAGATATGCTAAATATTGGCACAAAAGCAGCCATCAGAATTTACTTCACATTTGATAAATTACATTGAATATGTAAAGCGGATTTATTTGCATATAGAAGGGTTTCCCGCTTACAAGCATTGGCAGTTGCATGCACAACCAGGGGGGCAAAAAGCCTGTGTTTTGTACTGCAGTCTACGGCCAAACACACACTCATATCATTCATAAAAATGTAAAGTAAGCTGACAAAACAAACAGAGATCGTTGTGTGTGTTTTAGATGATATTGTATAAATCTGTATTTTGATGACAAATTTTAAAAAAACGATGTAGCATTGCTGTTTTGTGTTTCTATTAGCATTACACTAACTTGGCAAGGGAGTCATCACCCGGAAACAGCATTTTTCATGTTAAAACATGGATATTATTAGTGTTGGACCTCATTTGAAATTTGCCAGAAAAACTTGAGTTAGAAAGTGGCTTAAACTTTCATTTAGACTCTTTGTTAAAACCAAAATAGGCCACAACAATCTGCTGCCTGCAGCAGGTTCTGCTCCCGTCTTGTCTTCACCACCTCCATACAGGAGCAATTTTCACTAGTTTGGGATTAATTCCAAGCAAAAACCCAATCCAATTGTCTTAAACGGCCCGTGCTTAATGATCGAAAAAGCACTATTTGCATCTCCACCCCCCGCCCGCCACGCGCGTGTGCTCCTGGTAGACAGTGGACAGACTAGCTAACTGCTAACAAACTAACGGTATAAACTCAAACGCTATCTGATTTACGACCCCCCGTACTTTGTATTAAATCTCCAGGATGCAGTGTTATGCAGTGTAAATGTTTTGTAAATGGGTCCACAATCAGATTTTTCTTCTTTTTATTTTCTGTGTCTGAGCAGAGGACGGCTGTCACACACAGCTACAGTGTTTACAGCTTAGTGTTGTGATGCAGCTGTGAGCTGTGAACTGATAAACAACTGGTCGCGGCTGTGATACTGATATTGTTACAGTACCAGTCTTCCGACTACAACAAGGGAATAATTTATGCCACTGCGGTGGTTTAATCTGACATGGTGACCATGGTGAAAGACTAAATAAATCATCAACTCTGAACCGGCATAAGTTATCCGAGAAGGTTTTCTGAAGACAGCCACTCCTACTGTCCTATTATCACCATGTTTAACTGTTTACATGCATTAACGTTTTGATTTTTGCAACTGAACAAATACCAGGACTCAAACATCATATTTCCCCGACACTTTCACGTTATATCTTGACCTCATCTGCATTAAAAGTTGCGTTTTGCATGTAAACACCTGTCTTCTCATAGTTCAATAATGCTTTTCCTGTGTTTTCTTGCCCCCTGGTTGTGCGTGCAATCCTATCTGTGACGTTGCTCGGAAACCTATCTATTGTCCTCTCAAGATATTTTTCGTTCTGGCAGAAATACCCGTATATCCATCAAACGCAGATGTGCTAAATGAATTGGGGGCACTACTTTGCCTGTTTAAGAGGCACAATCGTCTTTGTTTCCTGTTAGTAAATCAGCTGCAACAGGGTTTTGTGGGTGCAGTCAAGTTTGCAGTCGTTTTAATCCACCCAAACCTTTTATAAGTCAAAGCCTCAGTCTTTGTGTGGCAACACTTGGCCAAATCTCAGTTGATTTTTGAAAAAATAGGTTCCTTGTCTCTCTACTTTTGTTTTTGTTTTGAACTATGTAAACCAACCTTAGTTTCTTAACATTTCTATGAAGGCAGAATAGATATTTGTCCCTATTTCCACCATGTAATGTTGATACAGTATATCTCACTCAGTGCCTAAATGTCACTCCGGGAAAGTCGAGGCCTTTTTGGTAATAGCATATGGTTGCAAATGTCAGGAAAAGTGCATTGCTGATGAGTGACTGTTGTCTGGCAACCTATGAGACTCTGATGCAGCCTCGCAAAATGTCTTTGATACCGTGAAAAACATTTCTTTTCTCATCTGAAGTGGCTGCATAACAAGATCAAAGCTGGACATAATCCGGTATGTGTTACCAATCATATGTGTAGTCAGGTATTCCATATGGTATGTGTGCTATTTTTCCCCACTTGTCTTGCAAACATGGTGAGATAAACACAGATGTATGTACGGTCATGCTTTCAGAAAAACCTTGACATTAACATAAAACAATCTTTGCACTGTCCCTGCATTTATTAGGATACGTTCACATTGGCTGGCAAAAGTCACCCAAATCTGACTTTCTTGTCCAAAAATGATCAATATCTCATTTTTTTAATTTTAAATAAATGAAAAGCACAAATCTGATTTATTTGAATCAGATTCATGCCACTTTCATATGTGATCTGAAACTGGAAATATACATTATGTTTTTTTTTGAACAATCATGTTTTATTGAAAGGTCCTCTATCATGCTTTTTAAATGTTCCAAAAGTCAACTACAGGATATAAGCGAAGTATGTTTCCCTCGCCACTAATTTGGTGTTAAATATTAGGTTTTTTATGTGTCTAATTTCCAACACAGAAGTAAAACAGCTGACAGCACTAAATCGCCAAAGCTTTTGACCAGTCAACATGGTTTGTATGCCCATTTTTTGACGTCACCCCGGAACAGTCAAACATTCTGAAAGGTCACAGATTTTTTTCTAACATCTGCTTCGTAAAGCACGTGGATGTATTTGTAAACACTGATGGATGATTAGACTCCAGTCAATGGAATAAAATGGATTACCCTGTTGTGGATCTGTATGTGCTTGACCACGAGTCTAATATGGAGTTTGAAGTTGCTATAGGTTTATGTGGTACCACAGAGACCCCTGACAAGTAAGTAAAATAGCTAACAAGTCATAGGCTAACGGTTAGCAGTGAGCTGGAATATGGTTTCACTCACGAGTGTTGTCTGTCCATGAGGCGTTTTTTATTGTGGGAACTGCGTCAGCATTCAGAAGTAATCCCTGATAAAAAACATGTTACTGTTCGAGATTCATGAAGCTGTCGGGAGTGAAGTTTATAGATGGGTTTCTGAGTAGCGTCACAGATAGGATGCGCGCGCAACCAGGGGGCAAGAAAACACAGGAAAAGCATTATTGAACTATGAGAAGACCTGGGTTTTACGTACAAGACTCGACTTTTAATGCAGATAAGGTCAAGATATGACGTGAAAGTGTCGGGGAAATATAATGTCTGAGTCCTGGTATTTGTTCGGTTGCAAAAATCAAAACATTAATGCATGTAAATGGTGAAAATAGGACAGTAGGAGTGACTGATCTTCAGAAAACCCTCTCAGATAACTTATACAGGTTCAGACTATATGATTTATTTAGTCTTTCACTATGGTCATCATGTGGGATTAAACAACCGCGGTGGCAGAAATGATTCCCGTGTTCTAGTCAGGAGACTGGTACTAATGCATCACTGCCGCGATCAGCTGCATCACAACACTGTAGCTGTGTGTGACAGCCATCCTCTGCTCAGACAGGAAAATAAAAAGAAGAAAAAACTGATTGTTGAGCCGTTTACAAACATTCACTGCATAACAACACATCCTGGAGATTTAATACGAAGTACAGGGGTTGTGAATCAGATGGCGTTTGAGTTTCTACCGTTAGCTTGTTCGCAGAGCTAGTCTGTCTACTGTCCACCACGATCTCATACACAATAAAGCACAACGTTACACAAGCACCGAAACTTACCGACAGCAATGCGTGTTAGTCCCTAACAGTTGGAATCACCTCCTTTCCAAACGTAGTGATGATGTCGTCTTTGCCTGGTTTAATCCCAAACTAGTGAAAGTTGCTCCTGTATGGAGGTGGTGAAGACAAGACGGGAGCAGAACCTGCTGCAGGCTGCAGATTGTTGTGGCCTATTTTGGTTTTAACAAAGAGTCTAAACGAAAGTTTAAGCCGTTTTCTAACTCAGGTTTTTCAGGCAAATTTCAAATGAGGTCCAAAACTAATAATATCCATGTTTTAACAAGAAAAATACTGTTTCCGGGTGATGACTCCCTTGCCAAGTTAGTGTAATTGTAATAGCAATAAAACACAGCAAAGCTGCGTCTGTATTTTTTTATTCATCATCAAAATACAGATTTATTCAATATAATTTAAAACACAACAATCTCTGTTTGTTTCGTTAGTTTACTTAACATTTTTATGAATGATATGAGTGCGTGTTTGGCCGTAGACTTCAAGACAAAACACAGGCTTTTTGCCCCCTGGTTGCGCACGCAACTGTCAATGTTTGTAAATAGGAAACCCATCTATACACAAAGTTGAGGGTTTTTTCTGCTCCTGAAGACAAAATCTACTTCTGGTGAGTCCATCCTTTGTCTGGTACAACAAATAAACTCCCATGCTGAACGCAACCACATATTTTCCAACTGTTGAGCTAAACAAAAACAAACAAAAAAAAAAAGCTTTTCTTCTGAACTCTGGAGCAAACATCTGTTAGCTGATGGCTGCTTGTCTCAGAGAAAGTCTTTCAGCAAGTCTTTTTCCTCAATGTGAGCAAATAGGTTAAGATTCTTGGAGTTTCTCTAAACAAAGTGGGCATCTTGCTATAAAGTTGTGCATTATGTATTTTGCGCTACATGATTGGTTAAATTTGGTGAATTGATTTCTATGTAGGTATTTTTACAGCAGACATTGGAAGGGAGCTGGAGTTTGTGCTGAAAATCCCTATAGATTCATATAGATTAGTCAAGTATGCATGAATGAAGAAAAATAACACCATAGATAAACTTTTTATGAATAAATATCACAAACATGGTTAAAAGGTCATAAAAGTACGTTACGTATGTTAGGGCACCTTTAAATAATGTCAGTAGTTATGCAAAATCTCAGTCAAGAAATCTATATTGCTCAGAGTGAATGTAGCCGTAGATTTGTTCACCCATATCATACATATTTTGTGACGTGTTATGTTATTATGAAATATGTTATCATTTTTAAAACGTTCATTTTTACATCTTTAGCATTTACAGTTTTAAATATTTTTCTACCTTCCTTTCTAGTAATTTTGTCTACCTTTCAAACACCAATGCCAGACAACTGGTTTCAGTGAAACTTTTTAAACAAAAGTCACCCTAATTATATTTATATTAATGCATCATCAAATATCTGCCTGGAACAGGATGTTAAACAGATTAATAAATATTGGGCTTAGCATCGCCCTGCTTGTACACTCAAAAGGCATGCAGGAGTAGGTTTTCATGTGTTAATGAAAAAGCAATGTCCTGAATTTCATTGAGAGAAAATTTAGTCACCATAGTCATGGGATATCGATGCCTATCAGAAAAATATTTACAACTGTAAATGCTAAAGATGTAAAAATGAACATTTTAAAAATGATAACATATTTCATAATAACACGTCACAACATATGTATATGGGTGAACAGAAACCTAAGGCTACATTCACTCTGATATTCACTCCATCCTGCGGAATGTACACGGCTCTGTCTTTTGATGTAAGCAACTGTGGTGCGGTTGTCGGTCCTCACCATCATGTCTCCTCCTAAACAGGCGACTGAAGTGTTGGAGAACCAGGAACACTGCCTGTAAGTCAAGGAGGTTGATGTGATGGTCCTCCCCCGGAGGCCACACATCACTTATGGCCCTTCCCAGGCAGGTGCCTCCTCACCCCATCAGGATGGCATCCGGGAACCCTGACGTGTATGAGGTCACTCGTCCTAGTGGTGTCCCAGTCAACAAATGTTGTGGGGATCCCTAGTACTGCAGGTCGTCCTGCACTGATGGAGGGACCGTCAATAGCTGAAACTTTCGCCTCCTGAAGTCTTAGTGTAGGCCACTGAACCATCTTTGTGGGCAGCGTATGTGCAGCAGTCCAGTAGAATCAACAGGTGAGCTGCCGCCATGTGCCCCAGTCTGTATAATAGTCAAGGCTGTGACGTGGACCCTGTTGAAGCTTGAGAACCAGCTGCTGTTGGGCCGTCCGCCTGAACTCCGACAGAGTGGCTCTCAGGCTGACAGAATCGAGCACAATCCCAAAGTACTCAGCCTGCTTGCTTGGATGGGGGGTGCTCTCCTCCCAGTTGAAAGCAAATCCCAACTTGGTCAGGTGAAGTATCAACAGAGCTGTGTGGAAAATGGCAAACTGTCTGGACCTGGCCATCACAATGAGGTCGTCGAGATAAAAGAAGACCCTCATCTCTTGGTTGTGTAGCGGTTATAACACATTTGCTGAACATACGTGGGGCCAGGGAATAGCCAGATGGAAGCCTGTTGTATTTGTAGGCTGTTCCCTGAAATGTAAAATGCAGGAATTTCCTGTGTCTTGTTGCCACCTCGACATGGAAATAAGCATCCTTCAGGTCGATGGTTGAGAACTAGTCGCTTGGTTGGAATAATTCCAGCAGTCTGTTTACAGTTAGCATGTGGAACGTCTAGCGACCAATATGCATGATCAGGGCACGGAGGTCCATGATGGGTCTGTAGCCCCACCGTCTTTTTGGGAACCAAAAAGTATGGGGAGTAAAAACCCTGTGCCTTGTCGTGAGGTGGAACAATTGACACAGCCTGTTAAGATACCAGGTCCTGAATTCCCCCATTGAGGAACTCTACCTCTTGTTGAGAGGGTAGATTCATCTCTTGCATGCCCCTGAAAGCTGGGGGGGGGGCGCCGCCGTCCCGCCCTCTGCCTGCGTTGAGGGGGGGCCGGGGGAATTGAGAAGTCACTCCCTCTCCCCCCCCCCTAAGGACCGGGGAACTCCTCCTCCTTCATGTCCTCCTACCCCCTCTCCTCCTTTTTCCTGATTGAAAATTTTCCTAATCCTCCCCCATATCTTATTCTCCCTAGGCAGGGCGCTGATCCAGTCCAGTAATGGCGTGCTTCCTCCCGAGACACTCGAAGCAGAGAAGATGTAGGACTGCCGGGGCGATAATCCTGGAAGGACAGGATCATAGATCTTGTAGCGGCAACTCCATCCTGGGAGATCATGTGTCAGTGGGCACTTGCCGTCACTGAAAGAAAAGGAATGAGGGCAGCTGGCGATGCACCTGCTTTGCTTTTATACCCGTTAAGGAGGGAAAAAGGGTAGGCACACCCTAATGGCTGGCAAAGTACATGAGAATTTCATTGGCCCATCGCGTGTACGTAATTGGAGGAGAGTTGTACCCATAGAGTCCAGTAGAAGGCGAAGCCTGTGTGAGATATAACTGCATGATTTGCCAGTGAGTGCAACAGCATGGTTTTTGACAGTTAAAAACTTTTTGGGTTTACTCGACTAGACATGTTTTTGACTCATTAGCCCGAAATCAGAAAAAAAAAGAGAGGTAGGATACCTGAGTATATACAGTACATTGCCCTTCCCTTACACTTAGTATTTGTAACACTAGCGTTATAAACACTGTAAACATGTCTGATATGTAATGAGAAAAATACCAACTCTGGACAATGTACTTCATTTTCTGTTTTTACTATGAAAATAATCAATAAAAACAACTTTTCCAAGCAGGAAGGAAGATTAATAAATATATTTTCTTATCAGACTCACATCCTGACAGATTAGGTATAGACTGCAAAACAAAAGGTCAGCCAACCAACTGATTCAAATCAACAGATACTGTACTTAATTAATATTGGCAATGAAAAGCAACACATCTCTTCTGTGTATTTATTTATGTGCCATTATGACTTTTGAGGGAAAGTCAAAAAGTAAAAGACTTTTTGACTTTGCCACAAACATTTTTAACTAAATTTTTCTGAAAACTGAGCATGAACACTGACCAGCCATAATACTTTGGATAAAACCTGAATACATGCCAAATTACATTTGGAGAATTCATTCTTCAGCTGAGGTTTTTTATTATTTTCATAGCTTATTCTGTAGAAACTTCTCTGAACATTTCTGAACCATCTTATTTTTACTCTTAGTTCCTAAGTCCTACCACCTTGACTCTGGATAAGATAGGAGGCTGTAATGCAGTCCAATCCCCTGTCACATGTATTGAATCAGGTCTACTCTCTTTTTTTGTACATTTTGAGCCTCAGCCTCTTTTCCTGCTGCTGAGTGAGATTCCTTAGTAGCCGAGATTATTATCTATATAAGAGGAATGATTTTTCTCTCCTATTCTCCCTGCAGTTCTTTCTCTCTCCTCAGTACTCAACTTGCCCTCCAAAGCCTGAGAAGGATTCTGACTTCAGAAGGATATCTCCCCCTCACATCCGTGGCCCGCACTCTGCCAATGCAGAGTTAGCCTTTCCTTTCATGCCGTGCCCCTGGGATTATCATATCAATCTGCGTGACCTGATTACCAGGCTGCGGTTGGCTGTCAGAGCACTGGATCAAGCGATCGCTCTATTGCCACTATCTAATTAACACTAACATGTCATCGCTGCACCCCCGTCACTGAATTCCTCTTAAAATATACTGTGGCAGCTATTCATGCCTCGTTTTAAGTGTTGTGATGAGTCAATATTCACACTCACTTTTCTGTAAATTTGGTCTGTGTGCTTTTGTGTAATAGAGCTAAAATGACCAGCTACAAGGAAGGAGATTAATAAGATTTTTTTTTCTCCCTTTCTAATCCATTCAGTAAATTGAATTCAGTTTATTTTATACAACCCCCATTTTCACAACATATGTCATCTTAAGCTCCGAAAATAAGAAAGTTTGATGACAAGTCCAATTAAATTGGACTTTTTATACAAACTAGCCCATTTTATTCTAGTTGTATTAATTTTTTTCTAGTTCAGAGAACATACCCTGGCCAAGGAAGCTAACAGATCATATCAAAACTTCATTTTGATTCAGTCCACCATCCAGCTTGCGCTGGTTGGCAGATGACAGTGGGGAGGAAAGCTTCCTTTTAATGGGAAGAGACCTTCAACAGAACCAGGCCTGGGAAGGCAGCCATCTGTTTCGACTGATTGAGGGATGAGAGGGCAGGACTGAGATACAAACAAAAACAAAAAACACTCAGTCAGTTATACTTGATATGGCAACATGAAAAGAGAGAGACCGATAAAGACTGAAAAACACAAAGATATTTGAATATGAATGTTGCATTCATGTTGTGAAGAGTAAAAATGAAGGCAAATGGGGTGACAGAGGGAGCATCATGGTGAGGTCCCCAGCAGTCTGGGTATATGTACATAGTTGTATAAGTAAAGGGATTTGTAAGGATCATCTGAACCAAATGTTATGTGTCTAATCTTGAAGGGAAAATTTTTTCTACCTGCTGAACCCAAACTGAGAGCATGTTCCAGAAGAAAGGGCCCTGATACCTGAACCGCCACCCTTTGAAGGTCTACAGTAGCAGGGATCACAAAACTGGACCTCTTGGGCCGGTGCCATCTAACCTGCAGCACACTGGCCAAAGAGATCCAGATAAAGTGATTCCCGCTCTACAGGGATGGGCATATGGATACCAGCCAGACAAAATATCGGAATTGATATTTCTTTGAGTATTGCGATACCACTGTACAGATACAAAACATGCAATTTGTTTCTACTTCTGAGAGTTTTAGGCAATGATATGATAAAAACAGCCAGATTCTAGCTTCCGTATCACATGATGATGGTAGCCTATCAGATGTCATGATGATGTTACTACTGTTAGTGATGATGATGATGTTTTGTTGTCTTTCAGTGGTTTAATGCAGGTTATTGTACATTATGTTTAGGTAAACTTGTAATATTACTGTTACATTTTCTATTTTAACCTTTTCCACTTAATAAATTTAATTATTTTGGTTAGTATATATTATTTTATTTCACAATCGAAAGACCTTTTCTAATCTATATTTGTTTAATTTTATCATCACTATAATTTATTTTTTTAAAAGCGTTTCTTTCCAGAACTTCTGTTCTCAGGTTTTACTTATATCTAATATTGCCCTTGCGTTAAAGATATTAATGCAAAATGTACAATCATGTGATTTTCTTTTAAAGGACAAAGTATCGGTATCAATATTGGTATAGCTGAAAAAGTGCCATAAACTACTGGTATCGTATCGACATGAAAAATTTCAGTATCCCTAACAGGAACTCGGAGTAAAACTGCAGTTTGAGATTAAAGTGAAACTAACTTAAACAACTAATCACTTAAAGTTTATAATATTCTAAACTTAAAACACCTCACTATATGAGAACATAGTGGTGTATTGACAATCTTACCAGATCATGCAGCTGTTATTCCTTTGCCTGACTCTTTCATTCTCACTAAAGGCCCATTTATGCTTGATGCAGAAGACGGATATGCAAACGGACAGACAGTTTCGTCTATCATTTACATTGGTTGCACACGTAATTTGGTGCATTTTCGAGGGGCTTGTTGGTCCATCATTTGATGCAGAAGATGGAGCAATACCACCAGAAACCGCAGGGTCAGTGTTGAGATGTGTAGTGGATACGCAGCAAGCTAAAGGAACAAACTGGAGAAGAAGAACAGGAACCGGAAGAAAGCAATAGAAAAGCCCGCCGGCGCCAAAAAGCCCAACAAAAGCACCTGGTACTGTAAAAGGTTGGAGCCGACGCAGTCTCAGCCTCAGTCAGAAGGAGGATTTGGAAGGACACAGTTTTCTGCCTGTCTTTGAGATATGGAAAAATGTGTGCAAAGCCTGTAGTGAAGTCCAGTACGGCAGTCCAGTGTAGGATTTCACCTTCTCGTCGTTCCTGGTGGAGAGCCCCTCGTCCATCCCCGTCGCCTTGCTGAGAGCTCTTTAAAGCCATGTTCTCCTCGAGCAAGCAGCTCATCTCAGCATACATGGACTTCAATCACATTCCATACATTTACAACTGACACACTGCTCATTGTAGTTTTTCTCCGTTGAAATTGGTCATTATCTGCATCTTTCACCTCTGTGTGTCCGAGATGTCACAAGGATGTCCAGTCTGTATGGATTTCATTCATTTCATAAGCAGATCTTCCTGAAAAACAAACATGCCAATTATTACTTTTAAAATGAAATCAGTTATGATGGACTCTCAAAGTCAACCTCCTATGATTGAGGAAATTATGATATAAACACAAAAGTAATCTATAAGTAAAGGAAAGACAGAGAGAGTGTTTACTTTGCTAGCTGCCCTTAGCAAGCTTGGCTAACGGTAGCAGCTAACTAAATGCTATGTGTCAAACAGCACTACTAACAATGTAAGAACACATGACTAACAGAACAGAACTTACCAGTCTGAAAATGCCGTGAACACACCAACATGTGTCAGGTGATGGTGCTGAAAATGATGTTTGGTGGTCTCACAGCTGCTATCGGCTTCTCTTTGTTAGCTCACATATCCAAGTTTCCTGGCTTTGCTTTCACGCTTCACCCCATTCTTTACTTTACCAAAGCAATCACCTGAATGATTGTGGCAGTTAACAACACCACACGATTGCACCACATTTTTCACTTGTAAAAACTTTAAAACAAAAGAACAAAAAGACTGTTGTTTATACAGCCATCGTCACACTTTTCAGTTGACTAAGGCCCGCAATGCATTGCGGCTTGTCCACTCTGCTTTATCACCTTTGGCATGGCAGAGCTCCCAAGTGCCACCTGGTGGTTGTTCGGGTACATTGCAGTTTTCCCCGAAATATAGAATTCTGGTCTTAGGAAATTTCTTGTGATTCTCACATGATTCAAACAGAAGGCACGCAGGAAACCATCCACTACCCACTGTAAGCACTTTTGGAGTTTACAAGTGGGGACTCCACGTACTTATTGGATGCAGACTACTCAAACTTTTGACATCACCACCTGCAGTGCACAACAGTGCAGCGCATGAGCGCATTCAACATGAAAATGACATTTTGTTTTTCCACAAACTGTTTATTTACTGTTGTGGAGATGTAATTGTACTGAAACAAATGAAAAAAAAAACGAAAAAAGGAAAATAACCGCTGCAAAACATTTACTGAGTGGATGTTTTTTTGCGTCCAATGTGTAAATTATATTTACTCCTAATACGTAAGCAAATTTATGCAAATGGGCAATCAGGTCTTAATTATGTGATCAAAAACACCTGTGAAAGGAAAGCAGGAGAAAGAGCATGCAGATAAAAGGCCAAGAACAACAGCAAAGAATAGAAATGATCACTCAGTTTTGGATGTTGTGGCTGCTCTGTACCATATAGAGGCAGAGGAGCCTGCCAAATGCTGCACGTGTGCAGGTGCATGCTGGGATTTATTGTCTGTCCAAAAACGCACTAGTCCCCTCTGATGCATCCAGGGATTTCCAGCATAGGCTACTTGCTGAGAAGCGAATTTTGAAATGAAACATGACTTGGGCCGCGCGTGATAAAGTTTCATTAGTCCATGAGCATGCAAGTATGCTCAAGTACACAGATTGAGAAAAAGCCCATGGGGTCCAGAAACTAGCAGGCTGCAAGCTAGCAGGAAACTCTAGCATGTAGAGTCAGCTCTGAGTGACAGGGAGGGGGTGGGGTTTCGGCATCAACGGGGGTTGGGGCATGGAGCAACGCTGACTCCGTCCACAACTCACAGATGAATAACTAATAAGCTACTGGCATTCTACAGAAGCAGAGTCCGGGGGTCTGTTAGAAGAAGCTGGTTCACCAAACTCTGAGTGTAACCCTGAACTCTGAGTTGATCTACTCGGAGATACGAAACTCTGAGTTTTTGGTCCCGGAACAGCTGATTTTGGTTGGTTTAATCAAGTCCGGGTAGTTCAATCCAGGGTTTTACACATGCGCTACCATGATAAAAAGCCAGCATCAATGGAGCACCAATTCAACATGGCAATGTAGATTCGAGGGTGGTGCTGCATTCGCCATTGAATGGAACTCTAACTAATAAGCCTTAAGCCTCATATAGGGAGTTTGAACAGCTGCCGCAAAAAAAAAAAAAAAAAGACTACATGGGAGAAGATTTAAGTTTAAATGCTGTCCTTTACAACCACAATGACGTTATAAGGTAGAACTTGTTAATGGTAACGCGACAGTCTAGGATCCTGTCAGTATGATTCCAGGTGGCTTTGTACATAGACACCTGTTTGGTCAAATGGTGTGTGTACCTGCCTCCCACCTTGGAGGCTGATGTTCAAATCCAACTCTGCACTTTCGTCAGAGCCTTTTTCTTTATTTAACTTGGGTGCAATCCTGCGAGGGAAAAGTGCTCTTGTAAGATTAAATACAGCCGTTGCATTTCTCAAATGCCCTGCATCTCCAATGAAAGAAAAAAAAATCTATTTGCAAAAAAACGCAGGGCAGTAAACAATACCTATCTGCTTTAAAGGGAAAGCTTATGGCAACATGAAAAAAGTCACACCTGGGATTGAACCCCAGCTTTCCACAGGACAGACATGCACCTTGACCATTTACCCAGAGACACAGTTGTAAAGTCAAGTAATCAGGAGAAAGCATCTCAGAAACACAGAGACAGGACCTCCAACCATCACATACGGCTGGTGATATCACAAATGTACAGACGGATTAGCTTGTGTACAGGTATGTAGATAATAGGGGATTATCACGCTTACCGGAAGTTCCCGGATTTTGGCACTTCCTCTTCCGGGCCATGTTAACGACAGCCGTTCCTGCTCTGTTATACTGTTTAAATCGGATAAACTCCAAACATACTCAAGTTTTCATTCTAGACTGAAATGATACTAAGGAAGATGTCAATCAAAGCGATCGATTCGCCGCGGTGAAGGGCCGAACTTTACAATAAAACACACGTTTGTTTGTCGCCGGTGGGGCACAACACTGGCACTTCACAGCATGCTAGCATTAGCCAGCTAGCATTTACTGACGTGCTTAACATTGTGCGTCTTAAAACACACAAACATCTGAAAATCGGGTCTGTACCACCCCGTTTCCAGTGGAACAACTGGGGACTGCCAAGAAAGGAGACGCTTTCGGATGCTTGTGTGTTTTCAGCCGCACAAAGTTAGGCACGTCATCAAGCTGGCTAATGCTAACCTGCTAACAGTAGTCCGCCGACTACTACTCTGTTAAACTTTGTAAATTGGATAAACGCCAATGCCAAGTTTTCATTCCAGACTGAGTGATGCTAAGGAAGAAGTGGATCAAAACGATCGATTCGCCGCGGTGAAGGACCGAACTTTATAATAAAACGACACACGTTTGTTTGTTGCCGGCAGACTGCGCAGTCGTGTTAGCAGGCTAGCATTAGCCAGCTCGATAACGTGCCTAACTTTGTGCGGCTGAAAACACACAAGCATCTGAAAGCGTCTCCTTTCTTGGCAGTCCCCAGTTGTTCCACTGGAAACAGGGAGGTACAGACCCGATTTTCAGATGTTTGTGTGTTTTAAGACGCACAATGTTAAGCACGTCAGTAAACGCTAGCTGGCTAATGCTAGCATGCTGTGAAGTGCCGGTGTTGTGCCCCACCGGCGACAAACAAACGTGTGTTTTATAATAAAGTTCGTCCCTTCACCGCGGCGAATCGATCGCTTTGATCCACTTCTTCCTTAGTATCATTTCAGTCTAGAATGAAAACTTGAGTATGTTTGGAGTTTATCCGATTTAAACAGTATAACAGAGCAGGAACGGCTGTCGTTAACATGGCCCGGAAGAGGAAGTGTCCAAAATCTGGGAACTTCCGGTAAGCGTGATAATCCCCTATTGACTGTGATGTGAAACTGTAACGCCATAAATGACAACTGTCGGGAAATGAGAGAACATCTTTATGTGGTCTGATAACGATCTCCGAATGTTTAACTCTCTGCAGTCAGGCTGCATCTTCATCCATGAAATCCTCAGCGAAAGGACACGTCTGTAACTTGCCGACTCTGATTTATTTTTAACATGTTTTATTTCGAGACGGCAGCAGCCAAAACTCACCGCTGACTGAATGAATAAGGAAATGAAATGGCGAGCGTGGCTGAAAGTTGGCAGAGACAGCGAGAAACTCAAGGTTTCTCCACATTAACCTGCTCCCGAGTCTGTTACTAAGGTAACTGACCAAGGGTTTGAGTTACCCGTCTTCATTAAACAGGCTAGAGTTACTCCTCTTTCCCTGGGTTGAGTTACCTACCTTTGTGTGATGGAAAACTCAGAGTTTCCCTAATTTCAGGGTTAAACAACTCAGTGTTTTCATTAAACCTGCTTCGTGCAACAGAGCCCTGGAAATGGGCTCAGGTTTTGTGATTTTGGCTAAAAACTTCATAATCACAATTTAAAGACCACTGAGAATGTTTTAAAACAACTAAAAGTCAGACTGGAGTGGGTCTTTAAAAAAACTAAAGCAAATTATAGCAGAGAGAGAGATACAGTCTGTGGTCATATAAATTGGTTTTCATCTGTGTTGGGATTTACAAGCTTTTTTTAAAGGACCTTTTTTGTCACATGATAGATGTCTTTAGGTCAAAAACAAATAAATTTAGCGATTCCATGTCAAAATAACTGACAGATTAACTTACTGTAATTTGTATTTGCAGGCCTGTTGTGCCTTTACTTCTCATGCGTTTGATTCCCTGCCATCAATGCTGAAAAGAAATTTAGTCATGCTGCAGTGGCACTAATAAAACCATCTGTGGAAGTGGCATATGTTGTGATAGTTAGCATGATCACAAGCATTGGTGTAGTCTGATTATAAGAAATACCAACTGCCATAACATCGTATGATTAGACGGCACATCCAGATGGATTTCAAAGGGAACCGTTCCAGTGGCCTGTCTTTAACAGGTGTATAATTAATTCCCCATGATGGGCCAGTGTGACAATAATGCGGGTTGACTGTGTGGTGGTCTGCTCTGTGGGACTTAAATGACGACAGCCAGCCATACGCGTCCTTGTCATCCTTGTGTCTGTGTGGCCTCATTACTCTGGCCAGTGACACCTTTCCTCCTTCTGGACTCCTTTTCCTGGCACAATATACCACTCTCATGACTGCGTTGCTTTGTTCCACAGAATTGGATTTTATTTGCGGTGTTTGCAAGAGCTGAATTTAGTTTAGATTGTCTGAGGACAGATGGTTGAGCCTTTTTATTGGTACTGTACAGCATAAAGGTGAATCACTGCCGCACTATGACAGGTCTGTTTGTATGTGGAAAGAGGACATCAGACATCACCTCATTAGGCTGCGCAGGTTATGCATTGTACAAAAGGACAAAGTAATTTGAGATGTCTACCCACATCCAATAAATATTTGAATTATTCATTACAAATTGAGAAATTCATAATGTCCCCGATTAGCATTTTAGCATAATTGATTCCTGTGAAAAAGATGGAATAATAAATCAATGCCGGCCTCCTTTTACATGAAAGATCCCTCTACATTATCTGCCCAGCCCTTCTCAGCTATGCTTTTTTTTTTTTATCTGCCATTTGTATGCTTTTCATTACCTACCTTCTCCCTCATGACATACCAGTAATAGCCTTGGAGGCAAGCTGGTAAACAGTTTTGACAAATTAAAATCACCCAGCTCAAGTGAAGAGACGAAAGCTGTAAAACCAGGGGAAAGAGGAAGGTGCTAGCTCTGCTTTCCAGTGACAAGGCCAACTCAAGTACACACAGTGTACCCACTGTGCTCACAATGATTCATTTCCACAGTGTAAGCCTAAGACACACTCAAATGTGGGGATGCTGAGATAACACAGCAGTGTTAAAAATATAAAAATTGGTTTAATGAATCTCCACCTCCTCTGTTTGCTGTCATTTGTTTGGGAGTTCCTTTTGTGATGATTAGCACCTCAGGCTGTTGGGTTTTCATAATGGGTGGAAATTTGTGTGACGATGACAAGCATGTTACACAGATGCAAGAGTAATCCATTAATGATGGAAAAACATGATTAACCCAGTCAATATAAGCATATTTCTTTGTGACAGGCGTATTAAGCATGCAGCAGGCTTATTAATCCTTAGACCAGCATCTGTCATTTTTTCCTCCAATCTATTTTGAAACACTATTTTTCTTCCTATGCTTTGTTGATCAAATGCATAAAGCAGTCTCAAAGACTGGTGCTGAAAACTAACAGTTCTAAAAAATACCAAGTGATAGCAAATTCGCTTTCAAAAATATAACCTAGACTTTGTCCTGAGTTTCTGAAAATGCTGCTCTGCAGACAGTTATTGTGCAAGATAATCACTACAAAAATGTTCTTAACTTCCTGCTCAACAAAATCACTTCCCATCCAAGACACTATCCATCTTCATTTCCTATCACGGCTCACTGACAGGGGTTTCCATCATGTGTCATTATTGGTGCATGAGGCAACCCAGCGGAACAATCTGCCACTTTAGGGAAAGCATCAATCACAGACTCCTTGTCCCACCGTGACAGCTAGGCTTGGTGACAACAGGAGCTTTTTCCCACAAAAAGGACCCACTTGAACTCAAGCCGGATCAGTTCAAGGATGCTCAAACAGTGTACATTGGGTAATTCAGATGAGGAACTGAGTAGGTGACAGGAGAAATGCATGCCTGAATGGCTTGTCAGACTTTTTGCTTTAGCAGACAATGTCACCAGATGAAGCCGGAAGAAGTGCCAAAGCAAAGCTTGAGTGGAGACAGGTGTTAGCCACCCACAGTGGGACAGGAAAACACTGGAGTTATAGATGAATAAGTTTGTTTATAAGATTATTAATTGAAAGCAGATGTTGAGAGTCAACAACTTGTCAACAGTCCCTTCAATGGACAGCTTAAGATAGCTAAATTGGATGAAGATTAAAGGAAAAAACAAAACGACAACAAAGAAAACACTGACAGTATACCAAAGTCAGGTAAAGAAATCTTCAAAAGAAGTATCACTTTTTATTTCATAAAACAAATGTTTAAACTGAATACAACAATGCTACCCTTGCTCTCCTCCACACAGGAAGGACTTTGGCTCTATTTGCTTTATTTGGACTGGTAATCAGTATCAGCAAAATTCACTTTAGCAAATCAATCCTGTAGCAGGTGCCACAAAAAAGTGTGATGTTTTGAAGCATGGAAGGGTGTAGCAAGAGTTATACTTTCCCCAAAGATATGAAAAAGGAAGAATACATATCATATTCAGCATATTGAAAACAATGAAACATGCTATCATACTGCTGCCAAAACTGGGGATGACTGTTCAGAATTGGAGTGAGAACAGTTGCCAAAGAAAAAGAAATAACTACTGTGTATATGGGTGCTTTGGCTGGAAAAAGTTTGGGAACAAATGTTCTAAGCAGTTGTTGCTATGCAGCTGACATTACCGGGTCACCATGCAGAACATGAGTGATTTGTGCTGCTGCACTGCATTTTCCCGTATCATTATTCGGTTCATACTCTTTGTGGCTGTTGTTCAGTAAAAGTTACTGATAACTACTTAAGAAACTAACTTGCTGATTGCCACAATATCACAAGAATTCTAGGCTCTTTTATGCTGACTACATAGTTGGAAGGGACTCAAAGAGAAAGTTGACTGGAGCTGTTATTATTATGGGATCAACAATTTTAAATGTACTGGTTGAGCCACTCCAAAACTGTACCAAAAGCTGCCAGTGCTTCATACTGCTTTCCCTTCACATTGCTTTTTTTTTTGCGAAACCAATTGATTTCAAAAGTTGCCCAACAAATCTTGTCATGTTGCCAGTTCATTCAGTTCAAAAGGGTTATTTTAGCATCACATATATTACGTAATTATCTGTAACTAATGATTTATTAAGTAATGTTTTAAAAACTGCATATTTTTAACCAAAACTAAATGTAGAATGAAACTCAGCATGCTAAAAACACTGAAACTGCACAGTATCATTGAATTTCTTGAATTGCAGATTAATCAAGAAACTGCAGCCAATAGGGAGTCCTTGTTGACATTCAGACTAATTTCATGAACATTGTGATTTTCAATAAATAAACACCAAGTACAGGGAGAAGAGAGGCATCCTGATGAAAATAGAGAATGAAAAATTGAGTGTTGCTTGGGTCATCTTTTAGATCTAAGATGTTGTGACTTGGTTTGACTTCAATTAAATCCTGGGGGAGGCTTCCCAGTCAGTCAATCTGTGATCTTTATCAAGGAGCTACCTCTCAGATCTCTATCTCTCACTGCAGCCCATTGGGAAATGGAGACGACTTTCACGACAATGGCTAGGACTCCATGCTATTTCTGGGCTGCTCTTCTCTAACCTGACTCCCGCCACCTGGTATTTGCAATACCATCTGGGGAGGGAGTTAACCCGATGTCATTTCAAATTAGTCTTTTTTTTCTAAAACTCTTGCATGTGATTGGATAGAAGATCTGTCCGTCATCTTGACTGACACGCTACTTCAGCCACTCCCGTTGAACCGAATGACGCAACCCGTGACGCAACTCAGAGCGACACCAGAGCCACCACGCATAGAGGATCGAGTTATCAAAACATGTTATCAAGCTCAAAAAGCTTCAGTCAAACAACATGGCGGCGGCGGCGACAGCTAGTACGAGCGGTGTACAGTCTGTGAACGACTTTTGTCGAATGTGCAAAGAAAACCTCCGGATAAAAGGCAACATATGCAACAGATTCTACATCACATCCGGCCAAAACGCCGCCCATCCTTCAAAAGTCCCACCCGCGATTAGTGATTGGCTCCTATTATTCTCTAACCAGACGAAATCACCTATAACTGTCGCCTTACTCAGATGGAGTGCGTGAGGAAAGGGAACGCCCCCGCGTGTACTTGTTGAACGCACCCAGATGATGTAAATCAGGTTAGCTCTTCTCCATCCTCAACCTAACAATGATGGGACTCTATTGACAACCTCAACCTTGAGCATCAGTCCTCAATCTGACATTATTCCCCTTTCCTCTCTCCATACAAAACAAGAAATATATATTTAAAAAAAAAACTATTTTATGCAGAAAATTAGTCTGTGATAATAGTTGATCAATAGTGAAATAGTATTTGATCTCTTGAAGTATCTTCATTTCCCGTTCAATTTTAGAGACGTATTGCAAATGATCCACAGCCAAGTTTGTACAAAATAATTTATGCAAACAGATACACTGACACAAGTTGAACAGACAAAGATAACAAGTGTTATAGTGGCTTCTGCAGAGGAGAGCACTTTGCTTTTATGCAGCCATGATAGACCAAATCTTTACGAACTCCCATAACCTAAAACTCTCCACCCTTACTGGGAACTGTCCTCTTGTGGTTAATTACGTGCTTTGATCTAGTTTTGTTCCATCTGCATTATGTATGACATACTGTAAAAGTAATGAATATTCACAGGATTTGTTATCTACTGCTGAATAGCACTGCTGTCCCACACCAAATGTGTGTTTAAGTAAAGAGGCTGTCTGTGTTTCAGGTTTTGAAAGTGTTTTGACTTCTGATTTCACCAGGAGACATTTAATGCTATAGAATGCACCGCGATCAATGTTTAGATAAAAGAACTGGAAGGAAGATAAGACAATTTTAGAGAATCTGTAGCATTTACACAAGTTGTACCTGAAGTAAAGGACATTATAAAAGATGTTTCTTTCAACGATTTTTACAATATTCCATGAAATTGGGTTCACTACCCCATACGCTATGATTAATCAAAAACTTTGAATATATAAATATTATTATACATCAGCTGTGAAAGTAATGGGACTGAAAAAACATCCACCAATCATCTCTGCATTCCTTACATTTTTCATTTGTCTATTGGCTCATCAGTCACTTTTACTACCATAGTAAGAGTGACTGATGGTCAATTTAAGGGTAATAGGCAAGACTGATCAATGAGAGTGATTGATCGGCGAGAGAAAGGGTGCGTCCCAATACACCCACTAGCCCTTCTTTTTAGCCCTACCCCTAAATTTTGCACGTTCCCACAAAGGTAGTGCTGCTGTCCCGATCCCTCTTTGCAGGTAGGGGAAGTGGACATAACGAGGGGTAGGGGGTATGAATCTAGCCCTTCAGAGCGAGGGACGAGATGCTGATTTGTTGAGGAAGGGCCAGAGAAAAGGGAACATTGCAACCTCCAGAGAGCGACAAGACTCGGAGAAGAAAACACACAAATGTACGTACAGATTACACGTTTGTTCGTAACACTCGTGCAATCAGCTGTTCGACCACGTGGAGCCCTTCCGTGCCCCGTTCTAATGAGCCCAAATAAAACATTCAATAATAAATAATAAAACCATCCAAACCATCTTTTTTTGTCAGACTTGTCTAAAATAAGAAGGGGAAATGTTTTGAACGGAATGTTTCACATGCAACATATCAGAAATCACACAAGCCGTCCATGATTACAGACAGTATGGGAAGAATATATTGCATGAGTGTAAAGATGTTTAGTAAAGTGGGTAGAGCAACTGGCTGTAGAGCAAAAGGATGCAGGATAAATCCCAGGTATGGTTGACATTAAGCATGTTGTCAATGTTGTTTTTTTTAAAATTCACACAATATGATGTGACAGAAAAATTTGGGGAGATTAGGTGTAAGGTAGTTTACAAGAGACAACAGTCGTCTATAGCGACGTCTTCCCCGCGTGGTTATTTTGTTTGTTAATCAACTGAAGCACGGTGAATGGTGAAAAAAATGAAAAACGACCAGAGCTGTTAACTCTGTGTTGTTGCTGGGTGTGTTGTTATGGTGAGACGTATGTGCAAACGTCACTACGCAGTCGCTTGTGTGCCTGAACGTAAATGCAGCAAGTGGTGTCCCAATTCCTAGAAAAGATTACAAAGCCCTACCCCTTGTGTCTTCAATTCGAGGGTGTAGTGATAGTGGACGAGGGCTAGTGGTAGTGAGTAAGGGCTAGTGGTTGAAAGTAGGGGGAACATTGGGATTGGGCCTAATACTGCGTGCCAGAAGTGACACACTCTCATCTGATGTTTCCCACAGGCACAGTAGCTAACAATCATTCTGCTAGCAGTTAGTGACATTCAGACAACGAAATCTGTTTTACTTGCGTTTGTGACATGATGGGAGAATCTTTTAAACACCGGACTGGCTCGAGCACGTTGTGCCTTGGCCGTCAGGGGAGGGAGCCGTGAATCTATCACAGGCTGGCCGTGCACATGCGCATTATTGAAAACTTGGTAGCCGTCTCTGCTTTATGAAATGCTGAAACATCTTCTATTATTTACCATATTTTGCAGTTAGACTAATTTTTTATTAAAAAACGCACACATTCACATATTTAGCAGCGAAGCAAAACAGATTTCTCATCAGATGAGAAATTAGGAAACCAAATGTCACTATGAGATCCAGAGTTCTTTTGAGGAGATAGGAGAGTTTGAAAGGACCACAACTGTGGTATCAGTGCAGCTTATCAGCAGTTGGGCCTTCAGGTCCAGCCACTAAAAAGTGCATGCTGACTAGGTACCAATTATTGCCTCATTGATATCATCCCAAAGCAGAAACAGCAGCGTTAAAAATTTTTCAATTTGGGGGGGAAAAAAAGTAGTGCAATACTAACCACAGCCCTCTTAAACGATACCATGCAGGTACTTTGCCTGTCAACAAAATTCAGTTCAATTCAAGATTTCCAGAAATAATAATTTTTCACATTAACTGTTAACATTACACAATTTGGACTGATTGTAAAAAGTTCCATTTTATAATCTACTTGCAACCCCCCTCTTCTTTATCCAAAACTTATTGCAAACAGTTAACTATTTTTTGTTGTTTTCTTCACTTAAATCAATATCTCATTGCGAAAGAAGGGCCAAACCTCATTTCTATTATTGGATGACATTTTGTATTTGTTAAAACATATCATGCAAATTCAAGTGCTGTAAAAAGAAAGTCTGTCTGTTCCCAGATAAAATGTTGGTGTAAACCAGTGCAGAAAACCCTAATAAAGACTAAATGTTCATTGTTAAGTAAATTACATGACTAAAATTAATATAACTTGTAACCTAGCGTTCACTGTCTCTTCTCACTCTTTTCAGTTTCAAATCCAAACCAGCTGATTTTGGTATTAGTTTGTGTTAAAATACATTCTTTTATATTGCTTATAATTCTGCATGGACAGCACCTTTCACATAAATTTCACAAGATCAGCTGATATTAAACATGCACTGAAGTATTGATCTAATAAATGTATAATTCACACTTTACTCTGATTCTTATTTATTCTTTTATTTAGTTTTGTTTGAATAGTGAGAAATGCAGCTTTTCTGCATCTACAGAAAAGCTGCCTTAGTCAATTATCATGACTGAAACAGAGCCAGTAGCTTTAAAATTTTTAAATCATTCACATGCTGTTACTTGGGGGACAGTAGCTCCTCTCTATCAAAGCTCTGTTCATAGGTGGCACATGATGGATTTCAGAGCAGTGCTCTTTCCATCTCCTGACTGCAGAGATTGCTTGGGGATGCTGGCGGGTCCCTGACAAGCACGGCCTCCTTCATGCCTCACCTTGATCAACATTCAGCGTTGCCCGCTGAATCCATCATGGGCCCTGACAACACACCCCGTTTTAGACTTTTTATATCAAATTGGGTGATGTGGTTGGTGCTGCAAGCTGCTGGTGGTGATGGCGGTGATTATGATGTAGCAGTGCTCTCAAAAAGGATAGAGAACCTTTTATAGAAATTCAATGTATACAGTGTTTTTGATCAATAAGTGAATAGATGCAGTCATAATTTAGATCCTTGTCAAAGTTGCAGCAGGGTGAATAATGTATTACATGAGGCCAGGCAATGTCCTTAGGCAACCAATGAAAGCAAGCAAGGCCCTTTAAATTAGGAACAATGATCATGAAAAGAAATGGTTGTGTTCTGCTGAGAATCATTTAGTACATTAACAGACATAAGAATTTGAAGATAAAACTTCAATACAGCACATAAAATAGAAGGCTAAATCCAAGAATCACTGGCACATATTGCATACAGTAAAAGAATATTGCTGATTATGTGGTCATTCCAGTGCAAATTCAGGTAAAATAAATGCAATTGACGAGACTCTTCAGTCATCAGAATTCCTGCTCAGTGTTTTAAAATGGGTACAAGAGACATGACCTGGAAAAAAGATGTAATATTTCTTTGATGATCACTTCTTTTATCTGACATGATTATGAGTTCTAATCATCTCATCTGCATTTACTTGTCTTGTGTAAATGTTATTGTAGAGATTAACTATCACGGTTCACCTCATTAAGCGCAACTTGTCAGATGGCTTTGTCATCAGCAGGATGTGTTGTGAATGAAGCTGTGACACAATTAAATATAAATCAGGTCCATGCAAATGCTGTTCATAATTATAATTGTATGTCAAAAAAAATAATTTGCACCTATTTACTATTATCCCCCACAGACTGGACCACCGCAGTGATAGGATGAATGATACTACAGCTATAAACAAAGATCTGACAGCTGATATATGATTTGTTATTACTTTCACTCACTTGGACTAATGCTTTAACAATTATATTTCATGTAGAAATATGTGCAGTGGTTGTAAATCCGCTCTGTTAGTATTTTATGCAGCACCTCATGCTCAATAGAAAATTAAGATATGATGTTTAGTGAATGATTCATATCTTCTATAAGGGAACAGATTAAAACCTTAAAGGCCCTTTACATGCCGCCACTTCAAACACCTATTTCAAACCAATCTAATTTTCCTAAACTGAACTAAGTGTGTGCTTTTTGTATACCTCTGATTAGTTTTGCTTTATGCTCTTTGCCCTAAGTTGTCTTATATTCCTCTGTGTTCTCGTTTTTCCCCTTTGTGTTTTCAGAATTTTACTTTCTGTTCACAGCTTTCTTGGTTGTTACCTGCTTCTCATTCTTATTGTTTATGCTCCAGATTTTCTTTTGTTCAGTCTCTCTGTTACTCTGTTTTTCCTCTGAGTTTGCCTTTTGTATGTTTTGTTTCTTGAAGTTTCCTCTTGTGTAAACTGCTAGTTTCCCCTTGTAAACTAGTCAGTGGTGGGCCGTGAATCTGGTACCTGGGCCCTCAGTGGGCACTTCCCAATTTAACCTACTTCTTATTATCACCACTTTCATGTTACAATAAAGGAAAACCATCAATGATATACAAATATGTAATGAAACAAACTGACAGTTTCTAGTCCTGGCCATCTGGCTCCCTGACAATTCTGCTGTCTGACTTTGTTTGCTTGCAGTTAAGTTAATTAATGTAAACCTAAACAATTGCTTACTAGATTTTAATGTTCACTGTATTCAAAGTGGCTTTATTTACCTCATGTTGGACATTTTCTGGACAAATGTATATAAAATGTGCAGTCATGACATTTCTATGAAGTCCTAAAAGGATGTGTTATTGACATCCAGGAAACAGAAAACTTTTCTGGCCTCTCTGAAGACGTCCATACAGAGATGATGTCATGGGGACATCCGGGAAAGAAGTTTTGTTCTGGTCCCTCTGAAGATGGATCTAATTATCTTCCCGAGGATTGGGGATGACATAACGTACAGAGAAGATGGATTTAAAACATTCATTCTTGTCCTTCTGAAAACATTTTATGGTGGTTCGAAGATGACGTTATGACAATGCACAGATTAGACGTATTAATTGCAATCTGGCCCCTCTTAAGACGTCTTCTGGAGGTTCAGGGATAACATAATGTACAGAAAAGACATATTAAAAACGTTCAATCTGGCCCCTCTGAGGACGTCTTGTAGAGGTTCAGGGATAACGTCATCACAACGCACAGAAAAGACGTATTAAAAACTGCCCCCCCTAGGATGTGTTCTGGATGATCGGAAAAGACGTCATTTTAACGTTTTCTGGGCCACTTCTTGTGCAGTGGGGTGGGCCTGCTAGCTGGCCCTGTCGGGCAAATTTGAAATCTGACTGGTTAAAGAAAAAGTCCATTTTTAATATTGTTAAGGTTACATCAGCCAGCACTACTGATTCTGAAGGCCCTGGGCAGATTAGATTGACATGGCAACACACTAAGGCTGAAATCTGGTGGACAAAAAACAAACAAACAAACAAAAAAACATAGCTGCAAATGAAATGGAAGCAGCGCAGCCAAGAGAAATGCTGATAAATTAAGAGAATCGATTGTGGGGAATAAATCAATACAGTAGCAGAAAATAAAATTATAGCTAAGGTTGCAAATGTAGGTTAGTGCTTCTGATAGTGGTTAGGCCAGCAGAGAAGGCTTTGCCAGCCATGACCACCCACCACTGAAACTAGTAGTAGTCAAGTACTCACACATGGAAAGATGCTTCTATGATCATTTCATAATCACAGCTCTTTGTAAATGTATCTTTTAGAGACACCAAGGGTTCCTGAGAAAGCATCAGTGTTGTCAACATAGGATGACTGCTTGCACCTTCGAGACATTTTTTTTTTTTTTTTTTTTACAAAAACCCACCCACTGCTTTCTGAGAATTGGCTTGAAATACCCCCAAATTTTAACTCTGTAAATAACACCAAGTTCAAAGACAAATTTCACTCTCCCTCTGTGTCTTGTACTCTCTCGCCACGGTTTTGGTGCCATTCCCTCCAGATGACTGCTTTTATTTGATATCAAACTAATGAGATTTCCATTCTCAAAGCATATCCTCTCGCTGCCTAGTCTTAAAGAAGATTCCATTTATGTATATACCCTGGAATGATATTTGTTTTGCATATTTACATAAGACACATCCACACTATCTATATGTTTTCCAAATGCTTATGTTTTATTCATATATTTCTCCATCATTTGCTTTTCATATCCTCTGCCACTTAAACCACATAAACTGTCAACAAGAGTGATATGTATTATTGGTGTATTGAACATATAATTTTGTTTGGAGTTTATGTGGGTGAAAGCTTCTATGCCTCAATACACAGACTCTCAATCAAACAGAGCCAATACAATTGATATTCTCACAACAAAAGTTATTGAAAAAAATATTTTGCTCACTGTTTTTCAGAAAGTCTGTTTTCTTTGTTACTGCTTAGAAAACCCATTGATTTAACCTGCAATTAATAATGCAGTATACAAGTATAACCTATTGCTGGTATCTGTTGTATTGTTCTGTATTTGGCAGCAGTAGGACTCAAAAATGAAGAATATCTCCTTAGAGCTGCACTGGCAGTCACCGAAGGCAGTGTGCTTAAACGCAATAGATGATTGACATTCCTGGCCTGAACATGACAGTGAGTGCTCAGCCACACTGGCAGAAGCTCTCGCTCAGGAAAACATCAGTTTATTAGTGACAGAAATCATCTTTAATATGTGTCTTTCTTTGGCCAACCTCATGTACAGTACTCACACACTCTCATACACCCACACACACATACACACATTATCATACTGACTGAATACCTTTGGATTGGCTGATGAAGAGCATTAGAGTGTGAAGTGTTCAAAGTCCAAGTATGCTGGAACATGTCCAAGTTGTACTCTACTTACTGCCTCACTTTGTCTTTCTCCATATATCTTCTCTTGTTGGCATTTTACATGCACACCTCACTTTTTTTCATACATACCAGCACACAATCACTGAATTATGGATGAACCCAGTGACACTGTGATGATACATTTTGTCACAACTACACAAAGCCATCCTTTAAAGGGTTGTCCCTCCTTATGCTGCCTACGGTTCACATTTTATTATTTGACATTTGCAGAAAGGCTTATGACAGTAAGCACTGCCTCACTGCTGCTGACATTGAAATTAACATTGCATGGACACAAACACAAAGAGCAACTGAACAACACAAAATACATCTCCATATTTTGGCTCTGCTTGGTCGAATAACTTAACATGTCTTTAAGGAAGGTGAAATGTAATGATTTTTATACATAGTCCTGTTAGTCCTTTGATGTATTTTGAACTTTTATTAAGGGATTACCAAATAATGTTCAAAAACGTAAACAACTCAGTCACTGTCAGATTGCAAACAATGGCCAAGAGCATCCATGACAATCTCTGGAAATATTAGCATGTCACTTTTCTGTCACGCCTCTGACATTTTAACAGTTTGTACTCCTACCCCAGAGAAAAATAAGATGTTGAATTCATTCTTTGCAAGTTTTAAGGCACGTTCATGTTAGTCTTTTTGAATCGAGTCCCAGTCCATTTGTTTGGAAAGTCTGCCACATTTGGGGAATTATGAATGCACAAACTCTGATTTGGATCAAAGAGGCAGACTCTGTTTTCTTACAAATTTGGGCTGGACCAAATACAGGAAGTGGACTACATAGCAAAATGTATACAGTGTATGACTGCTTTATTGATAGGCTAGTGCATAATTCCATTGACTTATGCTAGCATTAGCATTAATGATATCTTGCGAGTACAATAACAGGATGTAATATGTTGACACTGTCCTGAATAGTACCCTGGCTAGCTGGAAAATGAGGCCCTATGTAAAAAAATTCCAAACTACCCCTTTACTGTAAGTCCATAGCTGTAGAGAGAATTCAAAGTTGATACTGACTTGAATCTCACTCTCAATAAGTTCCATATAGCAATGGTCCCTCTGGACTGTCCATACTGCAGTCATGGGGGAAGACACTCTCTCTTGGTTTTGAGGATACTGAAGAGAAAAGATGCAACAGCAGTCGAATTTGGTCTCTTTGTGCCTCTGAAGCCTGGATCAAACTACACAAATTTAGCCTAATTTTGGCCTGACGGAGACGTCACAGAGAGTTGCTCACTGTTGTGCCCGATTTTGCATTGTCGGATCGCAGGATGCTGCGTGTCTGCGATGCTTCACAACCACGACGCAGAAAGACTGGCGTGTCAGAATTTTTTGGTTTTGTCCGTCTAGTGTGACATGTCCTGTGATGTGTCCCTACATATCGACCGATAGAAAGACAGTGTACCTCTCACTTCCACCAGAGAGACGCTCAGGAGTGCCGGTACACAAACAACAATGGCAAAGGGGGAGAGACACAGCAGCTGTCCGGTGGAACGGAGGAGAGATTTGTGGAGCTGTGGCATCAATTTCCTCCTCTTTGATGTGCAGAATGGAGAGCCCATACTACTGGCGTAGCCAGAAAAAAAAACAAAAAACAAAAACACAATACTGGGTGTGCCAAATTTATGTTCAACAGTGTTGAACCTCCACAAATATTTAAGAGTGTATCTCTCTCGAATACAACATACTTTATTAATTCAATTCAATTCAAATTTATTTATATAGCACAATTAAAACACAACTGTTGACAAATGTGCTTCACAGCGAAATAAATCCAATAAAATCAAAATCAAAATAAAATCAAGGAAATATACAAAAACACATAAAAGCAATAAAGCAATAAAACACAATAAGAGCATTCTGTTTGCATCATTCTAAACGTCCAACCAAGATCAGACTAGCCTTAGAGTTTATTCAAAAGCCAATGAAAAAAGATAGGTCTTGAGCCGGGACTTAAACTGGTCTAGGGAAGAAGAAGTCCTCACTCCTATTGGGAGGCTGTTCCATAGTTTGGGAGCCGCAACTGAAAAGGCTTTATCACCCCTCGACTTAAGTCTGGCTTTTGGAACAACCAATAACAATTGATCAGCTGATCTCAGGGCTCTGGATGGCGTGTAAAACTGTACTAAATCGCTGAGGTGTGAGGGCACTAGGGAGTGCAGGCATTTGAAAACGATCTATAAAACCTTAAAATCAACATGAAAACGGGCCGGGAGCCAATGTGGGGTGCACAGAACGGGGGTAATGTGATCACGTCTCTTGGTTCATGTCAGAAGACGAGCTGCGGCATTTTGAAGGTACTGTAAGCGCTGCATGAGTGTCTGATCCAGACCAATATACAGAGCATGACAATAGTCAAGCCTTAATGATATGAATGCATGTATAGGAGCTTATATGTTTTTCGGACTTAAAAATGGATCAACTGTCACACCCAAACACTTTGCTCTATGCTCTTGTGGCCAATGGACTGTGGTCAGCCTGATGGTTTTGGCCCCGCTTGGCTCTGGGCGTCCTGCGCACAGTGCGTGATGCACCTGGTGGATGCAACAGCGCTGATCAGACTCCAGTTTCTCCGCAAGCTCTTTTTCAAAGATGAGCAGCATGACGCTTTTCAGCCTCTCTGTGTGCATTGTGGATTTAATCCTGTTTAGCTGCAACTGAAAACGGGCTCCACAGAGCAACTGGAACCAGGGTTCCTACAGCTTAAGGGAAGTTAAATTTAAGACTTTTTAAGACTTTTTTAATGCCATTTGAAATTAAATTTAAGACCAACTTCACAATTAACACAGACTGGCGGGGCGGGGGGGCACTACATCATTTACACAGGGTGAGAAGAATTTTGACCCAAATGATCATATTAATATAAAACGTGACTTTTTGACCCAGTGAAAAACTTTCATTTGGAAAAACATTTCCCAAGTTGAAGACATGGAAAATACATAGAAGGATGTACTTATCATGAATCCTCAGAAAAAAAACAGTACAGGAAGAGAGGTATTCATTTCAAATAACTATTCTGCTGCATTCATGAAGTGTTTTGTCGCAATCTAGCATCATAAAACACATTATAATCATTAGTGTTTACTCTTTTTCATGTCTGTCTTGTCAGAACCGCGTGCAAACGAGTGAGCAATGTCAGAGTCTGGTAGCGTTGCACAGAATAAGTCTTCAGCTCCCTTTTAAGTGTTTTCACAGAATAAGTGAATAAGAATGATGGTGTTCAGAGACAACAGTACCGCTGTTTTCACAGACAAGAAAACGGGCAGGGGTGAAAAAGGTGAGAAGGATACAGCCTGTCTAGGGGGGGTCCAGCGGCATGCTCCCCGGATTTTTTTTTTTTTTTTTAAGCATTTCATATTTAAAAGCCTAATTTTGGTGCACATTGAGGGATCTCACAATGGCCACGTTTACATGGAGACTTTTTTCCCCTTCGATTGAAACATTCTATTGAGGATTTCAGGGCAGCTGTTTCCATGGGAACAATACATTCGGATCTGGCGTGTACATGCGCCAATATTCATTCAGAATAACCCTGCCTGACATGCGCAGAATGATGTAAATCACGTTATTTATTAAAGACGGAGGTCTACAAACGGCTGATCGTCACAGTCGTTGTGGTTTCTGCAGGACGTTAATGAAGTAGCAGCTGATCCTCATGAGCTCCTACTGGAAACAACCAAGAGGAAAAGCTGTAGAGACAGAGTTTGAGTTAAAAACAAACTTTCTCGCTGTCCAAGGAATTACTGTTCACAGCCATCTGTCAAAGTGAGGAAACGTCACTTGTTTCACGTTGACGTCTCATTAAAGCATGCGCGAAGAGGCAACCTCACAACTTTCCGATTCAGCGTTTACATGACACCCCGTTCGGTTTGGGGAAAGGAATATTCTACCCCGTGAAACCGAAAAAAATTCATTCGGTTCGGTGCTTCATTCAAAGCGTTTACATGGATCCTTTTCATTCCGAAAGAGCTTTTAAACCGAAAGCAATCGGTCTATTTGGGTCCATGTAAACGCAGCTACTGTTGCCTACATCGGAGGCTCCAGCTGTGCGCGTTTCCCACAACATACACAACGTTTTCTGCATATTACACAACTGGGAAGGAGTGCGAGTCTTTCTATCTCCCACCATGTTGGCAGAGCTTTAAGACGTTGATAATTGTGTCTGAGTTTCAGGTAGTTGACGTGTTTTCTGAGCGCGTTCTGTCCGCGCCGCAGACACGTGTCACATCACAGAGAAACAGAGCTGAGCGCGACACAGAGCAGCGATGACATGCAGTCATGTTACCACATAAATAACATTAGATTGTTTAGTCTATTAACGAAGAACTCAATCACTCACCCCCAAAGCAGCTGCATCATGAACAACGTGCACCTGATTTTAGAGTCCCAGCTGCAACCGTCACTGTTTTGTTGGTTCTGCTATTGTGATTGCGCAATGTTGCCACGGGTGTCATTTGGTAAATTATTTTAAATAAATAAATATTACTATTTCTTTCGAGATTTGAAACTACTTCCAATGATGAAAGCTTTCTAATCATGTGTTAAAATTTTTAAGACTTTTGAAATATGAATTTAAGACATTTTAATGCCAATTAAGGCCTTAATTTTAGATTTATGAATTCAATGCCTTTTAAGACTTTTTAAGGATCCGCGGGAACCCTGTGGAACAGGCAGCGTTGCCAGAATACACACAAACAGATCATGTTGGGAAAAACATCTTTGTCACATTAGACCAAAACTTCAACAATGGACGGGAACTGATGTCCGTCCACTTTCCATTTCATAAGTAACTGATTGACAGCTGCTTGTCCCGCCTCCCCGTCTTGTGTTGTCTTTTGCGACACCACGCGATGATCAACGGTTGTCCGTCTGGTGCCATTCTTGCAGTGTGACCACTTACGAGTAACAAGACACCGTCCGATTTTATGACACAATGGGCTGGATCTATCAAAGGTTTGCGTGTATAAAAACGTGAGCTATCTCACTGCACATGCTAAAAAAATGTTCAAACTGATCTATCAACAGCATGCTAAAAAGAGCTTGGTCTTTGAAATGTGCTAAATAGCGCCTCTTATCCATTTAGTACTTTTTCTGCAATGAATATGCAATATGGGGCATTTACATGCAAAAGTGTGTGTAATGGGAGGAGAAAATATAAATATTAATTCAGAACTCGCAAGGCGATTTATCAACCGTGAGGCGCATTGCTTTGCTGGTTTTTTGCATCTATTTTAGTACGTCTGAAAAGCAGGTGCAAAGTTGCAGCTTTATGTACAAAAGGCTGCAACTTCTGAGATGGACAATCCTGGGCACGCACAAATCTGATTCAAAATCATTTTTCATGAGCAGCGAGGGCAGCATATTTAGTTCTCATTGTTGATTCAATAAAAATCAATACAGCAAACCACTATTTAACACAGGTGTAAAATATTCTGGATAAATAAAGTTTGCAGCCACTGTGGAGTTTAATGAGAACTAAAGCTTTTTTTTTTTGCCAATGTAACATTTTAACTTGGGCTTTTGCACCTGGACAGGACCACAGGATCACCTGGCAGCGCGAGCCTCTGAAGCTGTTGGCATTGAGCAAAAGTGCGCACCTCCTGCGTAATAGAGACCATGTCGGAGCTGCAGACACTTTAATTCGTTCAGCAACTCCTGATCCATGTCCTCATAAACTGGACACTTCTGAGGCTTTGCACAGATACTTGTTGTATCATTTTTATTTATCATACTTATTTAAAATTATTTTCGTTTATTCCATCCTCCTAGTATCTCCATCTTCATCTGCCGACTGGCGTCATATTTCCTAATGCGCTGTCGTCTCTCGCAATTTCCCACGCTGCAAACCTCGAAACACCCAAAACCTAATTTATACAGGGGCGTTTCTAACAGGTTTGCACTCGCTGTCATTTGTGCCTTCATTCTTGATAAATCATTCGCAAACCGTGGTTCAGCCTCTCGCACAAAATTCCAGATAGCGTGGGCAAATTACTACACGCAAATTTGGATCTTGATAAATCTGGCCTAATGTCTGTTAATCTGACATAGTGACCATCATGAAAGATGAAAAAGTTGTGTAGTCTGATCCTAGCTTGAGGGCTGCAATTTTGCTGCTGGTGACGCATCCAGGTACACATCATGGCGCCCATGTGTTTCCAATGTACCTCCGGCACATACAGTAGGTCATACGTGTCAACGCGAGACACGTGTGCATGCTGCAAGATTGACTTGAATGCTAGAGGTGCTTGTGCATAGAAATGCGTGAACAAGAAGTCTGAAGTAAACACAATTGTTTTTTTGTTGTTTTGAAGAGTGCCAGTTGGACCTTGTCCACAACTATCAGCATTTTTATTATAAGTAAATCAGAACACTCTGCGCATCATCCAACAATCAAATAGCTGGATCAGGAGTTCCACAGCAGCAGGACAGCAAACTGGTGAAAAATGGAAAAAGGCTGGAGTTACTCTGATGAAAACACTCAGGGACGTGCTCAGGATTTTTTAATGGCAGTTGCTTGGTATTATTTTTATTGTTTTTTTTTTTTTAATTTTTTTTTTTGCCTTCCTTCCTCTTTTTCTCCCCCTTCCTCTTTTTTTTTGTATCAAAGCATTTTCTTTTTTCTTCTTTCCCTCTCTTCTTCCTCCCCTTCCTTTTGCAAGACTGTAGTTATTTATTCCATCATAGTAAACTAATTATTCTTAAAGCATCCCTCTTTTGTTTTATTTAAATTTACCTAAGGTTCCTCTCTATTCCTCACTCTCTCTTTCTGCTGACAGTGCTGGTCCTTCTCCATCTTTGTAAGGAGAGATCAAAAGCCACCCATAACTTCCAGCTATTTAGATTCACTATTTAACTATTTTTATATGAATTGGCTATGTTCAACAACAAATGTTCTAAATCTTAATGGGATTTTAAATAAAATATCATAGTCTAAAGAACTCAGCATTCATATCATGAATTATCTTGCTTTTATGTAGTTAACCATCTTCTAAAATTTGCAATATTCTTTGTTACAACTTTAAACTTTTGTTTTTATCATATTAGTTTTAGCCATCAGCTCCTCGTTATTAAGCTAGTGGTGCTGGATGCTCTGTTGTCTCACCTGCTCCTTCATTGACAAACATGTCGGTTATCTCACAGAAGTTTTCTGCATCTCTGGCCTGTGCGTCTTTCTTTTTTGACTCTTTGGTCCACCTTTCCTCTTGGCCTGACTATCTCGCTCCATTTTGCTCTGCAAAGGTGTGGGAGGAGGAGGGGTGCGCGTCTGCAGCTGAGCGCCGTCACAGACAGCCTTTAAAGGTGCCATGACATCAAATTTCACTTTTCTGGGGTTTTGGGTGTATAATATGATCTGTTGTGCACTGATGAGGCCATGTGAATGTCCAGAGTGAGAATCAAAGTTCCATTTTTTTGGTCTGTCAGCTTTGTCTCTCTGCTCAGAAACAGTTGAATCAGACAGCAGGCTATCATTCTACGTAGTTTTATCATTCTACGTAATTTAATTGCTCCAATAAGAGCACACTATCAAGTAAACAGCGCCCCCCTCTCTCTCTCTCCTAACGGTCTATGCACCGTCCGCTCCCCCCTCCCATCCCTGTCTGATTCAGCTTCATGTATGGAGCTAGTAGTAACTTCTGTGCAGTCAGGTCTGGATTTTCAAACAAATGGATTCATTACCTGTAAGTTTATTTATTTTCTAAATGCTGTCTTGTCTGATAAACGTAGCTCACACTGTCTAAAGTGCCCATGTTGCTAGCAGTTAGCCTTTAGCAAACTCGGACCGTAGCTTGACCTAGATTCTCCAAATAAGGTCATAGCCAAATAAGGTGTAGCCAATCAAAATGAAGTCAACGTGGTCTCCGGGTAAAGCTCCATATCATCACCGGACCCAACTGTATTACAGAGGAAGTGAGGTCTGGCGTTTCAAAACAATACTCCGCTGTAAAAATGCAGTTTTTTTCTTTGGAGTATTTACATATGCAGTAATGCCAACAACATAAACTAGTTTTTAACTGCTATGTCATCACTCCTTTAAGAGGAGGGTGTGCTTGTTTCTCACCATCGTTGCTCCATTGTGTGAGCTTCTGCGGGGTACTGTAGATGCCCTCATGAGCCTCTTGACGGATTGTTTATTTAAATATCCAGCGTGACCGTCTGCCATCACCGAGCAGGCCAGTTCAGTGCTCCCAATGGTCAGTCCGCCACTGCGCGACAAGTGAGCTCCTGTCCAGCTTGTGACGTGGATCACAAACAGCTGTAAACTTGAAGGCAGAGGGACCCTAACTATCACAACTTAGGTCTCTTCCCGAGTATTTATTTGGAATATATTATAGAGGTTTTATTTAAGTTAAATTCTGCACTTAGGGCACTTTTTTTAAACATTAGTACAAATTATTTTCTTCAATCCGTTTTTTCCCCGTGAGGGGCAATTTCAGCCAACGAGGGCAAACGGGCAGTTGGGGCAACCTGAGCCATGCCCTGTGCATGTCCCTGAAGACACTGTTAGTGTCAAAATGTTAGTCTTTATGCTTGCCCAATAAAGCTGAAATCTATCACGGAAGATCCAGCATTTTTCCATTTTTCACCAGCATTTTTATTATGTTTCTTCCCTGTTGCACAGTGACAGACATACGTGTCTTAATATCTGGCAACAGATTGAAAAATGTGATGCTGGTGCTGCCTCGGAAACACAATGGCCCTCATTTATCAAACGATCGTATGACGAAAATCTGTGCGTACGACCATTTCCACGCAAGACTCGGCATTTATCAATTTGAACGTGAGCGTAGGATGCAATCAAATCTCACCACAGCTCTGAGTTCGTGTACGCAAGTTTGAGTCAGTGAGGGTTTGCAGCAGCGCAGCAGAACATGAAAATATTTATTAACCAAACCGCAAACTGTCATTTAAACATAAGTATTCACATGTCAGCACTAAGAATGAACCCATTTGCAAAGAAAAAGGAAAAAGGGAATGTAGAATTTATTCCCAATATTACAAAAATAGCTGTGACTGAATTTAATTCCTCCATTTATCTCAACAAATTGTCAAAATCATTAACATATAGTTCTAGGAGACAAGTGCTTTGCACTCTTCGTCCATCTCCTCACCCTGCTAGTAAAACTGCCACATAGGAGCAGAGGTAGGCATCAGTACGCACACATGCGCAGGTGCCCAGGCGGGATGAAACGCTGCTTTAGACTCTACATCACTCCTGTCCTGTGCAGTGCTGCACATCGCTCGGACCGCTGGAGAGTTTTGATGCGCAGTCAGAGGAGAAGATGCTGCGGGAGTCTCCCTACAGCCCCCACTGGGCTATACGGAGGAGACCGGAGCTGATCCATTTCTAATAAGTAATCAATACTTTAAAGTTGTATAAGTGCTCAGTCAGTAGACTGTCCCTTAGCTTTGCAAATGCAAGTTATCTTTTTTCTGTCCCTGTCTGGGTCAGTCTCGGATCTGACCGGCATCCACCTGTTAGAGCGCAGCGGTTGGACTCATGATGGAGGGGTGGGAGGTGGTGGGGGAGGGGGGACATCTTTTGGTGGTAAGTTTCATATTGGACCACTTTTTCTTGACCCATTGGCTAAAGAATTGTGACGTTGCTATCGGATGTGGGCTAATATTAAATTTCATAACTAATAAAACGAATTAACCATATCACCCAGGCCTAGATTGAGACTTTTATTAATATCTCAGCCGGAGTCGTTCACACCGGTGAGGCGCTGACTGATCCTCTTCCGGGCAGCGTTTTTGTGTACGCTCTTCCCCACCTCACAAATGAGGAATTCTGTCTTGACCCCCCCAAAAGTTTTTTTTCTGGCAGAATCTCTCCTCTCCACAGTTTAACCTCGCTGGGTGAAGCCTCATCATTATGCATGTTTAAGGGCGTAACCGTGGGCGTGACATTTAAATGACGATGGATTTCAGCTGTGGAATTTATCAAGACTCTTTTGTTCGTACGATGAGATTGGACCAATACGAACGTTTTAATAAATCACACGTGGGTTCAAACGTACGACCATTTTTACAATCAGATGGGCAATCATTTCTACGATCGTTTGATAAATGAGGGCCACTCTGACCAGCAGATTGACGTTTTCACAACTTCACTGTCTAAGCACTGTGTACTGCTTCTGGCGGGGGCCTCCGATATAGAATGTTTTGGCCGCAAATTGCTACAGTAAGTGTATTTACAGAAAACGCACACCACTTGCATGAATGTTTGTGGTCATAGCAATTATATCCCAGACCTAAGCAAGATGGACCACTTTTCCACAAGAGGAGCTCCTCTCTCTACAAGTTCCTGCTGGTGTGGCAGAGTCACACTTCACTCCTCATACAGCGTGTTTTTGAGGAAGGCCAGTGGGCTTGCAGCTCGAGGGGTTGCCCCTCACTATGTTCATTCATTTTGGATCTGCCACAGTGCTTTTTGGCACTGATTCTCCACAAGTGACAAGAAATAGCTCTTGATAGCTGCTCAGCTGTAATGTAGCCTCTTGTCAGTAGGCCACAGACTCAGCCATCTTGTGGGTGCATATCTCCATACTACATGATAATCTTCCTTCACAAAGGAAAACACTGCTTTCAGTTCCTCTGTATGCGGTGCAGACACTGAAAAGTGACTGAATATTTCATTCACTTCAAAGTCAATATCAATGTCTCCAGCATGCTTTGCTCAGTTGTGTACTATGTGGGCAATACAGTTTGCCATAATGATGCCACTGTTGTCTGCCTTTAGCTTCTGGAAAACTGAATTGTTTTTCTTTAGTTTGTGATGAGGCACAAGGACTTTTTATTAGTGTGTAATTTTTTTGTGTGCAGTGTTATCGTTGTTTGGTTTTAACTTCATGTTGCCCCTTGCCAAGTCTCAACTCCACTAATGCAATCAGCACACCTGTGAAAGGAGAGAGGAGACTCTCCTTAAAAGAGACGCTGAGACAGAGAGCAGAGGGCCCAGACAGAGCAAGACGGCACAGCGGGAGGCACACGCACCAGGACCACGAGCATGCTGGGACTGTCAGTGTTACGAGGCGACCGACACGCAGAGGCAGGGAAGGAACCCTGCCTGCCGTGTGAGTACCGGGCGGAAACTAGTGATGGCCAAATGAAGCTTCATGAAGCATTGAGGCTTTCCAGCCAATTGGTTTGGGAAAAGGTTCAGTACTCGGGGTTTCATTCATATTCCTCTTTAGTGACATCTAGTGTTAAAATGGGTCCACATCAGGCCAAACAAAAATGCACTCAAACCATCTCAGTAGTGCCCATGACCAGAAAATAAAGGATTTGTCAAATAAATTAGCAGCATCCAACAAATACAATGTGGATTATCCGTGCCTTTAAGTATTTGAGTCATAGTTTGACAATAAAATGTTGCAAAATAAATAAGAAAGCACGCGCGGGATTCGAACCACAGCCTCCCGAGTAAAAGACAAACTTGCTAACCACTGTACTACGACGACACAACAAATTGTAAAGCGCATGATTGATATGACAGAAAATATCGATGTTTTGTCATATCATTTTATTTAATATTTGGCTTAAATTAACTGTTGTTATAGTGACTATGTATGTGTGCAGTGCTTATGGAACTCCACGTATGAGGTGACATAGGGCTGAAATCTGTTTATTGAGGAAATGGAGCGTCTTCAGTGTTCGATTTGGCGACTTAATAATCTTCAAATAATGTGCAGGTGCAGAGGAACATAAATCGGTGGGAAAATTGATAATACTGTGGATTTCTGTGGCTGTATGTCAGGATCTTTCTGTCTTTGTATTTTGAGCTCGGATAAATTATCTGTCAACTTCAATCTAGCGACTTCCGAATGTTTCTTGCGCAGATGTGAAACAAAGACTGACACGTTACGTCATCTTCACAAACCGAGGCCTCGTTTTGCTCTGGTCACGTGATTCCTATGCTGACAACACAAGCTCCGAAACGAAGCTTCATTAGGAACGCCCCCTTTTTCTCGACACGCGCTTCGGAGTCTCAGTTCATCGGGCACATCACTAGCGGAAACGTAGTAACGCTGGACGCAGTCGGCTCAGCCGCGAAGGCCAGTTGTTGGATGTGTACTGGCGACCTATTTTTGTCTGCGTAGGTGTCCCAGCGTGCCAGAGGAGAGAAGCTGGAGCCAGCCGGGGAGGAGCGAGACGAGTGAAGGAGTATTGTGACGCTGAACACACGCAGGGGCAGAGGAGAACTCTGCCGCCTTGTGTGAGTACCTGTTGAAGCCATACTCCGCTAGCCAGGCGCTAGTCCCAGATGTGACCTACCCCGTGCTGGCAGCTGTGTTTTCTGGTTTTAGGTGTCCTGGTGCGTGGTTGAAGGAAGCCCGTCCCGCTGCAGAGGCCGCTTGGATCCCATCGACCTGGTCTCCTTTATTTTTAACGCCCACGTTATTTGGACTTTTAACTAATAGTTTTAAACTCCTTTTTTTAATATCTTATTTATTTTAGTGGGCTTTGTTTTTTTAGCATTTACTTTATTTTTAATCTCTTTTTTTTTAAAAAAAAAAGAATAAAACTATTGCTCTGGAGACTGCCTTGTTGTCCTCTCTGGTAAAATCTGAGTGTGCTCTCACCTGGTTATCCCCCTCCTTTACGCAATAGCTCCCCTGGTTTTCTTCATTATATTCCAACCCCCATTCTCATAACTACATCACAAGTTTACACTAGTACTTTCATTTGTGTCCAGTTGCAGCCATTTTCCTCTAACCTACTTGCAATCGGATGGCGTAAGATAACAGCTGACTCATTGCTGTCCTCATAAAAGTCAAGCATCTTGCTTTTCAAACTCAGCTCTGATGTCCAATACCTCAGTGGCAGTGGAAACAGTTTAGTTTTGCCATGATTAGATGCATGTGAAGCTCCTGAAAAAATGCTTTGTGGGCCTTTTTGTCATTTGGAAGATATTGAGCCCTGTGAAACATTCCCTAACAGATTTCTGCAGAGGCAGATGCAAGCACATCTGTCACCATAAATGCTGCCTTTGTACGATGACATGACATTTTCTTTGCTATCTCAGAGTCTGGAAACATGACCAATGTTAGCTTATTTCCACAGTCTTCTGACCTGTATGACTGGGTGTTGCACAGTGTGATAAATACTTGTTATTCAGCTGCTGTTACCTTGTCTGTGTTAGAATCTTGCTTGCATGGGCTTTAGCAGGAACCTGTCCATTGACTGGGCAGCCTCCTTTTGAGCAAAATGTTTTTTTAACACTCGGATTTCCTGTTCCCCTTATGCATCATATTCCCCAATGTATGACATGGAAAAATTGAAAATTGTTGTCCTGAAGAGATTTAACCCACATATACATGATTTCCCACTCTTTGTTATCGCAGTCTTTGTTTAATTTTTTTTTGCTGTGGTCATCTACCTCTCCTGCATGCTCACTATCTTTGTTGGGGGGACGGGGGGGTGTTTGCTGTTGTTTTGTTTGTTGTTAGTGGGTGTGCCCCCGAAACTGCATCAAAGTCCGGCCTCCAAGTTGATTGACATTCATGTCAGTCAAATCAGCCGGACAAGCTGTGTAATATGACAGCTTCATTGCTTTCACCTCACAAATCAGTTTATATATGCCAGATCTAATGCCAGATTAACACAAAATACAAGCCTGTTGATAAAAAGGCGGAACAGTGTCGTAATTTTTTGGGATGTGTGAAAATGAACAAAAATGCAGGACTTTCCTGCACAAAGTGGGACATCTGGCCATCCCACATCTAAACCAAGTGCATAACAGTACCAAGTGGACCATCCTGGTGTGAATGCATAGCTCCCCTGCCTGTGTTCCAACAGAAAAATCAAGCCAAAATCTGGTACTTTCTTCCACCTACATTACTGTTCATGAGCAATTGTGACCAAATGGACTGAAGAGTTTGCATCGGAGCTCAAGAAACTCTGAAGAGTGTTAGGAGGCCACAGACATGCAACTCTAAGGCCTCACTAAGAAGACTTTAGTAGACTTTACTTCTAAGGGCACGGTCTCATGGGTTTCCTCAAATGAACTAGTCTTGAATGATCAGAATTCTCGCAGCAGGGGTCCAACAACTCTGCGTGGTCTCATGGTTGTTTTCTGAAACATTTTGAGGACAAAACTGTTGTCATCACGCTGTGACACAAGTAGAAAGAAACGGCAAAACTCCAGTCCAGTTGGTGGCGTCACAACCTGTTAGAGTGCGATGTCTGTCACTAATAGACAATCTATGCACGTACATGCATTGATGTTGACGTTTGTGTAAATGTTCTTTACTGCTCGGCAGTGCAGCAAAGCATGCTGACCGAGAGAGAGCCAGCATGAAATGTGTCCTGTGTGTTTCATTACTCGATGTGCATGAGGGATGTCTACTTCGGGAGAAGTGTAGGCACAGAGCGGCAACCTCTGGTGGCCAACTATGATGCCACCCGGCAAAAGCCATTTTTTGTAGTTCTCCCTTCATCCGCTAGGGGCTGGCTGCAAGACTGAGCAAATCCCCATAGACTCCCATGTTAAAAACGCCAACTTCACAGCAGAAATAAACATGTTTACAGCCTGGTTCAAAAAATCATTTTAGGTTTAATAGGTCAAGTTTACCTTAATGTCAACTGTGAGGGGGATGAATTTTTTTTTATAACTCATTTGTTTAGATGTTATTTATTCTTCAAATTACACATAATGAAGGGCGTGTCCTTATGATTGACATGCGGTAGACCGGAAGCTCCGCCTGCCGACCGGAGGCAGTGAGCTCCTTCTTTGCTCTCAGTAAGGTCTCAGTTTGTAGTGGTCACACAACGGCGGTTTTTAGTCAGCAAGTAGCGAGTCTAAGCGTGTCTTACCTTAACTCTGCCGCTTAGGGGGCTTATCTTTGTTAGCTCCTGTTAGTTTCAAGTTAGCTTGGCTAGCGTTTAGCCCAGAGTACGTCAGCTGTCAATCATTTGCGGCCGCGGCCGCACTGTGCCCATTTTAGTTTTTTCTAGGAGTGACGACACACGTGACACGGCAAGATGGCGACGGTAAGACACGCCCAACTGGCTTCATTTTTAGCTCTTCAGAAACCAATGGGTGACGTAGCGGAAGGTTCGTCCCTCTCTCTTAACGGTCTATGGTAGGCATGGAGCTCCAGCGAGAGACACAAACAACTGCTGACAGAAATCCAACACTACCCCTTTTACCCTCTCTCCTCCCCTGCCCCCTTTGCGTCAAACATTATGGACTTCCCAATCATGCAGACAGCCTTTTCCAACTGTTCCGTTTTGACAACTGTTCCTAACTTTTGGCGCGGTCGCATGGTGGAAAAAATACAGATTTAATCCCTTTTCTGAACTTGAGAACATTTTAATCGTGACAAAAGTGTCCATGTGACCCTACCCTAAGGAAGCTCTGGCACCTCCAAGGTTTTGCTGCAAAATGCTGCAGTATGTGGTGAAGGGTACAAACTGCTTTGAAAGTGTACCGTAAGTTGGGACAGCAGCGTCATAACTAAATTGAAAAAAGAGATAAAAAAAAAAAAAAAGCTGTCTCTGTGTAGGGGACTACTCTCGAGCCACTGGAGCTGATTTTACAAAGAAGGCTGCGCAAAATTCTCAATATTACCTACAACATTGAGACCCTCTACTATACATAACTACACTGTTTGGTAAAAGGCTTCTTCATGATATTCTGTAAGACGGAACTGCACATGAGGTTATACCTGCCCACAGCAATAACTCTACAAACAGTACATTCACGTACAGACATTGTGGCATGTCAACATGGAATTTATAGTAACCAGGTTATTTCAGTTCAGTGACTTCCCATATTTTCAACTTCAGCCTTGAATTTTGTGTGCTTGTAAATGTTGTCAATCGTGAAATAAGTCAAAGTCAAAGAACTGGGTGACTTGTGGACAGGTGAGGTATGACAGAGCCTGAAATAACCGTAAAAGCTCAGTACAGCATACATAGGACAGAATGATAACAGTAGGTGAGTAGGAGAACTGGAGGCAGAGGAGAATGAAGCAGCTGTCGCCATGACAGAGTGGTTAAATTTAAAGTAATCACATTTTCAAACATCCATCCTTTTTAGCTCAGGCCAGCACTGAGTATAAGTCACTGTGTGGGTTTGTCTGGCACATAAATTTTACTTACTGCACATGTTTTTTGCAGGGCACAGCTGTAAAAAAAAAAAAGTCTGCATCTCCCGTCTGTAGCATCATCAGCTCAATTTCATTTTATCATAAATACTGTAACTTAGCTGGGACTGACTACAATACTGATGAAGCACCTTCTGAATTTCTCTTCAGAAACAAGTATGGTAATGACTCTCAATAAGAGGTGAAAAAAACCTGAGGAAATATGAACATGTAGCAACACCAAGGTATATTCACAGTTTTAATCTTTTTTTTTTCTTTTTCTCACAGAGTTGGCAGCCCTTGCTGTTTCTACGGTAACATTTTACTGCTGGTATATCAGGTCCAAAATTTTATGGCTTGAAAGACTCACGAAGTTAGCCTCTTTTTATGGTACCTACTGTGTTAATTTGTAAGACATAAAAAATATTTATGTGCCCTATCATGAAAAAATGACTTTTTTTTTTTTTTTAACCATGTGTGTTAGTTCCTCATAAAAACTTAATTTAAGGTGTTATTTTCTTCATTTATGCATATTTGAGTAATCTATTCACCAATCATGAATCACCAAAAACACATGCACAGCATCGTAGCTAGACGCCCACTTCGTTCAAGAGAAACTTCAAGAATCTTAACCTATCCACTCCCTCTGAAGAAGAAGCAGACTAGACTTTCTCTGAGTCAGGCAGCCATCAGCTAACAGAAGTTTGGTCCAGAGTTCAGAAGAAAAGCTTCTTTTAAAAAAAAAAAAAAATTTTTTTTGTTTTGCTCAAGACGCAGGACCGGTTTTTGCTATGGGTAGTAAGGGTGACCGCCCAGGGTGCATCTTTGATGAGGGTGCACTCACAAGCACCCTTAGAAAAGAAAGAAAAAAAAAAAAAAAAAAAAAAACTTTAATGGCATTATCTCGAACTGAGCTGACAACTCCAGTGTCTCCGGTGAGTTTCTGTGGTTTCCTACTGTCACGCTTCTACTGAACGTAAAAACATGGCGACACATGGCAGCCACCACCGAGCCGACCCATTCGATGTATATATGAATGATACGAACGGCAAATTCAGAGCTTACAGGAGCACTTCAGTTTGTTGATGGGAGTGATTACTGATTACTTCGTTCAAAAGTGTTTTTCCATTAATCAATTTTTGTGAATAGATAACAGGAGAAATTACACAATATCCCTTTAAACATCAGGACACTGGAACCATCATAGTATTAATGCACAGCAAGACAAATAGTTTTTTTGTTGTTGTTGTTTTTAAGTTACCTCAGTGTTTCCAGTTGTTAATTTAATGTGACATTGGCAATTTGAGTAAATTTGAGTAGTTTGAGTAAATTTTAAAAGTGAGATTGTTTTTACCTATTTATTATAGGCTTATTCTTTAGTCATATGGCCCAACTAATACAATGGTTCTGATAAAACTGAGCCTATTCTACTAGATTTTTTAATATGGCTCAACTGGATGCACTGAAAAAAATGGCTGAAGTAAGTCACACCTTGACTCTTTTGTTTGTTATTTGTGTGATGAAGGATTTGTTATATTCAGAATATTTAGTGTACATCTTATTTGTACATTATTCTTAATATTTTATGTTATTTGTTTTATGTCATCTGATTGTATACATTTTGCCACATTTATGTACAGTGATTTTTTTAATGTTTTGATAACTTGTACTGTTTTGTTTAGTATTGTTTTAATTGTCTTTTGTTTCCTGTTGTAATTGCAGCAGAGGAATAAATGGGCTTTAGGATGTGAACAATATAGAAACATCTGTTGAATTTATTTTGTTATAACAAAACATGGCTGTTTATAAAATAAATTTTGCAAGTTCTTCGTGTGTGTCTGTGTGTGTGTGTGTGCGTGTGTGTTCAAGTTCAATTAATTTATAGAGCACACTAACAACATCCTTTTGGAGCCCAAGGTGCTGTACAATTCAACTTAACGGTAGGTTACTTAAAACAAGTCATAAAAAATAATATAAAAAACAAACAGAGAGGAAAAGAATATGTTTATATGAAACATAAAATAAAATACATATGACACCAGTCATGTTAAAAAGGTCGTAATGACCCAGAGCTAAAAACACAATAACAGGAGGGATAACATGGAGAGCTAAAGAATGAACAGGAGAGAGTCGGGCGGGAGGGTTATTCTGATGGAAAGGCCCTGGTGAAGAGGAAGGTTTTGAGCAGGTTTTTGAAAGCAGGGAATGACTGAGCGGCTCTGATACTCAGAGGCAGCGCGCTCCACAGTCATGGGGCTGCCACAGAAAAGGCTCTACCACCCGGTCGCATCTGAACCATGGGAACATCCAGGAGAAGCAAGGAGGAGGATCTCATTGATCTGGGGGGAGTGTAACTGGTGAGCAGCTCGGCTAGGTATGCAGGTGAGAGGCCACTGAGGGCTTTCATGACCAGGAGCAGGATTTTGAATTGAATTCTGAAAACAACAGGGAGCCAGTGAATCTGAGCCAGAATAGGTGAGATGTGAGCACGTCGGCGTGCACCAGTAAGCATGCGAGCCGCGGCAATTTGAGCTACCTGGAGACAGTGGAGGGAGTGCTGGTAGAGGGAGTTGCAGTAGTCCAAGCGAGACATGATCAGCAGGTGGACTACCTTTTCAAGGTGTTGCTTGGGCAAGTAAAGTTTTAGTTTATGTAGGGTTCTTAACTGAAAGAACACACTCTTCACCACAGAGTTCACCTGAGTGTCCAGCACAGTGTGTACCTGAGTGTGTGGGGGAGTGGGGGGCTCAGAGGATGTCTCTTTAGGGACTAATTCAATGTAGAATCGCCACTGTCTAGACGACAGCAAAAGCAGTGTATATAGTTTCTGTATTTATTGTTCAAGTATCTATCAGTAATACAGTAAAATTAGGAAATGTGAATATTGGCTTTGCAAGTCAATTTCGGTGTACACCCCTATATTTTCTGTTTTTACACCCCTAAAAATTCAAATTAGGGGCCACTGTGCTCTTACTATACTGTAAAAGTTAGTCTGGAGCCATGAATGCATAGTAGTTTCTCAATCCAGGTGATCACCCTCCCGCTTTGGAAGACAGTTGGTGAGTCGGGTAGAGTCACATCACATTGCAGGAACTCTAATCACTCAAAATTAAACTGTGTAGCCCATTCATTCATTCATTCATTCATTCATTCATTCATTTATTTTCTCCTATCCAATTCAGGGTCGTGAGGGTTGCTGGAGCCTATCCCAGCTATTATCAGGCGAGAGGCAGGGTACACCCTGGACAGGTCGCCAGTCTGTCCCAGGGCCAACACAGAGAGACAGACAACCATTCACACTCACATTCATTCCTAGGGGCAATTTAGAGTGACCAATAAACCTAACATGCATGTCTTTGGACTGCGGGAGGAAGCCGGAGTACCCGGAGAGAACCCACGCATACACGGGGTGAACATGCAAACTCCACACAGGAAGGCCACTGTTGGAATTGTTTGAACCCCCTCCCCAGCCAGGAATCAAACTAGCGACCTTCTTACTGTGAAGCTGTGGTGCTAACCACCACGCCACCGTGCAGCCCCTGTGTATCCCATGTTAATGTAATTTTTTTCAAATTCTAACATATTTGTAAATACCTAAATTAACTATATTTTTAACCCTGAGCCATATACTTTGAAGTAGTAATTGTAACCACTAGAAAATGTGAAAAAACAGAGGGTAAGTAAATCTGGAAGCAAAGCAAAAGCAAACTGGGGAATGCTGCATTCTTCTGAGTTATCTGGAAATAATAAACAGGGAGAAGAAAATGCTGCTATTATACTTTATTTATTAATCAATTGTGAAATTAATATATTTTTCCAACGTATGTTTCTCACAATTTGTCACGGGCTCAAGTTGGAACATAAGATGAGGATTATTGAAGCAGAGACATGGAAATTGCTTCATCACTGCTGCTAATAAAACAACATGTGTGTAAATACAGGTAGAACAACACACAACACAAAAACCAATATGAATTGCCCCCTCTGAGATAACCAAAACATAATAAATCTGACTTTCAATTAACTAATTTAGAGATGGTTATAAATATATTGCATTACTGCCATGTAATTACCTCTAAATAAAACATAATCAAACTGTAGAAGTAGCCTACTTCAACTCCACTCAGGATATTTGCATAGACCCATTTCACAGTAAAAGTCATCTCAATAAACTTTACAAGAAAAAAAGTTCCATAAAACTCAATGAAATATAGTCCAACTCTTTATAAGTATATTAAAATAATGCTCTTCAGGGTTGTAGCATACTGTAGATGGAGGAGCTGAAAGCAGATTGGGGCTCATATGTTCAATTTTTGCATACTCACCCATCTGTCAATCAGCCCTCTGTCATTTCATGTGTATTTCAGTACATTTGTAGAGAACTTGCAGATCCACAACCAAACAAATTAAAAAAGAGTTGCACCACCAAGAAAAGCAGGGACAGTGCTATGCAGTGTAGCTCATGCCACCAGAGAAAAAAACAAAAAACAAGCTGGGATGTAATGGCCACTCAAACCACTGGTGTCCCTGTACTGCCTCTTTGGTACAACCTTTTCTGAAAATATGCATTAATTTGTTCTCCATGAACGCCATGTTTGCTAGTGTGTATGCAGTTGAAACTGACTGAAATATTATCTGAACTCTGTATTTCCTCTAGTAGATGCATCTTTTAACAACCATTCAATGTAAAGTGTGCATAGGAGGTGTTAGGGATGTCTGACAATGTTAGAAAGAGGGATACCTATTTTTATATACATACAGTATATATATGAACCAGAGTTAATATTGGTTTGACTTTCACCCACTTCTGAGCTCTGAAGGAGAGGCTTGAAGCTGAATAGGCTTGTTGTTTGCAAACAGAAACGGAGGGGGGACTTCGGACTCTACCTTTAAAAAGAGAGTTTCGGCCTCAGAATAATGCATTTGTTTGACATTATTCAGGTGTTAACGATGGCTAATGGGGTGTTAGTGTTCAGGTAACGACAGATAAATGAAAAGGAATAAAATGTCCGGTTCCAATTTAGTTTGTACAACGTATCTGAAGGAATAAAAGGAAAGAATGCCATTACTAGACAGCTGTGGAGTTTGCAGTTGCTAGGCAACGGGAGTGGAGCACTATGGGAAATTCTCATTGGCTAGGATGTCCCATTTCAGCAGCCTACCATTTCAGGAGGCTGCTTCAGAGTGCATGGACTTCATTAGCACACTCCGTGACCTACGTTGTCTGCGCACTTCGCAGTGTGCACACTGCTACATGACATACAGCTAATGACTTGTCTTCCTCTTCTTCTTCTTCTTCTTCAGGTGTTTGTTGGCGGTTGGCAAACAGCTTTAAGTGATTACATTTTGAATGTGTTCTCTAATGCGTTGACCATCCTTACACGTCCATTCCAAGTACTTTCTCATATTTTCTCCCTCACTTGTCAGGATTAGTAACTCAGTAAACATTCTAAACCATCTTAGAGCCTTGTCTTCATTCATGCCTGGAGTCATAGGTCCGATGTGTCAGTAGTATATTTTCCTTGTTTGACAGGGTTATCTTCCAAACATTAGTCTTAAACAGAGATCTAAGCTTTCACTGGACAAGTCCCTCAGTAGCTTTACTCTTCGAAGGTGATGTAGTCAATATGTCATTTTGTCAGCTTGCTAATGCTCTGACAGCTCTGTGCATGGTAGGAATAAAAAAAGGGAACACACACATGACACTGCTATAAAACAACAACAAAAACCTGGTATTAAATATTTAATGCAGAAAGTGAGTCATACTGAAGTTCCTATTAATATTAAAACTGGTCAAAAGTGTGCATCCCTAAGCTAAAAGAAAAATCGTATTCTTTTTATACAAGTACGCAGCAGCCCATAGACCTGAAAATGAAACTTGAAACCTGTTTTCACATCTTCATGCTTGGCAAATGTTTGCATTAAGAACGGTTTCTTTCATTTTGCCAAATGGGCCCCCATCTCCATGTCCCCTGCCTCACAGATGGCCAGCATGGTACCCGACTGGCTCTGCAAAGGGGCGTTGATTCAAATGAATTTCCATTACTGAAAACTGGCTGGCGCGAATAAATCATAATAAAAATGGAACTTGTGGCCTGTCATCTCTCAAAGATCGGCTACCTTGGGACACTGCTGAAACCTCTCCCATCATATGCCCCAGTGAAGCAGAGACGATGGGAAAGAGCATGGAGAGGATTTCTATGCCAGAGGGAAAGATTTTGAAAGAGATTAAAATACAGTTCACTTTTTAAAGGCTTCCTCTTTCTATTGTGGTCTACTTGACACAGCTGCGAATGTTTCTGTTTTTCGCAATGAAGGCTCTCAGTATGCTACTTTATCACTGTGACCATCACTTCTGAATTAGTCTGATAAATCATCCATGTCATATGGGAACAGCCACATACACTGGAAGGTCTAAAGGATCTTTTCATGTTTAGTAACAACTCAGAGACTTGTCAGCTGTTGTTTTGAAGCAGAACATGGCTGTATGGCCCAATGAAATGTTTATCACTTACAGTATATGGGATGAATAAATGTCAGGCAGAGAGGCTGTGGGCCCTTCGGAGCACTTCTGAGAGTATTGTTTGTCACTTCCCACAGAAATTAAGCATGTCACCATGTCACACTGAAACTCTGCTTCTTTTAAATTGGCCCTGTGAGAATAGGTCTGTGCTTTGTTAGAATGCCATCTGAGACACTGGGAGAATGTCATTGAAGTATGTCCATTTTAGCTTACATGGCTAACAAAGTCTTTAAGAGACAAAAACATCCAAACTGTCATTTTGCAGTGTTATACTGTTAGCGTCTTTGACAGCATAAATTATGTTATCTCTCTTTCCCTTGACTCTTTGCCTATTTAGGTTATGCCAGGAGCTTTAATTCCGAGTAGTGCTTCTTGTTGTTTGAGCAGAGCATACACAGATGAGAATGTAATTCTTGTTTGTATGGTCCCTAAAGTGTCTTTCCTGTTTAGAAAGCCTGTTAGAGTCATGGTATACTCAAATGTCATGTCAGACTCAATCTAAGAACCAAGTAAACAGTTCTTCTGCCTGATGTCAAACATGTTTTTTGGTATAATCATGATTACTGTTTGCTAAAAATGAAGGTTTTGCACAAGTTCACTTTGCTTACTTTCATCTGCTGTCAAAATAATTCCATCCCAAATTTCCACATTGCGTCTATATGAAATGATTTTTTTTTTCCTGTTTCACTGGTCAGTTCTTAGCCCTCACTGTTCTTAGCCTTCAACCTAACATTAATGTACAACACTTGTCTTGCAAACAATGCTCTTCTTACTACTGTATCTCTTCTCCAGAGCATCTCAACCTTTGCATTTTCTTATTCTGCCACCATTGGCATCTCGACTCCAGGGATCCCAATTTTACCTCAAATTCATCAGTGGCACTGTTTGCCCATATTATGTTGGTGCCCGTCAGGCACTACCCACCAAAAATTCAGAATTACACATTCCTGGATTTTGTAATACAAATTCAACATGAATCAACCATCTGAGCTGTTTATTTATGTTTAGCCCTGATCTGTCCTTTCAAGCATATGTCCTTCTTTTACTACTTGATGGTGGGCTGCCTGTCTGATTGCTGGATTTCTTGGATCTACAGTACTCAACTTATAGACCAATATGGCCAAACGCCACAACTAGACTGGACTAGACTAGACCATTGCAACGGGGGCGTTTCTGGACATGTGTTATTAGAACAGATGAGAATCTGACTTTTTTCTTAACAACATGGAGGAAATCTGGAAGAACTGTTGCATTCCTGGTTGTTTGAACATCAGAGGAAAACTTTATTGTGGTAATAAGTGAGTAAGAAGATCACGGACATTTATTTCATGAAGATTTCTGCCGTCTGTGACTAAACTGGACACTGCTCCGTCCACTGTCAGTGTGTTCGTATCAGTAGGAATATCGGACACACAGAGCAAAGGAGGAATAACTTGCTGCCACAGCGGAGAAAACATTGGATTTAATCCCCAACAACAAAAAAACAGTAAATTATGGTGAACACTCATTAATCTGACACTTTATTTCAGGTATCTATGTTCCTGAAAATGACACACCACATAACGTTATTATGCTAGCTAACACTAACAGAGACAGCTGTGGTGTTGCTGAGAGTTAATGACGTTATTTGCTCTGGTCAGGGCAATGTTGGGACAAGGAAATAAAAACAGTTCATTCAGACACACAACGGATCAGGAAGACGGTGTCCTGCAGCCTTAATTTTTATCTGCAGACATGTAAAGGCTACGTGGTCTGTACAGCCCTTAAACAATAACAAAAGCCAAAACAGCTTGTAAAATTTTCCCCCTCCTATTTCGTACTTTTTTGCATGTTAGTCACACTTAAATGTTTCAATCATCAAACAAATTTTAATGTGAGTCAAAAAACCAAGAAACAAAACAACATAATTTATTAAAGGGGGGGGGGGTATCCAAACCTCCATGGTCCTGTGTGAAAAACTGCCCTGCGGACGTAACGTCAAATGACGTTTTATCCGCAGTTTTGACACAGGACGAAGACGGTCGCAGTAAGTTCAACACTGTCAGCGATAGTTATGGATTCTTCTGCCATCAGGAAATGATCCAGATAAACTGATAAACTGAAAGACCACTAAAAAGTGTAACTACGAAAAAAAAGGTTAGTAAACAATATTACAGCTTCAGTTTGTGCACCCTGCCGTGACGGCTTGGCTCATGGCTGCAGTTACCTGAAGCACCAGTCGCAGCAGTTGCGAGTTTAGTTTCTTAATCTTGCCTCAAGTCCCTTTAACTGTGGTGTATCACATATTTGGAAAGCTGAGTTCAATTTCTCTAGCCATACCAAGGCTGGATTAGTGCCAAACCTGTCCTCAATCAAGAATCCACTTAAATAGGACCTGCTTGACGAAGTTTAGTAGACCAAAAAATCCCCAAAAGCTAGACATCATGAAGCGATCCAAAAAAAATTCAGTAAAAAATGAGAAACAAAGAAACTGAGGTCTATCAGTCTGGAAAAGGTTCCAAAGCCATTTCTAAAGCTTTGGGACTCCAGCGAACCACAGTGAGAGCCATTATCCACAAATGGTGAAAACATGGAACAGTTGTGAACCTTCCCAGGAGTGGCAGGCCGACCAAAATTACCCCAATAGCACAGCGACTACTCATCCAAGAGGTCACAAAAGACCCCAGAACAACATCCAAGAACTGCAGGCCTCACTTGCCTCAATTTAGGTCAGTGTTCATGACTCCACCATAAGAAAGAGACTGGGCAAAAATGGCCTGCATGGCAGAGTCCCAAGACCAAAACCACTGCTGAGCAAAAAGAACATAAAGGCTCATCTCAGTTTAGGCAGAAAGTATCTTGATGATCCCCAAGACTTTTGGAAAAATACTCTGTGGACTGACAAGACAAAAGTTGAACTTTTTGGAAGGTGTAGATCCCATTACATCTGGGGTAAAAGTAACATGGCATTTCAGAAAAGGAACATCATACCAAAAGTAAAATATGGTGGTTTTAGTGTGATGGTCTGGGGCTGTTTTGCTGTTTCAGGACCTTGAAGACTTGCTGTGGTAAATGGAACCATGAATTCTGCTGTCTACCAAAAAATCCTGAAGGAGAATGTCCGGCCATCTGTTGGTGACCTCAAGCTGAAGCGCACTTGGGTTCTGCAGCAGGACAATGATCCAAAACACACCAGCAAGTCCACCTCTGACTGGCTTAAGAAAAAAAAAATGAAGACTTTGGAGTGTCCTATGTAGTCAAAGTCCTGACCTAAATCTGATTGAGATGCTGTGGCATGACCTTAAAAAGGTGGTTCATGCTGGAAAACCCTCCAATGTGGCTGAATTACAACAATTCTGCAAAGATGAGTGAACCAAAATTCCTCCACAGCGCTGTAGAAGACTCATTGCCAGTTATAACAAACGCTTGATTGCAGTTGTTGCTCCTAAGGGTGGCCCAACCAGTTATTAGGTTTAGGGGGCAATCACTTTTTTACGCAGGGCCATTTAAGTTTGCCCCCCCCCCCCCCCCCCCCCCCTTAAAAATAAAAATCTTCATTTAAAAACTGCATTTTGTGTTTACTTGTGTTATCTTTGTCTCACATTTAAAATTTGTTTGATGATCTGAAACATTTAAGTGTGACTAACATGCAAAAAAGTAAGAAATTAGGAAGGGGGCAAAAACTTTTTCACACAGCTGTATGATATTTTCATATAACTGGAAATGTTTCTCTAAAGACGAGGCCAAAAGAGATAATTTAGTTATAAGTGCAATGAACCCCTACAGTGTACATGTCTCAACTGATCATGTGATGCCTGCAGTAACTACTTGTTAAAAGATTTATTGCAAAGAAGCATTGTTACGACAAATAAATAACCCACTTAAGCACACACTCTTGTACTTTTTGTGCTAAGTTTTTTAGTGTATTCCCTTATCAAAATCCAGATTAAGAGTTACACACACATGAAACTTCTGAAATTTTCATTGGCCATGCCTCAAGGATGCGAGACACACACAATGTATTCTTTTCCAAGAGCACTCTTCGGCCATCCAGTCACAAGCCATTTGTGAGTGACCATGAAGACACAAAACCTTTCATTGTAATTATTCATAGTTTTGGTAAAACTGGAGTTAATTGGTACTTCTGTCAGGAAAACATCCCCTCAAAATTTATGGTGGGCAAATTAAGGGATGCAAGTATGTGGCTCCTTTCTTCTACCACCTCCGAATTGAAATCAACTAATCTTCACCCCACAAGGAATAGACGGTAATGCACAGCAGAACGTTTCCTGTCCTGGACAGACTCAGAAACAACCTTATTGCTTACTGTACATTTTAGAAAGAAGTGGTAATCTTTACCAAAATGAAATCTGAATCGCAAAATCTCAGATTATTAATGTTAGATTAAAGTATTAGTTTACAGCTCCTCAGTTTACAATACTTCTCTGGACCAGACCTGGAGAAGAAGTTTTAATTGAGATATAAAGAAAGTCAATTATCTTCCTATTAAATCTACCTTTTTATTCATGTGTTTGTTTTCTTTTACTAAATAATAGTTAACATTTTTATTATTCCTAATTAGAAATCAGACAATTCAAGTCATCAAGATGTTTACCCAATTCTGTTGATTTATTTATTTCCAGTATTTCGTTTGTTTTATCTTTTGTTAATAATCTTTATTTTTCTAATTTTATTCTTCCATTTATTTGTTGGGTTCTTTAATCCTGTTTGAATGATTGTTTCACATGTGCATTATTATTAAGGGTTTAACAACATAAAGTTTACAGATGGTCACAAATGTTTAAATCTGATAGAGATTGAAGAAATGTTTGTCACACTAAACTTTACTCCTGATAAGCATATTAGAAACCTGAGGCCAGGCTCCTGCAAGAGTCTGCTCTTGCTTAGCTGGAGAGAGCAGACTACGCTTCCTTCCCGCAAGTTATAAACACACACATAGCCTCATTGATGTTTAGAACAGAATCAGACCAGAATTGGAACAGAATCAGAACAGCGGAATGAATGACGGAGAAAAGAAGTTGCAGTAAGCTGCAGAGAAAGACTGACCAAAAGAATGGTCAGGCAACAAAAACTCCAAGTTGGATTGAAGAAGAATCCTCATTTTTACATGTTTTGCACCCATTTTTGTTCGTTTTATTTTTGTAAATAATTTTAAACCTACGTCGCTCATGTTCGTTTTTTTTGTTTTTGTTTTTTTCAGAAAGTTATGTGCCTGTGCTTCACGTCAACATCTGCACAAGTTTATGAAGTTAACTGCTAAATTTGGTGATCAGAACTTACTCATCAGAGTTCCTTTTTATTCATTTTTCCAGTTTTCAGAGCTAAATATTTTCTCATGGTTAAATCACTCTGGTGATTAAGTTTGCAGATTTTTTCTTTTTTTTTGCTATCCACTGCTTTTGACACCAATGGGCTAAATGCCAGACTGCACTACTTCCTACACTTCAGACTTCCTGTCTTTCATTACTGGACGAACTGATTAATCCAGGTGTGTCTGGCCAGTTACACCTGGATTAATCAGTTTGCCCAGTAATGTAAGTAATGAAAGGAAGCAAAGGTGCTGTCTGAAGTTCAGGAATTAGTGGAGTGGTGCACATAGCCCATTCCCTGCAGCCTTTGGAGAGGCCACCAAGAGAGAGACAAAGGAGAAACAATAGTTCCCATTCTGAGGTTGGACAAGCTGAAAACATCAGACAAAATTCTACATATCCAGGAGTGTTGTGAAGAATTTTTCCACTTGACTTTGATTTCCTTGGGCTCTGGAGTGATCCAACAGAGACAGCTGTGATGTCATCTCAGTGAAACATCAGATCTGCCAACAGGATCGACCTCCTCTCATCAGATGCTTTGAAACATGATTGGTGTCATAATAGTGAATTAAACTCCTCAGGATATATTTTAGGCCTTAACTAATTAACATCAATGTTCAATTAGTTACTTTCATCTTAATTATCTTCTTTTTTACCTTTTATATGAATTTTTATCACACATGCATATTTTCATTTTCATGTTTGTTTTACCTTGTTGATTTTAACCTTTTCATATTTTATCTCATGTAGTTTATAGTTTGTAGTTTGGAGAACTCAAGAAAGTGTCCTGAGACTGATTATTATATTAAATCAATTGAAGAATTCATTTAAGATTTCAGTGGTTTTCCTTGCTTCCATTCCATTCCATTTCAAAAGTAAAGTGGTGCCTCGAGGTTTTCTTTAAATATCAGCACTATTAATATCAATAATATTTGTGATCATGCTACAGTTTATCTATATCATATCTATGATATGTCCTATTGGATACTTTTGGGTGTGCCGTTTGAATATTAACACCTACAAGCCATGCTTATGCTTCTACACATTTTATGAGAAATATTTTATCTTAACCAAACACCTGCAACACAGTTTCATTCAAGTAGCTTTATCATAATATCTGGATTGTGTTTTGACGTTATGAGATTTCTGTCTGACTGCATTTCATACACGCATACACAAATGCACACGCACACACATGCAACAAACAGCCAAAATAGATTATTTCATTCCTTGCAAAGAGCTCAAAGCTGAAAAATAAAACAGATAAAAAATACAGAACAAATCATAAAAAATTACCTGTGCAGAATAGAGTCACACTTTTTAAGTTTTAATTTGATTCAAAACAGAATTTAATCTGACACGATTACCTAAGCTATAATGTAACATTTTGACTTGTGTCAGCAAAGTAAGCTGCTTCTGCCTTCACTGATCTCCAGTCTTTATTAAGACAGCATAAAGCCTTTGCATTAGAAAAATAAAACTGAATATAATAAGACTGAAAGATGAATGAGCAGATGGCAAGCACTGAAAATCTGTAAATAACACTGTATTGCATATGCTCTTCAGTCCCATGATGGCAAGCTGGATCCAGGCACCAATTGCTGCTCTTTGAGAATACATTACACACTATTTGGGGTTGTGTTTTCTACCTCTGTTTGAGATATTACTGTTGTCATTGGATGCTGCTGTATTTATGGTTTTTTTTAGGGTGCAGCCTTGAATCCAGTCTAATTTACTCGAGGAATTTAATTTGTGTCTTGGATCCAATCCTGCTGTTGTGCAATATTTCTTAAGTATTGTAAAGTGCTTAATTACGACTAAAAGCATATATATTTCACAGTATTTTTTAAGAAGTATTCTCATAACCATTTTGAGCATGAGGTTATTATTGAGTTAGCTTTAAATTTCTCCCACATCCCTCAAACAGAGTAGGACTCCTGAACAACAGTATGAATGCTTTTGAGATGGCACAAGAAAATGGCAGCATTAAAATGAATTTATATATATATATATATATATATATATATATATATATACAGTAAATGTTGTCAAAATGAAGCAGAATCCCAAATTATCATTCCCAATTAGAGGATACACAACAAACAGGCATCTTTAAAGTACAAGAGATTGATGGATATTTTCAGGTACCATTCATAAAACCTGAAGCTGAAGTCATTGATTCCTAGCAGCAGAAAAATTAAGTTGAAGCATCTTAGATCATTCTGTGTAATGAATAATTGAACAACACCACTGTAATTTCACCATGTTCCCTACTGAATGCAAACATCTGATAATACACATCTAGTTTTCTATCTGACATCGTTTTATTAATGCAAGTGTATAAACTGGTTGGTGGTAATATGACATATTTTATATAAATAAATCTGTATTTACAGTACTAATAATATAAACAATCCACCAAAGTGCTAGAAAAATTCTCAGACATTTTCATTCAATTACACGAAATATCAAAAATCTACAGGCTGTGATGACTTTAAATTTGTTAATTGGGTAGCTCTGAATTTTTGACATAGGGCCTATTTGTCAAGTTAGCCAGGGTACTACTTATCACTAGAGTCAGTTTCAACATTTTCATTTTGTTATTCTAGTTGCAGGAGATCACTGATGGTAATGCTGGTGCAAGTCAAGATTTTCTACACTGTCATTAAAATATAGTCCTTAATATAATAGTCCTGGAAAGCCATTATTCTGCAACTCTGAAGCTGGATTTAAACCCACGCGTCATCTGTGTCTGCCTGTTGAGGGAATTTCACTGGTCAACCTCTTTTTGACATACAATACAATAAGTTTTGTGTGACCTGCTCTAATGATAAACAGTCACTAATACTGTATATCATCAGACCTTCATAATCTGGGTAAATGGTGCCAGCACTGACTGGCTGGTCTGATAACAAGCACATTGCTGAAGACAAAGACCTTCACAGACCCACAGGCGGCCTGCCAAGAGGCCAGCCTCCAGAAATGACCTTAGAATAAAATCTACCTGCTCTGACATGAACTTCAGAGTCCTTCACACCAACACCCCATCCGTGGATCTTCTGGACCGACTCTCCGGTAGTAGTCGGCTTTCTACTACAACTGCACCAACTTTTTTTCTGTCATCTCTTCTTGAATGAATTCATTTTTTAAGTACCGCATCGATATATATATATTTTGCTAATAAAACAGCTTAAAGAATCTCAACTCGCCTGGCTGATTAATTGTCCTCTTTTCTGCCACGACACACCGTAGACTGCGTAGGTCTGACGTACACCTTTTTGAGACCCAATATGCATCCTGGCTACGCAAACGCAGAGACACGGAAGTACTCCCTTGTGATTGGTTAAATTGGTCAGGTTACATGCCTCTGAATGATTTGTTGCTGAATGAATAAATGAATGAATGTTGGCCGCTATTGTTGCTCTAAAAGAGCAAAAAATTGCCGGAGCTGAGGCAAACCATTGGGGTGAAAAAAAAACTCCGCCCTGTGGAGTTTCCCTGTCAATAAAAGCCGTACTGTCATCTGCCGATCCGGAAAAGAAACTGCAGCATGACTCTGTAGCCCTACGCTCGAGTAAAAGCACACACTGTTTCTGCGTCAGCTATGCAGGCCGACTAGACACAGACGCTGCCCGAGTATAAATCCAGCTTTAGTTGCATCTGATCCCCAACACACCTGAATCAAATGAATGGCTCGTTACCAGGCCTCTGCAGAGCTGAATGGCATGCTTATGAGGTAATGCAAATGTGTTCAACTTAACAGTGTTCATAAACTCTTCCCATTCACAAACCTGCTTTACCTGCTTTCTCAAAAAAAATCAGTTGAAGTCACTAGACTGGTGCTACCTTGTTAAGAAACATTTTTGCTCGGCTAAATTGAAAAAAGTGCTTAAAGGTTGAACTTAAGGGACGACACATGCTACAGCATCTTGTGTCAGCACACCTACATGATTAAATGAACTTTGCTCCTTTTCTGGTACTTAGCTTGGAATATAATTAACCAAAAAACATTACAATAAGTTAAAAGAGTGTATAGTCATGCTGCAGAAAAGAAACCTGCAGCATGACTCTGTAGCCCTACGCTCGAGTAAAAGCACATCACTGTTTTTACTGCGTCGAGACGTATGCAGGCCCACTAGACACAGACGCTGCCCGAGTATAAATCCAGCTTTAGTTGCATCTGATCCCCAACACACCTGAATCAAATGAATGGCTCGTTACCAGGCCTCTGCAGAGCTGAATGGCATGCTTATGAGGTAATGCAAATGTGTTCAACTTAACAGTGTTCATAAACTCTTCCCATTCACAAACCTGCTTTACCTGCTTTCTCAAAAAAAATCAGTTGAAGTCACTAGACTGGTGCTACCTTGTTAAGAAACATTTTTGCTCGGCTAAATTGAAAAAAGTGCTTTAAGGGATCTTAAGGGACGACACATGCTACAGCATCTTTGTCAGCACACCTACATGATTAAATGAACTTTGCTCCTTTTCTGGTACTTAGCTTGGAATATAATTAACCAAAAAACATTACAATAAGTTAAAAATGTACTGCTTTCAATTTTTTTTATGTCTTCTGCTACGCTAGTTTGCAGCTACATCTGCAGCCTAACTGTTAAGTCAACAATACAGATTCCTGTTGTGTTTTTTTCAGTACTGTGGATTATTACAATTGTTACCATGTTGTGAGAAAAATTAGATGCTTTTGTGTAGAGAAAAGCAGAGAAACACAATTTAAAACAGGAAACTTTGTGAGGCTGCGGATCAGAATTTGCTATCCAGAAAAAGGTATGTGAATCTAGTCATGGTTGGGACAGTTGTTAAAAGAGAGATTTTCTGACTTTTCATTGAGCATGTTATTTGAGTTTAACAATGTTTTTCCCTACCACAGAGGGTGCAGTGGAGTGCAGCCTGGGCCAGCAGGTAACTGAGGGTTACATAATGTTACTTTTGTACTGTTCAACACCTTAAAAGACCTGTGGGAAACAAAGCAAGTCCTCTTGCTGCTGTAGCAGTAAGAATCTAGGATAAGCCCGTTTAATACCAGCCTCTTCAAACACAGTGCCAGTATGAGTCAAAGGTTAATGAAAGGGCACCTGGTTGGGAGGATGAAGACATGGCAGCAGTCAGAACTTGAGGGATTAGCCCTGTTCTCATATCAAAGGGATCCCCAGCCAGCAAGGCTCAATCTGGATTTTGTGTGGAAATCTGTCTCCATTGCAGAGAAACTGTGTCCAAAAGCGGGCAGGCTGGGCTCTTCATCTTTTCTCAAACCCTCCAGTCTCATACATGCCAACATGTTAACCTGTGGCGGCTTATGGTTTAAGCAGAGTATGATGTATGAGACTGTGAACCCAGAGAAAGCAAAGGGGTCCTCAAGAAGAAAATAGATAACATGAATATAACTAGAAAAGTGCAGACCTCCACCAGGGCGCGTACCCCCCACCCCATTCCCATAGGACATTGATTCAAAACTGATGCTTTCTTTCAGTTCCCTCAAAAAATTTTAGGTTTACGACATAATTGAAACCCATATACAGCACCGAAAAAACTACTCCCTTTGAAATTCCCGGGAGCAGCTCGAGCGGCAAAGATGACTTAACAAGGCCTTGGCCGGTGCGGTCACATGCTTGAAACAATGCTGGTCAAACTTTTGGTTCATAAAATTGAGGCGGACTCAAACAAACGGGCTCAAGTGTAGTGTAGTTTTAAATGGTGAGCAGAGATCTCCAGCAAACTGCTCCCCCATGCAGCCCTATCTCACAGTGACAAAGAACCCTTTAAGAAAATTCTGGATCCAAATGGTGATCCGGATCGACACCAAAATTTAACCAGTTCGTCCTTTTACCATTATCAACATTGTTTGAAAATTTCATCCAATTCTATTCAGTCCTTTTTGAGTTATTGTGCTGACAGACAGACAGGCAGACATACAAACACTGGCAATTACATTACCTCCGCCAAGGAGTGGTGGAGGTAATGGAAAAAATATAACCATTGTCCCGTGGACACCGACATGCGGGCTGCAAGTAAAGTGGACGATTGTTCTGACAAAGATGGGTGTAAAGCAGTCTTTGTTTTAAAACGATCTGAAACGTTATAATTTTCTCATAGAATTATTTGATTTTAAAGGAGTGATGACATAGCAGTAAAAACTAGTTCATGTTGTTGGCATTGCTGCATATGTCAAATCTCCAAAGAAAAAAACAGCATTTTTTACAGCGGGGTATTGTTTTGAAATGCCAGACTCAGGGCTCTGACGGGGAGGGGAATCAGACGGGGAGGGGAATCAGACGGGGAGGGGGTGGGGGGCAAAGCGTACGGTGCATAGACCTTTGGGAGAGAGGAGAGGGGGAGACTGTTTACTTGATAGTGTGCTCTAATTGGAGCAAATGAATTACATAGAATGATAAGCTGCTGTCTGATACAACCGTTTCTGAACAAAGAGACAAAGCTGACTGACTATGAACAGGAACTTTGATACTCACTTTGGACATTCACATGGCCTCATCAGTGCACAACAGCTCATATTATGCCCCCAAAACCCCAGAAAAGTGAAAATTGATGTCATGGCACCTTTAAAAATGACCCAGCCTATTTGTTATCGCTCAGACTGCGAATAAATGTAATTTGTAATTGCAGAGCTGTGTGATACATAATGATATAGCCTATTTTGGATTTTAGAGTACACAATTGCATCTAAATAATAACAAATATAGTCCTTTAGTGAAAAACTAGGTTTGGATAACAACGGGCTAATTGGACAAGGCAACTACTGTATGTCAAGTCTGGAGTACTTTTGAAATTTGTCCATGCCTGAGAGAAGATTAGCAACACAAGAAAATTGGTGAATGCAGCATTTTCTCCTAAATCACTTGTACAAAGCATTTAAGAATGATTTTGTTCATACGAATGCTTCTTGCATGAGGCCCAGAGATCCTGCATAGACAAGCAAATGAATTGCGATGCAGCAAAGAACCTGATCCAGTCAAAGTCCAAAACTGTCTTTTTCATATGATTGCAACAGTGTGCAATATTTATTACTACTTTTTTTTTCTATTTTACTAAGTTTAATGATCTTGTAGTTCACCCTCAAGGCATGCTGTTGTAATACTTTTCATCTCTGGCAGAAAGCAGACATGACTGCTGACCAAAACATTTTAAAAAGATATAATTCCCATAAACCCCTATAATATTTTTTACAGCCTCAGATGTGTTATGAGTTTAAATTAGTCTTATAACTTGTCTTACTGCCACTTCATTTTATTGACAATCAAACAAATTATTTCAGATACAAACACACTTAATCAATTTGATCCAATTGTTTGGCTTTTTTTTTTCTTACTGGTAAAATACAAATCTGTCCAGAGTGCATTCAAGCAATCAATCATCTAATTAACTTGAAATAAATTGTACCACCATTTATGTTTATCTAGTATTGATCCAAACTTATTTTGCTGAAAGTAAGCACTTTAGCTTATGCTTTAACATATCTGACACCGGTGTAAGGATCTTTGTGTGTGAGGTGGCCTAAAGAAATGTGTTTTTGTGTGTGAAGACTGAAGGGAATTGGTGAGGCAGAGATGAATCGGCCACTCTGTAGGCATCCTTATAAATTGGATACGGCAGCATAATATGGAGTTACTTAAACACTTCGCTGGCAGTCCCCGTGGTCCCACAGTGCGACAGCTTTTCTCCAATATGCTCCTCAGAGATAGGCCTTCTGGATTTTCATAAAAGAGCTCAGTTGCTATGAAAAGATTTTAATGGATTTACAGGAAGTCATTAACATTAGGCATCAGTGTTTGTCTAGGTGCTATTATCATGGGATGCCAACAGAATAAATAACGTCATCCTTATTTATCTCTCTGCTGGCTGCATTGTGAAATGCTGTGAAACATGCTGAGATGTGTATTTTTATCTTATATTTCAGATGCTTTGGCTCTTTTGTGGCAGTTAAAATAAATCTTATTCATAAAATAAAACTGACAAATTACTTGGATGAGACTGGTCCTTCATCAAACTAAATTCCTCATTAATTTGCAGTAGCCGTTGCTGTAATCTCCAGACAGCGGTTAAATAAACTTGGATTGTAATGTTTTTTATGTTTTGTTGTAATGAATTTACTTTTATGATAAAAAAGAAGTCACTACAGGACCTACACGAGACACCAAGTCCTTTATTATCATCTGCTTTTGTTTAACATCAAAGCAACTGTTCACTTTTTAACCCTTTGTTATGCTTGAATGACAGGTTACAAATCAATTTAAGTTAATTAATTAGCTGCATGGTCATTCATTCCTCAAGAGCTAAACTGAGAAATCCCTTTACATTTTCGGGTAAGCTACGATTTGCAGTGCAATGTGGGAAATTCTATTGGAGTGGTTTGCAGTGCTTGCACACCGAAACGTTTCTCCAGATATGATGTATATCAGATAAATTAGAAAATATTTTCATTTTGGTTAATAAAAAAGGACACAATAGGGGATTATCACGCTTACCGGAAGTTCCCGGATTTTGGGCACTTGCTCTTCCGGGCCATGTTAACGACAGCCGTTCCTGCTCTGTTATACTGTTTAAATCGGATAAACTCCAAACATAAGCAAGTTTTCATTCTAGGCTGAAATGATACTAAGGAAGAAGTGGATCAAAGCGATCGATTCGCCGCGGTGAAGGGCCGAACTTTATAATAAAACACACGTTTGTTTGTCGCCGGTGGGGCACAACACCGGCACTTCACAGCATGCTAGCATTAGCCAGCTAGCGTTTACTGACGTGCTTAACATTGTGCGTCTTAAAACACACAAACATCTGAAAATCGGGTCTGTACCTCCCTGTTTCCAGTGGAACAACTGGGGACTGCCAAGAAAGGAGACGCTTTCAGATGCTTGTGTGTTTTCAGCCGCACAAAGTTAGGCACGTTATCCAGCTGGCTAATGCTAACCTGCTAACACGACTGCGCAGTCTGCCGGCCACAAAGAAACGTGTGTCGTTTTATTATAAAGTTCGGTCCTTCACCGCGGCGAATCGGTCGTTTTGATCCACTTCTTCCTTAGCATCACTTCAGTCTGGAATGAAAACTTGGCATTGGCAAACAAAGTTTAACAGAGTAGTAGCTGGCGGACTACTGTTAGCAGGTTAGCATTAGCCAGCTTGATGACGTGCCTAACTTTGTGCGGCTGAAAACACACAAGCATCTGAAGGTGTCTCCTTTCTTGGCAGTCCCCAGTTGTTCCAGTGGAAACGGGGACATCCAGATGTATGTGTGTTTTAAGACGCAAAAAGTTAAGCACGTCGGTAAACGCTAGCTGGCTAATGCTAGCATGCCGGTGTTGTGCCCCACCGGCTACAAAAAAACATGCTACGTTGTTTTATTATAAAGTTCGGCCCTTCACTCTGGTGAATCGCTTTGATCCACTTCTTCCTTAGTATCACTTCAGTCTGGAATCCGTGAAAATTTTAGTTGGCGTTTATTCACGTTATCTACGAAGTAAAGCAGGGACATTGAACTGGGCCGGAAGTGGGCCCTCTAAGTGTTTCAAACCGGAAGTTTGGAACACGGAAGCGTGATAATCCCCTATTAATTTTTACTGACCAGTGAAATACTTTTTTAAAAAGGACCCAAAACTGTATCACCATGGAGCACCCTTTATTATGCATGTTGACACTGTGACGCTGCTTCCCGTTGCGCTGACTAGGTTGTACCTCTTCTCTGCGTAGTTCTGCGTGTGTTTGTATGATCTGAGGATACTCAAGCCACCTGCGGGTCCTCCTGTAGGGGATTGCTTGTTTTGTTTTCCGACAGAGACCTTGGAATGTTGTTTAGGGATTTCTGTACAGATGCACCAGTGAACTGTGTAAGTGGATTGAAGTTTTCTCTCCTCTCTCTCCTTCTCCTTCTCCCTCACTCCTTTCTCTCTGCTTCACTTTCTATCATTACCTCTGTAAACCTCTATTTCTCCCTTGTCAAGCCCAGCAGTATGATATGGAATGATGTTATAGACAAATGTTTAATTAAAGAAATAAAATGAATAAACATGATATCAAGTGGAGCCTTGTGTTCATAAAGCTCCGCTTGGTAAAGCAAAACTGTTCAACACAATAAAGCAATTGGATTTCCATTCTGCTTGCTATGATGCTGGACAGGACAAGTAAAAGAAAAAAAAAAAAAAAAAAGATAAAAAAAAAGGACCCAAAAACAGTATTTCTTTAGTCCAAACTAAGTTAGAAAAAGAGGTCATGTTTCCATAATGAAAATTTCAATGAAACCCCCCCCCCCCCCCCCCACAAAAAAAAAGCTAAAAATATAACAGATGTCAAAATCTGAACGAAAATTGGGCCAAAATACTTTTATGTAACTGACTTATGGTCTTTTTCTCTCTCTCTTTTTATTTTGTTTGTTTGTTTTTCATATTTTGGAGTGTTAGTCCAGTTCTCTGCACATTAAGACTTTCCTGTCCTTCCTGGTGCACCCAGCTTTAAGCCTGTTCATCCATAATCCCTAATCCCTATCTACAGTCTTAAAAATGATGGCTACAATAATATAGTTTTATTTATTTATTTATTTATTTTTTTTAAAGACATTTTATTAAACAGCTGAACATCATAGGTTTATAAAAAAAATACTGTTCAGGTATTATCTTATTGTGCATTTGTTGAGGAAGATTTTCAGCTATTGATTTATACATATTTCATGTAATAAAAAGAGGAAAAGTGTTCTTGGGTCTTGAAGCATTTTTTTCTTCCGCAAATGAATGTTATGCACTTTCAGGACATTTAGATCTACATCACCGATATCAGGTTTTGATAGTACAATAATTAGATTAATTGACAACCCACTGATGTATTTTAGAATACAACTATCAGATTGGTTCCAGACATGTTTATGTCAGAAAGCTTCCTGGCTGATATACTTGCTTGTTAAAAGCTAAAACTTATTCAGTATGTTTTTTTACAGACTCAGTAGAAAGATTTAAAGACAAAGAAATTGTTTTAACTGTAGGATGGTTGAGCTAAGATATTTCAGTGCGCATAAAGATGGTCATGTTTTCCTGCCCACACATTTTAGAAAGGCTATATGGGAGCCCAAAGCAATGGCAGAAGTTGTTATCAAGTAGTTAGCTGGGCAATTTGTTAATTATTCCAACTATCAGATATGGTGTGAACTGAAGATGAAACGTATGGAGAACTATAAGAGCAGGTTGTTGTTTCTTCTTTTAATATTTAATTAACACATCTGTTTTTTTTTTTGTATTATTTTACAGCCATGTTTAATGCCAAGGTTTCAAATGATCTGTACATATATTTATAATGAGTGGGAATGCTAATCATCTCGCTATTCAGTATTCTTTAGAAGTGTTACAGGAGAGAAATCCTCTCAGTTCTTCAAAGGGCTTCTGATCAGAGCCCTTATACAGTTTTTTGACACAAATTTAGCCTGGTTTAAGTGTTGTAAATGTCTTCGTTGGCTGTCACTCCACCACTGTTTTAATTCTGTTGGTGGAACTTATTCTCTCAAATCTTCTCTCACCTGAAAATGTAACCAATTTTAAAACGAATCACATTTACTGTTTATCTGAAGCATTCTGTTATGAACCCAGTGCAGCACCAAACTGCTATCAATGTATGAGACCCATTTGTATCAGTAGCTGGGGTTGAATAAAATTGAATAGTCAAGTCATTATCACTTTCATTTTTCTAATATTTTACACGTCGGCATTTGTTGATATTACCCCTTTGAGCATCACAGGGTGGCATTTAAAATAAACTTTGAGATCACAATTTGCTTTCAGATTTCTTTCATTTTTATTTTTTTCACCAGCTAGCTTTTATTTACCACCTTTGCTTTGGGTTTATAAATGCTGGTTAGCATTTTGAAAATTGCTATTCAATTCGCCGGCGGGGTCGGCAGTTGCTGGTCTCGGTCCACTGTGGCCTGGGCCCCGAGACCACGTGGGGCTTCGGCTGGGGCCACCCTCTGCTGCCCTCTGGGGGGATGCATGTCCGTCCCTTTGGGCGGGTGGCTGGGGTCCAGGCCTCTGGGTGGCTGCTGGTGGGCCGGGTGGGTTTCCTCCTCTTTGCAGAGACGAGGTTGCATCTGCATGACTGCATCACCATAGAGACCGTTTTATTCTGCATGATGACATTGTAAAGCTGCTTCCCGTTGCACTGACTAGGTTTTACCTGTTTTCAGGGCCGCCTTAACCCACTGGTGGGCCCCTGGGCTGAGACGTTTTGTAGGCCCTGTCCTGTCCTCCAAATTTACTTGATTTTTTTCCTCATTTTTTAAAAAGAGTTTCATTATAGAAAATAATATCTAAGGCTGTTCTGAGTGTTTTGTTTTCAGTTTGACATGTTATTGATGTTTCAATAATGTGAGTAGAATAAATAATAATAATGATAGTAATGATAATATAAAATCTGTTGAATAAATAATAATAAAATATAATTATATAAATAAAAAATAGCAGCAACAAATCAAACTAGCCTTTAAGAAAGGATCAAACTGGCTGATTAGCTTCATGGTGCTCAAACAGCTGCATGCCATTGTTGATGTTTCCAAACCTGGTGGTTCACTCCTGAAAGCTATCAAGTCCACATTCAGCCAAATATTTTACAATTGCAGCAACCCTCTATAGAACCTGTGTCCAGTATTCACATCAGTCACTGAACTGCTTATCTAGTTTGAAGTCTACTGTTCCACAGTCAGCTGCTGGATTAATATAAGCAATCATGGTTTTTCTGTGGACGTCACTGTCATTCATTCATTTTCTGCACCGCTGGTCCATTTCGGGGTCGCAGGGGGCTGCTGGAGTCTATAGTATTATCAGGTAAGAGGCAGGTGCACCTGGACTGGTCGCCAGTCTGTCACCTTGGACATCACTGCCTTCTGCTAAATGATAAACATGATCACCCTCATGTTTGATGGAGCGTAACGCAGCCGTTCTCTGTTTACACACTTGCTGTTACTTTGTGGCTGAAATATGTGCTCTTTCAGCACCTTCATTTTGACAAGGCATCGGCCCCATTTTTACCCAGTGAGCGCAGACTTTGGACCAGTTGAAGTTTTCGTCAGAGGCCGGAATCACTGCTAAAGCGCCACCCCCCTCATTTGTCTCTGATGCGTGTGTGCCCGCCGCTTCTCTTCCTCCTCACCTCCATGTTTGTCTCCTGTGTCCATTACCTCTGGCATCAGTGGGGGCATCGCTGCCTCCCAAAAGTGGGTTAGATGAACGGTTTCTCGCTGTCATTTGTGTGAGGCTGAAAGAATCCCAAGAACTTCAGAGTGCTCTTTAGTCATTTTCTTGTGAAAACACCACTCTAAAACTGTTATTTTTGGCCGACACAGCCTATGCCTGTCTCTAAAATTAAGTGATGGGGCGTCATCAGATTGCCATGTGGCGATGGGGCGGGGCTTAACAGGTTTATTTGGATCAATCAGCAGTTTCTAATTTTTATATAATGTGATTGACAGGAAAACTGACGAGTTGCATAACATTTTGACTGCATTTTTGCATTTTTTTTCCCTAAAAGTGATAGGCCCCTGAACTCCACTGGGGCTTCAGCCCAGGTAATCCCGTACATTAAGGCGGCCTTGCCTGTTTTCTGCGTAGTTCTGTGTGTGCATGGATGATCTTTTGATACTTAAAGCTCGACATTCACTGTTCGATTTTTGGCCGTTTTTGAGCCGATTTTCCAGTCGTGCGACAATTTTGGCGATTGGGCTGACTCTTGGCCGAATCGTGTGTTGTGCGTCGTCCAGTTTACAAGGGGGTCACGAGAGGCGATTCGCACCTCAGGGCGAGCTCTCGATTAGAAATCGTGAGTCGCAAGAAAATCAAACCTGTTTGATATTTTGGTCATGGCTCGTGAGTGAATCGCACGTTGAAGCGGTGCCACGACCAGACTGAGAACTCTTTCCTCTGAGATTTTCACAGTTCACATGCCTGAAACAAAAACGGCAGGCAGCATGGCGACCCGGCGTGTCATTTGAACGGAGTTCTCGTTGTAGAACTGACAGACCGTACAGCCCACATCTGGTCAGCCAATTCCTCGTCTACACACGACATCGTTGCCTTTTCTTTTTGGCAAATTCTTCACAAAGAAGACCGCAAATAGCAAAGGCAGCACGGTTTTTTGGTGATAGCATACTGTTGCTGCTGCTGTTTTGTTGTTGTTATTGTTGTCTTCTTCTTCTTCTACTACTAGCTGTATTTATTGCGCTGCATGTCGGGATTGTTCAAGACGCCGACCTGTCTTTTTTTTTTTGTTTTTCCCTTTCCCGTGATTTTTCTTTGAGGATGTACAGATGCGGGCATGAAAAAGTTCCCCTTTCTGCCGACTGCCAGCCACTTACCAGCGACTTGTCTGCTAATTCAATCGCACAGAGAAACTCCTGTGTGCCCAGGGAAACGATTTCAGAGCATAAATGAATGCCTGGAACAAGGACGTTTCCAAACGCCAAATTTGGACACCGTGCGTGATGACGTATTCACGGGACAAATCGTTCAGCCAGTGATAGTGCAGTAATGCACTATTGCTGCACCACTTCAGGGCAGAAAAAGGAGGAACTTTTTCATGCCCAGATCTGTACTGTGTGAGTAGTCAGATCCCATCTGAGCGTCGGTTCGTACAGTGTGAGGACATACATCGCAAGCTGTGAACTTTTGAACTCTGCGACTGATTCGCACAATTTGAGTTGGAGCTGCGAGCAACGATTGAAAATATCGCAAAGTGTATCCAAGACTCAAGCCACCTGCAGGTCCTCCTGTAAGAGATTGTTAGTTTTGTTTTCCAAGAAAGACCTTGGAATGTTTAGGCGTTTCTGTATAGAAGCATCAGTTGACTATGGAAGTGTATCATTGACCACGTTTACATGCCATCAAAATTCGGGTTAAGGTCAATATTCCGGTTTCTGAAAGATCAGGAATAACCCGTTTACATGCATGAGCAGACAGAGTTACTCCTGTATACATGATAACTAAAATCAATTGGAATATCCCCACCCAAACCGCAACGCACGGAAAACATCATGATGATGGTCAACCATCCGGAGCCACTGCGGTACAGCCAGCCAAGTTTCAGAGTTACAGCCGAAAATAACGCCAATTGGCTTGACCGCGGATCCGCGAGAGGCGGCGGGCTTGACTGCAGTCCAGAGTGCTGGTACTGACCCACCAGCATTACTTGACGGATCATAGAAGGAGAGCAACGTGTCCTGAAAATGCAGCTCGGAGCACATCCAAGCTTCCCGTTTCCAGCAGAGTCCGCCGGACAGATGAAGGTCTTAGCCAGGACTGGTGGGAACGGTTGTAATGATGAAGTTAACAGACTCCGGCTGAAGTCAGTCAACTTTCCTCCATCACATCTTCACCAAACTTTTCCAGATGAGTGATGGAGCCCCGCGAAGTAACTGTTTGCACACCAGCTCCTCTCGGGATGCGTGTTGCCATGGTGATGTATAAACTAGCAAGCTGTGCAGAGCACTGTCTGATCGCTAGTACAAAATACTCCCTATAATTTAATCAAAACGCCAAAAATGCTTGCAGAAAGAGCATGCGCAGAACACAATTAAATATTCCTTTCAATGGAGATATTCCAATAAGCGTTTACATGACCAAATATTCCGGTTAGAAAAGGAGTAACCCAGGGGTAATATTCGGGTTTTTAAAAACCCGAAAATGAGCATATTCGGGTTTTTGCCAGTGTTTACATGGCCGTGCGCAACCGGGTTATTACTAAATTCCGGTTATGAAAGAGTTATGAAAGAGTTATTGGCTGCATGTAAACGCAGTGCATGTTTTTTTTCTTTTCTCTCTCTCTCTCTCTTTCGCTCTCTCTCTCTTTTTCTTCACTCTTTCTCTCTGTTCCACTTCCTATCATTTCTTCTATTAACTTTCATTTCCCTCTTGTCAAGCCCAGCAATACCATGTAAAATGCTGTTATAAACAAATGTTTAATTAAAGAAATAAAATGAATAAACACAGGATACCAAGAGGAGCCTTAAAGGTGCCATGACATCAAATTTCACTTTTCTGGGGTTTTGGGTGTATAATATGATCTGTTGTGCACTGATGAAGCCATGTGAATGTCCAGAGTGAGAATCAAAGTTCCTGTTTATGGTCTGTCAGCTTTGTCTCTCTGCTAAGAAACGGTTGAATCAGACAGCAGGCTATCATTCTACGTAGTTCTATCATTCTACGTAATTTAATTGCTCCAATAAGAGCACACTATCAAGTAAACAGCGCCCCCCCCCCCCCCCTCTCTCTCTGTCTCTCCTAACGGTCTATGCACCGTCCGCTCCCCCCGCTCCCTCCCTGTCTGATTCAGCTGCGTGTATGGAGCTAGTAGTAACTTCTGTGCAGTCAGGTCTGGATTTTCAAACAAATGGATTTAAAAGAAAACTTCTGCAGCAACACTGAGGGAGGGGACCACAACCTTGTCATTACCTGTAAGTTTATTTATTTTCTAAATGCTGTCTTGTCTGATAAACGTAGTTCACTGTCTGAAGTACCCATGTTGCTAGCAGTTAGCCTTTAGCAAAGTCCGACCGCAGCTTGACCGAGATTCTCCAAATAAGGTCATAGCCAAATAAGGTGTAGCCAATCAAAATGAAGTCAACGTGGTCTCCGGGTAAAGCTCCATATCATCACCGGACCCAACTGTATTACTGAGGAAGTGAGGTCTGGCGTTTCAAAACAATACTCCGCTGTAAAAAATGCCGTTTTTTTCTTTGGAGTATTTACATATACAGTAATGCCAACAACATAAACTAGTTTTTAACTGCTATGCCATCACTCCTTTAAGCTCCTTTCAGAAAGCGGTAATATTGCGGACTCTGTCTTTTATAACGCCTGCATTCAGACATGCATACTTCAGAGATGTAGTAGACATGTACGGGCTGGTCCCCATGTCAACAGAGCGGAAATGTCGCGGCACGTTGTTTTGGCTGAACGCGCAAAAAATGTTCTGGACTGAGTTGAAGGTAGAGTGAGGCTGTGCTGACTTTTCCGCAACATTTCCTGATGTCTAAAGGCACCCAGGACGCGATAAGTCCGCAACGAAGTGGCATGTTTGAAAAGACGAGTCCGTTTAAAGAGCGGATGGACTTTACTGCTCATGTTCCACAATGCAAGTCTGAAAGTGGCTTTATATCCATAAAGCTCCCTTTGGCAAAGCTAATCTGTTCAACACAAAAATGCAGCCAGATCACCATGCTGCTTGCTATGATGCTGGACTGGACAAGTTTATTAAAAAAAAAAAAAAAAAGAGAGAGAGAGAAAAGTATTTTGCTATTTTGGGTGGATGTAACTTTTTGCATAGATACTAAGTAAATTAATGCTCATGTTTTCAGGTTTCGTAATATTAACAAGATGTTTATCTGTACTATGCAGCTTGTTTGAATGGTTTTATTTTAAAACATGAAATAAAGCCAGTGTGAATGGAAACTCACTAAACAAAAACTGAAAACCCATTGCAATTTACAGCAGCTTAGATATAGTTTATTTATTGATTTAAAAAGTTTGTATAGATGTATTGTGTTTTGCAACAATTTTTTTTAACAGTAGCCTTTTCTGTTTTTGGTGAGGTTTTCTGTTTCTCTTCTCTCTCCGAGATAGAGATATATTATTTTTTTTTCTTTATTCTTTTTTTTTTTTTTTTTCTTTATATGTATTTAATTACTTCTTTTTTTTTTATATATTTTTTTTTTTTTTTTGTTTTTTTTTTTTTTTCTTTTTTTTTTTTTTTTTTTTTTTTTTTCACTCTTTTTTTTTTGTTTTCTTTATATTTTATTTTTTTTTTTATTTGGTTTTTTTTTTGTTTTGTTTTTATTTTTTTTTTCATTTTAATTTCATTTTTTTTTTTCTTTTTTTTTTTTTTTTTTTTTTATTTTTTCTTTTTTCTTTTTGTTCTTTCTTTTCTTCTTTTTTTCTTTTTTTTTCTCTTTTTTCTTTTTTTTTCTTTTTTTTTTTTTTTATTTTTTTTCTTTCTTTTTTTTTTTTTATTTTTTTTTGTTCTTTATTTTTCTTTTTTTTTTTTTTTTTTTTTTTTATTTTATTTTCTTTTTCTTATTTTTATTTTACTTTTTTTTATTATTATTAATTATTTTATTCTCACTTTTTTCTTTTTTTTTTATTTTGTTTATTTTTTGTTTATTTATTCTTTTTTTTATTGTTTTGTCTTTTTTTATTTCCTTCTTTTGGGTGTCGGCTTTTGTTTTGGTTTTTTTTTTTCTTGTTCTGCTCATCTTTTTCTTCTTTTTCTTTTAGTTACTTTTTTTTTTATTCTTATTTTTTCTTTTTTTTTTTTTTTTTCTTTTTTTTCTTTTTTTTTTTTTTTCTTTTTTTTTTTTTTTTTTTTTTCTTTTTTTTTTTTTTTTCATTTTTTTTTTTTTTTTTTTTTTTATTCTTTTTTTTTTTTTCTTTTTTTTTTTTTCTTTTTTTTTTCTTTTTTCTTTTTTTTTTTTTTTTTTTTTTTTTTTCTTTTTTCTTTATTTTTTTTTCTTTATTTTTTTTTTTTATTTTTTATTTATACTCTAGGTTAACTACAATTACTTTTTATTTCTATTTTTTAAAATCCAGTATCTTTTTTTTGCTCTTAATTATTTTCTTTTTTATCCTCTTTCGTTTATTACATTTTTATTTCTCAGTTTTGTTAATTTTCTCTATATTTTTTCCTTTTTTTTTTTTTTTTCTTTTTATTTTTTCTTTCTTTAGTATTCATTTTCTTTTCTATTCCATTTTCGTTGGAGCTCAATTTTCTAGTTCATTTTTTCATGAATCCTCTCTCCCCATCATTCCTTTTTTTTTTTATTTTTATTTTATCTACTTTTATTCGTTTTTATTTTTTTTTTTTTTCTTTTTTTTTTTGTTGCTTTCCTTTTCTTCTTTTTTTTTTTATTTTTCTTTATTATTTATTATTTTCTCTTTTCTTTTTTTCTTTTTTTTTTTTTCCTTTTTTTTTTTTTACTTTTCTTTCTTTTTTCTTTTTTTTTTTTTTTTTCTATTTTCTTCTTTTTTTTTTTTTCTTACAGTTCTTTCTCTAATTTTTATAAATTTTTTCTTTTTTTTTATTCTTTCCAATTTCTCTATTTATTACTTTTATTTTTATATTTTTTTTTTTTTCTTTTTTTATTTTTTTTTCTTTTTTTTATTTTTTAATTTTTTTTTATTTTTTTTTTTTTTTTTTTATTTTTTTCTTTTCTTTTTCCATTAATTTTTTTTCCTTCGTCCGGCGCCCCGGAAAGCCCCCCTCCCCCCCCCCCCCGGCCCCATGGCCCCGCCCGAGCCACCCCCACGGCGCCCGCCCCCCCCGCCCCCCCCCCCCCCCCCCCCCGGCCGGCGCCGCGCCCCCCCCCCGGCCACGCGAGGCACGCCGCCCGGCCCGAGAGACCGCCCCCGAGGAGACCCCCCAAGCCGCCCAGCCGAGCCGCGGCACGACCCAGGAACCCCGGGGAAACCCGCACGGGGGCCGAGGGACGCCGAGACGAACACGGGAAACCCCCGGAGGGGCCCCGCCGCCAGGAGCCCCCCCGACGAACGCGCGGGGGGGGGGACCCGGACGACCAAGCGACGCCCCCCCACGCCCGGAGCCCCCCCGGCGGAGAAAACGCAGCGGACAAAACCAGGGCCGCCACGCCCCCCCAACCCGGGCGCCAGAAAGATCGGGGGGAGGCCCAACCCCGGGGGGCGGGAAGGCGGGGGGCTGTCGGGCGGACGACCGGGGAAGACCGAAGGACGCACCGGGGCGCGGCCCGGCCGGGCGAGACCGCGCCCAGCCCCCCCGGCGGAACGACCCCGCCGGACCCGCGCGAAGCGGGCGCGCCCCCCGAGGGGCCGGCCCCCCCCGCCGGCGGGGGGGCGCGAGCCCGCCGGGGGGGCCAAGGGGCACCCCCCCGGCCCCACCCGACACAGGGAAGGCCACCCCCCGCCCCAGGGGCCCGGGCCGACGAAGGGCCCCCACCCACGCACCCCCCGCCGCCGCCCCCGGGAACACGCGCCGGCGAAGGCGGAGGCAGCCGGAGCCCAGAGCCCCAACCCCCCCGCCGCACCCGGCAACCCCGAGACCCCAAAGCGAGCGAACCCCCCCCAACCCCCACCCGGGGACCCCGCCAGCACCCCCCACCGCCCGGCCCCGGCGAGCCCCCGGCCACGACGACGGCGCGCGAAGGCCCCGCGGGGGCCCGGCAGGCGCGCCCGCGCCGGAGAGAGGCCCGGGAGGGGGGGAGAGAGGGGAAGGGAGAGGGAGGAACACCGGAAGGCCCCCCCCCCCCACCAGAGGGGGAGAGAAAAAAGGACAGACGACAGAACCCGCACCCACCCGAAACCCCCACCCCCCAACCGACCGGACCGCCCGGAGGAAGAAGAGCGCACGAGAAACCACCCACCCCCCCACCAAAACGCCCCGCGCAGCGCGCACAGACCCCCCGCCCCAAAGACAAGGAAAGGAAAAAAAAAAAAAAACAAACGCAAGGCCGGCCAGAACCGGCACCAAAAAAACCCACAAGGGAGAAAAGGACAAAACAGGACGCCTGTGTGGGGCCAACCCGACGAAGGAAGTTAACGAAGAAGAAAAGCAGGGAGGAGAAAAAGCGAGAGAGAGAAAGAGCCCCGGCGGGGAACGGCCGAGACCAGCGAAAAGAACCAGAAAAGAAGGGGAGAAAAAAAGCAACCCCCTCTCACCCCCCCAAAGCCCCGCAAAGAAGGAGGCACCCCCCCCCCCCCCCCCAAAAGGGAATGGGGAACCCAGAAGAGGAAGCCCCCCCCCCCCCCCCCGAGAACCCCCCCCAAAAAAAGGAAAAATATATTCTTACAAAACTTGTTCTTTCTTGGTCATTTTGAATAATGAGATTTTGATACTGCTCCATGAATAGTGATTACAACAACAAAGGACAATGAGTTCAGTGACTATGGGAACCAGTCAATACAAAATTATGTGATTTCACTTAAACCCTCATCTCACATCCCCTGTAACAGTCAGAGATTCTCCCACAGCAAATCAGCTTTTCCTTCAACTTATAGGAATACATAGTCTGGAAAAACAAAGGTGTTTTCAAACTGAAGACTGTATAAATTTTATAAATAAGGAAAATGCTAATCTATTTTATCGCAAATCTAAAGTCAGATGCATGCAAATCACTGCAAATTTGCTGATAATTATAACAAAGACACAACAGCATTCACCTTAAAAATGTGAGTTGAAACACTTTTCCTCAGGTCTAATCAACATCATTACAATATGCACAGACAAAAAGTAAAGAGAATAGATGGCTAACATAAAATATAAGACTTCCTGCTGAGTTTTAAGCTGCCGAATTAACATAACACAGGCATGCTGAACACTTAGTGGATGTGAAGTTTCTGCAGTTTGCACACATTTTCTGCATCAATGAAAATAGCAGTCACGAATAAAACTACAGCCATGGCAAAGTCAGCAGAAAGATGTGTTGTTAGTTCATATTATTGGAAACTAAAATAGTGTAAAAAGCATTTCTCTATTACAGTCTGTAAGGAACATGGATATCATGAGAACAAAGTACCTATAGCAAATCAACTGAGCCTTGTACATCATTTCTTAAAACAATTTCATTATCTATATTTTTAATTGTAACCACATGGATTTTTAGTTTTGGCCCGCAACCATCAACTCTGAGTCATTTTCGGCCCTCTGATTTTTAGACACCTCTGTTCTAGAATACTACCAGACCATGATTCGACATCTTTTACTTTATTCCTCACTGGCTGATAAAAATGTCCCATGGGATCCAGAGGCCTACAAGATCTTCATTATCACACATTTATGGAATTATAATCTCAGACGTGTGAGGATTTTCCTGATGACTCGACGCACCACTCTTTCTAAAGTGTTCTGTTACCAATTGTAGTGATCTCAAGCCCAAAGGTCTCAGAAAAAGGATACACACCAATATAACTAAATATGCTTTGGAACACTTATTGATCGATAAATGCCACCGTTGAAGTTAAAACAGATGTCCCAAGGAGTTCTCTGCTCAGAGAAGGACACTGTGTGACCAAACACTTATTTACTGTCCTGAGGGCAACTCAGGACGACCACATCTACCAGGAACTCCAGCAGAGGCTACAAGAAGAAGAAAAAAGTTAGTTTTCGTGAAGTCATTTCATACTCCACAAGAAGCTCTGCGACCGGCGCATGCGGGGCAAAGAGGGCGGGCGACTGTGTTCACCCAGTGATTATACATTTACAATAAACTTTGTTCGTGGCAGGACGGAGTTGCGCAGGCGTTGGTGTCCGTGTATTTAAATGCCACGTGTGTAGTTTACATTTTCATATTTTCTCACCACCTTGATCAGCTGTTTATTAAAACTATCCATTCAACGTCGCATCTGCAGAAATGAAGAGGTGACCCCGCCCACCTCAAATCTCCGACTAATCACATATTACTTCTTGGAGCTCCCCGGGAAGAAAGTTCTGCTCAGCCGAGGGGTTGAGAACAAGCCGCAAGCCGTCCTCAAACATGTCTGCGAGGATAAAACTATGTCATTTTGTTCTCTCGGCCTTCTCGCAGAGTATGTAGCAGCCTTTAACATACTCAGTTCACCTCATAATCCGCTTCCTGGAATACACGTCCACACTTACAAGGAGGCAGCAATCAACAGTCCCAGGTATTGCTGCATGATCAGTCAGGGAGAAGGCAGGAAACACAAACTGTGTCTCATGTTGCAGTCTGCACACTGCAAAGTGTGGATTCATTGGCTGCATATGTCACAGCGACGCGTCAATCCACCCTCCAAACCTGCACTCTGTTTGGCCTGAAACGAAGGATACATGTGATGTATCCTTCGTGGCCTCGCCTATTCCAGAATTCATTGCACACAAGGTGAGAGGGAATAAGCAGCAGAGCTACGAGTGTAATATTTGGATGTACTTGTTTTTAAGCATTAAATTAAGTGTTTACCCAATAGAAACATCACAGTCTCCTGTTAAATATGCAGACAAGACAAGCTTAAAAAGAAAGTTTTTGCCTCAGAAAATGCATTTGTTTGACATTATTCAGGTGTTAACGAACAGTTAGTGGGGTGTTAATGTTCAGGTAACAATAGATAAATGAAAAGAAATAAAATGTCCGGTTCTAATTTAGTTTGTACAACATATCTGAAGGAATAAGTGGAGAGAATGCTGTCACTAGACAGCTGTGGAGTCTGCAGCTGATAGGCAATGAGACTGGAGCACTATGGGAAGTTCTCGTTAGGATGTCCCATTTCAGCAGCCTACCGTTTCAGGAGGCTGCTTCAGAGTGCGTGGACTTTGTAGCACAGTCCGTAGCCTACGTATTCTGCGCACTTCACAGTGTGCAGACTGCAACAAACCCCACAATCCCAGTCTTCCAAATTCAATGGTTCATCATTCAGGGAAAAAATGTAAATACAAACCTATGCCTCTTATAAAAAAAAAAGCTGTGCTTTATAAGACAACTCTGTAGCATCTCCTTAGCAGAGCATCTCCTTCTCATTCAAGTGTAAACCATCTTCCTGCAACCAACTTTTTTACACCTGGTTTCAGAGCAAGACTTTTAGCAAAAAATTACTTAGCAATAAATTTTTAATGTCTGAAAATTATAACTATACAAGTGTGTAAGCTGCTAATGAAAAAAAAGTTAAACTTTTACACGCCTATTACTTAATTGACCTTAACCCTCCTGTTTTTTGTGGATAATTTTGGTTGTATTCGTGCAAATGCCACAAAAATTGCCAGAGAAGTGTATTTTGGGCTGAAGTGAAAAATCTTTGGATTGTTTTTTGTTTTAACCCTTTAATGCCCTGTATAAACTAAATTGTTGCATCTATTGTCCTATGGAATTTTTTCATTCTATTGACTTTGTAAGAAAAATGGGTGTTTAAGATACCTTCTAAACATTAAACCTCCTGTAACCTTCTTTACCCATTTTCCAGCGGGACCTTTTGCATCAGGAATGAAAACCAAACAAGGCGGAATAAAAGTTAACAATTTATTACAGAATCAGAGGCAATGCATTACAGAGCTCTGGGTTCAGAATTCTTGCCCTGTCACCAACAGAGTGCTGGAGCCAGTTTGGAAAATCTGACACCTTCTAACAGTCCCTTGAACCCTTTTTATATCATGTCGGTTGAATCTTGTAGCGTCAGCGACTCCTCCCCCTGCACCTTCTAGCTCCTTGGTTCCTGGTTCCTGAGAGCTTAAAAGAGTGGAAAAATACAGAAGAAGAAAGGGGGAGAACAGCAAACAACAAAACCCCTAATACTTTGCTTGTCTCATATGTCCGGTTTCACATGATGAGCCAAGTAAAAACAAACCTTCCCTCCTGCAAGATGTTCTCAGGGTCTACAGGTCATAAACTGCCTAAATGATTTGCTACACTAGGTAATAAATGCTAAATATCCCAGTGAACCACCTCTGGTGTGTTTTTACAGCTGCCACAAAAACACAGGAGAGGGGTGTCCTGGTTCTACCCTGAGAGCGAACTCTACTTAACCTTTCAGGCCCATACAAAATCTTCATCTAATGTATAAGTCATTTTGCATGAAAACATGGAGGATAATATTCTACAACTTCCATACAAATTTCATTTTTTAAATCAACTACTATTACATCATAAATTTAAATTGTTATCAATGTTTTAATGGATTCCTGAACCGGCTATGAACTTATATCTGCCAAGGAATAATGTGCATGGAGTTCAAAGCGTCAAAATCAGCCAAAAACCTTATTTGGCATACACAAACATAAAATATTCTGCCAAAACTACAAAACTAACCTAAATTGCTGGTGAAAAACAAAAGGCTGCTTGTCAAGATTTGTTTACACTGGTGTCTGAGCTGAGAAAGACCTTATTTAATTAACCTTATTTAATGGGCTTGGGGTTGAAGACGCCATCATCTTCTTGCTTCAGAGAGCCCACTCTCATCTGGACCAGTCAGGCAGCACTTTGAGGGTCATGTTCTTTGATTTTTCAAGTGCCTTTAATACTATTCAGCCTGCTTTGCTATGTCAGAAGCTCCATAACTTCCAGGTGGATCCCTCCACAACCACCTGGATTTACGACTACCTCACAAACAGACCACAGTTTGTGAGACTGAAAGGTTGTGTGTCTGAGATGGTGGTCAGCAGCACTGGAGCACCACAAGGACCTGTACTCTCACCATTCCTCTTTACACTGTACACCTCAGACTTCCAGTACAACTCTGAGTCCTGTCATCTGCAGAAATATTCTGATGACTCTGCTGTTGTGGGGTGTATTAGTGATGGACAAGAAGCCGAATACAGGGAACTTGTCAATCAGTTTGTGAAATGGTGCAGTAACAATCAGCTCATCTTAAATACCAGCAAGACTAAAGAGATGATTGTTGACTTCAGGAGGAGCAAGAATAAGCAGCATAGTCCTGTCTACATCCTGGAAGAGGAGGTGGAGGTGGTGGAGAATTACAAATACCTTGGAGTTCAGCTGGACAACAGACTCGATTGGAAATGCAACACTGACTACATCTACAAGAAAGGTCTGAGCAGACTTTACTTCTTAAGGAAGCTAAAATCATTTAATGTCTGCAAAAAGATGTTGCAGATCTTCTATAAGTCTGTGGTAGAAAGTGCAATTAGCTTTGCAGCCATCTGCTGGGGCAGCAGCATCAGAACCAGAGACTTGAAGAAACTAAACAAGCTGATCAAGAAAGCTGGTTCTGTGCTGGGGATAGCTCTGGAGCCGCTGGAGCTGATCGTTCAGAAAAGAATGCTTCACAAGATGATGAAGATGATGGAGGACACTTCCCATCCTCTCCACAACACGGTGAAGAATCAACAGAGTGTGTTCAGTGGGAGGCTGCGTCAAGTTCGCTGTAGGACAGAGAGATACAGAAATTCATTCCTGCCAGCAACCATCACCCTAAAGAACAAGACTAACTGACTTTTTGTTTATTTAAAAAAAAAAAAAAAAAAAAAAAAAAAAAGTGAGCTTTTACAATACTGAATTTCCCTTCGGGGATGAATAAAGTATTTTTCATTTCATTCATTTCATTTAGTTGTTCATTTACATCCCGGTTCATTTCACCCTCAAACTCCAAGATGAGACAGGCAAGGTCTCATCAACTGGGCTGAAGCCATGAAGTTGTTCCATCTTAACTTTTGCAGCTTGTGGAAATGTGTGATTCGTCTCTGGTCCATGGTGCTCTTTGGGAATATTGTGGATTTGAGCACCTATAATGCTCTGGTGCTCTGGCTGGAGGTAAATCTCCGATGGAATCGGGGTAAAAACTTTCAGTGGCGGCTTTTTCTGCAGGAGTTGGGAGATGTTGAGTGAGGCCAGAAATCACATGTCGTGAACACCAGCCACGCACTCCATGTCAGTTTTTTGACACTCCCAGGGTCCAATAATCCTACCCCCAAAACATTTTACAATTATGGGATGGAAAATTATTCACTTCGTAGGTTTTTTTTTCCTCTCCTTTTGAAATTAAGTTTTATTCACAAAAAAATTTAAAAAACATGTTGACCACTGAAGCCAGTGATGATATATATATATATATATATTTTTTTAAGTCATAGCATATAATATTTCTATGGCATTGTTTATTACTGTATAGCATTTTTTTATGCCTTAGGACCAGGGGTGTAACACAAATCTTAAGGTAGTAGGAGGGTTAAATAACACTGCAGCAGTGCTGGTCATGGCGTTCTTTCTTAAAATCGATCCCATGAAAAACACCGTTTAAATACTATAACAAATCCCGAGTTGTAGTGTTGGGGTGCTCTGAGTGTAAGTTAAAAACTGCTTGAGTTCACTTTTGAACTCAATTAGTTTCACTGTGTTTCTCAACTGCAGCTGCTAAGACGCTAACATGCTGTGGAGGCTGGACATTTCTTATGTTCCCTTTACAAAGTTCCTCTTGGAGGGCATCTGTAAATTATTTGTTTTTCAAGTTAAGTGCTGAAAGTGGTTCTAATAGCTGTTTGATGGTTTGAAGCATAGGCAGCATCTCACTGACCCCCACAGAACGAGGGGCGGATGGAGAACAGGTATTAGCCCCATAGATCATGTAAAATTAGCAGCAGGAACCTCTGTCAGCTCCGACATTGGCACTTAATCTTGGACTTTTGGCAGACTGTTGCCTTAACAGGTCAAATGATATCTATAAATCAAGGATCCCCTGGTGGAGAGGGAGAAGGAGCCACAGAGAGAGAGAGGGGAGCTGCACAGAGCTGGTACTGAAACTCGAAGGAATTAAATCCTGGTCATAAAGCCTAACCCAAGGAAATAATCCAGTCTATTTCATAAAGGATTAAAACCTTTAAAGAAGATTGATTGCCTCTTTTCCCTTTCCTATTCGATGTAATCCTAGATTATGGAGATCACTGGGGGTTAAATTTTAAAGAAATTTGCACAGGATTAATAATGAGGGGGCATCGGTTCTTCAGATTGCCTGGTTGGTGTGACAAAAAAAAGATTTTCTTTAGATGTTCTTTTAAGGCAAGAAATGAAAGAGGATGTGATTTTTTTATAGTTTATTTTTCTCCATCTGTTCTCTATTTGTTTTGTATTTATTGATGGCAGGCTAATTTCTTTCATCTGATGGTCTGATTGAGATCAATATTTCTTATTAAAGAGAACCCTTTAAAAGATAAACAGAACACTTAGGCCCTGATTTACAAAGAATCAAAATAAAGACCGCTAATTTCTTTGCCGCGCAGATAAATAGCGTGTGCTGCCTCTTCAGCGTTTGCGGGTGATCTACAAAGATTACACACGCAATCTGTAACAGGCACAAACAGCAGGATTTAAATAAGGATTTAGCATGAGCTATTGCTGTGCCATGGAAAGTTTAGAAGAGCATGTGGTAAAAGCAAAATGAAATTTGACCTGATAGAGAGATATTAGTTCCAGAGATATAATATGACGCAAATAAAAAACAGAATATAAGATAAATATAATAAATAAAAACAATGCAGCAGGTTTCCCTGTGGGTCGTAAGAAGAGGTCAGTTTATAAAGACATGAATAAGGAGATGCTGTTGAAGATGGTCTGATATTACACACCCAGTGCGCTTTCTTTGGCACAATACTAGGTGCTAGACCCGCGTAATTGCCCCCCACCCCACCCAAAACTCCCAAAAATAGTATAGTTTGTGCGACTTTACTGGTTAATTTTACTGAGTTTCCTGTGGGGTGGGGGCCAACTTCAGGCAGGAAAGCAGCCTGTGGAGGAGCAGCAGCTGATCTTAATTTAAAAATATGGCATTGGCAGAAAATAAAATAAAATAAATAGACAGCTTTAACTACCATGATGCTAGCTGCAGATGTTCTGATTCATCTGTCTAGAACAGGGGTCGGCAACCCAAAATCTTCAAAGAGCCATATTGGACCAAAAAAACAAAAAACAAATCTGTCTGGAGCCGCAAAAATGTAAAAGTCTTAAATAAGCCGGTCGGCAACCTGTTTCAGCCAAACAGCCTTTTAGACCAGTTTCCTACAATAAAGAAAAACACTGGAGCATCAACTGACTTTTAACATTGATAATTAAATAAAACTTTAACGTTAAATGTGTTGCATTTAACATAAAACGAGAAAACGAAATTACATTTCTGCATCCAGCAAAAAAACATTTTAAACTAAAAAAAAAAAGAAAAGACGTCGGGTTGAAGGTCACTTTTTTTTTTTTTTTTTTTTTTTTAAACTATTTTAGTTGTTGTATTTATGTAGGATGGAAAAAGACGCAGCTTTAATAATCTACCAGCAGCAAACCAAACACGCTGTCCTGTCTGTGCCGTCATGCTTTTACTGGCGCATGCAGTAAGCGGTCTACCCGAAAAATGAAATTACTGTTTCACAAAATATGAACATAGCTACGCAAAATAATCTGGTCAGCAGTGAAAACAAACGAATCTGCCCACACAGCGCTGAACATGCTCAGTGCATCAGACATTTTCTTCTCTATCGTCGGCCTACCTGCTGGAGAAGTGATCAAAGCGCAGCATGACAGGGTCGGAGTGGACAAATAAGCTTTTGCTCATTTATTATTCACTTTAAATGCCAGAACTGCAGCAACAGCGCAACAGAGACGCTCCGCTCTGAGACGTTCGTGGGATAGTGCGCCAGGAGGAAAGTTCAGCGCTCCGCAGCACGTCCACACTTAGTGATATTCTTTGTTTGTAATTAATTCCGTTTTTAATGTTTAATTCCGTGATTGCTGATTCAATAGGGCTGTATCATGCTATGCTGCACAATAGCGGCACGTGAGCATGAAGTGCAGTTATTAACACTGATTGGCTGCGTAAAGGTTTGTGAGACGCATCATAGCATGCTGGACAGTTACTCGCCGCTTCACTCCAGTTACCTGCTTGTTGCACCTGACACTCAATGGGCTGCTTTGCAAAATGGTAAAATATAAATTAGTCTATGTCTTTATTTTAATAGTTGAGTTGGATTTTATTTCACGTGCTGCATTTGCAGTGCTCGGAGAACTCGGGAAAAGTGTGCAACTGTACACGAATCCCCCAGAGGGATCATCATAATCCTCAAATTTAGAACAAGATAAGAAACTTTATTGTCTCTCAAGGGGACATTTGTCTTGGTCTTTTAGAATCACATAATTAAAGTGAACCAACCAAAATACAATACACTTTAGTAGAATAGTCATTAATTAATTTTCCAACGCCAGGGAGCCGCAACAGAGGGACTAAAGAGCCGCATGCGGCTCCGGAGCCGCGGGTTGCCGACCCCTGATCTAGAATAACCCGTGTTAAACAGTGTTGTTGATTGTTATTCAATTAAATAATGAAAACTTGACGTGTTGCCTGCACACCTCATGAGAAATGATTTTTACCCAATGCTGCATGTCTGCAGTCCTGTATGCAGCACTCTTTCAGCCATCAGTGCATAAAGCTGCCAGTTAACACCTGCTTTTCAGACACGCTAAATTACACGCAATTTTTTGCGCCTGCTTTCTGTTGCACAGTTGATTGATCACATTGCCTGTGCTAAGCTGAGTTGTTTGCATAGCCTCCTCCCAATATTTTGCGCCTTCTGGCAGAAATGCCCAGATTGCATATTAATCTACAGCAGACGCGAAAATGGATAGCTGGGTTATTTTGCCCGGTAACAGGCGCAAACCTCCTTTTGCCCTGCTTTGTAAATCAGTTCCGTCGGATTATTGCGTGTGTAATGAAGATGGCGCTCGTTTTAGCACGCACAAACCTTTCATAAATCAGGGCCTATCAACATCATGACAAGATTGAGGCCAGAAAGTCAACAATTAGGAGGAAAAAAAATATTTATATAATGAATGTTAAGACTTTTAAAGTGCAAAGAGATCCCGTTTCTTTATCTAAAATAACCACATTAAATCTTCAGTCATTTTGCAGAATCGTTATCATTGTTTTATCCCAAACCAGGATACCTTCCCTCCTCATTAGGTTGTGAGGTTGCCCAGACTTAAACAAATAAAAAGGAAAAATGGGAAAGAATTTTTTCAAATGGTGTTAATGTTGAACAAAATTCAAGGATTTTTTGCATTTCATACTCCTGGATGGATTGAAGCTTAGTGTGTTATTGCAGCATCACTCCTGCATGTGGACTTTACGAAGCACTTTACGAAGCTCTACCTGATGCTTTTAAACATGGCATTACAAACTCTTAAGGGTCAATCTGTAAGTTTGGAGTAAAACAATTCCTTTTGTTCTGAAGCAAATAACACAGTGAGGGAAACAAATTCTGCTTTGACTATAAAGACTATTTTCTAGGATTAGGTCTTAGAAAATGATCCGTAATAGAAACAGCCTGCAGTTCGGCCAAACATTTTCATTTCTTTTTCTTTTTTTTCTTCGTTATTCAATAATTCATTCATTCATCCATCCACTTTCTTTCCTACGTATTCCAATTTAGTTTCCTGGGAAAGCTGGGGCCCTTCTCAGCAAGCAGGCGAGAGGCAGGGGACATCCTGGACAGGTCCCCAGTTCATCGCATAATGCAAAAGCTCATGCTAAGTTAAAAAAAAAAAAAAAACTGAATGAATAGGAATCTTTTTTTACTTTACCTCAAGCCATCATGTCCCCTTTTACATAAACCAAAACTCTCCTGCATATTTAATCAGACCAGTAAAATTATTAATTTACCTCTAAAAAATCTATGTCTAAGCTATACACCTGCTTACTAACCAGGAAAGCCACACTGATCATTGAGGACCCCTCCCAGCCACTCTACCTCATTTCAGTAGCTACCTTCAGGCACATGCTGCCAAGTCCCACTGGCACGGGAAAAAAAAAAATGTAATTCTTTCTAGCCGTGCACCATGCACACTCCGAAATGCTGATTTGTCACTGCGGCGCGTCATGTACTGTTTCATAGACCATTTGCACACTCCATGTTTTATGACCAGAAATACATAGCCGTTGGGGAACTTTACTTCCAACATTAACGGTTCAGTCTAGAAGCTAAAGTCACTGCAGCAAAGCAGGCTGTTTTCCATTTCCATTTGTTTCCAACATTTATCGATGTAAGACAGAAGTAGGGACTGAAACCTAAATCCTCATCAAACACCAAGTCATTTTGACACAAGTGCCACGCCATGACCATACTGTTAATATTGGCCGTGATACATAACATCAATTCCGTGGTCTAAACATTTGATACAGTCAACAAGCCCCATCTACTGGCTTTCTATGTGTGATCAGCTGAGGGGAAATGTTGCCAAGACCCCAAGACTTCATGACCTCATTACTGTCATGCGGCTCCTCTATCCCCCCCCCCCCCCCCCCCCCCCCCCCCCCCCCCACCCACACACACACACACAATTTTTCTCCTTCTGCAGTCAGGTTAGGACTGATTTCAAATAACAGATTAAGCCCAAAGCTCATAGAATATTGTTGTGAATTGTTCTCATATATGTATGACATGAAATACATTTTACATGATTATTATTAATTATTTGGATATTGTGAATTGTTTACATGCAGTTTACATTATTTATTATTATTTGGATTTAACATGATTTTATTAAATAAGTACAGAGAAGTTATTGTTTAAACTTAAAATTATTTATTTTGAAACACCTGGAAGTGTTTATTGTGAAGGGTGCTTAACTGGAACTGTGCTATCCTGTTTTGCTCGCACTTGACTGTTATTACTGTTATTGCTGTTGTTACCTTTTCTGAACAGCAACTTCAGGCCGCTCTTCTTGTAAACGTTGCTGACAAATAAATGTCCAGCAAACTATTGTAGCCTCCGTCATGATTGGGAAGCCTTTCATTTTGTATTAAATAGTCTGAAGCTTTTCAGGAGCCAGATTGACAGAAAGTGTAACAGAGTGAATAATAAGCCCCTTTCATACTTGCGCTGGAAATTAGTAATAGTATGGACTTTGTCCTTTATAACGCTTGCATGCAGACATGTACCGGCTGGCCTCCATGTTGTGAGAGCAGAAATGTTGCGGCACATCCTTTTGGCTAAACGCACAAGAAAATGTTCGGGACAGAGCTGAGGAGAGAGCGTGGCTGTGTTGAATTATCCACAACATTTTCTGATGTCTGAAAGCAGGACCCAATAAGTCCGCATGGAAGCAACATGTTTCAAAAGATGAGCCCGGTTAAAGAGTGGGTGGACTTCACTGCTCAATGCAAGTCTGACAGCGGCTATAGTGTCATCCGCATAAGATAGAATTTAAGATTTTGCACATTGTTCCTAAAAGTGTGAATAAATATGGGGAACAGGACAGGCCACGAAATGTAACTTTTGGGGACACTATTAGCTATCTACATAATATCGGATTTAGACAAAAACACTACTCTGTCTGAGAGAGAATTCCTGAACCATTCAAGTCAATTCTCTCCCTCTCTCTCCCTCTCTCTCTCCATCTTCCTTACTCCTCTCTCTCTCTGTTTCACTTTCTATCATTACCTCTGTTAACTTTCATTTCTCCCTTGTCAGGCCCAGCAGTATGATATGGAATGCTGTTATAGACAAATGTTTAATTAAAGAAATAAAATGAATAAACAGGATATCAAGTGGAGCCTTATGTTCATAAAGCTCCGTTTGGTAAAGCAAAACTGTTTAACAAAATAAAGCAATCAGATTTCCATTCTCGTTGCTTTGATGCTGGACAGGACAAGTAAAAAAAAAAAAAAGTCAATGTGTCTGACTGCCTAAAAGTAAGCAATAGTTGACTGAATCAAATGCCCTGGACAGATCCACAAATAGAGGGAGTGTTTTTTTTTTTTTTTCTTTCTTTTTTTTTTCATCCAAGGAGGAGTTTATATTGTTGGCTACTGACATTTGAGCAGTTATTGTACTGTGACCAGCTCTGAAACCTGACTGGGTTTCATTCAGAAGATTATTGTCCATAAAGATTTTTTTCAGTTAAGAATTGACCTGAGATTAAAGAATTCTGGCAAGTATTGAAAATTTGGTCATTGTGCTATGGTTGTTTAATCCACCATTCAGTGAAAGCAACACATAAGAAGCTTTCCATATTTTAAGAATTGTTTGTGTTGTGAATCAACAAATCATCTGAATAACTAGTGACAGACTTGGTAGGGAATACACGAGAGCCAGTTGAAATAAAATGTTAAAGGGACTTGAGGCAAGATTCGGAAACAAAACTCGCGACTGCCGCGACTGCCGCTTCAGGTAACTGCAGCCACGAGCCAAGCCGTTACGGGAGCGTGCACAAACTGAAGCTACAATGTTGTTTACTCACCTTTTTCTCCGTAGTTCAACTTCTTAGTGTCTTTCAGTTGACCTGGATCGTTTGCTGACGGCAGAATAATCCATAACAATCGCTTACAGTGTTTGAATTTACCGCGACTGGCTTCTACCTTTATCAAAACAGCGGATGTAGCGTCATTTGACGTCACGTCCGCATGGCAGAGCTGGAAAGCTATAATGTTGTTTACTGAGCTTTTTCTTCGTACTTACACTTTTTAGTGTCTTTCAGTTGATCTAGATCGTTTTCTGACGGCAGAATAATCCATAACTATCGCTTACAGTGTTTTTATTTTACGTGACCGTCTTTTTCCTGCATCAAAACTGCGGATGTAGGTCATTTGACGTCACGTCCGCAGGGCAGCGCGGGAAATTCGGACACCGAATTGCAGCGCATTTTGCAGCACACAGCCTGTTCAAGGCAACGGAGAGAAACATGGGTGGAAACAATATTTTTGGTATTTAGCGCTTCATCACCCATGAGTATGAAAAAAAGGGACATTCATGTTTGTTTTTTTAAAAATTCCTGCCTCAAGTCCCTTTAACGTTACTAAAGGGATGACAATGGAAGCAGATGACAATCTGCTTCCAAATTTCTGTTGGATTTTTAAAATTGTCTGAAATAGATTTAAAGTAATAATCTGATTTTTTTTTTTTTTTTGCCTCATCTTAAGAGTGCATTCATCTCTCATTTGTGTTACGCAAATTGAAAGATCAAGAAATGGGAAATATTTTTATGTAGTCAGAAAACAGAAGCTGCAGCTGCAGATAAAATGTTTAAGTAGACCGTTTTTCCTTCTGCTTTAAAAGCTGAGAAAAAAAACTGTGTTGCAAGGGCAGCGGGCAAAAGTGTTTATTATTTCTCCTTAAAGACACACAACGTAAGTTTTAGACCTATATATATATATATATATATATATATATATATATATATATATATATACAGGGAGTGCAGAATTATAAGGCAAGTGAGTATTTTGACCACATCATCCTCTTTATGCATGTTGTCTTACTCCAAGTTGTATAGGCCGAAAGCCTACTACCAATTAAGCATATGGTGATGTGGATCTCTGTAATGAGAAGGGGTGTGGTCTAATGACATCAACACCCTATATCAGGTGTATTAGGCAAACATTATTTTTAGGCAACTTCCTTTCCTTTGGCAAAATGGGTCAGAAGAGCAACTTGACAGGCTCCGAAAAGTCAAAAATAGTGAGATATCTTGCAGAGGGATGCACTTCGCTCTGTAAACACTTTGTCTAGCCCCACGGGGATTCCGAAAAGCATTTATTGAGGTAAAAAAGTTACTGAGTTCCCATTTAAATGTTTCAGATCATCAAACAAATTTAAATGTGAGACAAAGATAACACAAGTAAACAGAAAACACAGTTTTTAAATGGAGATTTTTATTTTTAAGGGGGCAAAAAAAAATCCAAACTCAAATGGCCCTGCGTGAAAAAGTGATTGCCCCCTAAACCTAATAACTGGTTGGGCCACCCTTAGCAGCAACAACTGCAATCAAGCGTTTGTGATAACTGGCAGTGAGTCTTCTACAGCGCTGTGGAGGAATTTTGTGGAATTTTGTTCCACTCATCTTTGCAGAATTGTTGTAATTCAAGCAGCATAATCCTGTCTACATCCTGGAAGAGGAGGTGGAGGTGGTGGAGCACTACAAATACCTTGGAGTTCAGCTGGACAACAGACTAGACTGGAAATGCAACAGTGACTACATCTACAAAAAAGGTCAGCACAGACTCTACTTCTTAAGGAAGCTGAGATCATTCAACATCTGCACCAAGATGTTGCAGATCTTCTACAAGTCTGTAGTGGAAAGTGCAATCAGCTTTGCAGCATCTGCTGGGGCAGCAGCATCAGAATCAGAGACTTGAAGAAACTAAACAAGCTGATCAAGAAAGCTGGTTCTGTGCTGGGGATAACTCTGGAGCTGCTGGAGCTGATCGTTCAGAAAAGATGCTTCACAAGCTGATGAAGATGATGGAGGATTCTTCCCATCCTCTCCACAACACGGTAAAAAATCAACAGTGTGTTCAGTGGGAGGCTGCGTCAGGTTCGCTGTAGAACGGAGAGATACAGAAATTCATTCCTACCAGCAGCCATCACCTTAAAGAACAAGAGTGACTGACAGACTTCTTATTGTTATGTTATTATTTCATATAAATTTTATATTGTTGAAAACAAAAAAAAAAAAAACAGAAAAAAAAGAGTTAGCTTTTTACAATGTTGAATTTCCCTTCTGGTACAAAGGTTTTTTTGTGGCAAGGTACGCAACAGAGGGCCCGGGTGGGCTTTGAACCCCAGACTCCCGGGTGAAAGCCATGCGCGCTGACCATTCAGCCAAAGGGACATCCCTGTGGCCAAGTAGCCAGCGCACATGATCAGTCGGAGGCATAGTGACAGGACCGTCAACTGCCACAATTTCATAACAGGACTTCTCTGGCCATCAGATCTCCTCCATCTGCTTTCAAAGATGCATCCTTCCTTCCATCCTCATCTTTATAAATGGGAACTATTGAAAACTTGACTGGAACCATGTAAGTAGTTTTTTTCTCATTTTTAAAGACTAATGATTTGCCGCAAGTTAGCTCATGGCTAACGGTTCACTACGAGCTAATGCAGAGAACGAGTGCCTCACCTCTGTCACGCCTGACTCTGTGTCGAACCGTTGCAGCTCCTTGACAGTTCTGGGTTTGCTACGTACAGTTCTGAGTCCACTCTGTGTGGGTCTTGCATGCTTTTAGCTGAACCGAGTGGACTTTAGGCTGGGAGACACAGGCAGCTGTAGGCAGCTGACAGCCCTAAAGTGCAGTTCTAACCTTTAAGGTCTGATAGCCCCATATTCTTCTGCATCATCACACTCTTCTGAACTGGCTGTTGATCCCACCACACAAACCAGTTCCAATCTAGTTGTTCTGGAGCATCTTTTATGTTTTCCACCGCTTTGATAATAGCCTACATGTAAAGCAATGAGCCGACCGCAACTGCTTATCTCGCTGATGTCACGTCACGGAGACAGGATTTGCTAAGAGGTAGTTGCTCTTAGCTGCGTCACTTAAACATTGGATATTTATGTAAATACACGTCTGATTGACTTCTAACTACACAGGACTTATTTTGTCTTGGTGTGCTGTCATATTATGGCAAATGCTACTTAAAGTTAAGGTTGTGTCATCAGCACTTTAAATTTTTCTGTTTAAGTTAAACAAAAAATATGTAGAGAAACCAAAGGGTTCCAGCAACATACATCTATTTTTTTTAGAAACTGGGACTGCATAAGAATGTTAAGATGTCTTTTTGCTGAACATAATTTCGTGCATCTCCTCTGAGCAGAACATCTAATCACCACAGTAGGACAGGCAAAGAAGCACTGTGCCAGACAGACTGGAATATCAGGTGAGGAGAGCCGTTAATGATATGTAATCACATAGTGTGGCTGGCAGCTGCAGCTGAAGCAGAGGAACTGGAGGTGGGGATGAAAATTGAGGTTTCTCGTGTGTGTGTGTGTTTGTGCAGAGCGGACCTTAAGCGAAATGCTCCACCACCCATGGAACTAATTTAAAGTCCTCGTTTAGAGGCTGTCACATGAATGGCTCTGACGACCACTGATCTCTGCACATTTAACGGCACAGGCAGCTGTCAGAGGCTTGACAGACAGGCCCCACCACTGACTGATTACATACAGGGCCAGAGTGAACTGTGATCTGGTGAACTTTATTTTCCCTGGCAGGTCCAACGTGCAGTGAATGCTTCAGCTTGGTGGCCATTCACAGATGTGCTCCATCTCAGACAGACTCACATCTCCACCATTTACACCACATGCCCACTCCCCGAGAGATTATTATTTATTAAGCTTGATGATGGCAATTCTGTAACACCTTTGAAGATGAAAAAATAAACACTTCTAGACACTTTTAGCTGCATTTGAGATAAAGACACAAAAACTCTCCTGCATGCTCAGGGCCCAACATAGTGAGATAGTGCACTACAGTACCTAGGTTTTAGCCCTTTTTTATACAAGCATTCAGCAAAAAGGGACTATATCTTAACACTTCACTTATCTAGCTTGAATATTTTATTCCGTGGTGCACACTACTGAGTATTAAATAGGACTCAGTTGCTGTTTATTTATTTATTCTTAATCAGAAACCATGTGTTAGGAAATTACAAATTTCAAACAAACTGTGCCAGAGTTTTACCTGCTGTTGTACAGCCTGTCTGAGTAGGATACTGGGAGCGGTAAGTAGGTCATATTTTGGCAAAGCTTGAGGATGCAACACTTTTTGAAGATTATGCGGTAATCTAAAAATGAATTAAGATTTCAAGAGTGGCTAAACTATAGATTCAGTAATATTGTTAAAATGATATAAAATTCTGTCAATTTGATGTGAAAACACTGCAGGGAGTGTTAATTAAGAAATAAAAACTATTCAGTTGAGTAATATGACAAATTCAGTGTTTTTTTTTTCAGTCGCTGTAAGATATAAAATTTAAACTGCATGGTACGTCATGCTCCCCTATAACTTCTTCACATCAAATATATATATATTTTTTTAATGTTCTTTTTATTGCCAAAGTTGCAATGCATGGAATACATGTCACTTACAAAGCAATCATAGTTTTACATTTTTTATGGTAAATAAAGTAAAATAAATGCTGAACTGACGTACACATGAACACACACACACACAAAAAAAAGGGAAAAAAAAAAAGGAATTGAAAAATAAAAATGAAATACATAAAGAGTGGTGAAACTAAATGTAATAAACATGTCAGCAACATCATACATGTATAGGTTGGAGGCAAGAACATGGTGTATCTAATCAGTGTGTTCACATCAAATATTTTAACACAGTCAAGGATCCCTATGCGACAGTGTGGGTGCTGTTACTGTGTACCTGAGTGATGATGTGCCCCGGCCTCTTGGCCACAGCGATTTTTCTTTGCCTGACCGGTTAGTGCACTGTGCACATGTCTCTTACCTGGGAGTGTGGGGCTCAAATCTCATCTGGGCCCTCCTTGTGTACCTTGCCACACCTACCTTAGTTTATGTAAAAATTTGCACAATTATATACTGCTGAGTTTAGCTACCCCTAGAAATCAAACTGCTCATTCGATTGGCCCAACACTCTTGATGCAGTGTACATTGAAACTGCTCACAGTTTACAGAAAGGAGGTTGCTAGATTGAGTCCTGACTGGGGAGGGGTTTGAACAGTTCCAACAGCGACCTTCCTTTGTGGAGTTTGCATGTTCTCCCTGTGTATGCACGGGTTCTCTCCAGATACTCCTGTTGGAGAAAAATGTAAACACTTTTAGGTGTTTACACCTACAGACAGAGATACACTGTCTGGCATCGTTGTCTGCGCTTCACCACAACACCCGCTCTGGTCTTTACTAGGTTAATCACAACGATGCCAGACACTTCTTTCATTCCTGTCTGCTTTAATTGCAAGGGGAGAACTCTCCTAGATGGGGAATAAGTTCTTACTGGTTTCCCGTGAAGAAACACCAGCAATAGGCCTGGATTTTTTTCAGTCACTGTGTTAAAAACACCTGCTCAGCAGCCACATCAGCATCTGATGACCACAAAGACATGGAATATAATCTTTCTGTGATAATATTGTGGGATAACGAGAGACAACGGCATGAGAAGTAGGCAGAACTGTGTTAGAACACGTAGCTGACCCATTTTTTCAACAAACGCAACCCCTTAAAAAAAAAAAAAAAGGAGAGAGAGAAATATTTGCAGCCGCCGGCTGACAGTTCCCCGGTAGCAGTCTAGTGGGAGTTTAAAGGTTTTTCTTTTCTTTTCTTTTCTTTTCTTTTCTTTTTTTCTTTTCTTTTCTTTTCTTTTCTTTTCTTTTCTTTTTCTTTTCTAATACCTCAGCCCGGACGGTACCGCTAGCTTGTCTACCACAGTTAAACACGAGCTACATTATGCCGATCTGACGTTGTATGTTAAACTGACAGAACACCGGTGCTTACCTTCATAATTTCCTGACGACTGTCTCTGTGTTCCTCTTACCGGAGCCGTTGTCTCTTGTTGTCTTAACATTCTTAACATTTCAGTGGCTAATGAACAAAAGAAGGCTAGTTGTATTATTGTTATTATTGTTGTATTATGATTATATGGGGTATCTGTCCATTTGTAATCATCGTCAGCTCTAAAACAAAAAAAAAATTCCACCTATTTTTTTCATTAACAAAAACATGAACAAAAGTATATGCGTAACAACTTATTGTGTTAGTGTTGTAGTCAAGACCACACCACCAAGACCAAGACATTACCCAGACCAGGAACTGAGACAAGATCAAGAATGTTTCTGAGACCAGGGACCAAAACCAAGACATTGTACAAGACTGAGTAATAATGTCTTGGTCTCGGACCCTGATCTCAGTAATGTCTTGGTCTTGGTGGAGACCAAGACATTATTACCCAGTCTTGTAAAATGTCTTGGTTTTGGTCCCTGGTCTCAGAAACATTCTTGATCTTGTCTCAGTTCCTGGTCTGGGTAATGCCTTGGTCTTGGTGGTGTGGTCTTGACTACAACACTGCTGTGTGTGAATTGTCTTTGCTCGTCATCTTGAAATTTGCTGCGCTACGCCCTCCGTTATGCTGAACTTGCTCTCGACAAAGGAGTGGTGGAGGGTTTCTGTTGTGTGTTGTTCTGATTTGAACCATTAGGTGCCATTTTTACTTACTGTATTTCACCTCTGACAGGCTGAACCAATTTAGATACTTTGAACCCCTTTTGGCTCTGAACCATTGGATGCAGCTTTGTGTCAGAACCAAGGAGAAGAAATGAAAAGAACAGAAACAGAACAGAAACTCTGGGAAAGGAGAAGAAGTAGAAAAAAAAAACAAAAAACATGCTGTCACATTTCCAAAAATGATTGACAGTTTTGGCTACAGCAGTACTTTATTAAACTGCTGTGGATTTTGATGACAATGTTGATGGCAGAAGCTGTGGTAAGTTGCACCTCTGATACATCACTGAGGTTCTGTTCTGAAGAAAGAAACCCATTAAACCCAGTAAGCTTAATCCACACAAGCCTGTTAGAAGTAAACATTCCAGCTGTTCGCAAAGTTGTGATGATGTTGTTATGTAAACATGTTAATAAAGCAGCTATTATATCACTGCATTAATTTGTTTTCTTTTTGTAAATTAACTGATTACATGAGAGTTTCCACCAGGAGAATAATTGATTAACTGGTTGTGTTTACTAGTTAAAACAACAAATTTTGCTCAGCTTTAAACTTATTTATTTATTTATTTTTTATTTTTCATCTTCCTGACCTGAACTAAATTGTCTTGTTGAAAATGAGAACATGATTTTTAAAGGGACTAGAGGTGGGAATTTACAAACAAACAAGCATGCATGTCCATTTTTTTAAATACTAATGAGTGATGAAGCGCTAAATACCAAAAATAACGTCCAGCCACGTTTTTTCTCCGTTGCCTTGAACAGGCTGTGTGCTGCAAAATGTGCTGCAATTCGGCTTCTGAATTTCCCACGCTGCCCTGCGGACGTGACGTCAAATGACCTACATCCGCAGTTTTGATACAGGAAGAAGACGGTCGCGGTAAATTCAAACACTGTGAGCGATAGTTATGGGTTCTTCTGCCGTCAGCAAACAGATCAACTGAAAGACACTAAAAAGTGTAACTACGAAGAAAAATGTGAGTAAACAAAGTTATAGCTTCAATTTGTGCACGCTCCTGTGATTGTTTGACTCGTGGCTGCAGTTACCTGAAGCGCAAGTCATGAGTTTCGTTTCTTAATCTTGCCTCAAGTCCCTTTAACAGTCATTCATCAACATTATCAGTGAGTCAGCAGCTTTTTGATTTTCTTCATTAGCCTGTTGGTTAATGGTTGTGGGCAGATAGTTGGATACTTTTAGGACAAAATGTGTTACAAACAGCTTCTCTTTAGGAATTTATGGATAATGAACAGAAATAAAACAATAATCAAGATTATTAATTTACATTTTTGTCCATATGTTATAGTGATGTGGCTGTTTGTCTCTTCATTAGATAATTCAATTATTCTGGACCTTTTTGCATCATTATGTTGGAGAACAAAAAAGTATCTTCATTAGTGATAAGTCTGTAGTTGAACCTGGTTGAGATAACACCTCCAGAAGAGAAAAGCAGGCAGCAAAAACAAAGATATCTTCTATGCTTTTTCCAGGAACAGTTTTCATCTCATTTATCGTTTCTCATGTCTGTTCTTTTCTGTTTTCTTTCTCTCTCAAACACAGTGGGATGAATGTTGCTTTAATATTCATCAGTGTGCTAGAGTATTGATGTTTATTTTATTAAGAAATGGCACTTATTGAACGTGAACATCGGTCTATACTCACTGATTCTTGCTAACTCACTGCTTGGTTTTTGTGGCTTTATGGAGAGGCATGGTTGAAATACACAATCAGTGGATTGTGAAAGTTAGTGGTGTGCATATGGGCCAGTCTGGGTCAAAAAATTCCTGGGTACTGTAAACCCCCCCCCCCCCCCCAGTTTATCCCTTGTAATTTCGGTCTTCTTAATTTTTTTCTTTTTTCTTCTTTTTATTCATTCTTTTTTTGGGGGGGGGGGGGGGGGGGGGGGGCATTTCCATGTGCATTTCTGCCTCATCATGTAAGTTGGGGGGAGGGTGCGTCTTCTTTGGGGCAGCTCCTCATCTATTGGTCCGTCAACACTGAGCAGAGAGAGAAGAGAGAAAAAAAAATAAAAGAATACACTTACACAGTTCACTGATGCTTCTATACAGAAACCCCTAAGCAACATTCCACAGTCTTTGCTGGAAAATCAAACTAACAATCCCCTACAAGAGGACCTGCAGGTGGCTTAAGTATCATCAGATCGTACAAACACACGCAGAGCTACGCAGAGAAGAGGTAAAACCTAGTCAGAACAACAGGAAGCAGCATCACAGTGTCATCATGCAGAATGAACGATCTCTATGGTGATGCAGATGCAACCTCGTCTTTACAAGGAGGAGGAAGCCCGCACAGCCTGAGACCCAGGCCCCCGGCAGCCACCCAGAGGCCTGGACCCCCCCACCCCCCGGACATGCATCCCCACAGAGGGTAGCAGAGGGCAGCCCCAGCTGAAGCCCCCCGCGGTCTCGGGGCCAAGGCCCCAGTGGACCAAGACCAGCAACTGCCGACCCCGCCGGGTCTCTTCCCTCTCCCAGCCCATATTCCTCAGTCCCACACATACCCTGAGCTTTCCACACACACACACACACATACACACACACACATACCTCGCTCCTCCCTACTTACCTCTTCCTCCATACACATCATGGACACCTCCCTACCTACCCTCCTCTTACACATCTCGCCCCTCCTGCACCGTCCTCCCTCCTGTCATCCTCCGACATTCACTTTCTCCAATATCAATCCTTGAACACCTGCATACACCATGCCCACTGATACAGACCTCATCCCTCTTACACCTTATAAATTGCTATACAGTATTTTAAAGGGCCCACATTATGTGCTTTTCCTACCATCTGAAACAATTCTTTGACATCTTAATGTAATATAGGAGTCATAGTTTGATCAAATCTGTCTTCAGTTACAGCGTTTTAACTGTGCCATTCATCCTCTTTTTTTTTCCTCCTCTCTCGAGGTGCGTTGCGCGAGTAGCCACAGTTACTTCATTGTTTCTTGTCTTTACCAGTGTTGTGCAAAGGAGCATGTTAGTAGAGTCCTCTCTGAAGCGAGAGAGCATCTCAGTCTCAGAAGCGGAGTGGGGCTAGTTAATCAGGTATGGAAGGGGATGGTGTTCCAGACTGGAGTGACCAACCAGTGATGTATGAACAAAATGCTGTAATCAGGCCGATCGTTAAAAAAAAAAAAAAAAAAAAGCTTAATTTAAAAGTCTTAAAGACTGATTAACTATGAAGTTATTTTTTTATGGGGATTTTAGTCTTTTTGTAAGTTAAAACAAGCCAGAATACTATTTCAAGCAGTTAGAAAAGACAATATGCATAAAATGGACCCATTAAGATAGATAGTGACTTTACCATTGTTTTGATCACTTTTCTAGCGACAAATATACACTATTTTCACATTATCCATTCAATTCAAAAGGATTGCTTCTGCTCGACCCCCTTTTTTTTTGGGTTATATTATATTGGTTTTGGAAGAACTGTATTAATGTTGTTGGAATATGAACAACCAAAATAAATAAATAAATAAAAAATTTATGTATACAATCCATAGGTTTTTTTTTTTCATTTAGACAGACATTCTGCCCGGTCTCTCAACAAAATTGTAGGAATACCATGTTTTTCCCCCCTTTTCACTATGGTGGTTGCTACGCTTTTAACACCATACTGGAATAAGCGGGTGTTCTTGTCATCAGGCCTAAACACAACTCGATCTTACAGAAATACATGAAATACATAAATAATAATGATGTTTAAACCAGAGATGGGTACTCAAGTCAGGGACTTGAACTCGAGTCACATTTAAGTCGCATTCACCAGAGACTTCAGACTCGACTTGACTTGTGGTTTGAGACTCGCCTCAGACTCGTGAACATTAAAAAAAAAAGTTTTTTCCCCTCATGATCTCTCTGTCTGATCTCCTGTCTGTGTGACTGCTGTCATTCCCCAGACTACACTGACGTAACATCACACAGACACGCCCACACGTGCACTCATCAAAACAACGGGCGCGCCAGTGAACAGCGTGATGCCGCACATCAGTACATCACTGTAACTTTGGGTATTAAAAACGTAATAAAAGTGTCAAATATGTGAGCATCAAGCTGCAATGTCTGTGGTCTAAAAATCTGGGACGCTGGATTTCCCACATCCAACTTAAACACACCTGGACAGATTAGTCACTGTGTGGAAGCTTAATGTTAGCAGCTAGCCTGTTAAAGTTGGATTAGCAACGAGTTAGCATCGTAGCTGTGTAAGCTTGTTACAACCGTTGTACTAAAGTCACGTTAACTTCATCAGATTGGCTCTACTGAATGTATGCAGAAGAATAATGAGACGTTTACTGAAAACCCTTTCCATTAACTGTGACGTTGCTATGACAACGTTAAACTGGGACCAAACTGGAATCAGACCGTGCTGTAAACAACGAAGGTTTACTGGCTCTTTATTAGAGAAGTCCAGCTGTTGCTGGTTTAGGAGCATCAGAAATATTTATTGAAACTGGATCTAAACAAGAACTGAATCTAAATTAATTAAGATGTTGAGGCTTTTCAGTTTTAAAATCAATAATATTTTCTGCACTCAGCTCACACAGTTATATCAACCATTAAAAAGATTTAGCTCTAGTGCAGGGATCACCAGCTGTGGACACCGTCCTGCAGGTTTGGACATGTTAACCTGTCGCAACACACCTGAGTCAAATTATTAATGGGTCATTATAGGGCTTGTGCAGAATTTGCCTACAAGCTGTCATGTGTGTTACACCAGAAGACATTTATAACCTGCAGGACAGCTGTAGCACAGTGCAGTATATTGGTCTCCACTCCACATTTAGACAAAAAAAAAAAAAAAAAAGTCATGAACTGCGGGATTACTTTTGAAAAAAATTTCTGTTGGACCAGATGGATTTTTGTACACGTTAAAAACTTTTAGATAAGTTAGAGCATATTTACTACAGTAGTCTGAATAAATCTCCATGTTGTTCTACAGGTTTTCTTAATTCGGTACAGCAAAGTCATCTTCCAGAGGAGAGGGACAGAGTATTTGTCATGTAAAGCTAAAGATCAGTGCGGTTACAGGCTGCTGGGAGGTAAAGAGTGAGTACACATTTTTAATTCCTTGGATATTATAATGGAGTCCTTCAAGCAGACCAGACCAGGCATTATATATTAGATTACTCATTACAACTTAAAGTGACTTTAGACTTGACTTGGACTTGAGGTCAAAGACTTATCAACATCTCTGGTTTAAATAAGCATTTCTGGTCCAGGCATGTAGGGAAATTAGACCAATATTCAGTCAATGGTGGAGCCAGTTTGTGGCATCTGCTCAACTTTTCTGGTTTGGGAAAAAAAAAAATCACAAGTTACGTTTTCTAATGCAGAAATAATGTTTTTTTTTTTTTTTTTTGTTTTTTTAATATCTCCATTGTAATTTCACCAATCAAACTGTGGCAGACTATGAAAGTTTTGATCTTTCTCTCTGACATTTTGTGTGTGTGCTTGTTATTTTGCCATCCAGAAGTAAATGGTGGTCCCATGTGTTGAGATCTCAAGGTCAAAGGTCTCAGCAAAGGATACACACTCAACTTTCCAAATATGCTTTGGAATGCGTATTGATCGATAAAGGCCACAGCTGGATTTAAAACAGAATTCTTCTGGTCAGAGAAGGACATTCTCTCACCAATCACTAATTTACTGTCCTAAGGGCAACTCAGGATGGCCACATCTTCCAGAAGCTCAGCAAGATTCAGACCAGAATAAACCTGCATCTTGGCAAAACAAACAAAGCCCAGGCTGTCTGAACCTTTAACCCATCCACCAACTCTGAGATACCAGGACAACCCTCTTAAACCCCTTCTTTTACAGTATTTATGACCCCGCTACAAAGGGACTCCTGAGAAGCAGTTTTGTAATGTGCCCAAAACATTCAAGAACTGTTTTAAATTCTTATGAAAGTACTGTAAGCTCATGGGATGCAGCAGAGCACCTCAAGTTGTCTGCCTGAACTAGTTTGCAGGTGTGACTTTATTAGTGAATGTGTTGCAAAAAGACAAATTCATGTTACTGGTTTGGACTCAACAGACAAAAACAGTCAACAGCTGTGATTCCCTGACTCTTAACAGTCCTGGCACTCTAAGATATTGAGCAATGATGAGCAAATGAAACCATGGTGCATAAAAGCAGGGAAAAGCTATAATTATAAATCAAGACACTTCCAATTTTCCATTACGATTATTGAAAAAGATGTGGTTTGCTGTGAATGGCATCAAACACCAGAAAAAATATAAACTGATAAAACAGTACATAATGGGGAGAAATACAGAGGTGAAGTGAGGGGATACGAAGAAGAATGATGAGGAGACATACCTTGTAGCATCTGGTTAGGCCTGTTTGGAAAAGCTGTGTTGGACATTTCAGCTTAGACAGAAATTCATTGGTCTCTGATGAATGATGGTTTGAGCACGTTGCCAGCTGTAAAACTACAAGTGAAACGAGTTTGCTTTTGGGTTTAGTGGTAGCCACTGGTGCATACTGTAACAAAATAAGCACATTTGGGATGGAAGTGGCTAACTTTTGTCTAACATTGTCAAGTCAAATTATTTAATGTTTGATTTTTGTTGGATATGGAAAATTTAAAAGAAAGTGCTGTTGGCGTGAGGGGTGCAAACATTTGTATGCACATTATCTCATCACATCACTTGAAATCAAATGAAGGCAAGGCAGTTTTCTTCATCTGTCGTTGTGTAAAAGGAGACTTCTGACATCTCTTTCTGCCTGGAAAAAGAAAGCCATCAAATAAGAATTCCAGCCTGTCTACCTGCAAATCTCCTTCCATCTGTGGATTAGATTTAAAGTCTTCAAAATCTTGGGCTGGTGCTACATCAGAGGATGTGCAGCACCAGGGAAGTTACGTAACTCATTAAGACCTCACTGCTCTCTCCTGGGTTGGTTCCTTATCCCTTTAAACTTGCAGCCTTTGAGCAAATAAACCCATATAAGAAGCCTGAACTATAAGACCCCCGCAAAACTCTGAAAAACTTTCTGATCTAACAGCTTCAATTCAACTTGAGGGCAGCCCATTTGAAGAGCCTCATTAAGCATCGTTATTCTTATTGTTCTGCTGTATAATCAGTGGTGTTATAATAATAAGACAAGATTGGTTGCTTTTAATTGCAAGCTGTAAATCGTGAAGCTTCAACGTATTAGTAAAATACAGTTCTACAAGTGCACCTTTGAAGTAGAAAACTGCATTTTCCAGATTTTTTCTCATTAATTACATGTATGGCATATTTCCTCTACCTCAGCTTTTGTCTGTCAGCTTTTCTTTCCTAATAACTTCTTTGTCCTTCAGGAGGATCTTGGTCTCAGGCTTCCATTACCTGTCTTTCATACAGCACATTAGAACAACATTGCTATGATTGGCATTCTGCATTAGCAATCCCCTCCGCAGCCCTTTTCCTATTGTCATTCTGCAGCAGCACTGAGCTTCAATGTTCTCCCTCAGTCTCTCTGAACTGCCATGACAACGTGCTGGAAAAGCCTGACGAAAACTGAAGGCCTCCTCAGTCAAGAGGGCTCTGCCCGCCTTCTGCAGATGACTGCACTGTTTCATTTATTTTCATGAAGGAAAACAAAAGGCAAGATTGAACAGGGGATAAGGCAGCCCAGCTAAACACACCGAAGAGACTGACCCCACATACTGTAGCTGGCAGCACACAAATTGCCACAAGAATCTATAATGTCTGCAGAGACCAAAACATGATAGAAATATTTCAGTGTGGGTTTAATTACAGCCTCTGCTTTGGGTACTGAAATTGTGTTGGAGCTTGGTGTTCAGTAAGCTAAAATGACAAAACTTCTTCATACAGTTTGTTACTGAAGAAAAAAAAGCGCGACTTTGACGTAAGAAATTATATACCACAAATGCCAATATACAAAATTAATAACAGAAAATAACTGATTGCTATCTTGTGTGTGAATTTAAGGGTATTTAAGGGTGGATTGTGTCACTTTTTTGTTTAATATAAAGCCTGAGACAGGCATAGATTTTCACCCATTCACCTGTTTTATGCTGACTTTGGACCAGAAGGTGAGATACAGCTTAGACAAGCTAAAAAAGAGAAAGAAAGCCATGGACACATGTTTTCACCCATGCAATGAGGTTATGATCACTAAATAATCTACAGTAACATGGATGTGTTGAACTATGGATGCATGTGTGCATCTGCTGTAAGAAAACAGTTACTGCTGTTCACAACTTTAATATTAATGACTAAAAGAATAATTACAGAGATTGACAGCATTGATCTTAATTTTTCACAATAAAAAACAAGTGCACGAGACCTTTTTCTAACTGTGCTTATGTCATTGCTTTTCATACACCTGCATGGAAAGGCAATGACCAACACAGTTGTACAAACTGAACTTTCTGCCTAGATAATGTCTGATGTAAGATCAGCTTTGATGTGTTTGTTTTGACATAATGGGCTTTTAGTTCAGCAACAAGAAAAAAAAACCCTGAAAAACTCCCCTTTCTCTGCTCTGTACAGAAAGCATAGATGCATTCATAAAATTTCCCGGATAATACCCTGCTCCATGTCTTTGTGCACATTTGCACAGATCCTGTGCTTTGAAAACTGTTACCTGTAGGTGGTGACTTGGCAGTTTTGGTGCATTTACTAGTATATAAATCTGATCTGTCAGTATGAGGAAGCCTAAGAAAAGCCTTGACAAGGAAATTTATACTAAAAAAAAACATTGCTTAGTGTTACTTATAAGGGTTACGACCTGAAGGCTAGACAACTGATGTTTCACAGACAAGCAAGGCCACTCTGGAGGTTGGCGCAGAGACCAAACAGACAGGCAGGCATTGTTGAAGCTGGGAGCAACACCAGGGCAGTGCAGGAGAGTGTCAGGGCTGGGACCAGACCAGGAGTTGGCCAGGAGGCTGGTGGAGCAGACACAGTAGCAACTCCTCTGATCCAGAACCCATGAGGTGCAGGCTCGCTAGCTCGCCAACCCTGGTGCAGGTGAGGCATGGTCTAGATATGCAAGTGTAAGCGGAGTTGCAGACTTTGGTGAGTTTATTGCTGATGTTGTTTTTGGCAAATTGAGTGCAGGTGCAGACTTTAACCAAACCTTGTGAGCAAGATAAGAAACGCCTGTGCCAACTGGCTCTGTAGATTTGGGAATGTGGAATGAGTAGACAGCTGAGTCTGGTGCAGGCATGATGTGTAGGGAGCTGATGAGTCTGAGCAGGAGGTTGGCCAAGCAGGCTGACTCATAAACGGTCTCAGTAGTGGACTTATCTATGGCACAAGGAAAGGCTGAGGAACTGTTGTAGACCCCTTTGGAGACTGAGAAAAAGAGATGAGGGTATAAGGGATGTTATGGATCCTTTCAAAGACAAGATAAAAGGTGCTGTGGAGCTCTAATTCATGGGGCACACAGGAACTGGGAGAGAGGCTTTCTGGACCTCCTCAGAAGCTGGTAAAGATCCAAACAACATTTTTTTTTCATTTTTATTTATTCATTTCAGGCAGTACATTTACATATTCCATAAAACACAAAAGGATGACCACTTACAGTACATAGCCGATCACCTAATCACAATAAAACAACGAAACAACAATTATGGCCACCACTATGTAACAAAACAAAACAATTATATTAAACATGCCTGAGAGGGAGTGGGAAGAAGCAAACTTATTAAATCCCACCCCCATTTCTCCGCATGAATCTCAAAAATCATGTTTCCTTCAAAACCAATAGGAAAAAACAAACTATTGACCACATTTGGAGCAATAAACCACAGAAGCTACTCAATCTACTAGGATCATAGAGGCGTTACCAAAGGCAACAATAACCATTATGTTACAACAATAATCCTGCCTGTACTTGCATGTGTGCAAGCTATGCAGGCTATGCAAGCCTTTATTTTGTTTTATTTTTATATAACCAGAATGTTAACAGTCTAGGGAACTGGAGGTGTTGATCAGGCATCAGTCTACTTGAGAGCTGACTGTATCAACTAGCCTGGAAGCAGCTCACCAAGCTACCAAGGAGGCTGAAACACAGGAAAGATCATCTGCTGACTCCAGAACGAGTCTGGTTTGTTCTCTTTGGACTGCTGTGACATCTTGGTGCAACATTTAGAAAATTCTATCTTCATAAAACCATAATAACGGTTATTTATTACATCTTTGCTCTAGATTGCCCTAAATGTTATGCCCTAAAATTTTTGCCTTTAATGAAGCACAAAAGATTAAAGTGCATCTGGCAGCCAGCTCCAGTTTCTAAGTTGTCAGCCGTGGTTCATGCCCACTCATTTGCGCTTTGAAAGCGTGCTGCATCTGCCAGACCATCAGAGGAAGTGTGAAGAGGAGGCCTCTCCTCTCAGGGATCCCTTGCTGCTTTGATGCCTCAATAGACCTGCGGCCAATAAGACACAAAGAGAGGTGGAGAGATTACTGATGCAACATATCTGACTTTACAACTGGATGAGGCGCTTTGGGGCAACAGCGGAAAATCAGAGACTCTGTCTAAGAAGTACTTTTGCATGCAGCCTCAAATTTGTATCCATATCACTCTATTTCACATTACTTTTTCTTGTGATCAATCTGTGACTTTTTAAGTTTGCTTTTATTAAATTAATCATATCTCTTCTGAAATATGTTATCGAAAATCTTGGCCACTTCCATTGGAACAAAAGTTTGTTTGCATGAGTAAAATATTTGAAGAAAAAAAAGGTACAACTTATAGGGAATTTTCTCGGTGATGTCCTTCTAATTAGCATGCACATTGTGTATACGGGATTTTGTAAAGGTTAATTTGCGCTTTTATCTACAAGGTTATGAGAAGAATAATTTGTAATTAATCATGAACATAACAAGCTCTTCCTGTTATAATTCATTTACTGGGCACCTTTAATCAGCTGTTCTGCTCAGATATCTCCTGCTTCATTCGCTAAGATTTAACAGTGCAACAAAAAAACAGTTTTAAATTACTATAAAACCTGACTGGGATAAAATAAGAGAGAGGAAAATGAGATGAGAAGTGCAGTGCATGTCTGGGATTTACTGGAGATAATCTTGGGGATATGATTGTGGATGTGCTTTTAGCCAGTGTACCCTTTTCTTCAACCTTGCCCGGAGCTAGCGTGGAGCTAGGGCAGCATGCCTGAGGCTCCAGCCATGTCTGAGTGATTAGATAAAGCAGGGGAGGCCAAGCAATAGGAGCCATCGCCAAGTTTGTGCTGCACTGACTGCTCTGAGACCGACGGCTCGGCAGGAGGCTGTCATTGCTTTTATTTGTTCACCACACCTTCAAAAGATGTAAACAGCATAAATGTCAGTGGTGATTAGTGTAAAGATTTTCTCTCGGTTAATTTTCCGAAACAAAACATTTTCGCTCATTTCCCACCCTTGTTGTGCCTCGACTGTAAGTTACAATTACGCAGCTGGCTACAGGACGCTGTTATATATTTCATGCTGTGTAAATGTTGCTTTTTCTCAACTCCACTTTATGATAATGAGATTCACTGAGGAGTCAAATGTTCTTCTGGCTTATTCACATTTTCCCATGCAGGTCACAGGAGACCGGGGCTTTGACAGTTGCAAATGCAACCATATCATGTTCAACATGACAGTGAGGTTTCAAAACAGTCTTCTGGCTCTTTTTCTGCTCAAACAGAATGTCCCTCACTCTTCTGAATGTGGCATAGATGAAAATACCTTCTTCTGTTTTTTTTTTTTATATATAAATAAACAAATAAAAGAGCAAATTTTATGTGCACGTGAATCCATTATAGCCATGTTATCCACCCATCCATTAAATCAAACCCTCAGGTGCTGAAATGCATTTGGAGAAAACTGTGAAAATCTGTGAAACAACAACAATATGTGCTTCTGTTGCAAGCCCTGTTTTATTTTCCTGAACGCTGACTGTCAAGCAGAGAGGAATGTTTTTTAATGGGTTTCACACACTGCACCAAATCAGCAGTCATGGACCTCAGAGTTTTCCACTGTGGAAGCTCACAGGATTGCTGATAGCAGGGATGTGGCAGCACTTGCGTTCTCCTCAATCTGATAGCTGTTGCAACCTTTGAAAGTAGCCAAATGGCAATTTTTCTTGGATGAAACCAAAACTAGAAGAACTGCTCGTGCACTGTATTGTTTTCCCAAATGTATGTAAAATTCTACATTTCATGCAGCTGATATAACCAGTGGACTTGTCATGGGGATATTTTGTATATCTACTTTAGTTTCTTAAAAAGTCATAACAAGGATTATCATCTATATGAAAAAGATCTGTCTAGAAATGGATTAGAGCATGTTTTAACATGTGAAATGATGGAAATTGTGAAAAACGTTTATGACACAGATGTCCAGCAATTTCGAAAGTGAACAGACAAGCCATAATAAAACAAAGAGTTATGTCTTTGACATTCAGCCAAAGTGCTTTCACACTCTAATGCCCACAGCATAAGCACCATCTGTACATCATTCCATAAACATTTTTCCATTTTCATTTTTAGACAAAAGCATTCTTGATGAGCAGGTTTTGTTTTATTATCTCCCATAATGAGCGAAAGGTTTGCTCCACAGCCTTACTTACATGTTCCCAGGGAGCTGTTGGATCATTTTTGCAGACTAGAGTAAAACATCAAAATTTTAATAACTCTGTGAAGCCCTCTGAGTGTGACTGATGGCTTGGCGAGTGTCTTCCATCATTTAGTTATGGAATGGAGCTTTTATCATCTGAATGAAATTAACCTTATAGGTTCTAAACCCTTTCCAATCCCAACTCTTTTCATTCTGCAAATGTCTCTTTTCAGATGATGCTTCTCCGAGGTTGCTACATTATTATTAATCCAAGTACCTCACTCCCTGGCAGATGTTTGCTTTGGTTGGCTTGCGCAGTAGTAATTTATTTATCGTAGAAAGCATAATAGCACTGAGCAGGTAAACAGAGACTGCCATAGGGTATAAAGGTGGATCAGTCATCAGGGTCCGACTGGAGTTTACTGTAAAGTATGTGCAAGAGTTTATACTTGTCATTGCTTGCCATTGTCCCTCCTCAGTGCCTCATGGGAACTGCGGCATGGACAGGGATTCCTCTACTTCACAGATGGAGTCTGCAATTGGATACCTCCAGTGGATAATCTTCTCATTACTTATCGTGATGAACTGTGGCATGCAAATATCAATAAGGGACTGTGGTGAGGCAATCCAATTAAGGTTTAAAACCAGGAGTCTCATTAGTGCTAAGTCTCTGATAATGCAAATGACATCCTACAAGTAATCAACCTTGAATATAAATGGCCATGGCAAATCCGCCTCTACAGGTGATTCTGTCTATGCAAACACTTTCAAATAAGCAGTGCTTTTGTTTGAGAGTTTAGAAAACAGCTCTCTGAAGGAAGCTGAAATCTCAGTGGATGCTTCAGTTTTTTCCACATTACATTACAGCCCCTGATAAGCATTATGACATCACCACACCTGAAGGATTCCCATTCAAAGAGATAAATGAAACACAGATATGAACAAAATAATTTGGCACCCTGGATAAAACTCACTTTAAAGACCTTTTTGCTATCAATTTGCATTTCTAAAACAAATATCTACTCAAGCTTTATTATGCAAATTATTCTGCTGTTAAAAGGGAGTACTCAAAGAGCTGAATGAGCTGTTGCACCTGATTGACATGAAACATGGCCCTGACAAAAGAGCTGTCAGTTAAAGCAACAGAAAGCATTATAAAACTCTTTGAAGAAGGCAATTTAACTTGGATTTTGACAAAATGTGTTGGTCGTTGGAAACAAGTCAAAGCATCAGAAGACTTTATACTTTAAATGTAGACAATGCATGACAAAAGAGATGAAACTCAAACTGGCTGAAACGGGACTCAATGTAAGAAATGTGATTTACATAAAGAATGTTAAAAATGAATAAACAAACAAACAACAAACAAAAACAAAGTGGCAGTGGCATGAAATTCCGGGCGACTTTTGGTCCCTTTTTAGTCAGACTCTAAGGACGCATTCACAAAGCTTTTTTGATTGGAATCAGAGTCCGTTTGCTCGGAAAGTCCACTTTGTTTAGGGGAGGTGTGAATGCGCAAACGGACTCTGATCCGGAACAAACAACCGGACTCGGTCCGCCTGCAAACGCAGGTCTCGGTCCGATTCAAGTGAACCAAAGACAGGAAGTGGACTACAGATTGCATTGGCATTGTGGGTCAAACGTTGGACAAATGGGTAAACACTACGACAACAAACACACGTGTGGGACTGCAGCACTTATAAAGATGGCTCGTGGTCAGACGTGGAGTTACGAGGAAGTAAAAGCTTTAATCGATATTTGATCTGATAAGAGCATATCCAGCTCCTCGTACAAAAATAATGTCACTTTGTGGAGGCAAGGCAAGGCAAGTTTATTTGTATAGCACATTTCATGTACAGAACAATTCAAAGTGCTTTACATAAAACATTATAAGCAAAAGGGAGAGAAAAAAAACAATTAGAAGCATGATTCAAAATTAAAAGCATTTAAGATTAAAAAGAGAGAATACAGAGACGTGCGGATTTTAACTTTTGAATAAACATAAGGAAACATAAGTTGTGAGAACCTTCTTGTACGTGCGTCTTATCCGCGCCTACGGTGAATCCGAAAGCAGTGCCCTCTGAGATTCTCATTCTTGGCCCGTTTGGCTCGTTTGGCAATAGTGCAACATGAACGCGATCTCGGTCCGGAAGACCACCCCCGCCCCCAACCAAACCGAGTCCCCAAACGGACCGAGACTTGCGGACTATGCTTTCTGAATGCGCCCTAAGTACCTGAATACTGTATGAAAGGATTGTTCGCAGTAACTCAGCCTTGTCATAGAATAGCAGGCACTACTAGCACTACTGTTAGCACCGGCATACAATGACCGAGGTTCGGTGGGACGGACCAGAAGGCATGCTTGTTACCATGTGCTTCTGTTGTCTCTGGTGGAGAGGAGGCAGAGTGATACGGAGATACCTGGAGACATTCGCCCATACACTCAGCAGTAACCTGCAGACACGCGCCTCTCCACACATGAACACGGCCGCACATCAGGCTTGAAGAAGCTCATATTGAGTCTCTGTGGATCTATACAGGACGTACGGCGGTCATGACACAGACGCTGATGCAGTGAGTTTGAATAGAGTTTAAGAAGAAAATAGCATCATATTCCAGCAACAAATTTCCCGGAATTATTGCTTTTACCCATGACCTGAATTCAGTTAATAGTTAATACTAAAGATATATTACACTAGTTCTGCTCAGTAGATCTGTCTTCGTCTGACCGGAGCGGTACAGAAACAGTGATGATGATGATGATGATGAAGGAGGCCTGATTGCTGTACGCAGCCGAACACTTGCGCACAACGGGAAGAATTATAAACTGGAATCATCACAAACACCAGTTTCCCTCAGAGATGAAAGACTGGAACATGATCAGAAACGTTTATTAGAAACTTCGTGTTTCTTCATGGTGGCTGGAAGCCGTTATAACCTCCTGAGGAGGAGACAGAGCTGCAGGGAGATTTTCTTAGTTCGGTCGGCACAATCCTGCAGAAATGAAATCATCCACAAGCTTTTCAGTGGGGAGGACAAAAAAATTGCTGTTGTCCTTCGTACGCCAGGTACAGAGCAGTTCTGATGCGAACTGGACGCCATTATGTCGGTTTGTCGAGAGAGGGACTTGGAGAGTGTAGTTCGGGGGAGGGGGGTAATTGGCTGGAAGACATGGCGTCACAAGCTGCGCTAGTAGTAAAATAGGCTGAACTGCCAATCAGCCTGTTTGTGAATGCTGACTTCGCCATGTAGGCAGACACACCCAGGGAAAAAGGAAACGCAAATCTATCATTTAACCCCTTAAGGAACATAGGCAGGCTTGGGAAACTAAAATATATGATCAAAAACCTCAAAAAATGCAAATTTCATGCCAGGAGCACTTTAATATTGCTTAAAAGCAGATCTGAAGCAATGTAATTGATTGTTTGGACAAGAGTGATATTCAGTAGTAAAGCAAAACTCTTCATAGGACAAAAAGATAAAAGAAGAGCCAAAGAGCCAAAGAAACATATAACGATGACTGCCTGAAGAAAATGAGTACACTTCTACAGCATTGATGGTTGCATGTCATGTGAAAGACTGGGGGAAAATGGCTGCCATTACCTCTACAGAAAGTGGACAAGTGCACACTTTTCTTTTTCCATCCATCAAAAGGAGGTTGGTGATGCTGAGGATACTTTTTAGGATGAAGATGCATTTTGAAAGCTAGCAAAGAGCACTAAAATGTTTCTTCAAGAAAGACATGTTTGTTCAGCAACATGGCTCTGGAAGCTGATTGGAGAAAAAGGTTTTTTTTGTTTTTTTCCCCCATCATATTCAGCCATTACATCAACATTTTTACATTATGCAACTTTTTAAATGTCTTATAACAAAATAGCAAAGCTAAAAAAGCATTCTCAAAGTGTAGTGGTTATACCATTTTTGTCAGGAATAAACCTTGCACTGAAACTTTGCTGAAAAAAATCATCTTTTACAAGTCATACACTAATATTTGGGCTTTCTGCAGTTGTCACCGCATATGGTGGCATCTAGAGTAATACTTGAAAAAAACATTATCTCTAGATATCATGTTAAGTGTTTTACTTCTTGATAACAATAATGTTTTCATGATCTAAAAGAATAATTCATATTATTTTCTCTGAAATTAAAAACTTTTCCAAGATAAACTAATAATCTTTAAAATGATAATAAAGACAAAGAGGTCTTCTTGGGTTGAGTACAGGAAGCAAACATTATGCCTCATGCAGGTCTCACTGTTTTTACACAAACACTGAAATTAGGTGCTAACACATGCAAGAGTACCTAACTGCAGTTACAATGACCGACAAGAGCGCTGCCATACATCCAATCCATACAGGCAGTCTCAAGCAGAAGTTAGTTAAACACTTCCAAGAATATCTATCTGCAGCTCGCAAACAGATGCGTGTAGTGTAGGGGTCAGGGGTCAGGGGTAGGGTTAGATTTGAATAAGTTACATGAAGAAGAAACTTGCGCCTGGGACTTCCGGTGTGGATTGGATATATGGCGACATATCGTGACTGCAGTGGGGTCCCTCTCAACAAATGCTTAACTCAATTTAGAGATTAGTGTCATCATCTCAAGAAAACAAAGCTAATGATTTTGTCACAAGTTAAGTGATTATCGAAAAAAAAAAAAAAAACCTTCAAAATGCTTTTTTCATGATATAATAAGGTAATTTAACTTGTCATATTAAAAAAAAATTAGCTTTGTGATCTTGAGATAGCGGCATGAAAATTTATATTTGCAGGCAAGACTAATTTTGGCCTTTGTAAACAGAATGGGGATAATAAAAAAATAACAAGTTTGTTACAACAGATGATCATGCTTATAATCAGGAGGTACAAACTGATCAAAGGCAGAAAAAAGACAAAAAAAACCCACCTCAACCAAGAATGAAAGCATGTTTTGAATATTAAGTAGCACTATTAAACTTTGGCAGAATTTTGCACCTCTGTAACAAAGGCTAACGTTGCATCTGTCTCACATCTTGTCTCTTATCTGAGCTCTCTTCTTGCAAAAAAAGTGTATATGAATGCTGACTCTTGTCTCATCGCTTGCCCATTCACTCCCATATCTCTTTCTTTTCCATGCTTCCTCTGATAATGTCCGCAAATCTTTCATAAATCAGGATATTTGTGTTGCATTTTATTTGTATGAAAAGTGCTATATAAATAAAGTGCGATTGATTGATTGATTGATACATATGTCAGTCTGCCATCAAAATTAGTCAGAGCTACAGAGTTGTTAATGTCAGAAACTGGTGAAATATTGCTTTAAAGTAAATGCACGGTTTAAAAATTAAAGGAACACTTAAAGAGTTGGTGACATGACCTTGACTTCATGTAATTTTGAAATACAATAATACACCGAGTCAAAAGGAGTAGTGCGGTGCAATTATAAGTCACTCTTGTATTCACGTAGATATCCAATGTTTATAAGAGCACCGCAGCGGCTAGCAAAACCCTTGTCCATAACATAGGTCAGGGATCACCAATCCTGGTCCTCGAGTGCTGGTATTCTGCAGGTATTCCATGTCTCACTGCTGCAACACACCTGATTCAAATCAATGACTAGTTAGCAGAGCTGTTCAGAGCTTCTCAGAGTCTGACTCTGGCATGCTGCAGCAGGGAGACTTGGAAAACCTGCAGGATTACTGACGTAGGTGATAGAAACCAATGCAGCCAGCTGACTGTTCTATGTGCAGAACAGAAGCGGGGGACAACATGAAAGATGGCTCCAGAACAGCTAGCTTGGAACTGGTTTTTGTTGCAGAATCATCAGCCAGTTCAGAAAAGTGTGATGATGCTGAGGAATATGGGGGCATCCGACCTTACAGATTTTAACTGGACTTAAAACTGTATATCAGCTCCCTACAGCTCCAAGTCTTTCTCTCAGCCACCAGTCTGAGCAGTTTCAACCTGCAAGACCCCTACCGAGCGGACTCCTGAAGCACACCAAGCGGACTCACAGCTGTTAAGGAGTGGCTTAGACCTACACCAAGTGGGTCAAGACCTGCACCTGTCCGATGCAGAGTCAGAAGTGACCATTGTGAAGCACATGTTCACTGTGGCAGCCACAGCTAACAACTAACCTGTGGCTAACTCGCAGCAAATAATTAACCTTTAAGAAATGAGAAGATAACAACTTACATGGTTCCAGATGAGTTTTAAATAGTTCCCCTTTATTTAGATGATGATGAAAGGAAGGACGCATCTTTGGAAGTAGCTGGAGGAGTCCTGTGATGACCAAGGAGCACATGTCTCTCTTCATAGCTGCATTGCTGCTCTGAGTAACAAACACTAGTGGAGGAAAAATGTTAGAGCAGACATGACTGCAGTTGCCATGTATTAGAAGTCTCAATACACTGGTGGCTAGCTCCAGTAAACAGAATGGCTGCAGTTTTCCAGCAAAACAACACAAAGACATAACTGGAATTGTTCATTGGTGAAACTGGAAAACTAACTTAAAACCTGCGATGAAGCCGCAAGCCTTCATATTAACAGAGCTGCAGAGGTTCATGCCCTGTTACGTCCTATTGTAGTGAGCAGCGCCAGTCTGGTCAAATGTGCTGAAATGCAACGGTGTTTCCTTATAACTCATCTATGCAGGCACACTTGTATTTGTTACATAGATCATCATGAATAACGGTTTGGCCCATAAAACATTACAAGAAATGTTAAAATTGTGTTACCAGTACTTTCAACAACACAATGTAACAACAAGCATATGACACTTGAGTGAAATCAACCTGGCCAGTTAGGAGGCAACACTAATTGTAAATCAATTTCACCTGTTGTGCAAATGAAACAAGCAACAGGTGGAAATGAGAGGCAATTAGCAAGACAAACCCTATAAAGGAGTGGTTCTCCAGGTGGTAATCACAAACATTACTCTGTCCTCATTTCTGTCTGTTTTGGTCACTTTTAATTTTGTTTGTGTTCTCAGCCCTACTAGAGGTAGGGATGGTGAAAACGAAGCTTCATGAGACACTGAGACATTTTGCCACAGCTGCCAAGAGATCGACACAAAGTCTCAAGACATTTGAGACAGTGAGCATGAGCTACATCTGCTGGCCGTGGATGTGTACTGCAGCTGAGGGAAGCGCTGCCTGGAGCTGTTTTGTCTCTGACACAGTGTATAATAAAAGATACGTTGCCAACCTTCAGTTAGTGTTTCCTTTGTGGTTAATATCTTGGAATTATCCTCTTTGATAAATTAACTATTTTTCAATAAATTTCCAAGCGATTGGAACCTGTATTAAGCATTGACAGATTAATAAACCCAGTCTCCAAGATTTCGGCTCGACACTCGCGGATGACGTAACGAGGCCTCGGTTTGTGTGGTCACGTGGCTTTTGGCATGCTGACACTTCCACCAAAACAGCGGTAGCGAGACTTCCGGTTCATAAGATCGAGTCGGAGCAGACGGGCTCGAGCATGACATCCCTAACTAGAGGTATCATGAGGCAGTGTTTACAATCAACAGAAATTGCTCAGGTTGTGCAGCTCATTCAAGATGGCACATCAATGCAAACTGTGGCAAAAAGATTTGTTCTCTCTCAGAACAGTGTCCAGAGCATGAAAGCGATTACAGGAAACGCAGAGGGGGCCATAGGAGGGCAAAAAGCCAGCAGCAGGACTGCTACCACATCCTCTATGCAAGAAGGAAAAGGAGGAGCACTGCCAGAGCTCTGAAAAATGACCTCCAGTGGGCAACTAATGTGCATGTTTCTGCTGAAACTGTCACAAACAGACTCCACCAGGGTGGTATGAGGGCCCGATGTGTTCATAAGTGGGGCCCTTTCCTACAACCCAACACTGTGCAGGATGACTGGTATTTGCCAGAGAACACCAATATTGGCAGATTCTCCACTGGTACCCTGTTCTCTTCACAGATGAGAGCAGGTTCACACTGAGCACATGTGACAGATGTGACAGTCTGGTGATGAAGTGGAAAACGTTATGCTGCCTGCAACATCCTCCAGCATAACCGGTCTGGCAGTTGGTCAGGATGGGGGAGGGGGGCATTTCTTTGGATGTTTGTACAGCCCTCGATGTGCTAGCCAGAGGTACCCTGACTGCCATTACGTACCAGGATGAGAACCTCAGACCCATTGTGAGGCCATAGCTGGTGCAGTGGGCCCTGGATTTCTTCTAATGCATGACAATGCCAGGCCTCATGTAGCTGGTGTGTCAACAGTTCGTCCATGATGAACGTATTGATGCTATGGACTGGCCTGCCTGTTCCCCAGACCTAAATCTAACTGAGCACATCTGGGACATTGTGTCTCGATCCATCCACCAACACCACGTTGCACCACAGTCTGTCCATGTGTTGACTGATGCTTTAATCCAAGTCTGGGAGGCGATCTCTCAGGAGAACATCTGCTGCTTCACCAGAAGCATGCCCAGGTGTTGTAGGGAGGTCAAACAGGTTTGCAGTATCCACACACACTACTGATAATTTTGACCTGTCTTGAGGAATTTTTGCTGACCTTGGATCAGCCTGTAATGTGATGTTCCACTTTCATATTGAGTATGGTTCTGAATTCAGACCTCCATGGAATGTCAATTTTGTTTTACATTGATCATTTTTATGTTATTTTGTTATCGGTGCACTCTAAAATATATTGAGTAAAGATTTTCAACTGGGGCAGAGCTGGCCACCCCCACGTTTTAACCGGGTGACACTCAAGCAGTTACATAGACCCCAAGCTGCTCTCAAACCACTTTTCCTTCTTATTTTAGACACAAACTAGCCCATACAGTTGGAATTTTTAAGGTTGGACATGCAGAAGTTGAAAATCCTACCTTTAAGCTTTTCTCGCTGAGATATTGCACTTGGGGAAAGAAAACTTTTGCATCACAAAGAAGGCCCAAAACAAACATGCGCTCTGAGGTATCTACTTATGGCCACCCCTATACGAGTAATGGTCTCTCCCTGGCCACCCCAGTGAAAAATTTCTGGCTCCTCCACTGACTGCAACATTTCATTAATTGAGATCTGAGATGTATTGTCTAAGTGTTCCCTTTATTTATATTTTGAGCAGTGTATTTTTTTTTTTTGTGTGTGTGTGTTTGTTTAATATCCATGAGCATCCTCTGGTAGTGCTATACCCCAAAGTGCACAAAAACTATTGTGACCTTACAAAGATCCATAAGACGAAAAGTTCAGCAATTTAAATAATTGAACAAACTTTATGTAATATAGTAAATAAAGGGCAGATCTTACTTGCAGGCCTGCAGTGGGATACAAACTCAGTCTTCAAGGATGTAAGTCAAACAGCCTTCACAGACGTCTGACATCAACACACTTACCCTACGCAAACGTCCACATATTTTAACCTGTCAGTTCCACTGACGTGAGCAATTCATCTGGCATCTTGACATGCCACACTGGTTTCTTTTTTCAAAAGGCAATCTGTCCATTCAGGGCAGCAAGCAGACTAACAATAAGTCAATCAGCACAATGAGAAGAGTTTTGCTTTTGTTTTTTGTTTTCTCCAGATACACTCCGTTTCTAGCGGCTGTGGTGTTCTTTTTTTTTTTGTTCTCATTCTGGAAAACAGAATTCCCTTCTTTGTGGAAATTTTGAGGATGTGTCAGACAAGTTAAGAGTGTAGCTAGTCTATACTTCTTTGCTATCAGGAAACACACACTGAGGTGTGGAAATATCCAGTCTTGGCTTGCAGGACTATTTTTACATTCTCTATTTAGACCAAACATCTGTTGTGAAATTGCAACACAACCATTGCACTCCGGTGTCAACATGTTTCCCTCTATGACAGCAGACACAATAAACACCTCACTGTTCACATTTAAAGTAAATCTCCTTTGAGAAAACTTGTGTTTGAATGTCTCATCAGTCTTCAGTGTTCCCATAATGGTTAATGGTGTATTTTTTATAGAGGTGCAGTGAGGATGGGTCAGCAGAAGCAGCTTCCCACCAGAGAGGCAAGACAGACATGATGCAACAAAAATGCAACCTGACACAGAAATCCCTCGGAGGTATTAAAGTCTGCATCATGCTCCCTGTGGCCATTTCACACTTGTGTGGGGGCATCTTGAGCTTCAAGCACAAAGACAGGCCTTAGTGTCTGTTTCCATATTGTTGAAATGTAATTGGTTGACATGTTTTACACTTTATGCTCTAGATGCAGGTTTGAGTTCAAAGACATTGACGCTCAGTTGTCATGTATCATTTAAACTTACACTTTATTTGACTTCATAACACAGGAAGTTGATGATAGACATTTCTTTGTACAGATTTTTATGTGTGATGTGATGCAATGTGTTCATTAATAAAAGTAATAGGTGCTGGGAAGTGAGATTTGACAACACTTATCCTATATTTTCAGTTCCTAACTAAATTAGCCTGTTGCTGTCTTTAGTGTAGAATTGATGCAATTCCTCAAAAATTACTTTCTTTACCTGAATGAAATGATCATTATTATCCATTTTTATAATTTCTTTGAAGAAGTAGGTTCTGTTTATGAATCAGGAGCTTTTTACTGCATTCAGCACATGGACTGGAATATGGAAGTTGCAGACCAAGGGTTTATTCAGACCAGACTCATACATCAATCAAACTGTACAAACTACTACAGCATTGAGAAGGACTTGCATCTCTTTTCTGACCCACTGAACAAACAGCAGAGAACTGTTTGGAGAAAGTCTTTTCAGCTGCATTTTGACAAGAAACAATGGAGAAAATTCTTCTTGCCAGCTATCATCATTTCTCTGAGTAAGGCTTTTTTTTTACAAGCATCTGCATCTGGTTTTCCTCCTTGCATTCAAAGTTTCTGAAATATTTTAGATTGTCTTCATAGTCTTTCAAGTACAGTCTATAAACATACTTGGTCACACTATCACATGCAATTATATAGAATTCCTGGGTTTTTAGCCCAGTATATGCACAAGAGACAGCTATTATTCTGGCATTTTTTTAAATTGGATTTTATGTAAAGCACTCTAGTAGGCCTAAGGGCTGTTTAAATGTGCTCTACACTGTAAATAAATTTGACATTGACACATAATTAAGTACAGTATGATGGTCAAACAGAACACTAAACCACAGACATGTGAAGGACTGCTTCCTTAAACAGGACAGTTTCCAAAGAAAAACTCTGAAGCGTTCACTTGGCCTCTGAAATCCCAAGATACCAATCTCAGATCTGATAGCATCTGTTGGAAGGAAGCCCAATACGCAAAGACCCCAGTCCATTACAGGATTTACTGCTGATGTCCCAGCACCAGACACTTCAAACCCCGCAGATGCTCTTTGTGGTCATAATGTTAAAGCTGATCAGAGCAGGTCCCAAAAAACGCTTGACAGAATGAACTGTGGGGCTGGTTTTTGCTGTTCCCTTTAATAAGAACAGCCAAGTAAAAATACTGCGCATGGTGCCAAAAATCAGCTTAATTTCCTGTGTTTTTCATTACATTTTTCTGCCCTCCTACATTATTTTTGGATTTCCTTAGTTCCCAGCTTGAATTCTAGCTCCTGTTCAGTCTTCAGTGCTGTCCCTCTCTCTTTCTTTTCCTGTCTTCCTCCGGTAATGTCTTTTTGCATCTCTTTACTGAATCAGCCACAGTGTGGGTTCAAAATGGCAGGTGTGTTCATAACTGTTTGCTAGTGCGCAACGCAGTCAGTAGGCCTATAGCAAAACTTGGCTGCAACGTCACGCAGTGTCCCAGATGAAGGAGTTGTATCGTGAGTTTCTCAGCTTAAAGATCTCCTTCCACTGAAAACCAGTTTAACTTGCTCCTTCTGAAATATGGAGGGTCACCCCTGGTTACTTACACATGCTGCGCTTGCTAGTGGTGGTTACTTCCACTGGCTGTGCAGGTAACGCACCTGACCTTCTCTTCATAGAAACAATACGGAGAAAGGAGCGAATCAGGAAAAGCCTTTCGCTGCTACGTCACATCAAAAATGGCGTATCCCACGTGGGTTAATATCCGCCCATGGGCAGGCAGGTAACTCTCCCCTCCGCACTAGAAGTGAAGACAGCACAACTGTAGCTGCCGAGTTGAGAAGCTAATTAGCTAACTGTTTGCTAGCATGGCGGAACAAACTCGTTCATGTGCTCTGTTATACACTGGTGTGTTAGACTTGTGTTACACTTCCTTCAGACATTCATGGGAGGGAGCCAATCAGACAGAAATTCATGAGAAGGACCCGGAAAAGCCTGTCGTTGGACCACAAGCCACTCTTGTAGCATACAAATACAGCTGGACACAAAGCAACCAGAAGGTTTTTTTAAACAGAAACGATGCATAATGCATTCAATTATAATGGAGGACACAGCAATATTAATGAAATGACCATGGAAGTAAATCTTTAAGCAATGGCTCCAGAAATGCACACAATAAATTTCACTGCATACAAGTCCGGAACGTTTCAATGTAAAAAAGTTGTACAATACATCTTCAAAACCAGAGTGAGCAAAACTGTGACTTTCAAAACATGTTTGATAGACTTGTGGCAAGTCTCGAAACTTTCATGGATCACAGTGACAATAGAAAGTAATCCAATCAGCTCTAATGACACAAACTAAAAGTAGAGCTTAAGCTGGAAAAATACTTTACAAAAAGTATATCCCAAATTACAACTCAGAGCTTAATGATAACTTCAGAGGCACTTGATTGTAGCTTTATTCAAGAGATGCAGTGGGACATATGTTCACTGGTGGTTAAAGTACAGTATCAAGCTTTGACATGTCTTTGGTCTGTTATCACCTCATCTTTGCTGTTCTCTCTGAGTCGAATTCAAAAGACTGGAGTAAAATTGCAATGCACCACAGTTAATGTAACACAACTCAGAAATAACACCGCTGTAAAAATGCCTCATGTGTTCCACCATTACAGCAATTTTCAGAGTACTTCAGAATGGGAGCACTTCACATTATTGCTGTCTTCTTCCATAACTGCAGCACTTCCATCTGCTGAGACATCAGCAACATCCAGCAGAGGTAAGATGCAGTCTCACACACTAACCTGTTACACAAACATGAACATCTATTAGATCTTGTCTTGTGTGAGAAATCTGAACAGTTAAATAGACAGTTACATAAACAGCAGCAGCATAGAAAACATGCACTGAAGTGAATTATAGCCAAACATGGAGCATTTTAAGCACAAATGGCTAAATAAATACAATATAAAATACAATGATCAGTATTTTTTTCAATTAATGCACACAACCCTCTGCCATGTTTTCTGTAGTCAAAATGTTTTAGTCCCAATTCAAAGCTCACAAACCATGCATGTGTTTTAAAGGACTTACACCATTTTTTTAAACACACACTGCAGTGTGTTTTCCCTACAGCACATAATGAATATACTGCATAGGAAGGGTTTCTGAATATTAACACCATACAACAAACAAACCAAAAATAATTTTAAAAGTTTCAAAATATATTCTGAAGACAACTTTTTTCTTTGATACAGTCGATATCCAGCAGCTTGATTAAAATGGCTGTCAGTGTTAGCATGAAACCATGTTGTTAAATTATTCTTTATACTGAAACTGTAGGTTCTGTAAAGCCCTTTAGTCGTGTGTCTTCACAACGCATTGAAGTGGAGCTCATTAGCATGATTCTGAAGAGGAGGGATTTGAGGTGTCAGCATTTTATATCTTATTATAGATACATACAGTACGAGGACTATACATTATATAGGTCTTAACTTCTCATGGTCTTGTCAGGGATCCCTCTGCAACTGACTGAAGCTGCATTATCAGTGTTCTTCTGGTGGTGTGTCTCAGCTTTCCACTGCACTGAACTCATTGCTAGGAACCACACCACTCAGTTATTAGTGGTTCACTTGTAAAGTTTATATTTTCCAGCATCCTTTCTAGAAAAACACTGAAACATAATTTATCGACCAATTATCCCCTCGTCTTCAAATAATGTGATTCAGTTTTTGCCAAAGCTCCTAGAATCCCCAAAATATGTACAAATATGTCCTTTGGCATGTGTCCTTGACAAATGAGCTGTGGTAATTTTGGACCTTAATTCCCAGTTACTCTGAGAAAGTAGCATAAATAACTGGTGCAGCTGCGAGGTTGGATCAGCTCTGCCGTCTGATCCAAGAATCCTTGCAATTAGATATACAACAAGAAAAAAATAAGTAAATATGAAATCAGAAACATTGCCTGTAAGACCCATTTGGAATAAGAAGTCATCCTTTCAAAAAAAGAAAAAAAAATTTGCAACAAAAACTTTAATTTATATAAGTTTATCTCTTAAACAATATACATATTTTATTTACTTTCTTTTATTTAATTCTAATATTTATTTCATTGTAATATTCATATGTTGTATTTATTTGTTGAATATCAATCTTAATGGTGTACCATAAAAACACCCCCCATTTGAGGTAAAATTTAGTCAATAAATCCACTCTTTTGCAATAACTGTATTTCACATATTGGTCACTGACAAATTTTGCCAGTTTTTTAAATCTATTTATTTATTTACTTGTTTATTATTATTATTATTATTATTTTTTTTTTTTTTTATTTGTGTGTGTGTGTGTGTGTGTGTGCGTGTGTTTGTGGGGGGGGGGGGGTTCTGTAGGTCATTTGGTCATTTACACCTGTTTGTCCTCTATAACCAAAGAAGTCTGAATATTTCATGCTAACAGTGAATTGTAGGAGCTTGAATAAAGGCTTAAAGAGTGCTCACCGTTTGGTGAGCACGTTCAGTTTATAAGCATTAAAGGAATAGTTCACCCTCAGAATGATTTAACTTTATTTTCCACTTACCCTGATGGTGAGCAAGACTCTGGACTACTTTTTTAATATGTCAAATGCAGCCGGAGATCAGGACGACTTCTCGTTCCCCCCCAATGAAGTTCGCCAGGGTCCGAGCCAAAAAGGTCCATAAAAGTCCACAAAAAATTGTCAATATTCCTCCATACTGCTCGTCCCACGTAGTGCAAGTGCCCTGAGTGGGTAGTGTCCAGAATTTACTTGAAACTATGTCATTTAGTATATTTTTAGAGTCTAAACAAGACTACATCGTATGCCCAGCAAGCACGCCGATGCGCGTTCACGAAACTACGGAAGCCACGGCAGACGAGAGCGCACGTTCTCTTTTTCTTTCTTTCTTTCTTTTAGATCAATATCCAACCCCTCCTGTGTTTGTCCCGGTTTGTTTAGAGCTCTTGCGCTCTTACCACAATGTAAACAGTGAATTTCTTCTTCTACGCTTGCATTATCGGCAGAGTAGGCTCTGAACACCGAGGCTTCCGTAGTTTGGTGACCGCGCATGTGCGCGCTTCATGGACGTAAACAATACTCCTTTTTAGACTCTAAAAATATACTAAATGGCGTAGTTTCAAGTAAATTCTGGACGCTACCCACTCAGGATACTTGGACTACATGGGATGAGCAGTATGGAGGAATATTGACAATTTTTTGTGGACTTTTATGGACCTTTTTGGCTCGGACCGTGGCGAACTCTATTGGGGGGAAACGAGAAGTCGTCCTGATCTCCGGCTGCATTTGACATATTAAAAAAGTGGTCCAGAGTCTTGCTCACCATAAGGGTAAGTGAAAAATAAAGTTAAATCATTCTGAGGGAGAACTATTCCTTTAAGGGAAGATCATGTGTGACTGTAACCACCCTTAACATGCGAGTGTCCCTTTAACACTTAGAGGCTGGAACTCCTCAACAACTGGTCGGAACTCAAGAAAACAGATGAGATCCAGACCATATTCAAGAAATAAAAAGCAAAAGTACAGTTACCTTTATTCAAGTTTGTATGATTTTGCAACCAAATTAACAGAATATCAACACCAGCTTACACTACAACGTTGCAACCACTGTCTGCAAACAGAATTGTCCCATAGGGGATAAATAAAGTCGTCTGTACAGTATCTGAATCTATAAAAGTTTCCACCTCACAGAAGTTAAGGTAATAACAGTTAATATAGAAGTCAGATATGTTTGAGGCACATTATAGCCTACAATTGTCTTATCTTGGTTTTACTTTTAAATATGTTTAAAAGAAAAAAAAAAAAGTTCTGCTTGTTAAATCTTACAGTAAGTGTTTCACGCTTTGTGGGTTTCATTGTGTTTTGGTTTGGGCTTCATCTTTTAGTTTCTTGTATTAAGGTAATGTCCTGTTACTTTCTCCTAGATTGGTTAGGTCACTATTAGTTTAACTACTGTATGATCTTTGCTTTTCTTTTATTTAGTGTTGAGTTAGTGCTTGACCCCTTTTCCATATCATTTATCGTAGCCTGTCTCTACATTATAGGCTCTCTCAGTTGTTACTTGTCATTATCTCTAAATGTTTTCACTTTTCAATTACCATCTGTTCTCTACTCACCTTTCAGAGCAGTTATATCTCACACAGGCTTCACCCTCTACTGGACTCTATGGGTACAACTCTCCTCCAATCCCGTACACGTGATGGCCCACTGAAATTTTCATGCACGTAGCCGGCCCGTGGGGCGTGTCTACCCCTTTTCCCCCTTAGCGGGTATAAAAGCAGGTGCATTGCCAGTTGCCCTCATTCCTCTTCTTTCAGCGTCAGCGAGTACCCACTGACACACCATCTCCTAAGATGGAGTCGCAGAATTAAATCCAAGAATTACATCATCTCTGCTTCGAGTGTCTCGGGAGAAAGCACGCCATCACTGGACTGGATCAGCGCCCAGCCAGCCCGAGCTGCCGAGACATGCCCAGTATCCGCCGCACAGAGCCAACTACTTCTCCTCCATGGAGGAGGAGGTTGCCACTCCAGCGCTCACCACCTCCACTCCGCCTGAGACAGCATCGGCTAACAGACCTGCTCAGCTTGTGCTGCAGGCTCGCCGCCTTATCGAGACGAAGGGAAAACTCTCTCTCACAGACGGCTCGATGGTGTTAGGCGCTGCTTCTATCAGACTCAACTTCCTGAAACTCATGTCTACTGCAGCGGAGTGTGTCAGGCTTCCCCTGCCCCCCTCCCACTGACCCTGAAGCCAGTGAGCTAGCTCCACTAAGGTTTTTACGGCCCAGCTCAACTACCCTGACCTATTTTCGTCTCCCCAGCGCTTCCCAACGTCTGGCAGTGCGTGAAGGCATCATGGCCGGAGCCGCTGAAGAGAGTCACAGGGGTGACATCTTTCCTGTGTGTGCAGGGCCAAACGGAGACTGTGTTTCCCGGTGTGCCCCCGCTCGAAGACGCTTTGGCTGCGCTCCTCATCCCACAATCAGCTGGCTGGTCAGGGTTCAGAAAACCACTGCCACCACTGCTGCAGGATAAGGATGCGGTGCGCAGATAGCAGCAGCTAATAATGGGTGTGCTACTGTAGGCGTAGCAGTGGCGGCTTCTCTCCCCCACGACGCCTCCCCCAATGGGGGGGTGGGGGGTGTACAGGTGGTCACAGTTGAGACTCCTGCGAGGTTAGGCCACAACTTCACCCAGCCTAGCCAGATGCAGCTAACTGGGCTGAAGTTGGACCCATCGCCACGCCATATGAGGCTAAGATTAATAAAGTGGTGACTGGGTTTTGGTACCTAATCGGTAGATGGCGTGGTCAGTGTGCAGAGCCTCTGCCGCGGCAGGGAATATATTCTGTATATGGGGTTTGCCTACTGTACCCATAGAGTCCAGTAGAGGACAAAGCCTGTGTGAGATATAACGAAGGTTATAATATTGTAACCCTGGTTATATCAACACAGGCGGAGCCTTCTACACAGGACCCTGCCACTCTTTCGCCCTATGCTGAAGCTTGGTGGAATGATGGCAGCTGGTGGTGTACCTGCCTTTATAGGTAGACGCCCTACTGGCCGGTTACGTACATGAAAATTTCAGTTGTACCCATAGAGTCCAGTAGAGGGCTCTGCCTGTGTTAATATACTGTAACTAGGATTACAAAATCGTAACCTTCGATTCTTGCCACTGCTCCCAGTTTTTCTTCTTTATTACTCAGTGCTTTCCTCCACCATAGCCTTAGATGACTCCATTCATAAATTCTTTGTTTCCACTTGCATCTTTGTCAGAGCAAATGCCCATCTTTTCTTTTTGCATGTGTTTTTGTAGCATTTTTATAATGTGGATCTTTTAGCATATGTTTTCCCATTAGTGCATGTATGTGTTGAGTATAATGGTGCAATACTGGTATGTACAGTCATCCTCAAAATTATTCATACACTCAAATTAAAGAAGGGGAAAAAATCAGCTGTCAGTGAAATAAGATGAAATTGTCAAAAGTAATAATAAATAGAAAACATTCTATAAAAATCATGACATTGATTTTGAATTGTAGTTTGAAAGAAATACTAAAAAAAAACATAATAAAACAAGTAAACAAGCATGATAGGGCTCTGAAGCTAAAACTTTGTTGAGCAATACTTTGAGGCAATCACTGCAATCAGGTGTTTTATAATTTTGTAAATTTTTATTAATTATTAGTTTCTTTAATTTCTTGTTATTTGAATTACTATTGTGAATTTAGCCTTTTCTTTTCTTTAATTTCTTTAATCACTCTATACTTTGTATGAAAAATGTTGTCATTGTGGCTGTCAAGGCATTTATAGATAGATAGATAGATAGATAGATAGATAGATAGATAGATAGATAGATAGATAGATAGATAGATAGATAGATAGATAGATAGATAGATAGATAGATAGATAGATAGATAGATAGATAGATAGATAGATAGATAGATAGATAGATAGATAGATAGATAGATAGATAGATAGATAGATAGATAGATAGATAATAATAATAATAATAATAATACTTTATTGATCCTCGAGGGGAAATTCATGCTCCAGTACAACCCGTCCAAGACAAACAGACAACATATGAACACAAACAGGATCAGGCAGACTGAGGCCACGCAGCCACTCAAGGCGCACCTTTGCAGATATGGAAAACGATAACATGAGGACAGATGGGTAGGTGGGAAAAAAAGAGGTATCCAAACTCTACACCAACACAGGTAGAGAATTGGGATACAAAAATCCCCACACCTTACAAGAAAGCACGTATTCAAACAATCACAACATCATACGGCGAGGCAGTGAATCAAGGAAGTGTTGTGGGTCTGTGTGTATGTGTGTGTATGTGTAAGCGGGCAGAGAGGTCACTTCAGTTCAGTCATTAGATGGTATTTTTTCTGAGGCAGTCGCTCCGTACCCGGGAAGGGAGGAGGGTGGGGGAGGGGAGCAAAGCATCACTCCACAGCCCCATCCAGGGCAAAGTTGATAAGAACAGCCCAAGGCCGCTCTCGGGGAGCCAAACTAAGATAAGAGAGATTGTTTTAATTTCGGGAAGAGCATGTTGAGTCTTCCTTACAGTCCTTCAGCAGGTCTCACACTGGCATTCCAGATCGTCCAAATCATGTTTGTTGCCCCGCAATCCGAGTCCACCAACTTCTCCACAATGGTACCCACATCCTTCATGCTGTCAGACATCATCCCCAGTTTACCCTACAGGGCATCCGGCCTGCAATTCAACCTGCACAAAGTTTGAGTCTGAGTGTTGATGGCTCAGAGTGACAGCTTGAACGGCAGCCTGCCAATAGCTGCCGTCAGCTTCCGAATTTCCCGATAAATCAGGTACCCAACAGCTCTAATCAGCAGGAACCCAGTTATCATAAATCTAAATGTGTTCAGGTCCTCAATGTCTTCCACAGAGAGAACAGCAAGGTACAAAATCCTCCCGTTCTTCCAAGAATCCATTGTATACCCGGCAGGGTGAGTCCCCTCTGGACAAGTTGCTGCCCCTTGTCTCAACTTGTCTCTGGGTCGAAAAAATCTTGTCAATTGTGTGGAGAGACCCGCCGACCAGATCCATGGTTGAAGTTTTAGGATTTAGGAGGAAAATGCAGAGAGATGCTGAGACCAAGAAAAATTTCCCCATGTGAGACAATAAAGTATTTTGAATTGAATTGAATTGAATTGAATTGAATTGAATGACTTGTGAGGCTCCACAGGGATCCATTTTGGGGCCACTGCTGCCTCTTAATCAAATAAAATAAAACTGAAAAATATAGCAGTGACATGCACCAGAGACAGCTGGATGTCTGAGCCACTAACATTGCCCAGCTTCATAATTGAATACATATCTTTTCAGGGCCACTTAATAGATGTAAGTCTGACTTTTTTTTTCTGTGGACCATAAAATGAAATACCCAGTGTAAGTTCCCACTTTGAATTCTTTGTTAGATCTACAAGTGAAGCAAGAAATAAATGTGATATTCTGTACTCAGATTTAAATATAATAGCCACATCAAATCAGTCATCTCTTCTGCTTTTTGCCATTTAGTAAACATTGCTAGAGTCGGAAAATTATTGTTAAAGTCAGACCTTGAGAGGTCTTTATGTACAGAAGACTATAACTGTCATGGCCTCTTTATAGGCTTTTCAGAACAAGGTGTCTGACAAATTTATTGTACAGTATTCAGAATGTTGCTACTGCAAGAGTCTTTATTAAAACTACAAGACATTACCTCAGCTCTTCAAGAACTGCACAGGCAGCCTGTCATTCAGAGAGCTAATGACAGGGGTTTTCGGATTAGGTGAGTGATTGCATTATCAAATACTGCAGAAACAACAGCTTTACTTGATTGAGAATGAATTGAACAGTAGAGACGATCTTACTTATTCTATAATTTATACTCTTAATACAAAATAAACTGCACTGCAGCTGCAATGCAGCAACTTCATCCAGTGGAAACAAGAGGTAATGCAAAGTTTGATCATGTAAAGAACACCTTTGCTATGTGGTTACTTATACTGAGTTGAGCTGTCACTGGTGTAAGGATTAACAGTCTCTCAATTTAGTTTTTAATGCATGAATGAGTCCATTTTGTGTAAGAATTTTCACTTTGTGGTAATATACTCCCCCCCCCCCCATAATGCCACTCCTCCCATTCTTTTTCTCATCTTTTATATAATATTCAATGTACATGCTGTGAATCAATTTAAATAGCTATAACCTCTTTTCTATGATAGCACATCAAAGCAATCTAAAGTTATAGGCAGGCACCTGTAGAGGAGGCCATTTTTCACCGAGCTCACTCTCAAGCTCGGTCAGCTTACAATCATTAATATGATAGTGGTCTGAGACTCCAAAAAGCTTTGAGCAGCCTTGAAGAAAATCCAATTATGATCTTTGATTCCTCTCCAGAAACAGATTACCTATCTTGCTAATGACATTTTCCTTCCCATTCATGCCCTCTCTAAATGCGACGACTGAGACTGTGTGGGTGTTCCAAATGTGCAGGGATGATGATAATCTATTCCTTACAGGTCTATCAGACGGACGGCTCGCATTATGTATAAATGCTTTTCTTGAGATTCCCAGCTGCATGAGATGAACTTCATAAGGATTATTTGAGCCTTTCCATATATTAAATGAGGGCAAGAGGGGAAAGAGGATTTTTTTCTGTCTTTGGAAGGACTTTAATTCAAATGAAATGAGGGCAGACTGACATCCAGACAGACTTTTATTTAAAACTACTTTGCCTGTCATCAGCTGTAGCAGATGGAGCAAAGTCTGTCAGTTCCACAGAGGTCTCTAGAGATACTTTTTTTTTTTAAACTCAAGAAATACTTTATGCAATACAAATATGTCTAATATGATGAGGTCATTGCAACTAAGCCAAACTGCAACAGCTTTTCTAACTAGAACCACAGTTGTCTCAATTGTTAAACTTTTTTCTTTTTTTTTCCATGTAGAAAAATGTTACTGTAAGTGCCTTGATAATTTTATTATCCTGTTAATGACTGTTAAGCTTGCTGTTATTCCAAATTTTAAAACCCTAGAGGTTAACACATCCATAATTAGACCCATAATTAGAAAGTTGTCCTCCCTGATCAAATTGAACTCAAGCATTGTTAAAGTAGTTTGAAATCACAGGAAGCACATGACTAGGGTATATACTTACATCATCTTTTATACACTTGCTTTTATAATAGTAAGGACTCCTGTATGTAGGAGATTTGAATACTGAGGAGAAAATCCTTACAAATACTAAATCTGCAGGATTTCTTATTAAAGTTTTCCTTTATTCTTGGGGAATATCATGTCTTGTCAAATGTAGCTGGAGGAGAGCATGCTATTTGCTAAGTAGCACACCAAAGTATATCTACGCACCTGCACATATATTCCTGCCAGTATACCTCTGATGCCATCTCCAAAGCTCTGGCATCATTATGAGCACATTGGCTCTCCGGTGGAGTGTTTGCTGCCAACCATTAGAGCCCCACACCTGAGGCTAAGTGAGCAGCAGCCACACAGGTCCCAAAAGAACCAGCTCAGCTCTTCCATGTGGTGGTTGTCCATATTTTTTTATTATTCTATTCTGGCGACTTAAAATGTGCACATTTGCTTTGGTAGGTCATAGCACATCTACATGAATTTGTTAATGTAGTGCACACCTCTCCTGAGTTCTTACAGTGAGCGTCAGCAGCATTTATTTGAAGCATTTTATTTCTAAGAGGCAGCATTGATTCAGGAATCTATTTTTCTAAGAATGAAGTGAACACAAAGGCAGGAAAATTGAAGATTCGATGGAGAAGCAGACCAATGGTCAGATGGATAGGTGGACAGGTTGACAGGCAGAGGGCATAGTTAACTCCTCTTTTCATCCTGTTCTGAATGATCAGAATCTTCATTGGAATTCGGCAACATACACGGCCGGGTAGTTAGCATGTCTCCAAGGTTAACATTTTTAATGCAAGACTGAGGGATTCAGAGAAGTGTTCCTTTGAAGTTTCTTGTTGGAGTCAGAAGGGAGGCTGCGAGGCTGTTGAAGACTGTCTGCGATATTGACATTAAAACCCAACACATAGAATGATGCCAATTGAAATTTCATAGTGTTCCCTTCGGGAAGCTGGGGAGCTGGGCAAGCCCGTGTGAGATGAATAATGAAACTTCCCTCACTTTACTCATTTTTATTTAATGTGGAACTCTCCTGTGTTGCACCCTGAAGCTTCACAAAAGCAGGTACACACATAATTCAGGCATAAAGTCAAAAGAAGAGTCACTTTCGTGTTTCATACAAGCACAAAATTTGGCATGAAGGTAAAATGATTATGATTAGTCTTTGGTTATGGATTTGTGAATCACTGCAGGCCTCCACATATTATTTGCCATTATATATAAAATGTGTAGGGTTAGGGTTAGGGTCTACTCCATTTACTGCCCGGGCGACTGAGTGACGAGTCGGGTGGGCGGAGTTTAGACCCAAATCCGCTCAGAAACCGACAGCGTGCTGTTACAACACCACACATCCCCGGGCGCTTTAAGTAGCAGCCCACTGCTCTCTGGCACTAATGTACAGAGATGGGTAAAAATACAGAGCCCTAATTTCCCCTCGGGGATGTGAACAGTATATCAGAATAATCAGAATCAGAATACATGACGTGCGGACTTTACTGAAGTTCAGTGACCATAATACTTAAGATAACCACAAATCAAAATAACTCCTCAAATAACTCAGGCCTAAATTATGGTCTGTTCAGCTGATCTAAGCAGCAAATTCATGTCCCAACACAACCTTCTTTAGACTGGATTGTCCCTTTTTAAGACACCTCTAACAGTCACTGTTGCACTTAACAGAATACAGCCTGAAACAGATGGATGCAAACTTATTACTTTATTATCAAGTTTGATTCATTATGACAGTATTATTTAATATTATTACTGTTACGACCCAGATCTCTAGGGGTGAAGGGCCGTCAACATAATTTTAAGGAAACAAAGGAATGTAAAAAACAAAGCCATTTATTTTACAATAAAATCAAAACTACACAAATAAACCAAGTTTAACATAACGATCTAACCCAATGGCCTCAAAAAAATACCATACAAAAACATAACACAAAAGGACTACTTAACCATAACTAAATATCAAACTAAACCAAAAGGAGACCAAACAAAAGAGCAGCACATCAGCCCAGAAGGCTGATGGGAGGGGACCACTGCTAATGCAGCCTGCTCAAGGATCCCCCTCCAAGGTGGAATTGTCCGGAGTGGAGTTTTATACTGCAGGTGAGGGTGATGACCAGTTGAGTGACAGGTTCAGGAGCCAACCAGAGATGGAGGAGGGAACTGTTGTCCAATCAGGAGGGAAGATGAGTAGATGGCAGGTAATGGGTAACAGGTGCAGATGGTTGGATGGTGATGAGCTGGTGGTTGGCTGAACACTGAAATACTGGAAGAAACTCATGCAATTGCTAGGCCACAGCCTGGTACGTAACAATTACTATCACTATTATTATTATTATCAACTTCACTTTGAATTATCTATTCAAGCACTAAGTAGAGAGTGAAGAGTCTGAATTGATAAATTGATAAATTCAGAAATGACCAATTTATTAAATAATTTTTTTTCTAGTTCCTGTTGTTTAGATTGTGCTGTAACTTCTTATCAGTTTGCGTTTAACATAAAACCGTATCATAGAAATAACCTGCCTGAAGATATATATGTGTGCGAAACAGTTTCATATTTTGGCCGGTGAAAAAAATACTTGACCGGTGGATTTTTTCATTGACCGACCAACTTGGCCGGTGAATTGAAAAGTTTATTTCGGACACTGTGAGTATGTATTTACATGGATGTATACATACATACATGCATACATGTATGTATGTACGTATATATACATAAATTAAATAAAACAACAGTCAGTCTGGCGCCTCAGAATAACAGGCATTGTTCATTTAAAAAGTTTTTTTCTTTCCTCTTCACAACTCCTACTTCAGCAAGGCAAAGAAACTGCATCAAAATGCGCCTTTACTTTTAAATAAGCAAAATTTGTGTTTGTGCATGCGCTATACATTCAAACTTACTCATATACATTTAACCCTATATTTTAGTCAACTGAATCGACTGTATTTTAGTTGACTATATTATTATATTTTTGTCGACTAAAACTAGACTAAAACTAATTGATTTAAGATGACGAAATTGTGACTAAAACTAAACATTTTAGACAACAGACTATAACAAAAACTAAATCAAAATTTGCTGTCAAAATTAAAACTGTTCCTCAGTTCATTATATTCATGGATGTATTTGCCTCAACTTTAAACTTTTGCCCATTTGTATTTAATTTTAGTAAGGCATAGCTGTGTTAATGCATGTAAGACCATTATGATATGATGAAAAGAAAGAAAATAGTTTTATTAACATCATTCAAATTGAGTTCTGATGATAATTTACAGATTTAAAATGATCCTGTGTTCAGTTCTTACAGTAAAAAGCAGCTGGTTTCAATTCTGAATTAATTCAAATGGTTGCTATTCTTACAAATGGCCTCAGATGGTTTTCCTCTTTTTCTTGTTAATAAGCATTTCCATCCATTATGACTTTGCTCCATCATCTTATGACTGGCTTCATCTTGAAATATTTATTTAAACATCAGCTTTATTATAAAACTTCGATATGTCAGATAACATACTTTTTCAGTCTTTGACAGAGCGTATAGATTCACCTGAGCTACCTTCATTGTTATCCAGGATCTGTTAAGAAGCCAAAGTGTTGCACTGTTTGATATGATTTAGAAGTTCCCAGCAAATGTACAAAACCTGCACACCTGATCAACTTACAGGAAGTTTATATTTTATATACTTAACATTTCTTTTAATTTTCTTCTACTCTTTCTGCTCCTACTGCAGTAAATGGGCTAGCTTGTATGAAAATGTCTACTTTCTGCACTGTATTTTACTCACTCTTACTACTTCGTATTAAAAGCATTGTTGCTTTTAGAACACAGGTCTTCAGTTTAAAATCAGAAAATACTTTAATATAAGGTTTGCTTACAGCTCTGCAGTGTAGGGACTCAAGCTGCTTGTACAGACGAGAGTCAGAAGAGCTGTGAAGCGGTCATGTCTGTGGTTGGTTGTTGATGAGGGAGTTTGCCTGTGGGAAGAAGTAGCTGTGCCTTGATGTTCTGATGTTCAGAGACCTGATGCTCTGGCCAGAGGGCAGCAAGTCAAAAAGGTGGTGACCTGGACCAGAGGAGTCTAAAATGATTTGACCAACCTTTTTCGGATCCAACAATGCAGACAGAAAAGCATCAATGATCTTCTCAGCAGTCTGGACTTGTCCTTGTTCTCAGGTTTGATTTGGTTGTCGAACCAAACCAGACAGTTGTAGAAGTGCACAAGACCAGCTTTGTGACTGAATAAAACTGGGTTAGCAACCTCTGATGTGCTGCTGTGCCTCACTTTAGCAACTGAGTCTATGTTGTTCTCTAAAAGATGGTATAGGTACTCAGTAACCTAAATGACTCCAAAGCTGCCATAGTGCTATCCCAAATGGTACAGAAATCCTCCAGAAGTCCCCTATCATCTCCACAGTTTTCAGCATGTTCAGCTTCAGATTGTTGTGACTGACAAGAGCCAGCAGCTCAAGCACCTTTCTACATGCAGCCTGTCTCCATCCTGAATGAGGCAGACAAAGTGATGTTGTCTGCAAACTTCCAGAGCTTCACTGAGGGGTGTGAGAAGGTGTAGCTGTTAGTATAGTGGGAGGACAGTGGGAAAAAATACAACCCTGGGGAGCACTGATAGTTTGGGTGCTGGATGTGAAGTTGCCCAATTTTACAAGCTGTTGCCTGTCAGGAGGCTGGTGACCCATTAAAAAGTTGAAGATGTACTTTAAGTCTTTAGCTGCAGCACAAGACTAATATCCAGCTTCTGGGGTCAGGGGTAAAAAGAAAAGTTGTGCAATGTCACAGCTAAAACTATGTGTATGTGCAACAACCCAGTCTCACTCCAAAACGTGACAGTCCTACGTTGGTCCACAGCACATTACATACCTATTACACAATTTGGCCTCTGAAATTGTAGGTTGACTAAGTTTCATCTTCCCATTCATTTCTGTAGGTCACAAGACTGCAATAAAAATCCTTTTTATTCTTATAAAAGAAAATAAAAAGACTTCCAGGGGAGGCTGAAGCAGACTTTCATGCAAAACCCAATGTGGCATGAAAATGTCTTGCTGATTCTGATGTCGAAGTAGGTCTGGGAAAGCCCATGGGATAATGTGCCCCCCCCCCCCAGACACACACACACACACACACACACACACACGTCACTTCTGGGATTCCCTACGACTGAAATGGACGTGTCGATGGCGAATTAAATAAAGATATCTCCACTCCTGGAACAAAACGTCACCTATTAAAAACTCTTTGAGAGCTGTTTCTGATGTGTGTGTCTCTTCTCTATATCTTATATTTCACTTTTATTCAGCAGCCACTTCTTACTATCAGGGATGTGGGTGACACCACTGTTTACTTCTGGACGGTGAAATACACGCACGTACACAAAAAAACAGAGAGAAAGATAAAAACTTTCATAGCCTACCACTGTTTGATTGTTGAAATTACGATGGAGATATCACAAAACATTATTTCAGCATTAGAAAACGCAACTTGTGGTTTCATATGTTCCAGAAACAGGAAAGTCATGCAGACAACCGGCTCCGCCAATTATATTGGTATAATTTCCTACGTGGCTGGACCAGAAATAAGTGTTGAAACATCATTATCATCCGCGTATTTCACGTACTTCTGTGAGATCGAGTTGTGTTTAGGCCTGATTACAAGAACAACGCCTTATTCCAGTATATTGTTAAAAGCGTTGCAACCACCGAAGTGAAAAAGGGAAAAAATGTAGTATTCCAACAATTCTGTTGAGAGACTGGACAGAATGTACATCAAAACGAAAAACTATGGATTGTATACATAAACTGATGGATAATGTGAAAATAAAGTGTAAATTTCTCACTAGAAAAGTGATCAAAACAATGGTAGAGTCATCTATCTTAAAATATAGCAATTTCCACCTGAAACTGAAGAGATATCCATCATGTTCTCTTGGGAAAAACTCTGCAGTCACATGACCTACAGAAATGAATGGGAAGATGAAACAGTCAATCTACAATTTCAGAGGCCAAATTGTGAAATAGGTACGTATTGTGCTGTGGACCAACGTAGGACTGTCACGTTTTGGAGTGAGACTGGGTTGAAGTGCCAAGACAGAGATATGCATGGATTGTTTTTTGTCAGATAAATAAAGCTGTGCACATTGATAGTTCTTTTCATTGTACATTTATATCATCATGAACTTGAATGTGTGCAATCAAAAACATGATAAAAACAGCTGGATGTAAAACATCCAGTAGATGCAATCAACCCTGGAACTTCAGAGCAGGGGACCCTGCAGAGATGAAAAATATATGGAAAGAAAATAAGAGGCAAAAAGCCCATCAACCCAAACAAAGCAGCATCAAAAATGATGGACCCAGTCTATCACATAGCTCAAGTGCAATGTCCCTTTAAAGTGGTACAAAGCCTTGAAAACTACTGTAAAATAATCTCTTGATGTTCTCTTCTTTTAATGTCATGAGCCAGAATTTTACTTTTTAAAATTTTTTTCAGTTATTCTTCTTCATACAAGATTTTGCATAGTGTAGGAGAGATTAGGAGTTATCATTAATGCATATGGTCCATGATAAAAATAGCTATCCATACAAACTACCACATCTGTTTTTCAATATCTGTGAAGAAGACTTAAGGATTTTGTGCACTCAGGTGGTGAAACTAAGACACATCCAGACTTGAAACATCTGCTGTTGGTCAAAAACACCTGCTCTCCTCTCATCCTTCCCTTGATGCCTGAGTCATCTAACAATGTCGTAGTTCAACCTCCAAGGACTGCATGGTCAACCCTGAATCACAGCGCACCTGCTGAAAGGTTAACAATCTAATCAAAGGGCATTATTTGGTTTTGGCAATAGCCGAGTGCTGGAGAGTTTAGGGAAAAAAAAAAGAAAGCAAGGGGGGAAAGAATAAAAGAATGTGAGAAAATATCACACTGTATTGGATTTGTTTTAAGTAAACCAGTATACAACGGTCCTCCTTTCTTAGGATTGATGAACAGTGGAGCTTGAAGCTTTCTAATTTTCCTTTTTTATGAAATCGTGACATCACGGCTGTTTTCGGCTCACAATATGACACTATCTCAAGTGTTTGACGCTCATCAAGGTGTTGTTACCAGATGATAATTACAGACTTTATTTAGCTTGTTTGTGTTACATGCCACTTTCAAAACTTGATAAAAACTATGCAGGCCAACGACTGTGGGAACTGATCATACTCTTGATAATCATAATTTATTGAGCCACTGTACATTTATACCTGCACAAATATGACCAATGCTGATTAACATAAAAAAACAACGTATTCTTGAAGAAAGTCTTTTTTTATTTTTACCTCAGTGAGTGAAGATATGAAGAGTTCATTTGCTAAGTCAGACAAAAACAATTTAGAAAAAACTGAATTAACTGCTGTTGCAAGTAAACTATTCATTTACTTTTTGAATATTTTCACCAAATCAAGCTCACGTGAAGTAGAGGGTTTTTCATGATGTAAAATAGAGAGGAGGTTTGTACCGAACAGCGACGAAAAGCAGTTAACTCCGTTTTTCCACAGTGGTGTTTGTCTGTTTTTGTTTTGTAAATGAACTCTTCATATGTTTAGAGAATATGGTAAAGAATGACAAGGATGGATTTTTAACCTGAAAGCACAGAGTTGGGTTCATATTGTTTTAGACTTGAATTACAGCTAGTGGGAAATTTTTACATGTAGAAGGAATAGATTATATGAAAAGCCAAAATATTCTGGCAGAAAACATAGCATCATGAAATAAATCAAAAGATAAATAAATAAAATGAGGAAGATGGTATCTTCAGCATAATAATCCTAAATGAGCCTGGGAATTCACAGTGGACTGTCTTAGAAACCACAAGATAAATGTCTTAACAGTTGTTCTCACAGACTTGACACTGTATTAGAAATATGTGGCTATTTGCCTTATTCTTCATACCAAAACTAGGGTAAAATAGTAGTCTTGCTTTAGTATAAAACAGGTACATCAGATATTTTTTTAAAAAATTACCGAGTCATTTTTTCTTTTCCTAGCTATTTAAAGTGACAGTGAAGTTTGACTAAGCAAAAGGCTCTAACTTTTGCTAAATCTTGTGTCACTTTTCATTTCAGCTCCTATAAAGAATAGTGGTTACCTCACTTTTAGGAATAACTGTCATTAATCTTTTTGTTCATGAGGTTTCCTCACTTTTTAAAACTCGCTGAGAGTGAAAATGATCCACCTGTGAGACTGCAGATTCACTGAGTCATGTTAATTAGCAATTACATCCACAATCACCCACGTTAATTCACTTAGGGGGAGGTCAGTGTAATTCACTCTCATTTTTCAGAAACTACAACTGGCACAAAATTAATGCACCTAAAATAATCAGTAACAAGAAGCAGTCTTCCATTTATTGGGGCAGTCAAAGACACAGTTACCTCGGTTCTGTTTTATCCAATTATTCATACTATCACATTTGCTGTAACTCTCATGGGTTAATTCAATGTGTGGACAGTCCCCTGTCAAGAGCTCACCAGATTCTCATTTCTTCTCAAATCATATCTCCCAAGATAAAATGGAATTAGATTAATTATTATTCGACATCTAACAAAACATTTATATACAAATCATGAACTAAAAGATCCTAGACTGTCACCCCGAATTAGTTGATTCTACTTGCGAATCACGGGGAAACCCATTGCCTTAAACCATTTTAGTTTTTACACACACTGAAACTAAATACTGAATGTTAAGTACAGTATTGCTAACATGGAGCGTTCATTTCTTACACAGGCTGAAACCAAACATGTTGAGTATTATTAATTATTAATATTTATTTCTTACACTCAGTGAAACTAAATATGTTGAGCATCTGCAGTGTCTGGAATTTTATGCAGGACGGGTCAGGACAAATTCAAGTGGATCTCTCATTGTCATTTAGTTTTGACACAAGTTTTCACATCCTGTTGTGCAAGTTGTTTTATTTCTATGATTTAATATTATTTAGCTGATTTGTTTATTCAGAAGTGTTCCTCCTTCCACTGTGTATTTATGCTATTAAGCTACATTGCCCGGCCAAAAAAAACGTCGCCAACAAAAAAAAGGTCAAACATTTAACATTTCGTTGGACCGCCTTTAGCTTTGATTGCGGCAGCATTCGCTGTGTTTCCAGAAGCTTCTGCAATGTCACCAGATTTATTTGCATCCTGTTGCATCAATTTTTCACCAAGATCTTGATGATGATTGTAAAGTCTGACCACAGCACATCCCAAAGATTCTCAATGGGGTTCAGGTCTGGACTCTGTGGTGGCCAATCCATGTGTGAAAATGATGTCTGATGATCCCTGAACCATCTTTCACAATCTGAGCCCGATAAATTCTGGCCCGGTCATCTTGGAATATGGCCGTGCCATCAGGAAAGAAACATCCATTGATGGAATAACCTGGTCATTCAGTATATTCAGGTATCAGCTGACCTTATTATCTGAGCTCATACTGTTGCTGAACCTGGACCTGAGCAACTGCAGCAACCCCAGATCATCTCACTGCCCCCACAGGCTCATACAGTAGCACTAGGCATGATGCTGCATCACTTCATCTGCCTTTCACGGTCACATTTCTTCCTGGAAGACGATGGTCCACTATCCTTCCAGTTTTTCATAATGCATTGGACTGTTCTGAACCCAGTTTTAGTAGTTTCTGCATCTCCTTAGATGTTTTCACCTCTTGATGCCAATGATTTGACCCTTCTCAGACAGACTAACATCTTTTCCAAGACCACGGATGTGTCTTTCCACATGGTTGTTTGGGAAATGAGAAGCAACTCATTGCACCAGTTGGGGTGAAATAACTTGTTGCCAGCTGAAAGATAATCTCCCATGCAGTAATTATCTAATAGGAGGCTCGTACCTATTTGCTTAGTTAAATCCAGGTGGCGACTTTTTTTTTGGCCAGGCAGTGTAGCTTACCTGTTACATGCCAGTTACTGTAACTGTTAGCCTTGAACACATATGCATATTCAGTCCTAACTGTGAGAGATTTATTCGTAATAATTAACACCTTGAATGTGTTTATTTGCCAAATGAATGTTCCTCATGACTTTGTATCTCTGTGTTTATAGACCACACACTTCTATCCAGGCATTCACCTTTTAGCCCTGGAACTAGCCCTGGAATTTCTTACCTGTAAGGCTGTCGTTTGTTGCATTACTGTGCTGTTGTGATTAAGGGTAGGGTCACATGGACACTTTTGTCACAATTAAAACGTTATCAAGTCCAGGAAAGGAATTAGATCCATATTTTTTGCACCATGCGACCGTGCCAAAGTCCGGAGCAGTTGTCAGAACGAAACGATTGGAAGAAGCCGTCTGCACGATTGGGAAGTCCGGATCTCTGGCAGCCAGAGCTCCCTGCCAATGCTTTTCCTGAAGTAGACATCCCTTATGCCCACCTAGTAATGAGACACACAGGACATGTTTCTTGAAACTTCATGCTGGCTGTCTCTCAGTCAGCATGCTCGATGCATGTATGTACATAGATTGTCTATCAGTGACAGACATCACACTCTAACAGGTGGTGACGCCACCAGCTGGACTGGAGTTTTGCCATATCTTTCTACTTGTGTCACAGCGTGATGACGACCGTTTTTGTCCTCAAAACGCTTCAGAAAACACCCATGAGACCGCGCAGAGTTGTCGGACCCCTGCTGCGAGAATCCAGATCGTTCAAGTTGAGTATATTTGAGAAACCCTATGAGACCGTGCCCTAAGAGTAAAGATAGTTAACTGTACAAGCGAGTCCTGTGTGTTCTGACTGACACCCCATGGTAAATATCAAACCTCCTTACCAACACCTAAACAGTCTTATATCAACATCACCCAAATAGGTCAAATTTTTTGTAATTTTTCCATAAAACTCCATACAAATGGCCCGAGTGTTTGGTAAAAAAAAAAAATGACAAGAAAGGATCTTAATGAGTTCTATCGTGTTTTGAAAGTTGATCCGGATCCAGAGGAAATTCCGGATACTATGATCCAGAACACAAAAGTAAGGGAGTCGAGCAGCTTGGCGGAGGTCTGCACTCTCCAAGTGCTTTTCTAGTGTTTACACTGCCATGCTGACAGGAAAATATTTTTCAATATGAGTGGCACGGCTTTGCATTTACTCCATCGGAGTTTACGTCTAATTATAAATCAGAAGATGCTTTTCATTACATGAGGATAGAGTAAAGGGAGTAGAGGCAGGAATTGTGAAAGAATAAACATGCATGTCCAGTGTTTTAATGCTAATGGGTGAGGATGGCTAATGGGGATTCTTATATTTGATATATTTAGATTTTTCATATTTCTAAATTGTAGTTTGTTATATTTTATTAAATGCACCTTGGGGTCGAGTGAAATGTAATTTCATCTGTGCTGTATGTCCAGCATGTGGCATACTTGACAAATAAAGTTTATGATTGATTGATTGATTGATGAAGCTGTGGTTGCGTAGCCCTTCTGGTAGCTAATCAGAAGTGCTGTTCATTTGGCATTTGATAGAGAGGTTAATGATGTCTAATGAGTCAGTATACAGACCTGAAATACAGATTACAGCAGCATGTTGTTTTTAGGCAGGCACTCGGTGGCCACCTTGTTATCTCTAGTGAGAGAATTGGACGAGGCAGCAAAATGATCACAGCGGTGTTGCTGAAGGTTACACGTTTATTACAAGATAACTTAGTGATAAACCGTAATGAACTGTGTGAATCAGACTCCGCTTCTGTGTCCGGCGGTCAAGTTTATCTTCAGCTGTCTTCTCCTCCAAGCGTGTCCAGTCTTCCCTTCCAGTCTCTTCCTGATTCCTTGTTTTAAGGACCCCTTAAAGCCCAGCCTCCTGTACTGTGTAGTCCCTCCCTGTGGTCCTGCACTGAGAAATGCCCCAAATGAACTACAGAAACCATCAGCGCTTGGAGTCTGCTCAAGACACGTCTGCATTAAAGTGATCTTCCATTGTTTACAATTCCTAAGCAGCTATCAAATGCCACGTCTAGTTAAACTGTCTGTAGGACACTGTAATCTACTCTCATGTCCTTGCCACGTAGTCTTAAACAGTCAGTAAACCACCACAAAGCATTAAAAACCAAACTCTCTGTTGCCTTGAACAGGTTGTGTGCTGCATAATGCGCTGCGATGTGGTGGCCAAATTTCCTGCGCTTTCCTGCGGATGTGGCGTCAGTTGACGCCGCATCTGCATCCCTGACAGTTTTGATACAGGAAGAAGACGGTCACAGTGAATTTAAAAACTGCAAGGGATGGTTATGGATTTTTCTGCCGTCAGCAAACAAACCAGATTAACTGAAAGACCACTAAAAAGTGAAAATACAAAGAAAAAGACTTTGCCAGCGTAGTAACCAACATTATAGCATGCGTTTGTGCGTGCTCCAGTGCTGGCTTGGCTGGTGGCTGCAGTTATCTGCACCAGTCGCGGCACTCGCGGGTATCATTCCTTAATCTTGCCTCTAGTCCCTTTAAATATATTTGACCCGTACCTTGTTGCAGGAATACTTTTCAAAACATTGGTGGCAGTCAAAGCGGAATATAATTATCATAATTATATTATACAATGCATAGTCATAATAAGTTATGGCTATGCATTGCTAAAACACAGCAAACTGCAACTGCATCAAATAGGCTATAACCACTTGTAAGCTTTTATTTCTGCTCCTGGGAAGTCAGACCGTCGTTTCACAAAGTAGTTGTAAATGTTGTGGTGGTAAGGTAGGATAGCAACATGTCCGCATCACACCAGAGCATGCAGAGATGCTTGTCTTTACTTTTTTTTTAAAAAGAAGAAAAAAAATGCCTCTCACTTTTCCCTATTCATCGCTCGGATCAGTACTCAGTGTCTCCAGGTACACTAATGTCGAACTTGTATTTGGTCTCCAAAAAAGTGATATCGGGACATCCCCATATGTTTAATTATAGTAGCTTAATTTTCTGATTGGTTCAGTTGCAACTTAGAGGAGGACTGCACATTGTCAGGGTCAGGGACCTTAAAACAGTTTTAAAACAATTGTGTTGGTGAAATGGAAAAACCACTATGACTTTTCTGTGGTAGCTCCTAACTGAAAAAAGCAATTATGACTGAAAGTAAAAGAAAAAGGCAGCATATCCATCCAACTGTTAAGATAGCCTGTCAAGAGATTACTTGATAAGTAGCCTTGCTTAATCTGCTTAATATGGTCATTTTTTTTAGATTTTAACAATTCATTTCCTCAACAATAGTCAGTGGACACTCCTCCTCCTAAAAGGAAATTCAAGCATGTAGTTTATTCAAAAGCAAGCTGTTCCTTTTCTTCTATTTGTGGAAAACATTGCTTTAAAAAAAATTCTATTTCTTTATTTTCATAACAGTTACAACATAGTTTTTGCATTTTATCAGATGCATGTGCGTAATTGGGTTTTTAACTATAGTCAGCACAATTAGTACCCAGAGTCGCACAGTTGTCATTTGCACACTGTACACATCCTGTGAATTTTTCCATCTGCATTTACAGATAAATAAGAAATCAAATCCATGGACTCTTCTAGTTAAGCCCAGAATTCAATTCCAGTCGACAGATTCAGGGGAGATTTTCTTTGCAACCTGTGCTTTTACCAGACTGTGAACTAGCAACCCTGGACATGGAGTAAATTGCATCAGATGCTATCATCAATCTCTATCTGTTGGCAGCATGTCTCATAAAATCACAAGACCCAAGGAGTTGTAGTTGGCTGGATCATGTTATATCTCAGTCACATAGGTCTTTTCAGAAAGCTTTTTTGACAAACCTTCCATGGCCCTGAGATTTTCAAGTAATCCAAAATCTACAAAAAAAAACTCTTACTAAGTTCAACTGTTGTTTTTTTTGTGTGTGTGTGTGTTTGTTTTTTTCTTTTCGATCACTTTCTCTTCTGTGTTTCAGTTACATTCATAGCCTGATTCTAAGAATGAATGTACTGGTCTGCATTAATTACCCCATACTAAAATTTAACAATCACCATGCACTGACATAAAACGACACGATTCCCAGAAAATTGGTTGTTATGCTCTTTCAGATATTTCTTAAATTGTTTAACTTTTCCGGTTATGAATAAAATAACAATCATAGATTTTAATATGCACAGTAATATTCACTACAAGATCAACTATCCTCATCCTCTTGATCTCAAGACACTAGATTTTTCATTTAACCTAGTATCATTAACATGTCAAATCAAATGGTGTTATTCGTTCACTTTGGTTCATAAATAATTCTTGCATAATTCAAAACAGGTGATTTGAGATATATATATATATTGACATTTGCAAAATATAAACTAAAATTATGTTTATACTGCCCTAATGATGTTGTCATAGTTGATTTTGTTTGATTTATGGACCTTGGGCCTTTTAGTCCTTCTGGTTGCCTTTACACTCAAAAGTATAATTGTTCTTTATGTGCAATTTCACACAGCTATAATAAATTCTCCTCTACTTCTCTATACAGTTTAGAGCTGTCAGGGCTGCAATGAGCTCTACGTTGGGGCACCCAAACAACATCAACAGACGGATGGCTCAACACAGATGGGCCAATTCATTAGGCCAGGACTCTGTGCTTTCCACTCATCTTAAAGGCACTGTACTGATTTAATTCTCTCTAAGAAAAATGCTTTCTACATGGTATTTTATATGGTAGAGGTAATTTAAAAAAAATAAATGAATAAATGACTCATTGATTGCGATATGCATGAGTCCAGGCCTTTTTAGTTTAGGCTTCCAACGCCGTGATGCTTTTCTCTGCCAGTGGGGGTTCTTTTTTCCAATCAGCCACTATCATTCAATAAGGGTGTCCACCGAATTCATGGCAGCTCTTGTTAACAGAACTGCTGGTGATACCTCCGCTGGCTGTCACTCCCATAAAATACGTAATCGTCCTTTAATTGACGATGACACGTTGAACCAATCCAGGGTGCCATTTGTTCCGTTTTTGCAAACACACAGGGCTGTCACACACATATAAACATCAAATTTAACAATAATGAGCAGAAAAAAACACAGGAAATTTTAGAGCCAGCAAAAAACAGCAGGATCTACGCAGGATCCTTCCCCCAGTCCTGTGAGTTCTGCATAGTTGCCTGCGTGTGTTGCTGTCGCGTGCTCCTCACTGCAGCCACGCCTTTTAAAAATTATTCTTGCCTGAATCTCCAGCATGTTCTCAAAAGCAAAAACGCTTGCTACAGAAAATACGTAAGTGGGAATAGGCCCATCCTTGGCTGAACAGCATCAATGGAGATGATGAGGCAAACTGTAAAATCTGTTGGCGAATGTTTTCTGTGGTGCACTGTGGACTGTCTGACATCAGACATCAGCACTATGGCACTTTATTTATTTTTCCTTATTGTATTTTAAATAGGGATTGATGTAATTACAACATGTAGCCTAAAAGCAGCACTTTCTATGCAACAATGTTGCATGAACAATGAGTTCATTGCAAGCATTTCAAGCTTTAAGTGTGACCAATTGTTCTATTGATCACCCCTTTCCTAAAAGCACTGGCACAAAATAAAGCATACCACTGCTGTAGGGGGCCCACCTACAGGTGTCAGCCCGTGGTGGTCATGGCCCTGATGAGCTGTGGTAGGTGTCCCATCATCAATGATGTGATCTTGCTTCGACCTTGAAGAAGATTAACTAAGTAGCCCGCAGATAGCTAGGTCATTTCACTCAACAGGTTCATTTGAACTATTCAGGCAACAAACCTTTCTTGAAAAACCGGGTCACATATTGGACACCTTTTATCTGTCTCTTCTCTTTCTCCTTTCTTTCTGTTCTTTTTTTAAAATCATACTTTGATTTCTTGAGGTGCTGCATTCTTAGGCCACAGATGTTTTTTTTTTTTGTTCGTTTTTTTTTTTTCACATTGCTGCTTATTTACACATTTTCTTGTTCAGTTGTTTTATTCGCTGTCACTCTGTCAAATTAAGTGTGTATGGCAGTAAAAGCCCGGTACCTGCAAACCGCTGCTGACAGACAGAGAGCTGATGTGCCGAGGCAGGTCCTGAGGACCAAACCATTTCTTGCACTGTCACAGGGGTGGGTTGGTTTACTGCTAAAAAAACCAGTGAAAACACAAAGGTAATTAATTTTACTGTTGTGTTTTCTTGTTCTATTTGAAATGTATATAAGTATATTATCTGAAATGAGGGTTTAATCATTTCCATACCTTTTGCCCCCCCCCCCCCCCCCCCCCAATCATGGGCCCTTAGAATCTTCCTAACTCCCTCAATATGGCGCCCCTGTCACAAATCACAGACATGGCCCATTCACATGGGATTAAAATCACAGACAATCTGTAATTATTACAAATTACGTGTGGTCCCTAGGTCATACTTATTTTTGCCTCAAAATTGGTATGCTAGATATTGTGGTAATATTTGTCTTGACAGCTATGATACAAAAGTTGTAGTAGTATCAGCTATAAAGTACTACTTAATGTTCAAATGTAGTTCAACATTACAGAACTTCCATTAATCTAATATGTTTGTTTGTTTGTTTTTTATCTTTTCATTTAATCTCAATCTACTCTGCTTGTGACTGCTCTTAACATTTGTCCAAGCCTTCGCCAGTTTAATGGTGAAACTATTTTCTTCCTTCACACACTAATAATGTATTGCTTTACGAAGAGAGATGTACCGTTTGGGTTTTCATCTTTTGTTGCTGTTTTCTTCTTTTGTTTTTACGGTTGGGAGTTGGGAAACAGATCGCTTACAGCACCTTTTCTTCAGACTGTTTTTTTTTTTTTTTTTGTATATTATTCCACATTTTGCCACATTTAAACCTTCACTACAGTATTCTCATGTAAATTAACATCCATTGCACAGCTTTTACCGAATGAGTTCACATAGTCCTGATTAAGCCTCTACTGTTAACACACTTATCTGCATTTTTCAGCAACAAAACTGCTGTCTGTTTTGACGTACTCTTACTGGCCTATTATGCATTTTGTGTCTAGTAACAATAATTGGGTTGCCAGAACTCAGGAGAAGAGGAGCAACAACAGTGACAGAATGGTCAACAGAGATAGGTCTATAAGAAATGTGTCAAACGAGCATAGATTCTTAATACCCTGTTATGTGGCAGAGACATGTAATGTGCTGTCAAGTGTCTCTTCCAATGACTTAATGGTGTTGAGAAGTCATGCTCATTTCATAAATGTCTTGTCAGCCTATTCTGCATGGTTACTAGGATGACAAGTTACAGACACCGTGACTGACTCTCATTAAAAAGTCAGGGATTTATTTAGTGGGACAAAGCAGAAATCAAGTTTTTTGTGTTGGGTTGCCCAAATATTTCATTTTTCATTCCTAAAACTTATACTGTAGGTTGAATATGGAATATGGACAGAGCAGTGACATCACGTGTGTCTAGGTTGTAGTTGCAATGACAGAAAAACAACTCCAGCCACTGGGTTGCCAGGATTGCTGCTAATACGGCAAGTTGTAACATCCAATAGCTCCCTTGACTTATTTAGTTAACTTTACTTGATTATGAAAAATATGCTCGTATTACTTGTATTTATAAAGCAATATTTACTTTCAATATCAAAAATGCAAAATACTTAAGTGTTTCAAATAAACATTACTTAATTTAGAGTTGAGCTCACTAGCAACAGTTAGTAGCCAGCGTCACGCCCACTGTGCATTCAAAGAAGAAGAAGTGAGCATGCACAGTTGTCTCTCCTGTACAGCAACTCAACAGTCCAGCACACAGACCACACTCTACATGTACGTTTGCGCTGTCCTCCTGTCCATTGTTTGGGAAAGCAATAAGGTAAGTAGTTATGCAAGTACATACTGTATGCAAGTATTTAATGTGTTTACTGCTACAACCGTAAGCATTCACTTGCAAGCAATAGCATTAATAGGCTAACTACCTTACCATCAGCAGCTATGCTAGGGTGAGTTTGGGCAGTTGCCCACCATAATCCTGTGTGGAACTTAAAATTTCAAACTGTTGAGACAGGCTGAAGTCAATTTCCCATGTCTAGCTTCCAATTTCACCAATTGTAATGAAACTATCCACAACTCTAAGTTACTTTTTTGCTGCTCTGTCAAATAATGTAATGATACTTGTTTGATATACTGTGCACTTTCAAATACTTTTTTGTTCAGTAACTTTTGAATGCTGCACTATTCAAAGCCTGATTTAAATCCAATCCACTTTATTTATAAAGCACATTTAAGCCAGAACATGTCTCCAAAGTGCTGCACATACAAAATACCCAGCAATAAGAATAAAATAAAATGAAATAAAGATAAGATTTTTAAAGGAATAGTTCACCCACAGAATGATTTTACTTTATTTTCCACTTACCTTCATGGTGAGCAAGACTCTGGAGCACTTTTTTAATATTCCAAATGCAGCCGGAGATCAGGACGACTTCTCGTTTCCAACCAACTTTCATATAATTGAGTTTGCTGAGAACCGAGTCAAAAAGGTCCATAAAGTGCACAAAAACTTGTCAATATTCCTCCATACTGCTCGGCCAATGTAATCCAAGTGTCCTGAGTGTGTAGCATCCAGAATTTACTCGAAATAACATCATTTACTATATTTTTAGAGGCTAAAAAGTAGTACATATTACTTCTGCAAAGCACTCACATGCGCATTCACGAAACTACGGAAGCCTTGGCGTTCAGAGCCTACTCTGCCGATAATACAAGCGTAGGAGAAGAAATTCTCTGCTAACATTGTGCTAAGAGTGCCAGAGCTGCAGACAAACCGGGACAAACACAAGAGGGGTTGGATATTGATTTAAAACAAAGAAAGAAAGAAAAAGTGAACGCGCTCTCATCTGCCGCGCCTTCCAAAGCACTCCTCATTTTTTCCTCCTCTTGATTGCTATCGTCCAATGGCTGACTTCCAGCTGTTCGCATTGCAACTTAGCTCAGCACAAATCATAGCAGAGAAGATTTTGTTCACTTTTAACAAGCATGCTACTGACTTCTATTTACTGCTATTGTTGTGCTGTGCTAAGCTGTGATGTTAAAGGAGCCCTATCATGAAAAATGGACTTTTAAGAGCTTTTCAGCATGTTACTGTGTTATTTCCTCATAAAAAAACTTCATTGAAGTAATTTTTTTCTTCATCTGTGCATATTTGAGTAATATATATGAATATTCAGGCCAAGCTCTAGCTTCCTTAACATAATTGACTGACACCGGTATACGCAACGAGGTGGCACCAATCACGAAGCGACAAACACGCATGCACAGCATCGTAGCAAGATGCCCTCTTTGTTGAACAGAAACTCAAAGAGAATCCTAACTTATACACACTCTCTGAGGCAGAAACTAACAGCCTGCAGGAAGATTTCCTCAGAGACAAACAGCCATCAGCTAACAGACGTTTGCTCCAGAGTTCAGGAGAATTTTTTTTTCTTTTTTTTTAAGCTCTAGAGGACGGCAAGTTGGGAAAAATATGGTTGCGTTCAGCGTGGGAGTTTATTTGTTGTACTGGACGAATCAACTTGCCAGAAGTGGTTGGATTATAATTTCAGAAAAAAACCTAGAAACTGTCAAGCTAGGTTCAGAAGCAACTCTTAGATTCTGTATATTTATGTATGTTCATTCAGTGAGATACATTGCCAGTCTTTACCTTTCTCAGATTTCTTTGCTCTTGGATTTAAACAACTTTGCACTCGTTGGCAATTTTTCCCCAAATATATTTTTTATTTACTGAATATATGTGATGTTACTCAGGAATTCAAAAGTGCATTTTTTCAGCCCGGTTGCTCTTTACCAAGGCTGATCTACATGTTAAATATTGATCTTACCGTTTTAAACTTCGAACTATTATTATTTCACGTTATTATTTCACATTTAATTGTAATCCACAATTTTTTCAAGAAATATTGTACATATGATACAATTTAAGCACAATCTACAATGCGTGCAGAACCTATCATCATCTTCAAATTATTCATACCCTCCAAGTAAAGAAAATGCTAAATTCACAATAGTAATTCAAATTACCAGAAACTAATAATAAAAATGTACAAAATTATAATTTAAGGAAATAAAATATTGCTTTTCAATTGTAGTCGAAAATGATAATAATATAAAAACTTACAAATTTTAGCTTCAGAGCCCCATCATACTTGTTTACTTGTTTTATTTTTTGTGTTTGCTTTTAATATTTCTTTCAAACCACAATTCAAAATCAATGTAATGATTTTCATAGAATTTTTATTTGATAACTTTTGTCAATTTCAAGTTATTTCACCGACAGCTGACTGTTTTTCCATCTTTAGTTGGAGGGTGTGAATAATTTTGAGGACGACTGTATGTTTAATCAATGTTTTATTAAAAAAAAGAAAAAAAAATGTTCACAGCTGTAACAGTAACTTTTTTGCTGCACTGTCAAATAATGTATTATTTGTTTCATATACAGTTTCAAATATTTTTGAAACAAAAGAAAGAAAAATAAAATGTTAAAAATCCTTTGAACAGTGTTTACCTTGATTTTTATATTTAATTGTAATCCAGGATGTTTTAGAAGATTGGAAACCTGTGTTTATTTATGTATAGATATCTGAGGCATGTAACACTTGTTTTTTAAGTGGATTTAGCTTGCATAGTTTTAGAAAGTAAGTCAGATTGATGTTCAAGTAAGTATAACTTAGACATACTAAGTCAGCTCAACTTTAATAAGTATGTTATATGGAATAAAACTGAGTAAATTTCACATGCAATAATTTAGTAAATCAGAATTGTAATTCTGAGTAGTCTTTACTAAGTCAAGAGTAGATTTAAAGTAAGTTATCAAGTACATGTTACTTGATTGTTTTAATGGCTTAAACTCATGTATAAGTGTACTCTACAAAGGACACACTAGGTAGTTATATTTTATATAGGCAAGGCAAAAAGAACTGGTCCAAGAGTTAAACCCTGGGGGACACCACAGAGCAGTGGCGCATAAGATGACGTAGAGTCGCCCAGTCCGACTGAGAAAGACCTCCCACTCAGGTAAGACCAGAACCACTGAAGAGCAGTCCCCTTGACACCCACACAGTTTTCCAGATGAGGAAAGTGTTGCATAGTCAACTGTGTCAAATGCAGCAGTCAGGTCTAAAAGCACTAAAATAGAGCTACCAGAATCAGTCACTCAGAGCAAGTCATTAAAACTCTTAACAAGTGCTGACTCAGTGTTGACTCAGACCTAAAGATTGTTGTCCACCAGCAAACCTCGTTCAGCTTGAAGGAGCTAGAAAAAGTTTTGCCTTGAGCAATGCAAGAATTGCATATGTGCCAAGCTTAAAAACATTTGTGATCGTGTGGGGTCCTATATACCTCCGATTGATGACGTGCCCTGGCTACTTGGCCACAGGAATATCCCTTTGGCTGACTGGTAAGTGTGCGTGACTCTCACCTGGGAGTCTGGGGATCAAATCCTGCCTTGGCCCTCTGTTGTGTACCTTGCCACACATGTCCCAAGAGACTTGCAGTTTTAATTGCTACAAAAGAAGGCTCTATAAATTACTGACCTTTTCTTGTTCTTATGCATTAACAATCATCTTTCACACATTCAAAGTTACAGAGAAATTGTATTGATCAAATAATACAAATTCTGGAAAAACAAAATCTATTTTACTTCAAGGTTATAAGGCAACACAATAGGACACCCATGTACAGAATTTTTGTGTCAGTCAATAAACAGAACAATGTCAGTACTAACTGACAAGCAGGCGAAAAAGAAAAAGGTCCTCATGTTAATCGTGTTATTTTCTGTTATAACTATTGTTAAATTTATATTTTGCCAAATGGCAAAAATAAATTTCTGTATTTTTTAAGTATCTGTGGCCATTTATTTTTGAAAGTTTTTTTATTAAGACCCACCTTTTTTCTTTGGCGTTTTACCCAGTATGAGTTGTTACTTATAAATTCTATTAATTGCTAATTTGTCTGCTTTTATTGTTTTAATGTTACTCTCTTTTATTTTTATCTTTTTATCTGATTTTATGTCTATTATACTTTTAATGTTTTGGTTTCTTTGTTGTTCAGCACTTTGTTCAGTGAAGGCTGTTGTAAAGTGCTATAGAAATAAAGTTGGCTTGGCTTGGCTTGGCTCAAGCCCAAAAACCCTTTTCCTTCTTTCTTTTTGAAATATTAAATTCTATTCCAAATAAAATGTGATAAATGTAGTGATACTTTAACTTTACATCAATGCACTAGTCATTTCTACTTTTTTGTTCAACCAGTCATTTGGAAGACAGACTTTTTTCAGTCTTCCTCTGTAGACTTGGAGTTACACTTGTTATGAGGCTGCTGCTCTTTGCCAACATGTTGTGATTTGAGCAGTGAACCAGAGTTAAGATACTTAAATGACTGTGTGAATTTACCTGAGGTTGTCCTCATGCTCTTTCTCAATGAAATGAGGCTCAGTTCAGTAACTCCTACCTGCTTCACACTGTTACCCTGACAGGATCAATAACCAATTCAGAGCACAATGGCATTTGCAATAACCACCATACAAGGTGAATCACTTCTCCTTAAAATCTGTCGCACCTCAATGAGCTTTGTCTCTGTCTGCCTGGCCTAATAACTTGTTTCTATGGCAACATCCACTCATGCCAACACTACCATCGCTGCTATTATCTTGTCTGCATCATGTACAATGGCAAAAGTTTCTCTCCAGCTATCAATGGAATGTAGATGTTGCTTTGTTTTATAAACTTTGTATTACATTTTCTTATCCAGAAATAGAGTAGTTGTATGAAGATTGCATATTAAACAAATGCACTGCTCCTCACATTTATTTCCACTTTAATTTCCTTGCAGAAGGGATATTTCAAGTTTTTCTCATTCTAGTGACCTCAAACCCAAAGGTCTCAGAAAAAGGATACACACATCAAACCAAATATGCTTTGGAACGCTTACTGATTGATAAAGGCCACAGTTGGATTTAAAACAGATGTCCCAAGGAGTTCTCTGCTCAGAGAAGGACATTCTCTGACCAATCACTAATTTACGGTCCTGAGGGCAACTCAGGATGACCACATCTGCAAGAAACTCCAGATAACCCCAACCAGGACAGAACTTGCATTTTGGTAAAACACACAAAGGCCATTTGTTAAACTTTGAACCCATCCTCTAATCTTGGAGATACCACAGCAAACCCTCTTCACAGTATTTACGACTTGCTATAAACTGGGTCCCTTATAAGCAATTTTGTAATGTGTTCTTAACATTCAAGAACTGTTTAATATCGTTAGGAAAGTAAGCTCATGTTAATGTCATGATGAAGACTTTTCTATTGACATGCACATACATACTTTGGGAGTAGATAGATTTTTCTTCCCCAAATTCACATCACATGCATTCCGGGATTTCCTGAGTAAAGGTGAAGACAGACACTTTACTCCCGCTGCTGAAATCCACTTTTATGTTAGAAATGGACTTTCTCATATCAAATGATGTCCAGCACATGTATTTTCTTTACAGGAATCGAAAATCATCAAGATTAATCCTGTTTTATCTGTTTAGCTGATGTGTTTATTTCAATGCAGAGTTCAGAACCATGGATCACTCAGGGAGGCGTGATGGAGAGAAGAAGATGACTTTAAACCATATGTAAACCAGTTACATATTTTTGTACTTTTTTCAGTGGAAATCATTTTTGAATCACTCACATGATCATCTGCCAGTATTTTTACTATCAACCATCCCGTGACATCAGTCCTGAAGCTGCACGTCTCTGGGGAGACGGATGAGAGAGAGAGAGATAGAGAGAGGACGAACCAGAACCACCACTGAGCTGACAGCCCGCAGAGAGCCGGACGAACTTCCAGGAGATCGGGAAGATTTTTGGGGTCCATCCACCCGACAGTCTTCCAAAGGATTTGAGGAACAGTCCAGCAGAAACCAGGGTGTGAGTCAATCATCTCAGTCAAGCAGAACATCTGAGGAGAAGTCCCACTCATTTGCTATGAAATATGATCTGATGTCACAAGAAGTTGGTGATAGTGAATAAATTCAGGCCTACGGTTTACCGGACTCAATTTAACTTCTTTAGTTGGATTAAGAAACCCTTCCTTCCTTTTCTTTAAAGGCCTCCTTCCACTGAAAACCCATTTAACTTGCTCCTTCTGAAATACGGAGGGTTTCCCCTTGTTTACTTACACATGCTGACTTGCTAGCGTTGCGTTGCCCCCAGTCGGCTGTGCTTTCTCTTTAGAAAAACAATACGAAGAAAAGAGTGAATCGGGAACAGCCTTGCACTTCTACGTCACATTTCAAATAGCGTATCCCACGTGGGGTTTCTATCTGTCCATTGGAAGGCAGGTAACCCTCCACTACACACTAGAAGTAAAGACGGCACGACTGTAGCTTCGGAGTTGAGAAGCTAATTAACTAACTGTTTGTTAGCATGGCGGAACAAACTTGTTTGTCGGCTCTATTTCCTGTCTGTAGCGAAATAAGAGCGGAGGGCGGAGCTTCCTTCATACACTGATGGGAGGCAGCCAATCAGACGGAAATTCATGAGAAGGACCCGGAAAAGCCTGCCGTTGGACCACAAGCCTCTCTTCTAGTATACAAATACAGCTGGATACAAAGCAACCAGAGGCTTTTTTTTAAACAGAAACGATGCAGAATGCATTCAATAATAATGGAGAACACAGAAATATTAATGAAATGACCATGGAAGTACAACTTTAAACATTTATTAATTAACTGAGGTTTAATTAATTTATGTTTAATTTTAATACCATCTCACATCTCTTTCACAAGTTAACATTTGGATCGTGCTCACATGTAGTTTGTAGACTACTTAAAAAAATATTATTTTAACTAGTCGTTTGTGGTTTTTCTGATGTATCATGAAAGGTGAATTCAAGCAGGAACTCATGAAAGCGTCCGGAGACTGATCACTTTATTAAATCAATCAAAGAATTGGTTTAAGACTTTAATGATTTACCTTGCTTCCATTACTTATCAAATAAGTAAGGTGGTGCTCCGAGGCAATGTTAGTATTGATATTAATAGAAATATTAATATCAATATCATATATGGTGACGCTAAATCATCAACTTAATTTTATGTACTAAAAACACATTTTTGAATTTCAGACTTTGCAACAAATTCTGAAAAAGAGTGAAGTTTTACTTCTATTTAAGCTAATTTCTCACAGCCAACGATGGTTGCTCACAAATGAGTCAGTTCTAAGGGTGCGTTCATATTGTTTGGCTGTTTGGTCCACTTTAAACAGACCATAGTCAACTTCAATGGAAAGTCTGCTTCATTTGGTGCAGTGTGAACACAAAATGCATCCTGGTACACACCAAAGAAGTTGACTGTGGTCCACCTGAAAGCTGGGGTTCACTTGCAAACAGACTATCAGGAGTATCCAGCGGACCAAAAAGGGAATGACATATTCCAATCGTGACAAAGCATCATGAAGAAGAAGTAGAAGGAAGTGACATAGAGTATCATTTGGGTAGGAGAAAAAACAAAGTTAACAGCGTGTGTTTGAAAAAAGCTGAGGTCAAAACAACAATGAAAAACAACGGGAACATGGCTTGTGGATAGATATGGTGTATGATGAGAAGCGCAAAGATTACACTTTCACTCCTGGCCAATCGTGGAGCCTGGTTCTTTTTTCTACAGTTTCATCATTGATCAGTGGTGGTTTGGGGGAATTTCTATGGGATTAGATTTGTGCCTAAAGAATAAAGAAAAATACTAAGAAGATCAAACAAAAATTAAGAATTTGAAAGAGAAAATATTTTGTGAAAAATGAAAAAAAAAATCATTTAAAAAATAGCACTTACTATTTGCGAATTCTTATAGCTATTGTCTAAAGACTTTGAGCCTGTCTCAAACCGCACACTTCCCCGGGTGCACTGGAATTCAGTGCGTAGTGCACACTGTGTACTTTGTTTGTAGTGCACACAAGAGTACTTTCCTGCAGTTACAATGGCTGACAAGGGCGCCGCCATACATCCAATGCATACAGGAAGTCTTAAGCGGAAGTTAGTTAAATGCTACCGAGAGAAACTATCTGCGGTTTGCAAACAGATGCGTGTAGTGTATTTAGGTGGTTAGGGTCAGGGGAATGGTCAGGGTTAGGGTTAAATTTTAGTAAGTTACATGAAGAAGAAACTTCCGCTTTGGACGTCCGGCGTGGATTGGATATATGGCGACATATTTTGATTGCAGTTGGGTCCCTCTCCACTATTGTCACTAAAGGCTGACCCAAACCGAGCACTGCACTTACAGGAAGTGACAGACTAGCATTGCCCGCTAACATGTGCTAACTCTACTGAGCCGGTATAACCGCAGCCTCAAACACATGATCAGATCATAACTGTCATCAGGGAGTGAACAGCTTGGTAGCATGCCACAATATACATTAGTAATTATGTCTAAGTTTATTTCATAAACATTACTCAAATCAGTACAATACCGCCTCCGATGCAGCAGGGGTTGCCACCACTTTGTTCACCGACCGTTATTCAGCTCTGAAAGCAGTTCAAAAGTACCGCCTCTTCCTCTACGTCAGCAAGATGGCGTCCGTTTAGTGCGAGTAGTGTGCTTCATTTGCACTTCATTTTTGGCCATTATTAGGGTAGCTTCCTGGTACTTTCAGTGCACTGAATTTTTGCTTAAATTACAGCATGAACGCACTACCAGTGTTGTATAGTAACTAAGTAAAAGTACTTAGTTACTTTACTTAAGTAGTATTTTTTCATATTTGTACTTTACTAATTCTATTTCTGATTACTTTTACTTCACTACATTTTCCGAGAAAAATCAATACTTTTACTCCATTACATTTACCTGAGCATCTTAGAGTCGAGTCAGGTCGCATCTTAGTTACTTGTTACAAAATAACAAGGAACATAATAGCCAATGGACAATCTTTGTTTTGTTGTAGTGGGACTAGTAGCCACTAGTAGCAGCCTTGTGCAGCTGTCTCTGAAGCTAAACACGCCTTTACCTGCCCCAGCAGCAGGTGAAAGGCTGTTTAGCATCGCTGGTCTGGTCTTCAAGAACACCCTTAGAAACCAAAGTCTGGTTATACCCTGTTTCAATACCAGATCTGATCGTGCGTTCCAGTTGTATCAGAACTTGTTTTTCCGAGGTAATTTTCCGAGGAAGTGACGTGATGAACTTGTTTTTTAGAGATCCGAGCTCGTAATTTGCAGAGGACCCCGAGATTGTAGATTTAGTTAATTATACATGCAACTTTGATTAGCCAGATTAAACCTGATGATGTCATTTAAGTGATATCATTCAGCAATATAGGCCTAAATGTTTGTTATTGCTGTATTTTGGTGGCAGGTCACATGACAGGATTAGATATGTATGCATGTTTTTGGGGATCAATTATTGGTATCTGCGTTTAGGCGCTGAAATTTATCAGTACCACCAGGCCTGAAAAAGATTCCAGGGGAAACACTGGTGTGGGTGGCTGTTGTAGGGAGGACAGAGGGTATTCACCCTTAGAAACCAAAGTCTGTTTACACCCTGTTTCAATACCAGATCTGATCGTGCGTTCCAGTTGTATCAGAACTTGTTTTTCCGAGGTAATTTTCCGAGGAAGAGACGTGATGAACTCGTTTTTTCGAGATCCGAGCTCATAATTTGCAGAGGACCCCGAGATTGTAGATTTAAAGATGGCGGCGTCCATCTTTGTTGTGTTTATTAAAGTCTTATATAAGAGGTTTTCTGATGATAATTTCCAAGCGTAAACAACACTGAATTGTTGTTATTGAATTTTACAGTCTCACAGCGGTCTTTCTTTCATTAAAACACCACGTGATCATGTGTTGTTTATTAAACACACACACTGAAATTATCTATTATCATGGTAACAGTGTTATAACATCTGTGTTATTTTTCTAGCTAGAAGTATGTTATTTTCTAGCTGATCTAGCTCACAAATGGGCTGTTTTGAAGATTTCTATTTTTTCCAGAGTTGGTGCAACTGGAACGCAAAATACCTGGAAATGACATCACCAATTCGCATCTGCTCAGAATCACGAGACAACTGGAACGCACCAGAAGCATCATTCAGTTTAGATGGTGGTGTCTACTTGAAGTTTGTCTGGTTGACATGAATACAGTATATGTTGAACTTCAGTATATGGAATGTATTTAAAGGGATAGTTCAACAATTTGGCAAATTTGATAACTTTTATTTATGCCGTATGATCATTACTTTTATTATCGGTGCATGTTGTTTTGCGATCCGCAGGTCAGGGACTTGAGCTACTCTGAGAAAAGTTTATTAAATGTCCTGACCAAATGACCAAATTTCCTTTGGTTTCTTATTTTTTGAAGCACTTTGTTGCATTTAAGTTACATTTGGATTTTCACATATTAAAAATAAGCATTATTTAACGCTTACAATTTGTGTGGGTGAAAATATCTGCAGTTGGAGATGGACATAAAATTAGTTTAAAGTGGCATGAAAAAGCATTAAATGAGATTTGCTGATACCTGCAGAAACCGTGTCATGGGAAAATTTTCTCCTTCTATATTTAGACTGAGGTCTTTAGACCTGAACACCTTAGGAAGACCAGGATTCCAGCACCCCCATAGCAGACTCCCTTTCTATCTTTAAGATTGGACTTTCAACTTTGGTTTTTGATCAAGCTTACAGTTAGTGTTGGCTTAAATAGCTCTTATCCATCCCTGTAGTTATGCTGCTATTGGCTTACGCTGCTGGGGGAAATCCCAAGACCTTTCTCTCTTTGCTTTTTACTCTCCAATTACAATGTTGCTATCATTGAATTGTGCTTCTCCTTTTCTTTTCAGCAGGGATCTCTGGCTTAGTTGAATTAAGTTGAATTCATGCTCTTTGTGCATTGCAGCAAGTTTTATTCCTCCTAAAAAGAAAAGAAAAGAAAAGATAAGAAGCAAGCCAGAGGACAAAACTGTGTCTTATACCATGTGCAGGGGAAGGGGTGGTGTATTTAAATCATCCTTGAAAACTCTAGTGAAACTGAATGAAAATTTACCTTTGACCAGCAGCAGGAAATATTTTTGTGCCAGAAAAAAGAAAACCTAAACACTCCTGGCACTGCTCTGCTGCAGTTTAGCTGTGTATTAATTGTTTGGTAATTGTAGTTTAACTCTGCACACATATTGAAAGGTATTTTTCATATACTTCTTGCCTGTAGGTGCTCACTTTATTGGAGTTGTTTTTGTGATTCTGCTTTTGGAATTTAATTTATTAAGATCAAATAAGCAGTCCAAACATTAGTCAGCTACTGTATCCGTTTGCAACAGTTGTGGGAAAGTTTCTTGAAGTTGGCGAGTTTCTCATTATATACAAACTAATTGCTAGCAGAAGAGATGAGTTGTATTGCCCATTGCTTTACTTAAGATGCTTCAGCATCATTAGATTGCATTCATTAGTTACGAGGGCATAAAACAAGGGATTGTGGTTTTTATATCAATAAAGTTCACAACTGGAATAGATTTTCCAGCAACAGCTAGCTGTGCTTGGTTGGGTGCAAACAACTCTACAGAATTCATAATCTCAACTGCAAAGTTGCTTATTGTTTAATGAGAACTAGATGACTCCTAAACGCCAGCATGCCTTTCTAACTTTCATCCCATAAACATAGCTCCTAAACCAAATCATATTCTAAAAATGTTAGAATAAGACCAAAGCATGATACATTCTATCATTAGATGAACTATGGGAAGAGACAGAAAAGCTGTAATGAGTCAAATGTTCATTCTTGGTGCAAAAATAGACATCGCTGCCACAAGAGGGAGACAGAGTGCCACCTACAGTAAGTGTCAACTATAAACATCAATACACTTCTAATGTTAAAAAAAAAAGCTTTTCTCAGTTTTAGCACCAGAATTTAATCTGGATTAATAAATGCATTACATGCATTACATAAATATCGCCTACTCATGCCTGCATTCAGGGGTACATATTTTGATCTTTTGACCACCTGACATTCATCTCTATCAAACACATATGCTTGATCAGTTTGAGATGAGTCTAAAAACTATCTGTCGTGTAGAGTGAAGAAGGCAGCTTCTTCTTCTCTGTACTGGACTGGATGTGAGCTGCAATTTCAAGAGAGTGTGCAAGTTTTGCATCAGCACTGACATTTCTGGTCAGCGAGATGTGACCTTTTAATTGAGGAGCCTTTGGTCCAAAAACAAAGGCAGCAAATGGAAGACAGACTACAGATGATGACACATTCATCACAAAAACCTTAAATGTCCTTTACTCCCGCAATACTCAAAGTCTTTGCAAATTTCGAATGTCACAAATAGGTAAGAAATCTGTGATCAGATTCCTGACATTTTAAGCAAGTGTAGGTATCAAAAATGGTACTTTTTTGGCACAGTTATGCTTTCAGTACAGTTTATTTTTCTCTGTTCTGCGAGCATGCCTTTGTCAGTTTAGATAAACTAGTTTTAAACTAAATTATTGACTAATTTTGATATTTAGAGCCACGGACGATCATCTGACTGTCTTTGAACATAATGAATGGTGATGCTTCCATTTTTATATTCTTGACACTTTAAAATTATAGCAGAACTGTAAATTTATTCAAATGGAAAAGTACACAATAAATATTTTAAAAAATCTGAACTTGCTCCCAAACACATGTCCCCTCTAAAAACAAGTTACTCCTTGAATAAGAAGATAGTGTTCTTTCAACACTGCCACCAATATGTCAAAAGTTAAACAGACTGAAGACAATAACATTTTTTTTTTCCAAGAAAGGTCTCTTGCTTTTCTTCAATCAAGCTCCACCTGCCATCTTTTTGGCTTGCCTTCAACAATTTTATTTTAATCAGATTACAGCAAGCCAAACTGAGATTTGTGGGGACTCTTTGGAGTGTGTTTTAGGTGCATCCTTTTACTTTGCATCATCTGAAACAAGTAAGATTTTTCTAAATAAAAAATCTTACATTTGAGATTGACAGATTTCATGGATAATAAAAGGTCTGGTCTTCTGTATCCTTTATAGGAACAGGAATGTAAAGCTGTCACTGAAATAGTAGAAAATATTAATACTGTCTTTATACAATGACCATTTAATCTAAGAGAGTTGTGCTCAAAAGTACGTACCCTGGCAGAATTTGTGATTTCTTTGGGCATTTTTCAGACAGCATAAATAATAATAATGAATAAATAAAAATGTCCTTACCCAAACAATTGTGAGTGGGAGAAAAAAAAAGTTTTTCTTACCAATTTTACCCTTTGAAAAATGCCCAGAGATATTAGAAATTCTACCAGGCGACATAAACTTTTGAGTACAAATGCATATTCTCAGGAAAGTGAGCTCAAAGATTGCTCACTAGCTTTTTTAGATTACTTCAACTTGAGCTAAAATAGCATAAAAGCTAGCTTCTTTTTATCTAAGTGTATGTTGTGCTAAATAGTATGTTTATTTTAGGCCTCAGCAAGGGTGACAGAGATTCACAAGTTTTTTTTATTCATTTATTTTTGCTAGTCTTTGACCTCAAGTCCAAGTCAAGTCTCAAGTCACATTCAGCTGTAATGAGTAATCTGTTATGTGATGCCTTGTGTCTGGTCTGCGTACAGGATTCCATTATAATATCCATGGAATTTAAAATCTGTACTCAGCCTTTATTTCCCAGCAGTCTGTAACTGCATTGATCTTTACCTGACAGATACTCCGTCCCTCTCTTCCGGTCAATTTCTTAACTAATTATTTGCAAGTCCAAATAAGGAAAACAAACTGAAATTTATTCAGATTAGTAGGCTAAATATGCTTTAAGTTTTTGAGAGTTTGTAACATGTACAAAAAATTCATTTGGACCCGCAGAATTTTTCCAAGCTAATCCTGCAGTTCATAGCATTTTTATTTTTTTCTGAATGTGGAGAGGGGGGCTAATAAGCTGTACCTTCATGCAGGATCACCAGCTGTCCAGCAGGTGCTAAATGTCTCCTGCTGCAACACACCTGATCCACATGACAGCTTGTAGTCAAGTTCTGCACTTGAAATGACCCATTAATAGTTTGGCTCAGGTGTGTTGCAGCAGGTAAACCAGTCAAAACCTGAAGGACAGTGACTCAAGATGTCCACAGCATTGTTTTGAAACGCCAGACCTCACTTTCTCAGTAAAAGACTTGGGTGCAGTAATGATATGCAGCTTTACCCAGAGACCAAGTTGACTTCATTTTGATTGGCTACACCTTATTTGGCTATGACCTTATTTAGAGAAAGTGGGTCAAGCTGCCCTTGTGGCCGGAGTTTGCTAAAGGCTAACTGCTAGCAACGTGCATTTCAGACAGTGTGAGCTACGTTTATCAGACAAGACAGCATTTAGAAAATAAATAAACTTACAGGTAATTACAAGGTTGTGGTCGCCTCCCTCAGTGTTGCTGCAGAAGTTTTCTTTCAAATCCACTTGTTAGAAAATCCAGACCTGACTGGGTGCATGCTGGTTCCATAGCTGAGTCACATTATCACCTCCGCCAAGGAGGTAATGTTTTCGGTAGGTTCGTTTGTCCGTCCGTCCGTCCATCTTCACAACACGTCTGATGACTACCTAAATTTCCCAGCTGTGTCCCAGCCACAACCCGATTTGTGGGCCACACCTCTGGATTCAGGAATCTTTTGAAGGATTCTTTATCATTGAGAGATAGGCCATGTTGGAAAGGCTGTTGATGAGGCTTGAGTGCCCCCTTGTGGCAGAAGTGTGCAGCTGCGGGACTGAGCGCATGATGTCAAGATGCAGAAATTCAACTTCTGAGCACAGTGAGCTGCTTGGAGGAGGTCTGCACTCTGAGTGCTTTTCTAGTTATTATTTGTGTTTCGTTAATATATTCAGACATATGACAGGTTAGTTCCAGTATGCGACAACTACATGGGATCATCTATTGTGTTTTCATGACATTTGAATGAGAAATTTCAATGCATAGATCACTAGTAAATAGAAAACAACTGTAACAAAAAAAATATTTGTTCATTTTGTATTCTAAAACAATTTAGAGTTGGGAAGGGGGTTGTTGGGTGGAGTTTCCCAGCATGCTCTAGACAGTGTTTGTTGACATGGCCTCAGACAATTGTTCACAGTTGTTGTTTGTTTTTAGTAGGCTAATTGTTCATGTCTGCTATACTCACACAAGCTGTAGTGTATTCCTATTGCTCACAGTTGCTGTGTAGACTAAATTGTATTGCACCATAAGTGAGTTTGCATACAAGATTGTTCAAATAAACAGTAAGCACATCCTAAATTGGTGATGAAAAATAAATAACAGCTTATTAATTGTGTAGTCTGCCATATGAACTCCTTCTCATGATACACAGGCATTAACAAGGAAAGTTTAACTATCAACAAGGTTAGTAAGAAAGCATTTTCTATCTATCTATCTATCTATCTATCTATCTATCTATCTATCTATCTATCTATCTATCTATCTATCTATCTATCTATCTATCTATCTATCTATCTATCTATCTATCTATCTATCTATCTATCTATCTATCTATCTATCTACTAGAGTGAAAGTGAGATAAATACATACCGTAGATAGCGATCTATCTATCTGCATATATAGTCTCTGTGTTGTCTCAGTATTGACTGCTGTAAGCATTGTCTTTAACAGTGAATTAAACACTTTTTAGAGCAGTGGCAAAATATTTCCTATTTCTTCTTGGCATCACTTGAGTTTGTGACAGCTCGTTGCACATTAGCCCTCATCACTGAGTTATAAAGTAGCTACAGTTCAATAGCACATTCTGCACAGCACGAGCCTACCAACAAATTGTGATCACAAGTGAAGGGAGACAATAGTAATTATGGACCTCTGCTCCAGAGAGAAGCCAGCTAGTAAACAACTTTTGAAACAGCTGGGCACATTGTTTGTACATTTTATGCATGTCTGGGATTATCTGCAAATGCATGAATTATTTGTCTTTTTGTTTGCTTCCAGCCATCCTTACCAAATGTTTATGGAGAAGTGACAACTTTAGAATTTTTTTTTGTTTGTTTTTTTGCTCTAACATTTACTGTATATAAGAAGTTATAACTTGAAAATATTTTGGGCTAAAACACAGAAGAGCCACAGGAGTATGAAGAACAGCACTTTTATCAACATGAAATAGATTTTCTAAACGGTGTTCAGTCTGTTTTTGTTTCTGCTACATTAAAAAAAACCCTGCATGTGTAGGATATGTGCATTGTCAGCAACCTGTCATGTAGTGGAACCACACTTCTGCACATTCGTTCCATCTATTGCTATCTCAAGTGGGGTTTCTTTCTTTGTTTAGCAAAAGATTACTGCCTTGTGCAAGCTCTGAGAGAGAGGTTGTGTAAAAAACAACTTTTAGAGAGCAACAACCAGTGGGAAAACCTCAGTCTTGGTTGGCAGAACACATTGTGCCAGTTGCCAGCCAAAACATACTGTATCTAAATTTTGGGTAAATTATGTTACTTGGGATGTTATTTTGACGATGCAGCACCATGAGTTGTTTGTGGGATTCGGCCTTAGTTGTTTTTGCTTTGTTTCATTGTCATTCTTCTATTTTATAGATACTAAAAAGTATATAGATAAGTCCTTATCGCCTGCATCTTAAGTCTTTTTCTGATTGTCACTTCTTTATTCTGATCTGATCATTAAAATGCATGTAAACATATACATGAAATAAATTGGATTTGGACTGCCAGTCCAAGCAGAGACTAAAACAAACCTGACAGAACTTGATTTAGATCATGCAATACTGTTTAGTTTTGAGATTCTTTAAAATGCAAAATATGAGTTTTTTTTTTTTTTATAGACCCTGTGTGTTTTAAGTTCAATCAATTCAATTCCCAAGTCAAGATACTCCAACTAATGTCCCCATGCTGTAAAAAGCAGGAGCCATCGCTGAGCACTGGCATCGAGCTCTGACATTTAAATAAGAGATGGTGTGATGTAAAAAAAAAAAAAAAAAAAAAGAAGAGGGCTTCTTAGAAAATCTGATAACATAGAATAGCTTTTACCTAGATTTCATAAAGAGTTCCTCACTTGAAGGAAGCATTATTTTTATCTTCTGTACTACATTGCCAAGAAATTAAATATTCATGGACTACTTTCCCCATATTTACATACAATATATTTTATCTCTGCACTGTAGGAGAGCGGTTTTCAAGGACAGTGTTCTTATCACGGCGATTCGCTAACCTCTTATTTGATTGTACTTGTTGAATTTCAAGTGTCTACTTAACTTTGGCACTTGAGCACTGAATGAAACAAGCAGAAATTATGTAAGGTAAGTTTCCCTTTGGATTTAGGCACCGCAGACATTTGAAAGTTAGACCATTGTCATGTAGCTTCATTGTCAAAAGCCAGCAACTGATTAATATTTTATCCTCCCTGCCTACTGAGCCTCTCCTGCTTGAATACAGATGTTCACTGCCTTAAAACACAATTATCGCCCACGGTGTTTCTCTCACGAAGGTTTGAGATGTTCACAGGTGGGAGTTGTCAAAAAGCTGCATTTGGTCATTTATCTGAAATAAAACTTTTTCTTATTCATTAAACAACATGAGAAATCAAGGTTGTCATTGCAAATGAATTTAAGAGAAGAGGCGTATGTTGAAAAATGCATCTTAAAATGGGTTTATTTCTTTTGATTCATTAATTTCCCCACAGTGCTTCTGAAACATTTGCTAGCATCTTAGCAGCAGTGGTATCCTTAAGGTATCTGTTTGAAGAAAAGATCTGTCATAATAGCCGAACCATTACCAAATATTTCTCTTCTCAAAAAGGTTGGATGAGGAGCATCTGTGTGCTGCAGTTTTCAACTGTCTTCAGAGATGCTCTACTGAATTCATGTCTGGATTCATGGGCTCATGTTTTCTTGGCTTTGTCTCTCCATAATGACGAGATGGAGTTTTGTTAAAACACTGTCACTTCAGCCTGAAAAAGCATTTTTTCTGTCCTACATTAATCTATTTCTCCATCTTGACTGGTCTTCAAGCCTGTTTCAAAGCAGAAAAGAATAAGCTGCCATCACCATCTTTGACTGCCAGTGACATTCGTGACCATCATGACTCTGTGACTCATGTTGTCACAGAGTCGCTTGTTTCTTTTATTGAAGAACAGCTTCTGTTTGGTCATAATATATAGATTTGTAGAGTTTTCCATTGTCCTGAAAGGTTTTCACATCCATTAGAAAGAACGATGAATCTCTTTCACAAGTTAGATTGGTTGTAAACTCCACTGGTTTCAGTCATTTTAAATGATGCAGAATTTTTCCTTTTGACCTGCCCCACATTTGCACCTCAGCATAATCCCGTGTCACATGTTTATGGCTAATTCTTCTGACCTCCCAGCTTGGCTTTTACCCTAACATATACCATCAAACTGAAAGGAGCAGGTCTGTGCCTGCCCCCAGTGGTCTTTCATACAGTGGTGGAGGCATTGCAGGCGTGCTATTATAATAATTCATGGTATTAAAACTTAGGGTTTTTTTTCCTATGGGACAAATTGCATACTGCACATATGGAGGAAAGTGAAGTGGGTTACTGGTGCCTTTGTCTTTACCTCAGTTCTGGTGCTTTGTTCCTTGCAGGCCAATGTGGAATAATATGAAAGCAGCTCTTCCCAATCCTTTTGGCCTTCTGTAGAAGGTTGCCACAAATCCACAACAGGCAGACTGGAAAAGCTGTGAAGAATGCTAGGATTTTGCAAGAGATTTCTTAATGTCATTTTTGTGTTTCTTTTTTAACCAAATAAACTGTCAGGCAATGAGCAGTGGTCCTGTGCACCTTCCTCTGATAAATATTGCATAGACTCCCGACTGGCCAGCCAGCACTGGCCATTAATAAAATCTCTGTAAATTGGTGAAGTAAGCTATGCTTTAACGGCAGTGGCATCAATTAATTATTCATTAAGAGCTTTTGAGACATGCATACGTCTACTGACTAAGCTTTTGACAGCAAGGCAGAATTAGCTTTCAGAGAAAGTTCTGTAGGGCAAAATAAGGGATTATTTTGTATGTACCTGTCATGGAAACAGATGTATGAAATGCAAATGAAATTATATTACAGGCTTCCTCATCCCTGAGAACTTTGTTTACTCCATGTTCGCTTTCAAATTACCATTTTTATTATGTTAAAATCATGAATTTATTGTGATGGATCTGATTTGGCAGTGTTGCACACCACCATCTTTTATCCAGAGAGGACAAGCACATAAACACTGCTCCTGAACTTAATTTAATAGTTCTGCTGCTTAAAGTAAAAAGAGTGAGCTGCTCGGATAAATGACAGCATGGGATTTTGATTATTTTTCAGATATTAAATCCAAAGAGCTACAATGATGAAGAAAACTTTCCAAAGAAGACCACAACAGCACTTTAGCTACATAATCTATTATTTTATTCTAGCATACACAGCATTATCTTTATTTATTTATTTCATTTTATTTTTTGCTCTAATGGAAATATGCTGTATCATACATTCCTCTACATTTCAAAACATTAATGACAGCACGAGTGCTGATGCTTTTTTTTTTATTTTCAGCATGAAAGCTTGGGGTCTCTTGCAATGTGGAAAACTATGCATACCTGCACTGCACTCTGATGCTCTGGGTCTAACCATGTGGGTGGAAAGTGCAGCTACTTTGCATGGAGCAATTCTAAGTCAATTTCCACAACTTCTTCAAGCGGAAAATGAGCAGTGCACAGATAAGATGCAAAAATGCATTGTCAACTGTGTAGTGTATCAGCTTTATGATTGCAAACAGTGAAAATCCTGTAGACTATCAGCAGGGAACCAACTGTAACTTGAATCACATTGCATAAATATTCTCCTATGATTCCCATGGTAATGTACACAGCTCATCCAACCATTTCCAGTTCGATCCAGTTTTGTTGTTCTTTGATTAATAAGATGCCTACTTATATAGTCCTAAAAAAAAACTTTGTAGTTATGTATTCATGGATAAATGGATTTACTAAAGCCAGGATAAATGCCTCTGATGCAGCCATGGAATTGTAAATGGACTAATGGAGGCGGTTAATACCAGCACATGACTGGAATGAATAAGTTACTAACCTCAGCAATCACAGAGTTGTGACTTCTGAATCCTGATTAGATAGCAGAGGTTTAACAGTGTTTGGATAAGCACCTTATCATTAGAATAACTGCTGGGAAATGGAAAACTGAAAACAAAAACAGTGATAGTCAAAATGTTTTTTGTTTTATTAAAAGCTCCACCACTGAACTTTGGCAGATTTTAAATATGCCTGTTAGCACCTGTCTTGCTTCCTGTCTTTTCTCTGAGCTCTCTCCAACCAGTAAAAGTCAGCCCAATATTAAGTCTTGTGCTGTCACTCTCTCTGTTTTGTTTCCTGGCTTCTCTGATGATATCCTCATGGTGTTCTTTGCTGAATGCCATAGTGCGTGTTCAAAATGGCCAGTGTGTTGACATCCAGTTGCTGCATGAAATGTGGTGCTATAAGGCAAAACACAGCTGTGACATGATTCCATGGGCTGTAGAAAAAGTTGTGAAGTGTGTTCTTTTGGGTTTTTTTGTTGTTGTTTATTTTCAACCTCTTGAGCTGCAAGGCAATGACAGCTCAAGGAATGCTATCAAAACAAATCAAGAGGACAGTGTTTTTTGGTCAAAAAGTTATATAAGTGATATCAGTGTCAGGGCTACAAAGATTGCAATGTTTGTTGATTGATAACCATGAAATTTAGTGATTCATAAATAAGTGGTCTCCTGCCCTCTAACATCGCCACCAACAGCAGGTTGTCATTCCCAACCCCTTGATAAACTGAGATGAAAACATATGTGTATTTTACCAACATCCCAATATGAAATTACAATGTACAATGTTACATACTTTCTGTATTGTTACTACTGCACACACTGTGATTGTATTATCATTCAACCATCAGCATGTTGCTGTTGTCACTCTGAGCATGCATTTCTCCTAAAGCACTGTTGTGCCAAAGTCTCACAAAGCTTATGGCTCTAACATCGAAGTCTTTTGGAAGATGAAGAGTAAGTAAATGTCTTTTTAGTCCATAACAGTCACACCACTTATGCATCCCTAACTTCTATTGTTTGTGCACAACTATTGAAGGGACGGCCTTACTAAAACTGAATACATGCTTATCATTTCTTGAGTGAACATACAAAATATTGTCCCTAATATGAGATAAATGATTCTTTGAGTGTGGAACAAAAAGGTCAGTCTTTCTTGCAGAAAAGTAATTTGATGATGAAAACTGATAGCTGATGTTGCAATACTGCTGTAATGCATATTAGCATTATACTGTACATGCTTTAAATTGCATAAGCACATGCTTTATCAACTGGTCAGCACAAATATATAATCTGTAGGTTAGACCTTTATTTGTGAGAAAAGTAGGGAACTTGGTCAGGGTTCTGAAAAAAAATCTTCATTTGGAATATAAAGTTAATCCAATCATTGTTGGTTCCCTGCATAAACATTATCATGTAATAAAGTAACTGAGAACAGGTTTTGAAGAAACTCAGAACTGAATATATATATATTTATATATATATATACTGTATATACACACACACATACATACAGTTGTCCTCAAAATTATTCATACCCTCCAATTAAAGAGGGAAAAAAAAATCAGTTGTCAGTGAAATAAGTTGAAACTGACAAAAGTAATAATAGATAAAAATTCTAGAAAATCATGGCATTGCTTTGGAATTGCGGTTTGAAAGAAATATTAAAAACAAACACACAACAATAAAACTAGTTAACAAGCATGATGTGGCTCCGAAGCTAAAATTTTGTTGAGCAACACTTTTGAGGTAATCACTGCGATCAGGTGTTTCTACTGTTCAAAAAGACTTCTACACCTGTCGACAGTTATTTTGGTCCACTGTTCACGGGAAAGGTGCGCTAATCTCTCTCGGACAGTGTTGTTTATTTGTTTTTTACTTTTTATTTTCAACCACAATTCAAAAGCAATATTTTATTTTACTAAATTTTAATCTAGTAAATTTTTATTTATCATTAGTTTCTTGTTATTTAAATTTCTACTGTGAATTTAGACTTTTTTTAAGAATAAAAAAATAACAGCAAACCAAGCCAAGACAAACTGCACTGCATGATTTTTTTATTTTTTTTTAACATTTAAAACCTTGTTTTTGTAAACATGGTGCATAGATAGCTTTGCCCCATTTTCTTTTCATGCAGAGAATTTTCTATTCCAGCCCCTACACAGTAATTCATTCTGTTTTAAGTATTTACAATTTGACACCACATATAATTCACCATTCCCATTAAACCTGCCACTCTGTGATAATTGCAGAACATCTGAACTAAGCTGAGGCTGTTGGCTATGCAGGAGAGCAAAATAATGAAGGGAACTCATATGTTGTGCTGGGGTTATGTGCTCATTTCCAGACTCAACTGGCACTGGGGCCTGAGCCAAAGAGTCTCGTGGTGTGACAGTGCTCTTGTCTCTCAAATTTTATCACTCAGTAGACCTGCCATCTGGTCAGGCCCAGAGGTGCAGAGATACAGATTCAAAATAGAAGCAGTAATAGATAAGGTCAGACACTCGGTAAAGGCATCTGTAAAATTACTGGTGCGCTCATGGCATTGTACCATGGCACAGTGACAGATTTAGTACAGAGCTTTAATGTCTTTTCTCTACATAGGACAAATATGCTTTGGTCACAAATGAGGGTATTCATTTTTATTGATGGCAATAATAATGGCACTGATGCCTCGATCCTCTACATAATCACCGGTTCCATGTCCTTGATATGTAAAGTAATGGAGGGGGGCATTTTAAAATTGCCTCTTGAAACAGATTTGATTTGGATCAGAGCCAAAGGAGTGAATATCAGAAGATAAATTTGCCTGATGAACATTTTCCTGAATTAAAATCCCCTTGATTACCTCCCCTGTTATATGTTTTGTATGTGTGGATTGTGAGAGCTTGATCAGCGGCTCAGTCAGTCAAAAATGGATCGACCCTAACCTCTTCACATGACGGCACGATGAAGCTGGAAAACTCTGATCTATGGCACTGCAGCAGGAATTGACCCTCATCGGATAAACGGCTCCAAATTGCCTCCCTGATATATAGCTAGCCCTTGTTACTGCTCTCCCCCCTGTCAATTTTCCCCATTCCCCTCAAGGTCAGCTCTCCGTGCTGTTGGACAAAGTAGCTGAACAGCTCTCCTGTTACTGCCTGCCCGCCTCACATCCACTTCTACAACCCCCGAGCCTCCACCCTTCTCTGCCCGTGCTCCAATCATATCTCGGTTACGCTAATGACCACAACCACCTTCCCCCAGCACCACAGGGGTCAGCAGGAGAAGAACATGTTGACAACACAAAATGACTCCAAATCAAGGAGATACAAGGTTCAGGAAAATGGGCAGCATTATACCCAAAAGACTTGGGAAAAATGTATGTGATACAGAAGATGAGGCTTTGGGTAGGACAAAAAATAAAATCTTTGTACAAACACCTACCCATCAGGACAACCTCTCTTTGATGTACACCTCTATAAAAACAAGATGCAATTTTACAACCACTGTTGCTTCAAAGAGACTGTTCTTTTCTTTGCAGGAAAAAAATCCTGTGAGGAAAACACACTGTAGCTTGTTTATTTGTAATAAAAGAGCCTTTAGGGAAATTTCAACTATAAGCAGCTGAAACTTAAATACCCTGAAGGTCTTTTAAAAAAAAAAAAAAAAAAAAAAAAAGAGCTAAAAGATTATTTTAGCCCCGGATTTTCTGCATTTCCACTGAGGTCTAAAGTACAGGGTTGATTAGGCAAATTAAATCCGTTAAAGTGTGAAATGTCTCTCCTCACAGGAATGTCAGAGCAGCCGTACTGGTCAGCAGCCAATACACTCAAACCAGGAAGTCTGTAAATGTTGCACTTTTCTACAGGGATGTGTGTTGTTTTGTTTGTTTGTTTTTAAGCCTAATGTAAGCATTAAACAATAAGCTATTCTTTTTTCTTATTTTTACATGATCGGCTCATCCATTTTTTAAATCTCAACCTTACTCGGTCAGTAATATCTGATCTGGTGACAGTTATTCCTGTTGTACATCTTTAGGCTGTGGGAGTGGGGTGAGTGGGGATGAGTGGGGCATAAAGGCTGAAATAAGATTTAGGAATCTTGAACCAAGTGCCAATCAATCCCGAAGCTTCTAGATAACCATAAATATCCAAATATACCCCAATGTTCCTGCGGTAAATTAAAGAGACCAAGCTAAAAACCCTCCAAAAGACCCTAGTTTCTTGAAATGTTTCCTCTATCAAAAAACTGTTTTACATTCATTAACAGCAAGATCTTCCATTTTGGATCATGGTCTTATTCTCTAACAATCAGGCGAGGGAAAATAAATGTGATGTCATCTTTTTTTTTTATCATTGATTATCTTATTGTTGCTGTTGTTAGCTGTCTATTAGTCCTCTAAGAAGCTTTGTGCTGAGTTTTACAAATTACAGATTTTATTCACTACCAGAGGTGATTCTAGGATCAGAGGTTTGGGGGTGCTGAGCCTTCAGAGAGCTGCCCAGCCAGGCAAGATAAATTTAATCATTTCGTTCAGTTTAACACAATTTCATTCCCACATTTGTGAAAGACAGGCAAAACACTATTTGGGAAAGTCTGTTATGTAACAATATGAACATTTCATATTACGATTATTGTGACCAAAAAATACATTATAATCGCGGTATTATTGAAATACCGCACCAGCATCTTTAAAATGATCCAAAATGGGTCTAGACGTCTTCTTTGTTCTTTTTAAAGGGGGAAATCTCCACAGCACTGTCCATGTGGGACCCTTTGTTGCTTTTCACCATATTTTCATAAATTAAGTAATGCAAACTGGGACTGTTGATGCCTTTCCAGGCAATAACTAGCATCATAGTGAGTTTTTCAAAGTGCAGATATCAGGCACGGTTTTAACAATAATTAAAATTTGAAACTGTATTACTAATTGTTGGGAATTTGATCACGATTAACCATTTTATCGGTAATCGTTACATCCCTAAAGTCTGTGACTAATTATCAAGAGCGAAGCTGTGATAGAAGCTGATTGTGCCTTTTTACAATGGTGAACCAGATCCACCAAAGCCCACTTTTTCTTCCTTATTTACAAAGTTTCTGGGGCCTCATTTATAAAGCTTGCTTACGCACAAAACAGGGCCTGAAAATGGCGCAAGTAATTTTTCTAGCAAAGTTTCAGATTTATAAAAACAAACCTGACGGGAAAATGTGCGCACCTGTACGCAAACTCTGAACCTTGCGCACAAACATTTTGGAGACGGGAAACTGGCGACACCGCTGGTAAGATGATGAGCTGAAGCCACGATCATGCATTTAACCATCATATCAGACTGGAGACCATCGTAAACCCCCGTCTGTTCCTGGATTGAGCTGTACGATCCATCAGCCTCATTTAAGAGAGCTACAGTAGGCTGCAGCTTCAATTATATAGGATGACAGTTATTGGTAGGTTACCTGTAACAAGGTGTGGAGGCTGATTGTAATTACTGAGGAAACGGTGACACTCGTACATAATGCCTCACAACGGACGCGCTGCACTGCTGGAAGATCATGGAAAGAAGAGGATAAAGATGGAGAGAGTTTTTAGAAACCACGAATATTCCTTGGGTCATGATTACTGACTGATGCAGATAGATTCCCCTGAGCAACCTTCCCGAACTGGGGATTCTTAGATCATTCAGAGGGTCGCCAGACGATTGTAATCGCTGTAAACTAAATACATTTAGAATTTTTAGGGTTGTTAAAATAAATCTGTTAATGCAGGGAGATTAATCTGTAGGAATATAAACGCATTCATTTTCTAATAAATAAATTAGAGCCTAACTAATAAAAATTGCAATTTAGCAATATCTTGCAAAAGCCCCTTCTCATATCTTGGTCAGCTAAGTTGTTTTTTTTTTTTATTATCATGTTTTCTTACAGTTGTGTACATATGTATGATTATTGTTACACTTGTACTTTTTATATTATTGTTAAGTTAGATAGATGTTATATTGTAAAAAAAAAAAACAGTATTACAAACATTGAATTTCCCTTCTGGGATTAATAAAGTATGTTTCATTTCATTTCACTAATAATCCACCAAACCCCCGTTATCCCCCTAATTCATGAAGATTCTGACAGTTTTCCAGCCTCACATGTAGATGCTGCAGGATGATCTGAAATGTCGCACAATAAAGAGCTCAGCTGTTGCGGGGGTCAGGAACAACAACGTCTGGTATCTGGGGGGTCGTAGCTCAGAAAGTTTGGGAACTCCTAGATCTGTGTGTTAAACTGGACTCGACCGACCCGCCAAATCCGTTTAATCCCGGTGCGCAGTTGTTGACCACAACGCGCTCCGGTGTGCAGCAGCCGTTGTGTTCATTCACCGCTGCAGCAACGTGCTGTCACTTCTGTTTATCTGTGATTCCACTGTGAAGTCCAAATACAACGTTCTGTCAACGTTTCACCTCACCAACAAGCTCCTCCACTTCATTCTCCATGAAACTGCGTTTTCTCGTCTTCTCAGTCGCCACGATCAAGTTTAAATGCCTCAGATCAGCTGCTTATTTATATGCAAATATATCTGTATATCTATATATCTACATGGATGTTACTTTCGCATGTTCCACCTGAACATTTGTCACACCAGTAACACCCCTCATTTGTCAACAGTGCACCCTCCTTCAGCAGGACAACAGTGGACTTACTCTGGTAAAAACAGCTTAAGGAGGGTTTGAAGAACATGGCAAGGTTTCCCAAACAACAGCAGATACAAATCTGATGGGGTCTTTTGTAATCTGTGGGAAGTAGACCTAATCCACAATGACCTCCTAAGAACCCAAAGGACCCAGTCCATCCTCGGCCTGGTCACAGGTTTTTTGGTGGCATGAACAGGACTTGCTCAGGATCAGACAGGCAGTCATAATGCTATGGCTATGAGCTGCCAACAAAAAGCTTGTTGGACGACTAAATGGAGCCAGTGATAAATGGCTCAATGGAACCATAAAGTAGTTAACAACTGAAGGATAATTGGATCATAATTCAATCTGTAATCTTCTCCAATTTTTCACTGGAAGCTAATGTCAGATATGGACAGACGCACATTTAGGTTATACAGGTACTACCCCCCAAATTAGAATATCCTGAAAAAGTTAATGTATTTCTTTAATTCAACTTAAAAGGTGCAATTTACATATTGTGTAGACAAATGATATGTGAATCAATATATTTTAAGCTTTTGTTTGTTTGGATGTTGCTGATTAGGACTTGCAGCTTAAGAAAACCTCAAATTCTAAAACTAAAAGAATTAGAATACTGTGAAAAGCTCCAGTATTGTAGGCTCAGACTGTCACATTCTAATCAGGTAAGTAATCCAAAACACCTCTTTAAGTGCCCCAAGCCTTTAAAAAAGTCCCTGTCTTGGTTTAGAAAAAATCACAATCATGGGGAAGACTGCTGATCTGACAGTTGTGCAGAAAACCATCATTGACTCCCTGCACAAGGTGGGAAAGACACAAAAAGTGATAGCAAAAGAAACTGGTTGTTCTCTGAGTGCTGTCTCAAAGCACATTAATGGACAGTTACTGGAAGTGGAAGGAAGAAGTGTGGAAGAAAACGGTGCACAAGCCGGAGGGCTGACAGAAGCCTGGAGAAGCTTTTCTGACCATCTGAAGATGGTCAGAAAAGGGCCATTCAAAAGTGCAGAGGACTTCATAAGGAATGGACCTGTGAGTTTCATTAAGTCCAGTATAAACACAGCTGTCTACCAGGACATTTTGGACAGAGGCAGACTTACCATTAGGCAAAAGTAGCCAATTGCCTGGGGCCCCCAAAGTTTAGTCATATTAACACATTTTTGTTACATTTCATATTACTTAATGCATATAATGTGCAGTGGTTCTCAGAAAAGGCTGTAAATATTATTTTATTTACATCTGCATCAACAGTTGCTTCATGTGTTTACTGCTGAAATTGCTTTTATTTTGCACTTTCAGTAAAACATAAATGCCACAGACTTCATTCCTGAGCAGCTTATTTTTATTTTTTACTCTTTTTTTCAAATCATTGCCTCACTCACAGATTAGTGTTGAACTTTGTGCTTGAATTACATTTTCTACAACAATTAAATTAACCTATAAGGACATTTTAAGAATTAGAGAAGACTTTTGATTAAGTAATCAAAGTAACTGAGTTACTTTTTGGATGAAATAACTTGTAACTAACTAGTTACCTTTTCAGTTACCACCACAACACTGGTTCCATCCCCTGCTAATTAGTTCAGGCTGGGAACAACCGCAGTCCTTTTTCACTTCTTTGCAGAACTTGTGTTAATTATTGTTTTCCTCATACTTAAAAATGATCTTTCTGCCACAACAGAGAGAGGAGGACAGGGAGGAGACATCAGACCAGAGACCAGCAGCACGAGTGATGATGATGGTGATGATGATGATGCAGGGTCTTCACTGGTAAAGGAAAGATTAGAACTTCTTATGAAAGTCATCTATTGGAGGGAGAAACCAGGCAGGGTTCTGGTAAAATGTTTTTATTTGTCTTATCTTAAAAAACCTACTGAAAAGAACCTTGAGTTGAATAATTTCTAAAGCCTCTTGTAGCTCTGCAGTTGAGTCAGTAGGCAACTTTGAAGAGAAATAGATCAGAAAAATTGCATTTTGACATATACTGATGCTATATCCGAAGCTTATTTCTGACATTCTTTATTTAGTCTAAGTTTCCTATTGACAGGTCCCGATTTGAAGGGCCCCCTAGCTAAGTTTGCCTTGGGCCCCCAAATTGCTAAATCCGCCACTGATTTTGGACCACTTTATGTACACCTGACCTGAACCCCACCGAAAATCTGTGGGTCATTGTCAAGAGAAAGCTGAACGGCAAGAGACCAAACAATAAAGAAGAGCTCAAGGCTGTGATGGAAGCATGTTTTTTCATCCATAACACCTGAGATATGCCAGAATGATTGCATCCATGCCACACTGGGTTAAGACAGTCATTCAAGCAAAAAGGGCGCCAACCAAGTACTAAGTATAGATGCAAGATTTTACTTTAGGAGGCCTGACTTTTTGTATTTAAAGTCCTTTTTTTAAATTGGTTTCATGCAATATTCTAATTTTTTGAGTTTTAGAATTTGAGGTTTTCTGCAAGTCCTAATCAGCAACATTCAAACATATAAAAGCTTGAAATATATTGATTCGCATATTATTTGTCTATACAATATGTAAATTGCACCTTTTTAGTTGAATTATAGAAATACATTAACTTTTTCAGGATATTCTAATTTGGGGGGTAGTACCTGTATAACCTAAATGTGTGTCTGTCCATATCTGACATTAGCTTCCAGTGAAAAATTGGAGAAGATTACAGATTGAATTATGATCCAATTATCCTTCCAATTAATTAACTTTTTCACAATATTCTAATTTTTTGGGTAGTACCTGTATATATTGTCAAATGCTACATGAGCTATCTGGCAAAAAAAAAAAAACAAAAAAAGGCTGCAGAAAACTGTAATGTAAGTATTAGTATCAGTATCAAACTAAATATTATTGGTGTAATTCTCTTGTACAAGTACTTAGAAGCACCAAAAGAAAACCAATCCCTCTGTCTTTCTAAAAATGACCATTAGCTTTCCAAAGCTAATTCATGCATTTCTTAGTTTTATAAGTTTATCTTTTGTAACTCAAACATTGCTAGACGTAATTTTTGTAAGTATAATTTCTGAATAGGGCTGAAATTAAAAATAATGGATCCTGCAGGTGACTAGCTGTATTAAACCTTTCCCTGCATAGTTTTACTGTATTTATTACACCAGTAGGCCTACTGTATAACCAAAAAGCCCATTTCTTTTCTTCCCTCACCAAAAACTGTGAGGGGAAGAAAATTTCACTCTTTCACAAACTTTTTTTGAAAGTACACTATTTATTTGCTGTTAATCCTATCGCTCTGTCAAATAACAGCATTGTATGTGCACATGCATTTTCATGTGAATGCTTTTGTAATTCAGGTGGACACATTGTATTGGATCACATACAGGGTTAATCACTGAGCAGAGGTGCTTGTAGTTATGGTGAACCTGTTACATAAGAATGCCAGAATTAATGAATTCAATTTAACAAGGGTGGCTTTATTGCTTTTGGATGTTTCATTGTAAGAAAAAGAATGTGTTATTATTTCTCAGATTAAATACTCTTGCTTTCAGATGATTCACGACACAGCTTGAGCATGTTGTTGTCATTGTTCAAAGACAAATCCCAATAATTCAACTGCAGCATTAATCAGAACAGGAAACAAAACTCAAAGGGGACTTTCTTGCCCTCTCCCAGTTGCTTTGCCTGCGCGGTGGGCCATCTGTTGAAGGGGTCCTCGCATCACTTCCTAAAATACGGCCTCCACAAACAATAAGACCCCTGCAGTGGCGGAACATTCCCCGCCATAGGCACAATATCTGTTTACACAGAGACTTACTCTATCGAGTGTTTGATGTGTGAAATCAACTCAGAGCCGCACACAGAAAAAGACAGTTTAAATAAAGTCATTTTTACTTAACAGATGTGTGTTGGGTTTTTGTTTTGTGTTTATTTATGAATCTATGAGGATCCATGTAAGAAAATTAGGTCACTGGGCCTCAAGGAAATCCGACATACATCAAACTGGATCATAAACAGAGAAACATTAAAGATAGTAGAACAATGGAAAGCTTAAAAGCTAATGCAATAAATAAACAAACACATGGTCTTTGCTGCTGCCTTTGGTATTCTCTGCTACTCATTAATGTATATATACATTCTGTCACCCAAGGGTGAGTTCAAACTAGTCTGTCTCCTTAAAAAGTAATGTTCCACTTGATTATTTCACTCTATATATTATTTGATTTATAATAAAATGTTACCCAATTCACCTTTTAGCTAATTCTTAATCACTAGCCAATAAGCAAAAATCTTATATTAGTTAACAACTGTCAAAAAGCATGCACTAGAAATGAATATTTTGTATGCACACTCCTTGTAGCTAAATGAGGATAATACTATTGCACTGATTAACACATTTTATTTAATTCATTTTTTGAAATTACAAGAGATAAGTATGGTCATTTTCATGTGGATGTGATATTTTACTCAGTAAACTATAAGAAAATCGAATACTTTACATGTTTAAGTAGCTGAATCACATCAGTATCTGCAGAAATAATACAGTTTCATGATATTTTGTGAAACTCACAAAATGTGTGCTGTACAATTGCTTTCAGCTGCTATTTGGTTAGACTTGCGCATTAATAATTGTTAGACTTTGAGCCCTGTGCCTATTTTCTAGGCCTCTGCTTGAAAGTGCATATCCATAAAGCAATGAGCATATCTCTCACTATATTTGGAGACACAGTGAATGGAAATCTTGTGAGATCTGTTAAGATGTGTAAATATCAGTATATGTGTTACTGGCGGAGAATAAATTAAAGTGGTACATCTGAAAGGATATATACAGTAGCACCAATGAAAAAAGTTTCAGACTCACCTACAAAGAACAAACACTTTTAGAATGAATTTCCCCGTGGAACATTACAGCAGCTCTAAACCTTTATCAAGTCATAGTGCAATATGTGAACATTAATCTCTGCAAAGGTCAATTTTGATAGACTGAAGCAGAACAAATTTACAGAGATATCAGTTAAAAAAAAGTTTAGGGGAAGTCTCCAAAATAGCTATTTCAGCTAGGTCTGATATAGTTTGGCGCGACATGTTCTCAGAGTCCTCCAAATGGGGAACCTTGTTTTTTTTTCTTAAAGGGACTTGAGGTAAGATTTAAGAAATGAGACTCGCGAGTGCCGCAAGTACTGCGACTGGCGCTGCGGGTAACTGCAGCCACCAAGCCCACACGGGAGCGTGCACAAACTGAAGCTATAACGTTGTTTTCTACAATGATAAAGTCTTTTTCTTTGTAGCACCACTTTTTAGTGTCTTTCAGTTGATCTGGATCGTTTGCTGATGGCAGAAGAATTCATAACTATCCCTTACAGTGTTTGAATTTACCGCGACCGTCTCCTTCCTGGATCAAAACTGTTGGGGACACGTATGCAGCATCAGTTGACATCACATCCGCAGGGCAGCGCGGGGAATTCGGCCACCGAGTCGCAGCGCATTATGCAGCACACAGCCTGTTCATGGCAACGGAGAGAGACGTGGGTGGGCTCGTTCTTTTTGTTTTTTAATGCTTCCTCACCCATTAGCATTAAAAAACCGGACAAGCATGCATGTTTATTCTTTCACAACTCCTGCCTATAGTCCCTTGAAAGGTTCCAAACTCAGGGATCCCCACAAATTAGACTATTGGCTTGCTGGATGACCTGTCCACTCTGCAAAATACTCAAAATAAACCTAATTCTAAAATAAAGTATTTATCTTAAAATAAAAAAGTGGAATAATGAGATGAAAACTGCTACATGTCACTATAAACATATACAGTACTATGGCTATTTAATTTGTATTTCTAATAATTCATCTTGTGTACCTTTTATCAGTAATTACCATTGAGTAGGTGAAGATATTCTATTTTATTTGTTCACTTACTTGCTTACTTGATTATCAACTTATTCATTTAGATCATAAGATCCTTAAGACATGACCTCAGGGTATGAAGCAATCACACTTTTAAGAACTTCAGAAAGAAGGCCTGTTTAATCTCATCCACTGTGTTCATACAAACTCAGTAATTACCGAAATCCGTTAAATAACAACAGAGTTACAGTCAGAAGAAAAAAAAAAGGAAAGAAACAACAACAGAGGTACCCTGTGGAGTTTCAACATCTTACATGAAGAATTGTTGATCAGTGGGTTTTGCCTAGCCGTGTATGCACGTATGGGCACTGCTCATTCCTGCCACCAGTTTCACACCATTCCACTGATAAACAGCTGGTGTCAGTGAAATTTTAAAGACAGCATGGTTTCAGAGCAGCAATGTGTGCATAATGCAAACAGCAAACAAGGAGATGGGAAATCCTTAAAGCTGATTTTATATGCATGTTTACAAAATGCAAAAGGGCAAGTGCTACACAGTGTACTGGAATTAGAATAAAAGAAAATGATCTGTTATTACCATAGTTATAACAGGTGTGCAGATAATCCGGAGCAAAAGAATAAAGGAGACAATCACTGCAGTCTTGAGCATGAGTGTACACAACTTTGTTCAGCATGACTTACAGTGACCTGATATTGATGCCTTTAGCCAGGAGGTATTGTATAGCCAGATATTTTTCAGTACAAAGGAGGGCTTGAAGTTAGCCATAACAGTGAATATACTGGGTGTGTGTTAGTGTGTGTTTAACAGGAGAGGGAGGATTGTAAACAAACACCAGATCAAAACAAAGCCTGTGTTACTCTGCTATGTATTAGACTCTGAGTTGTAACTTCCGACCCTTTTGCCTGCCATTTTTTGTGGAACCCATTGTTGGTTTTTTTCTGTGTGAGAACGAATCTCTAAGCATCAGTCTGATAACATTGAAAAGTGCTCTGATGCTGTACGCAACAACATTAATACCCTGCAAAGCTTCTTTTGATGCAAAAAAAAAATTCCTGTTCTCTAAACACCTGGCCCAGACCTATGCTGCTGTTTCTCAGCATTAGTATGAACAGTCAACTTCGTGTTATCCACACAACACAAGGCAAATTGGATGGATTAGACTGTGGTTTATGACATTAAAGCAGTCATACTGTATATGTCTAGAAAACAACTAAGTGATATAACTGTTCTATTATTATCTTGGATAAGTGTCACTGTGGAAAGACTGACTGTTTTTTTGGACATAAGCCTTTTTTGTCATAACTTGAAATGTAACATTTGACGTTTAGACTGAATTATTAGAAATTGGGGTCTTTGTTATCAGTATGAGGGCCATATTATGTAAATATAACATTATTTTAACTTATTTTCTTTTGCCCAGAAATGTAGCCTTGTGTGTGTGCTGATGTTGCACAACATATTGAGGTGAGCAGGACAAGCCTCTTCAAGCTTTCTTTTTTGAAGAAAACTTAAACAATTCCTGTTTTTCTTTTTTAGAAATAAAGTGCATTTACCAATAGTTTTTTAAAGAATTGTAAAATTGTAAAAAGTTAAAACAGAATTTTTAGGCATACAGATCATCTAAAACTCATCTGATGATGGTCAAGTGTTAGAAACAAAAATGTGGTGTCTGTAAAATGTCACACCATCAAATCCTACTTTTAAAAAAAGCAATGAGAAAGGAATTAGCCCTTAGCAGTTCAATCAACTTTGTACTAGGCAGCATGTGGCACTGAACAACATTTGTTGCCACCTTCATTGGACCAGGTGAAGTCCCAAGTCCTGGCTGCCATCCAAAATCTTTTAACCTCCCCATTCACATCACATATTCTCCCAGGAACTTTCCCTTAAAAGATGTCCACATGAGAACAAACTGGTTTCACAATTTCTGCATACAAACCAGATGCTGGTCAAGTGCAGTTTAAATGTTGAAGATATTACAACTCCAACATCTTATCAATTTGTGTAATTTATCCCAGTGGTTCTCAACCTTTTTTCTTCAAAATACCCCTTGTGAGATATACTTTCAGCCTACCCCATATCTAAGTATTTTTTGGTTGGGGAAAAATAGATTTTAAGACAATAACTGCACTTTGTCATTTGTGTCTGGTTTATTACTGGAACCATGCAGAACAGTGGTCATTTTGCCTTTGACCCTTTAGCCCTTTCTTTTCAGACAGATTTCTATTATACTTCAACCATTGTTTTTGTTATCAAGGTGACAGTGATTGACATTTGATGTAATTTGGCACGCAACAGGTTGGGTCAAACCATGTCAGTACCTACCTGTTGTTGGTAGAAGATAAAGCATTTTTTGTACCTCTTCTCTACTTCCCATTGCGCTGACTAGGTTGTACCTCTTCTCTGCGTAGTTCTGCGTGTGTTTGTGTGTGTTTGTATGATCTGAGGATATTTAAGCCACCTGCAGGTCCTCCTGTAGGGGATTGCTTGTTTTGTTTTCCTACAGAGACCTTGGTTGTTTAGGGATCGCGGTACAGATGTACCAGTGAACTGTGTAAGTGGATTCATGTTTTCTCTCCTCTCTCTCTTCCTCTTCCTTACTCCTCTCTCTCTGTTTCACTTTCTATCATTACCTCTGTTAACTTTCATTTTTCCTTTGTCAGGCCCAGCAGTATGAAATGGAATGGTGTAATAGACAAATGTTTAAATAAAGAAATAAAATGAATAAACATGATATCAAGTGGAGCCTTATATTCATAAAGCTCCGCTTGATAAAGCAAAACTGTTCAACAGAATAAAGCAATCAGATTTCCATTCTGCTTGCTTCGATGCTGGACAGGACAAGTAAAAAAAAAAAAAAAAAAAAAAAAAAGAAGATAAAGCATTTAAACTGTTTTGGGCATGCAGTCACCAAACAATAAGGTCACAAGTTTTGGAGCAACAATTGTTTCCATATGGATCATGTTAATTTCAAGAAAAACATATCTACTGGATTCAGCAAGAAAAAGGTAAAGCCATGTCCTCCACATATTCCAGCTCCTTAAGCTGCCTAACCGGCCTTTTTGAGTTATCCAGACTTGTCACCTGATGAAATACTTGACCTCTCACCAAAAACAAACAAACAAACAAACACAAAGAAGGGAGTATGAGTCAAAACAGTTGTAAACTTATCCTGTCCTAGCTTTGAAGATTTCTACTTCATGTAAGATGAGCATTATACTTATTTATTTTTGTGCATATATATATATATATATATATATATATATATATATATTTATTTATTTATTTTTTTTTTTTACTCAGAGTACTTCTGTAGTGATATGTCTGCATAGAGATTTCCTTGTATCTAAATATGTACAGTAAGCAAGACTTGGCCAATCATCAGTGCAGATGTTTTGTACTTAAGTTTTTTTGAGAGTTAATTTAAGTATTTTTTGTTTGGTACACAGTTAATGTGCTGTTCCATGATTAAAGTTTGGAAACCCTTAGAAGAGATCAAGTGGATCCCACTTTTTGGATCAAAGCTGTATTGTATTCCACTGTGATGAGTGCATTGCCTTAAGTTTCAAGGACCTAATAAATGTATTATATCCTTTAGTGAGCCATTCTAGAGATTAATGTCCCCGATACTGCTTTTCTGAGAAAATGATGCATCGCCGTCAGAAGCAGGGTTAGACAGACCTTCAGTCATTTTCAGGATCAGTGTCTCAGTGACTCCAAAACTTGGCTTTGTTCCATAGAAAATGTCTGCCAGAAACACTTTTTCCGTCCTGGAATGAAAGGAGAAAAACAGAGCCTGCATGTGGGTGGGATGGGAGGGGAGTTCTGAATGATAGTAGGTGCACTAAGGCCTTTTTACGCATTGTATCAGGTGCAAGCTTTCCTGTTACTGCAACTTGTGTGTGTGAGCTAATTGGCTTTTTTGACATTATGCCCTTCCCTCGACCCGTATGAAAACGCTGCTCTCTCTCAGTTTGTCGAGCCAAGATCTGCTCCACTTTCTTTTGCTAGCAAAAAGGTAATTGCTACTGACTTTTAACCTGTAAGTGTCAATTCTGTGGACCACAGTAAATTACATTCAGTCCAGTTAAAGCTGAAGATGCTGCAATGTTTATTTGGTTCCTATTTGCAGGGCTGGTTTAGTAAATAAACAACCTCAAATTAAATCAGATTTTCTCAATATGTAACAAATCCATGTTGTAGCATCTGAGTTACATGCTATATTCTCCATGAGGCAGTGTGCACCTACAGTAAGCAAAATGCTGCATTCATTTGAAAAAATTGCTTTAAAAATCAGTTCCAGTAATGAACACAGAAATCTGGTGTAAACTCACTGAGACTGTCCTCATTTGATTGAAAACATATAGCAGTGCTCTTTGCAGCTTACTATGCTGCATAGAAGCTGAGTTTCACATGGCTGAGATAAACAATTTTAATCCCCCTGACAATGAATAAGCTCTTTTACAGGAGCGGCTCCTAAAGCCTTGGCTCTGGACCTCAGAGCATTTCCTGACAAGCAGCGGGGAAGTGTTGTGCTGTAACATTAAAACACATTATAAATGAGTTATTTTCAACTAAAGTGGGCCATCTTCCATTGCCATCATTGTCCATCTAAAATGAAATGCTTTCCAGATCGTTAAACTGGATCTAACCCCAACCCCACCCCTCTGTTGCTTTCCGTGCCAGATTACTCAACTCCACACACACCCCCACACACACAAACACACACTTGAGAAATTGATTGGCCAGGTGTGAACAGATATGTACATATGATAAGTCCAATTCTCCTCCCTTGTTTTCTCTATGGCTGTTTGCACAACTATTTCTGTCACATTACGTATCAGAGTCCTGTATCAACTAGATAAACAGATGGAAATGTTACTGTTGTTGCCAGTTCTAAGATGCATTTTTATGATGTTGCACTGCCCTTCATTGTTCACTTTTTTTTTTTCCTTTGGCTGCCATAAGTAATCAGTACAACCTGGACCCCGATTAGTGCACATAACTGCCTGATTAACCATCTCCTACTGCACATTCAGAAAGCTTTCTGGTCCTAAACTGCATATACAATAGGATTAGAACAATCAACTCCCAAGGCAACGACAGGTCTGACACGTAGACACAGACGACCAGATATCCTGGGATGTGCTGGGAGACTGGGAGAGGGGGTGATGTCATTGTCCCCGAGTCAGTTGAGAGCTGGCTCCCTGAGAGTGATTATGCTGATAAAGCAGGCAGATTCTGTATCTTCACCAAGCAGCTGCATGTCAGAAAACGCTATTATTTCTTCAGAGGGACTGCATAAGGAGACACAGATAGAGACTGCACTGATTATCGCCTAAAGGGTACATTGAGAGAAACAAGAGAAAAGCGTGCTGTGGTGATATGATTCAACCTGAAAGAAGCACTTGAATACTTTTGGACAGATAGTAGAAAAAGCAGCAAAAAGTGGCTGCACACAGGAAGAAGAGTAAAACTCAGCATGTTTTAGTGCAAAGCAGTTCTTTTTTGTTAAATACTAACAGTAACGTGCACAGTAGTTGATTGTGACTTTAACAGGAGTTCAGTGTCCATGTGTACCATTATTTGATGCAAATTAGAACGAAACAAGTTAAATACTTTCATGTTTTTAGTTCTGCACATACAGATGCGGGCATGAAAAAGTTCCGCCTTTTTCTACCAGAAGTGGTGCGGTAATACTGCACTATTACTGCACTATCACTGGCTGAATGATTTTTCCCGCGAATACGTCAACACACATGGTGTCCAAACTTGGCGTGTGGAAACGTCCTTGTTCTGGGCATTCATTTATGCTCTGAAATTTTTTCCCCTGGGCACACAGGCGATTCTCTGTGCGATTGAATTAGCAGACAAGTCGCTGATAAGTGGCTGGCAGTCAGCAGAAAGGGGAACTTTTTCATGCCCGCATCTGTAATTGGTCATTTACCAAAGAACCACATTTTACTCTGTTGTTGGCTGTACATCTCAGTGGGTCAAAGTTATTCCAAAGTTATCCCATCCCATAAATGTCCATTCATCAACTAGGTGAAATATTTAGAAAACAGACAGTAGTGGAGGCATGCTGAGAAAATGTCAGGGGAATTTATAGTTTGGGAATCCTGACCCTCCCAAACAATTTTATGGTGCTATTTTGAGCACACAGAACAGCAAGACATCTTAGTTAAACAGTGAAGCACTTTCCTGGACACAGTAAAAGTCATAGCATCCCATGTTTCATCATTTACTTAACAAAAACTTCATTAAAATCTATCCAGTAGTGTGATATAGTAATACATTATATTGATACCCAACTATTAATTTATCTTTGTATGTGTACAGTATGTGCAAATATGTATTTTTCAGACTCTCCCCGTTGCTGCCCAACACCAGCTCCAAACAAATGTTGTTCTATTTCAGCCTCTGTTTTAAATGAAACCAACCACATAAAACAACATAACCACGGGAAATATGAGTTCAAGGGTGTCAAAAATTTGAAGGCACTTAGCGAGTACATGCTTTTGCAAAAACCCTCTGTACTCAAGCTTTTCCTTTCCCAAGCCCTGATATGGGACCATTAATGGCTCCACAGGGAGTTTGGGAGGAAGGCTCAACCAGCACTGACGCCTGGAGTGTTCAAAGGTCTTTCTTCAGGTGCTTGAGGTTAACAATGTCTGTTGTTGTACGGAAAATAATCCATTCTAGCTTGAAATTCCAATACTCAATTGGATATCACTGATGAATTAGCAGAAAATGGGAAATCAGCATCTCAGAAAGCATGTTATCTTCTGGAGGGCGGATTTTTTTCTATAACCTCTCTGACCACACATATTATAGAGCAGTGAATTACTTTGACCTTGTTTTTGAGCTCAGCACATGACAGAGGGGTGGAGAAAGCTTTGTAAGGGGCATGGCACTAAAATCTCCCACGGCCAATAAGACCTTGACCGACTCCCCTATTTAGCCCCACAGTGATCCAGATCATCCAGCTGTTTGATCAGGGCACTGTACTGTGTGAACTCCACTTTTTAGATTTACTTTAGTCAATGGAAGCAGTTACAGGCTGAGGTGCCACCAGCAACACTTGGATTGTCATAGTGGAGAGAGACAGACAGATCCCCTCTGGAGTATCTGTCAAACATATGCAGTGATTTTTGTCTTCTCTTTAATTATATCCATACTCAAAGCCACTCAGTGATGTCTGCTCTGCATTAACGTGCCTTTGAGAGTTAAACTGCAGAGCTCATCTATTCTCATTCAAGAGTTCCTGCCAAGGTAAGATACTTGACACACACAATGTGCACATTTAACATTTAGCAGACATCACTTTGAAAACAATTTCTCTGACAAGTAGTGGATTTTCAAAAAGAAAGTTTTGCTTTGTTAGGGTTAAAATATAATTTTATGTGACTTTGTGATTGTTCTGAGCTAATATTTAAGACACCCTTCTCATCTATATTTAATCAAATTAATTGGATTTATTGTGTGGAATCAGAAAGCTAAGGTTAGAGGAGGTCCAAAGCATCGCTACAGGGAGGATAAATTGAATTTTGCTGAAAGAAAATTCATTTCACCAGAGTAGGAAATGTGTGTTTGTCAACAATATACTGTATAAGTTGCATTAGTTTCAATTTTTCACCAGTTTTTTTTTTTTTGTTTGTTTTGTTTTAACCCTTTAATTTAGACATCAATGCTTTAAATTAAAAGACAAAGCATATCAATTTTAATTCTGTAATAATGACGAGGAGGTGTGACACTACAAACAGAAATTCCCATTTACCTCATCTTGTGTTCTTTTCCAAGCTAACTCTACTTTGTGTTGGTATGTGTTGTCAAGTGTCACTTTCCAGCCACCCACTTTGACTACTTTATTTAGACCTGTACAGTGTGACAGGTTTCATGCTTCTGACCATTTGTCTTCTTGTTTTATTCTTCTACCTGGCTTAACTGAATCAGTTCTGCAGTTTTGACTGAATTCCTTGATATTTTGCTTTTTGTTTTAGAGCAAAGCAATCAATCCTCAGCTGGAAACTTAGTATTTTATTCATTATTTCTGCAGTTTTTTCTGCAGTCTTATCAGGAGATCCTCTCTGACAAAATGTGTTCCCTCATTTATCATAGTATGTCAGCTAAGTTCTTGACTATTCAAAAGCACAGACAACTCTATTTGTGGTCAGTAGAGGACATTTCCTCTGCATACTGCCTTATTTTAGAAGCCCCCTGATGATTTGTATTGTCTGCTTCACACAGTGAAAATATTCTTACCTATATATCTTTTCATTGTGCCATTTTTGGAGAAAGGTGGCAGTGGTGGTGATTGTTATCTTGTATTTATTAAAGGTGAGTATAGTTTTGAAATATTACACGCAACAACCTCACACTGACACTTTATTGCAACCTACATTAAGCAAAATTGATAGATTAAAGTAGCCTTTGCACAAAAAGAACACAATGTTTTTTTTGGTTTTTTTTCCAATGAATAATAACTGTTAACATTTACTAGGAAACCATATAGAACAGAGCCCTGGTAAAATTAGCTCAAAGTCTTGTTACAAAAGACACTAAACTGTTCATGATTGTAGGTGAAATTTGGTGTAGTTAAAATACACAGTGGTAGAAACCCTGCTACCACCAACACATTCCTAAGCAAACTGAAATTTTTCATGGCACTATTTTTTTTTTTTTGGCCTTCAGTAACCGTGGCGTGTCCGTTTTTGCCAAAAAGTTTCCTAATGGTCAGTTTACCTGAGGTAATGGGCATGACTTGCTTTAAAATTCTAATGAAAATTAGTTTTCTTAATGTTGAGCAGAAATTGATACTAATGGAAATTGGCATTATTTGACCAGTCATGGACTGGTTAAGTGGGTTGGGCTTTAAGATGGGCTTTAAGATGGGGCCCTTAGGACGGGAAACTAAAACAATTCAATTCTTGCTCAAAGTTCAGGTTCTTATGTTCACAAATAAAGACTGACAGTACAGTTTAATGCAAACCTTAATGTTTGGAAGTGAAGAGGATCGACGGGATCTGTGTGGATGGAATCATGGTTAGCCTGGTGTTGTCAAAGTCAACGTTATTGTCAAATGTGCCACATGTTAGACATACAACACAGATGAAATTACAGTCCTCTCAAACCCACAGTGCATATGATAAATATATAATAAACTCATTCATTCATTCATTCATTTTCTGTACCGTTTATCCATTTCAGGGTTGCGGGGGTTGCTGGAATCTATCCCAGCTATTATCAGGAAAGAGGCGGAGTACACCCTGGACAGGTCGCCAGTCTGTCGCAGGGCCAACACAGAGAGACAGACAATCATCCACACTCACATTCATACCTAGGGACAATTTAGAGTGATCAATTAACCTAACATGCATGTTTGTGGATGGTGGGAGGAAGCCGGACTACCCGGAGACATATAATAAACTATAAGATAAAAATATAAATATATAGGAATCTGCTCGGATAGCCTAGAAATCTAAACACGAAACCTAAGTTGAAATACTAAAGAGTTGCTCTCTCAAATAGGGGAAAGAAGACACGAGAAAACAGAAATTTCACATTTCTCACATGTTTTATTGCCATTAGGCATAGTAACAGAAACAACATTTTTTTAACTTTGGAAATACTCCTTGGATATCAAGGACATGATAATAAACATCATTATTGTGGAAAAATTTTCCATTTACTGAAGGAATGTCCTTATAGGTGTTTTCTTTAAGACATGACCAAGATTTTAGGCTTAAGAAATCCATCAGTCCTCTTTGAAAAAACATCTGGAACATGCATCATTATTTTTGTGCACCTACGATTTAGAATCATCTTTGGTATTAAGAGTGCTTAAAGTGCCAACATAAAACTCAGAGAAAGAAACAAGAGCCCTTTCCCTGTCCAGTAAGGGCAAAACACAGTTTTGCTATTGCGTTTGTTTTGCTGCTTTGCTTTAGGAAACATTGAATTTTTAAAAAGCTGAGACTTTTTAATGCACCAACTTTGCAATGAAATGTGTTGAGGACAGTTTTGCATAACTTTGAGATGAAACCAAGCAAAGTACAATCACTGACAACAACTAATAAAATAGACACTATATATAATAGGAATGTGAACATTTTTAAAGACTTTCTTGCTTGATAGGGGAAACATCAAAACCTGGATTTGTTAGATTATGTTTAGTCTAGATTAGGACAAACAATGGAAAATTGTGAACAATCAGATTTATCATCCAATTCTATTCAAAAGCACAAATCCTTCTTTTTTATTTCTATGACAAGTAGAAAAAATAGCAGACATGCATCTGTTAATGTTGGAAGTATCTTTGTAGTATCACATACAGAAAACCACTATAAGTTAATAAATATTATCTACATGCGTAATATATATGCAAATTTCATTACGTTCACCAACATTGTCAATAAATTACTCCAAGTGGCCTATAATGAATAAATGAGAGCTTCTCTGAGTTCTTATTTCTTTTCCACTACCCATTGGATCTGTAGAATAATGCAGGCACATTTACAGCTGCATAGAAGCGGCTAAAATCCCAGCTCAATAACAAAAGTTCTTTCATACATTAAATATTCACTACTTGCTGCACACAACTGGCTTATCCAATAAGTTTTGAGAGCACTAAACCAATTCATCAACCAAATCAAGTCCTGCTTGGCTGGGAAAACACTATATTATCACCCACTCTAGAGCATAGCCATAAGCTATTGAGCAGTGTGAATTCAGCCTGTATTCATGGTCTGATCGATGTTTTCTCTGAATAGTCTCCCATGTGTAAACAATACAGTAAGTTGTTTGGCTCTGCAGATGAACCCTTACTCATCACCTTTAAAGTGAAAGTGTGGGAGATCTGTGGCTGAAAGCTCAGTGAACAAAAGTAAAGGGCACTTCCAAACACAAGAGCAAAAGAGCATCCCATAAAGTTTATTATAAGAATAGATTAGATATATACATATGGCATTTTACAAGGCACTCAAAGTGCTTTACATTGTATCCTTTAGTCATTCAGACTTGGTGGTGGTAAGCTACATGTGTAATCACTGCTTCCCTGGGCCAGACTCACAGGCCGAAAGCCTCTCCGACCACTAAACATTCATACACCAGTGATGCCACTACTGAAGGCAAGGAGGGTGAAGCATCTTGCTCAAGGAAACAGCAACAAATTGGCTGAGAGAGAGGGATTTAAACTGCCAACCTTACATTCATTGGACAACTCACTTTACTACCTGAGTCATTGCCACCCTGATCAGGGATGTAATTCTCTGTGCATAAAAACACATCAGTAGAGCTTGGTATTAGATGTGCAGTGTTGCAGGGTGTGCATTTAGTGCAATACGCAAGAGCCCCCACAGAGTAGCAAGGCAATATGGTCTGTCAAAGCCGTAAACAGAGAGCATAACACTGATGTGTGCAACAGGAGTTAGAATAAAATGATTTTCTAAAAGTCTATAATAGATCTTGCACCAGCTTTTTCAGGGGAGTTGCTCATTCATGAACATTACTAAAAATGTATTTTTATTAGAGAGATGGCTGTTTTTTGTTTTGTTTTGTTTTTATATATCTTTCTTCGTTGGCCAGATGTGAAAATGAGCTTAAAAAGGTCTTAAATGAAATATCAAATAAAAGCTTTAGCTCACACAACATCAGCAGTAATCAGTAGTTTTGTCTTGACTTTGCACTGAAAAGTTCTGGAACCTGTAAATTTGCGGGTCTGTCAAAACCTCTCATTCCTCAACTGCACAAAAAGACTAAATTGCAAAGTGACAAAATGGTTTCACAAGGGAAACAAAAGTGAAGATTCGAGGAAAAGATCACGAGAAGCAAAAGAATTTCCTTTAGGAACAGCCTTGAAAGGCTACTATGATTAGAAGTTCAAAGAACTGCCGTCATAGGCATTTCTAGGTCAAGTAAAATCTGCAAATATAGCTCTTACAATGTTGCCAAACATGAAACAAAACACTATGAACTGGAAAACAGTTAATTAGAAAATAAATAAACAGAATTAAAAATCAAGGTTATTCTGCCAAGGTGGTAGAATGAGGTGGTGCAAAGTCATGGAGATGGTTTTCAAGCATTTAGTTTGTTTGTGAGCCAGAATAAAAGAAAACTATTTTAAAACTATTTCAGATTTAAGAAACTTAAAAGGAGTGAAGCATAGCTGAAGTAAGACCGTATTCAAGTTTGCAGCAGATCATCACTTCCTTAAAAAGTGGTGTACGGGCCATCGACCTTGATGCGGAACTGCACATTTTTGTGAAACCTTCATGATGTTGTCCATGAAATTTTTTTGTGTGGCTGAATTATCGCTGTTCAAAAGGAAAGAAAAAAAAAACAAACCCTTTTATATGAGATGACTTTGACAACGGTTGAATGTTTCAGTTTAATTTTGAATTGATCACCTTTGATGTGTCTTGATTGATTTTTCACAACATAAAAATGTTGCTCATTATTCTTGTCAGCTGCTGTGCTTTGTATTGGACTGTACCATTATTGGCAGCCAGAGGAAACCACTGCTACCCTCACAACCAGTAATGCCTTCATTGTGCATAGCCCATTGTCATACCATGAATTAATTTATCAAGCGGTGTGTTAGTCAATGGCAGGTTATTGTGGAGAGTATGTTAACAGCCAATTTTCTTTTTTGTCAACTGTATTCATTTATATATGTATTCAGCATTAACATTGCAGATCAGTTTAGACAATAATACACAATGAGACTTAAAGGTCCTTTTTAACCTTGTCTAGCACTCAGCATGTGCATCACATTCACCAGTTTATATTGCTGCAGTTCAGTATATACTGTATAAATACAGCGCCTTTTCTTTTTTTCTCTTCACATGCCAAAGAGCACGTTACACCTAACATCCCAGTTTTTTTTACATCTCTTTTGGTTCCTTAAAAGGTGTCTGTTGCATAATAATCTCCACTGTCTTGTTACAAAATGATAAGCTAGATTTAAATATCTCAAAAATCAGCACGAACCATCATGCTCCGCTCAAAATTACAAGAGAAGTGAAAGCTGATAACAACAGCATGCATAAGAAAAAAAAGACAGTTTTACCTCTTGATAGTCATTGATGTAATGATTTTATGATTCAAATCTTCCAACAATATTTATCTTTTAAGTTGCTTTCTTCTCTCTTAGGCAGAGTTTCATAACTGAGGAAAAATGCCGCCTGCCGTTGGAGGTCCTCAAGGCTATACACCACCTGAAGGTGGATGGGGATGGATGGTTGTGGTGGGAGCCTTCATCTCTATTGGCTTCTCCTATGCATTCCCCAAGTCTATCACTGTCTTCTTCAAAGAAATTGAGACGATCTTCAATGTGACAAGCAGCCAGGTGTCATGGATCTCCTCCATCATGTTAGCAGTCATGTACGGCGGAGGTGAGCTGCAACCAAAACACAAACAGCCACACACTTAGGTTTGGTAACACTTGACATTTAGCACATCAGGAAGATTTATAGATTGAATCAATTTCTAGCTCTTAGCATGACTGTGAAAGATTTATTCCTGCAGTGTTCAGTTAAAAGTCAATCTTTTTTTTTCTGATATACAGCCTTACAGGGAAGCCTTTCACTCTCATTTTATCCACAAAGAGGCCACAGATTCTCTCCCTCAGAGTGCAGATAGAACTAATAAACATTTCATACTGAGATAAAAGAAAGTTGTAGCTCCTCTATGAGAAAGTGTTGTTGCAACACTATCTGTCTCGAGAGCACATGAATGGGTTTTTAGCTTTGTATACCCAAGGATTGTTTTCCTTTATGCATTGAGAGCAGAAGATCACAAGGGGATTTGGTTGTGTTCCTGCGCTGATGAGATGAATGAGACGCTGGATGATGTCATACACTTCAGGTTGGTCAGGTGGTGATAACTCTCTATTCATGTGCATGAACAGAGTTCAAAGAAGTCCCCCATTTATCCCCATGAAAGTCTGCTCACAAATCAAAACAAAGTTCTCTCATAACAAAAAAGAGTTTCTTTCCTGTAATTTATTGTTAAATAAAAAAGAAAAAAAAAATTCTTCAAATGAGAGGAAAGTTTGAGAAAAGTCACTTTTAAGTATCCCTCTGCTAATATATACACAAATAAACAAAAACTTTGCATGGTGTTACATGTCAATATGGGACTTTTTACAAGACATATCACAAGCAATAAGGTGATTAACTGTTTTTATTTTGAGATGTGCCGTGTCCCATGAAAGATATGAGAGGAGACAGCTGTTTCACAAATTTGACCCATAAATGGCTGGGTTTGACCACTAGTTACAAACCTGACGTTCTAATCATTTGTCTGAAAAACATTGCAGGTTTGAGCAGGCATATCTGATGAGTCCATTTCTTTTCATGTTTTTTCTCAAGACAGCACAGCAGATGGCCCTCGCCAGCCGAGGTTCACTGTTGGTCACTGGGACTTAACTGCCCTCGTACAGATGAACCATAAGAAAGCAAGCCACCAAAACTGACTTCCACATAAATAATGTAGTAGCAAACAGTGATAAAATAATAAGAGTTGCAACTCACTGAGTGCAAGGATCATACGATTTTCTACACAGTAGTCAACAACCCCTTGAACTTATTCATTTTTAGCACTGCCGAAGCTCCTGTGTCTGGCTGAGTGGGGAAAATGTGGCGCAGAGCTGTAAATACCTCAAGGAGAAACAGTCGTGTCCTTACTTTTTAATTATATCCAAAATAGCACTTATTTTATTATGAAGACTGTTCCACTCATTTATCTGGGAGACACCAAAAATATGATAGAGCATGCTTTCTTTTTGTCCCCTTCCTGTTTATAACTCATGTCACCGAGTAAAACAGCCTCAGTTTAGGCAGCAACCAACCAGAGTTTCCCCCCTGCATCAGCTGTTGCTCCAGAAAAACACAGGGCTCAAAAATCTATGGAGCAGGATGTTTTTTTGTTGGTTTTTTTGTTGTTGTTGGGTTTTTTTTTTTTTTTTTTGGGGGGGGGGGGGGGGGGGGGGGTCTTCTCACACAGCCAAGAAAGAGCAGTTTGTGACTTAAGAATAGCGTTGCAGGCTGTCTCCCTTCCTTGGACAGAAAGTTGATGACATCTGGCACTAAGTAGGAGAGAATTAGCCGCCCGGATCATTATTTTATTGATTTGTTCTTGCCAACAAAAGTTACCATAGTGAGTTTTTCATAATTGGAGGAGACTTTTAAAAAAAAAAGTTAAGAGGATGGACTATGGGAGGAGCCTATCAGCACACTTGTAGATCCCCACTCACTAAATGAAAAATGAATTATGAATTCATAGCCCATGCAGTGTCAAAGGAATCTTTCTTCAATAAAAGTGATGTGGGGGGAACTTAAACGTAGCAAACTGATAAAGTAGTAGATATAATACAATATTAAACAACCTTTTCAAATGTATTCTTCCCTTTGTGAAAATAGTCATGTTTTCATGTTTGGTTAGCATTACATCATTCTACTGTGTCAATACTTTTTACACATTTTACGTGAAACATACTTCCTTATGATATACATAAACTCTGTAAAGCAGAGTTGCTGCATATTTATTTATGTTCAGCCGTATTTTATCCCAAATGCACATAAAACACCTCATCCGAGGCTAATTACTGTACAACAATAGTATTATGTTTCCCTTAAAGGAATCAATGCTGCTTATTGTTCAGCAACCCATTCCTTTAACAAGTAGCTGCAGAGTGACGCATTGGCAGCAGAAACTGCGTGTTGAGTTAAAGCTGTAAAACTATTTGATCTGCCTTTTCACTTTACAATGTGTTATTTAATATCCTTTTACCTGTGAAAACACATAACGGGCCCAACCTTTTCTTCTGTTAAAGGGAGATTTGCTCCTCTATCATTTTATAACCTCCAGTGGTCTCAATACACAGACAGGTGACAACAGGAACAACATTAACCTTTCATTCCTGCAAGCTGGCATGCTCTGGGTCCACTTGCCCCCCTCAGAGGGAAGGGTCACTGCAAATCAATACAAAGTTGCTCTGAGAGATCATCTTTATCCACTGATGAAATGTCTCTATCCTGATGGGAGTTGTCTCCTACAGAATGACAATGCCCCCATCCACTGGTTGAGAAGGATCACTGAAATGCTTAATGAATATGAATATGATGAGAGTTACAAGCTATGGCCTTCAGTCACCAGATCTCAACCCAGTTGAACACCATAGTGAATTTTGGAAAGAATGGTGTTCTATCATTTCTTTTGCATTACACAGACTCATAAAATCAATAATGCGCACACCATCTGCTCTAGCAGCACATAATGGCACACCTTTTTTATTTTTCCAAACCCGTTTCCCCATCTGTACATGTTCAAACCATTGTTAGTTCAGTCAAATATTTAGATGCTTACATACAATAATAAAGACAGGTTTTGCATAGATCTATGAATGTAAATACAGTGGGGAAATGTCACTGCTGTGAGTAGATGACAGTCTGTTCTCATCTGCATGTTAAACATTCTGAGCACATCAGCAAGAGAAGTTCATTAAAGGCCTACTGTCGCGTACTTCTGTTCTCCCTCAATTTTTGATTCATTACATTCATAATATTCTACATTGGTATGTCTCCAACCTTTATATCCTAAGCAACCCTCCCAGCAAAGTAGGAGGAAAGAACTCATTGTCCGTGTAGAGACTGCCTGCATTACAATTTAAAAACCCTTTGTCTTGCACCGTGCTGGCAAATGAGTCTGGACAACCTCTAAACAAAAACTGTCAGTTTCCATTTAGCTTCATTGGGGACTGCAGGGATTTGGCAGGAAGGCAAAAGCGTCTTCCATGTGGATTCTCATACTCATTTAGGCTGGTTATTGTAAGTTCTAGATGAAGATGGTGTTTTGCAACCTGAATCCTGTGTGCATTTTAGTAATTTGTCTACAAGTCATAGTCATTTTCTTGAACTTATGTTAAATTTTGTCTGCTTACATTATATTAAGTTGATTTAGTGTTGCCAAATTCAGAATTTTCTTTTTCTGGTGCCAAAATTGTCCAAATAAAAAGAGAGAAAATTTCTATTATCATAGTCCCTTTGCACAAACGGTGCCAAAATCCTCCCACCCAGACATAATACTCCCACTTGCACTGAGACACTTCCAAGAATAATATGCAATGCATTTGGGGTCCATTTAAAAACATTTTTCAAACTAATTATTTCTTTGTCAATATTCATGAATCACAGAATCAAACAAATGATTATTTCATTGCTGTGTGTGGGGTTTTTTTTTTCTGACAGATCGCATTATTAATGGCATGAGAACACATCTACTGCAGTGCAGCACTGACACAAATGATTGCAGAAGTTGCTTGAATTGGCTGAGCTGGAGCACTGGTGCTCCCTGGTGGTTAAATGTAGAACTGCGCTTGGACATTTTTTTTTTTTTCTGGATCCAGTGTTTGTGATTATTTTGTGCATTGTGCTTTTTATGCTTCAGGTCCTATAAGCAGCATCCTTGTGAACAAATATGGGAGTCGTCCTGTTATGATTGCAGGAGGATGCCTCTCTGGAACGGGACTTGTGGCTGCCTCTTTCTGCAGTACTGTTCAAGAACTGTACTTTTGCATTGGTGTGCTAGGAGGTATGACTACTTCAAGTTTCAGTATTTACACATGGGGTCACGACACATTTATAGTTAATTGTGTTTATTTAATTTTCTTCAAAACTTACAAAAAGAGAAGTGGATCTTCAGACACCTTTTTAACTTTAGGTCTGTCTTTTTTTCATACCCTTAAACATTTTTAATTGATTCTTTCAGGTTTGGGATTGGCCTTCAATCTGAACCCTGCCCTTACTATGATTGGAAAGTACTTCTACAAGAGGCGACCTATTGCTAATGGGGTTGCCATGGCTGGGAGCCCTGTCTTCCTCTCTACACTGGCTCCAATTAATACCTGGCTCTTTGATCAGTTTGGCTGGAGAGGAAGTTTTATGATCCTGGGTGGACTGCTCCTTAACTGCTGTGTCGCTGGTTCCCTCATGAGGCCTATAGGACCTAAGCCCAAACCTCCAGAGAAGACCACTGACAGAAGGACTGTTCTGCAGAAAATTAACAGCTTTATTGACCTCACTTTATTTAAGCACCGTGGATTCTTGCTTTACATTGTGGGCAACGTTGTGATGTTTTTTGGTCTCTTTACACCCCTGGTGTTCCTCTCTAATTATGCCAAGAGTAAAGACATCCCTAAAGAAAAGGCAGCTTTTTTACTCTCCGTGCTGGCTTTTGTTGACATGGTTGCCCGGCCCTCAATGGGCATTGTGGCAAACACCAAGTGGGTCCGACCAAGAATACAGTACTTCTTTGCTGCCTCTGTACTTTACAACGGCTTGTGTCACGTTCTTGCTCCAATATCAGTCGACTACACGGGCTTTGTTATTTATGCCATCTTCTTTGGGTTTGCTTTTGGTTGGCTCAGCTCAGTCTTGTTTGAGACCTTGATGGATCTTGTAGGAGCTCAGCGATTCTCAAGTGCTGTTGGGCTGGTCACAATTGTGGAGTGTGGCCCTGTATTGTTAGGGCCCCCTCTGCTTGGTGAGTTAACAATCCACCAGAAGAGCTTATTTTGTTCATTCGTTTGTTGTCAACTAAAGCTTTATTGTTGACAAGAACAAAACAGTGATGACATTTAACTCTTTTTCTCTTCACAGGGAAGTTTAAAGACATCTACAATGATTACAAGTACACCTACCAAAGCTGTGGGATCATCCTCCTTGTCTCCAGTGTCTTCCTGTTTGCAGGAATGGGACTCAACTATCGACTGCTGGACAAGGAGAAAAAAGAGGAGGAGAGGAGGGCAAGGGTGGGAGTTAGAGAACAGAAGTCCAACAGGGACAATGCTGCCAAAGAAGTGGCAGAGGGTAGGAGCACAGAAGACTCTGTCTAGTCTTCTGTAGCATGTCAGCATACATTTTATAAATTTTTTATATTTTCAGTGATGTGTATATTAATAAAAAATGGATTTTCATCAGCATTCCTCTGCTATTTCATGATGTGCTGTTTTTGGAGACGGTCAGTGAAATCAAGGGCTTATTTGTAGTAAGTGTTGAATATTCATATACTGTACCTATCAAAGTCTATTAAACTTCAATTTAAAAAGTCCACATAAAATACCTCTAATATTTGCATTGAGACTTTATTCAGGTTCCTTGTTGTTTGTTATTAGTTAAAATTTATATGCTTTTTAATTTCCGTCGGGTTATATCGCTTTAAGCTGCGCTAACCTTCCAAATGTTTATTAGATGTAATGTAGTATCTTAGCCTTCAAATATGTACCGTTTACTTTATAGCTGTGCAAAACTTTATATTTCAGAGATCTTTTGTTCTGTTTGTTTTTTCTTACCTTTTAGACAAAGAGTGTAATTTCAGTTTACACTACACTTTGTTTATCACAGGGACCTTACAGCACTACAGTATGCATTTAAAACAAACAAACAAGTTGAACACATCCTCCATGCCACAATTGCTTTATACACTAAATATGCTCAATTTATTTCTAATGTTTCTTTATCATTAAGTATATTCACTTTATTGCTAATGTTTCTTTTTAGCACATTTTTTTCTTGATTCTTATTCATGTGAGTTATGAATAATTCTGAAGTCATTATTTACAGCCTTGTATGCTAACATGATTGGAAAATGTGCCACTGACTGCAATTACTTTGACTTCTGTATATATTGCACTCCTGTTAAAGTGACAAATAAATTGCCATTTAACAAGAATTATGTCCATCATGTTTCTTGTCTTTCAAATGTTTTAGATTTTGAAAGTTAGAGATAACTTATTCTATCGAGACATATTCTTCTTTAAATATAATATTTGTACAACCAATGTTCTAATATGTAAATTGAAAACAATGAATTATTAAGGTATTCATAACCATTGTTATCCAGGTTCAAAAAGATTTATGCTCACAAATACATACAGTGTACACACACACATATATATGTCTTTTGGCTGACGCAGTTATTCACATTTTGTGTTTTACTTAATATAAACTGATGACTATGTGAGTATATAGTACGTCGTATACACTTGATAACTTAGGAAAAAATAAAAATCTGCCACCTTAATTAATCAAGTCATCAAAAATGTGTGCTGATCTTTGATGAATAATAGCGACCCTGGGGTTTGGGGGACCACATCGTGTTAAATTCATTTTTTTTTTCTTTTTTTATTTTTTCATGAAATTTATTGAAAAATGTTGTACGAAAAACAGATGTACAATGAACAGCAGACAAGTTCTCTGATATGTAGTGCAATCACAAATATATAAATAAATAAATCATAATGTAAAATAATGTTAACGCTGAAAAGTAGAGGAAAAAAGTAAATGCATGAACAAATAAAATGCCAGGAAAATAAGAAAGAAAAAAAAAAACAGCAACAAAACACGGAAATAGAATGTCAATACATTAATGAAAGTGTTAACACAACAGACGTTGAACTAAACCGTTGACGTAGGTGGTTACTAGAGGAGTGGATTCTTGCACGCGCAAGGCCAGTAGGCCACTAAACCGTGGACAGCAAAATGAACGTTGACAGTTTAACCAGGTAATGTTCGTACAAAATGTTATTTGCCAGGTTTTATATTTATAAATAATAAGTCGGTGTAATGGTTTGGTTGTTATTTATGTTATTTCAAAGAGAATTAACACCAACACTGTGGTGACTGAAACCGTTAAATTCGTAAATCAGTGTAAAGAAAACCGTTTAACTTGTAAGCTAATTTCGATGTCAGTTGGCTAAGCTAAGAAAACGTTTATTTGATGTCACATTAATAGTCTGCTGAGAAAGATTCCCTAAACATTTAAGCAATGGCACTTCGTATCCATTTCCTTGGTTTAAAAGATTAGAACGTTTTTTCCCCCTTCTTTTTTCTTCCTTTGTTTGTTTCTTGAGCGTATTGAATAGCTAACCGATGATGTGTGACGTTATATTTATCGTCATTTCAGAATGGAGAGATCTCAGGGCTTTAACTTCAAACTGTTGGTACCTCCCAGAGTAAATAGCGGTCAGGTAAATGCAGTTCGACCTCAGGAAAAAGTTGACAGCAGTGGTAATTTCCTGAATGCACTGCAGCAGGTAAGATGTTGAATAAATCAATTATTACTATACCAAATACTTAACTAAACTATCAGTTATAAAGTCGTGGCATTATGCTTATGTGCTAGGTCAGCACTGGCAAGTTACAGTATTAATCATTGATGTTATATACTCATTGACTGCTACTGAGTAGCAACAGCTCTAAGACAGTTGTCTTTGACCTCTCAATGTCTTTAGATTGAAATTTGTTTTAATTCTTTACCTGACGCCTGTAATTACAAGCTATTTTTTTTAAAAGTTGGTTAGGATTTTAAATGCGAGTTGTTATACTGAATGATGAGAAATGATTGGTTATGTAGTGAATTTAGCCACCTAGTGAGCTCTTCTCAGCCAATTGATTTTACTACTTGCATAGGCACTAATAACCCTAAACTGCAACACATAATAAGAAAACAGTGAAAACCTATTTTGTTAAGGAATGAATTCTAATAGAGCTTGAGGAGTTGTCGTCACAGCGCGTCGCCCCGCCCCTCCGAACCGGCGTTCCGACATGTTGTTTGTACGCTTACTGAGAGCTACGTTGGTCGTGACTGGAGATGCTGGGTTATAATGTTGAGTGAAGGACAGTGCCAGCTCTTCGCACAGTCAAGATGATCAAAAAAGACAAACAAGGGCGAGTTACGGTTTTTCAAGATCTCCGGTTTGAAAAAAGAAAAAAAATCGATTGTAAACTGCTGAAGTGACAGGGGGCGCCAAGTGGCTGACAGCTGCAGTCTGAAGGAAAGAGATTAGCAACATGCAGCATGCCGTGTGTTCTCCAGCTAGTGACCCCTTTGTGACTGATAATTGTGGTATCCTTAAAAACTACTCCGTGATTCTGTCCTTGCAGATAGTTTTAATAATGAGGAATCAATCAGTACGATGTGGCCGCTAGATCCTTCCCTCACACACGGCCGTGCTCGCTGGGAGCAGTCATGTGGAACATGTCATCGTGGCAGGAACCAGAAACAATATTCCAGTCATACCAGTGGCCTTGAAGATGCTGCTTTGCTGTAAGAATGAACCGGACACTACGACCCTGGATAAGATCGTCCTTGTTTGCTGTGCATTTGCAAACGAGCTGTGCTAAATCGTTGTTGTCAAGACTAGCACTCAAGCTAACATGAGTTGATGAAAACTCCGGTTACTTTCTTTTATCTGTTTACTCGTGATGTTCGACACCACTGACATCTGCCTGACAGCTTATTTTGGTCTTTCACAAATCAGACACACACTAATCACTGTTTTCTTTTTTATAAATAAATGATTAAACCACGTAAATATCGTCCTCCTTACATGTTTACTGACACTCACAAATGTTTTCTTAGCTAGCAGCATAACAGTTAACTATGAAAAGCAGAAAACACTTCTCAACATAACAAGCAAAATTACAAATATACCACTACAAACTGATTGTGAAGACTAAATAATTCACAATGCATCAGCCACATTCTCCATGGAGGACGGAGGAAGCGGTCCAGACTACTGTCCCACTCTACCATTCAGCTCAATGGGTCCAGTCCGGATATGTCCCCTAGTTCTCCAAAAAGTCTTCTGGCAGACATAAATTATTTCTACGCTTTTCTTCTTTCTCCTTTTCCCTCATAAACTCCCACAGCTCTCGTTACAGCAAATCCGACCAACATCATGCGGCGCCTCCCTCGCCAGATTCACGTGACTCTCAGGCTCTATAGTCTTATAACCTGAGAGTCACGTGACAATCTACACGAGCCCCATGATGTTGACGGATCTTCAAACGGCGCAGTCTGAGAAAACAGAAACGCAGAAAAATTATGTCTAGCACAAGAAGACTTATTTGGAGAACTAGGGACATATCCGGACTGCCCATCTAGCTATCCAGAGGACAGCGACTCACCTCCGTCCTCCATGACTCGGCTATGCATTGTAATTATTTAGTCTTTACAATCAGTTTAACGTGAATTTTAATTTTCTCTGTTAATTTAACATGTATTCTGGCTTTTACACAGTTAACTGTTATGCTCTAGTTAAAAACATTTGTGGCTGTCAGTAAACACATGTAAGAGGACTATTTAACGGTTTCAATCATTTTTTTATAAAATAGAAAACAGTGATGAGTGTGTGTCTGATTTGTGGAAGACAAAATAAGCTGTCAGTGCAGTGGTGTCGAACATCACAAGAAATGACAGATAAAAAGTAACCGAGTTTTCATCAACTCATTTAGCTTGAGTGCTCGTCTTACAACAACATTTAGCTACATTTGCAAATGCACAGCAAACAAGGCGATCTTATCCAGGGTCGTAGTGTCCGTTCATTCTCCAGCAAGCAGCATCCTCACACACACTGTATGACTGGATATTGTTTACTGGTTCCTCAAACACGATACATGTTCCACATACTCCCCCAGCGCACGGCCGTGTTATCATCTTGACTGTGCGAAGAGCTGGCACGTCCTTCACTCAACATTATAACCCGCATCTCCATCACGCCAATTAGCTCTCAGTAAGCGACAAGACATCGAACGCCAGTTCGAGGGCGGGGCGACACGCTGTGACGACAACCCTCAAGCTCTATAATGAGAGGTCATGAACATGTATTAGTACTGGCAGCATTCAAGCATTTTATTTGTCTCACATGGGAAATTTGTTTGCAGACGGGTCCACAGAAACAATACAATACAGTACAAGCCCAATTGTTAGAAAACAAACAAAAAAACAACACATATACACCAAAACATGACTGTACAAAAGTATCGCCAGTAATATCACCAAGGAAGTAAAAACCCACTAAAATATAATAAAGGGGGAAGTGATACATAAAATAAGCCAATAAATAACAATACCTAAGTAAAAACACACACACAAAAAATAAAACCACAATATGAACAATCAACAAAGACAATATACTATTATTTTAAAACGTACACTTGTTGCAAAACAATCATAAAAAGAGGTTTTGCTACTTTTTCTTCAGTAAATTACCTTGGATGCCTCTTCCATCATTCATAACCCTTGATTGTCCTTAATATCTTCAACTACAAAAAAGTAAAGTAAATCCTATGATTTATGGCTATGTTTTAATGCTTTTCTTTTAGGGTTACAATAGATGTGTTGAAAAAGAGCAGAACATGCCTGGCCTTAATACCAGTGTGGTTGTACCATCCAAAGCTACAAGACAAGGTAGATTTTATCTGATAACATTGACTACATAAAAAAGTATAACAAGTTGTATTATTATTATTATTAATGATTGATTTTCTCTTAAGACTTTCCCAAGATGAAAATTGTGTCACCGATGGAAAAAGATGAGGTAAACATTTTTTAAATTATTATTTCCCAAAAATGAACGTAAGTGGATAATTGTTAAAGGCAGGGTAGGGGATCCTGGAAAAATGGTTTGAGCAAGCTACATTTGAAAAAATACACACACCCCGAAACCACGTCTCCAGAGCACTGGAACACGTGCATCAATGGTTGTCAGCGGCTGTAGCTCAGATGGAAGAGCAGTCGTCTTTCAACCGGAGGGTTGTGGGATCGATTCCAGGCTTCCCCAGACTACATAAACCACGTAGTCTGGTCACTTCGCCAGACTACGTGCCGAAGTGTCCTTGGGCAAGACACTGAACCCCAAGTTGCCTCCTGATGTGCCCATCGGTGTATGAGTGCGTGATTGTGTGTGCGCGACTGGGTGAATGTGATATGTAGTGTAGATCGCTTTGAGTGGTTAGTATGACTGGAAAAGCGATATATGAGTACAGTCCATTTACATAACCGAGAACAGCCGAGTGGCTAGCTTGTTAGCTTCCCAGTAAACAGCAGATGAACCATGTTTCCTAAAAGTGATAATTATTGCACCTCCAACTTTTTCCGCAGCGTAAAGCATTCTCACCACAAACACCAACACCTCCATGACTTGATCCACATCCGTTTTTTCTTTTTAAGGGCCAACAGCGGCATAAATGAGAGCAGCAAGCTGCCATGTTTGTCTTGGTTCATCTGCACTGTGAGACACTCACGGTGAGTTGCGAGCACAAGCACTGGCGAGGAGGGTAGGAGGGTGACCAACGGCAGTCGAGTTTAATGGGCATATAATTAGGCTTTACACGATCAGGATTTTTGGGGCCGATCACCGATCAGAGAGTTTAAAAAAAAACTATCATCGATCCGATCATGTGAGGAAGCAAATATATCTATTTAAATAGCTCGTTTACCTGTATTTATACAGTTTACTGAGTATCATAAAAAGGATTTTTGTTTCCATTTTTTGTCCTGAACTGACTGAGATGAAAAGGTTCAACATCAATAACCTCTAACGGGCATTCAGGTTTAATCAGGACAAACAAAATAATCTGAGCCAGTGGCACAAATAACAGCCCAACTTAAACTGTCATAAGTGAAATTATCTACAGTCACAGTGCAAATGAAGGCAGTAATGCTGCTTCAGAAGTTGGGGCTCACATCTAATGACGTCATATTAGTAGTCAAACTAATCGAGTGACTGTTTCCTCAGAAGAACCTCGACGTGAGAACAAACAACCCGCTTTAGCTCAAGTAGTCCGGTATTGCTACAGTAGGGCTGGAATATATTTGCTGTGGACGCATGCGTCAGCGTCAGGAATGTTTGTGTACATACCTGCTGGAGCACGCGAGGAGCACGCGGCGGCCGAAGTCCTGTTATTTACAGTCTCTGATGGAGACATGGAGACAAACACTTGGGCTGCAACAGTTTAAGGTAAACTGTTGTTTGCGGAAATGCAGGAAATGCGCTGTGTCCTTTGAGTCTAAGAGCTGACATGTTTGCAACCGACGTCGCCATCCTTTACCTGTGGCGTATTTGGGATTGTAAAAACTTTATTGTCCAGCACATAGTGACAGAACTCACGACAAAAACGCCACGAAGACATAAAGCACATACTAGCGAGTACGTGTCTGTTCTGCTTTGTTTGTTTACTTGTTTTCTAAGTTTCATTGGTGTAAATGAGAGTTTTACCGGAGCAGATTCAAAATGACAATGATGTCATTGATCGGATCGGTGAATGAAAAGTTAAGGACCGATCAGAAAATTAGAAAAAAATGTGAAATATCGGCCGAGCCGATCAAACCGATCCGATCGGTGGAAAGCCTACATATAATCATTCAATTAGGCCGGTAGCGACGTGTCGATGACGTCGACTATTCGGCTTTAAAAAATTGTCGACGTCAAATCCGGTTTTTAACGCATTGCCACACGTACGCTCGAAAAATGTCACGCCTCATGGCCACAGAGATGCCCCAACGGGCGCACTTCTTTTTCCTCTGAGTGGTTTCCTGTCATCTACGGTTTTATGACCAGCGGTTGGTTTGATTCTGCCTCATATGAACCACCGGAGTCCTGCATGCAGCTTGGTGTTATAGGATCACCGGACAGTACAGGAGTTTAAATGTAACGCACGCAACAACCTGTTAATCCAGACCTTAACTACATTGAAGGCGGCTGTAGCGCCGAACTGAGCCGCTTTTAAAAAGTTTGATCCATTGATCAAAGCATACAACAATAAACTAAACATAATATGTAACAGACCGTTCATATTTAAAGACACAACGTGACGATGTGTGCTGGTTTAATGTTACTGATACAGCGCGTGAACCTGCGGATTTCACAGGGCTGCTGCTGTGTGATGTGACACAACAGGCTCGTAAAAACAGAAAAAAAAACAAAGGACTGTTAGTTAAACTTTGTTTGTCATTACTTAGTGGGTTAAAATGAAGCACACATTACATTATCTGTTGTATCACAGTTTATTTAAAATCTACTGTGTTGGTTTTATTTGCTGTCCAACAGATAAAGAACCGAACGTTCCCATGATTCAGAGAAATTGAGAAATAACCAACTAGTTTCCTATTAGACATTCATAAATGATCAATTCCTCATTAGTTTGGTTTACAAATGTATGCTATATATTTTAAATGTGATTGGAAGAATGTAATTGATTTGAGGAGGTGTCATAACAAAGTAAAATAAGAATAAATAAAAGAAATAAAATATAACAATGTTACAACTCCTGACTCCCCAATTCCACCTTCAAGCTACGATTTAAAATTAGGATTCAGAATTAGATTAGAATGTTGATACAGGACAGGGGAAACACTGTCCTGTATCTGTCTTTTCTCTTCTATTTTATTATATTACAGAAGTATCGGATCAGGACTCGGCCGGTCCTTGAAATCAAATGACTCGGATAAACCCTGATCGGGACATCTCTATTGTTTCCGAGTGCTAAAAATACGTTAGTGCCAATAAATACCTCTAGATAAATATGAATACATTAGTAGAACCAAGTTCCAGTGTTGGTTCAGTGAGAACCAGAAACTGATCTGCACCCCTAGTAGTTTCCAAGTTTTGAAAATCAGACACTGCTTTTATTTTATGTGAAGCTTTGGAAAACCTTTGTATGATAACGCAATTTAATACAGTTTTGGGGGGTATTTATTTGATTTTTTTTTTTATTAATCGTGCAACAGAAAAATAATCGTGAGATTAATCGGCTAATTAGTCGTTAGAATAGTCGACTATTCGATAAAATAATCGGTTGAATAACCTTTCTAGAAATAATCTTTTACCCCCAGCCCTACATTCAATCAGTAAGCACGGGCCGAGCAGCCCAATCCAATAAAATTAATTTGATTCAAAGGAGTTTTTCCAGTTCTGTCTGTTCCACAGGCAATTTTGTGTGTGTGTCAAAACATTTAATTGATTGGCTGCAATCGGGGTGTGAAGAAGACTTAGCAATATATTAAAAAATGCTCCTGGAAAACATCATCCACCCTGCCTTTAATTCTTAAATCTGTTAAGTTCTTACTATTGGGAATTTTACCCCAGAGTAATTGCAGTTCTGGTGAGCTGTACTCCAAGCTCTTTGATGAAGTTGAGAAAATAAAGTCTTGGAAAGTCAAAGTGGATTCTGACACAGTTCAGAAGGAAAGAAAACTGCAAGACAACAAGAGGACGATCGAAACTCAACGCAAAGCCATTCAGGAATTGCAGGTGTGTATCTCAGAGACAGTATTTCTTTTTTGCCTTCTTTTTCCTTCTGTCTTATCGTATACTCTAAACAGATTTCTATTTTGTGTTTATGTTTTGCAATTACAGTTTGCAAATGAAAGTCTCAGCATTAAGGTGGAGGACCAATTCAGCGAAAATGAGGATTTAAGGAACAAGTGTGTTGTTGTTGTTGTTGTTGGTTTTTTTTCTGTTCTTTTGTTTCTTTGTATGTTTTTCTTAGCTTTTAATATTCAGATTTGTCTCATGTAAAAATCAGACAATTGTGACAAATCAGGTTTATAAATACAATTTTTTTTTACATATAAAACACTTAATAATGTGACTAAAATGTATATTTGAAATACAGGAACAATGCAACAAGGAATTTGTGTAATATACTCAAAGAAACCTTTCAGTGGTCAGCTGAAAAAATGCATTTATGTAAGTAAAAATTATTTCACTCTCCCAGTATGCAAGCATGTCTTACTTGCTGTGCTTTAAAGAGAATAAAAATATTGGTGCATCACTGAATATTTTTTTTAAATCTTTTTTTGCAGTTGAATCTGAAAGACAAGAAACACATCAACTCTTTATGGAAAATGATGGGAGTATTAAGGTAATGCAATTCTACAACTAAATTATATCATAATGTGATAAATCTTTTGAAAGATATGTTATCTGACAAATATCACTAAATTGTTTTGCGGATTTACATGCGACTTTTTACTGTAGAAACTCATCGCAGCATTTGGAAACCTCCGTGTTCAAGTTGACGCCGATCAACAAGAGATGCAGAGAGGTATTAGAATTCTAAGACATTTTATGAATGTGGGGTAGCTTGTGAAAGAGAAGTAACCATCCATCTGTGAGAGAACTTACCACTGTGTCCTTTTTCAGTCAAAGAAGGCTTGCTGCTATATGAAAGACAAAAAGAGAAATATCACCAGGAAAATATGATGAAAGATGAAAAGGTTAGTCTTGTGGCCTTTTTAACAATGGAAAGCACTGAGTTGCAGGTCCTCCATTTGGAAAGTGAAAACAAATAAAGTTTGATTTAAGTTTGATTACCTGATTGAGTGATTTAGTCATAACAGCTTTCTTGTGAATTTGTGAAAGCTGAAAGATTGGCATTGTCTTCATAGATTATGATGCTTCAGACTAAACTTACAGACAAGGAAAATGAGCTACAAAAAGTCCTGTGTGACCTTGACAAAAGCCAGAACTACTACAAACAACTTCAGCAGTCAACAAGTAAGAGCATGACTACATTTTAGGATTAGACGTTTGGTTTATTTATTTGCTTTATTGAACTATTCTGTTAGGTATTGTTATATTGATAATATTTTATCAGATTTGTTGCAAGTTTTATTTAAGTGTTTTAACAAGTACAAAAAGAAAAGGAAGGCATCGATCATCAAACACAAATGCTCAATCACCAAAAAGGCAATACTGAGCAACCAAGTGACAGAAAAAAATATATTTAATAAACTTTTGACATCAATGTGAGCATTAAAGATTCACTCATGCTGCATCCAGGTGTAGTTCAGCATCAGCATTCATGTACTTGTGATTTTGAGGATACAGTAACATGGTGCATTTACTGCCTTAATAGACAAACTTCTCAAGAGGTCAAAAGTTGAAAAGGAATCTTGTCTTCAAAAATTATGTACTGCTGAGTAGTGATGTAAAGGAACTGAGGCAACAGTGTTGAGATTCTTGTAATCCATAGTGAAACTGCTATTGTATTCTTTGTGCTTTAAATAAAATATCAATAGCTGCAGCCTTGGAGCAAAGTAAAACAGAATATGAGCAGATCATCCAAAGCAAAGACACCAGCATGCAGGAGCTCAACAGAGTTAAAAATCAACAAGCGGAAAAGCTGGAGAAGAGTGAAATAGCCATTAAGGAGCTAAAGAGTTCACTTAACCTAGAGATGCGGAGGTAGTAATAACCCTTTAAAACTCAAATAATTTTCCAATCAAAGATGCTGTTTATCATTACATTCATGTTTTTGCTCCGTCTTAAGTGCCAAAGATCTGGAAGAAAAACTCATGGCAAAGAACAATGAACTTGAACAAAAAAATGTTCTTTTGGGTAAGTGTGTTCTTTTGGGACCGGGTGGTGTGTGTACATGTATATTTTTAAATGCTTTTCCAAACAAGATATGCTTTGGTGAACAGAAGAGACCATGAAGCAGGGTGAAAAGAAGGATGACCTGATTAAAATCCTCGATGAAGAGCTGGTGAGTTTGTTTTAATATTCTTCATGTTTTTCAAATCCAAAACTTCAGAAAATGCCTTGAGAACACTGAATGTTCTTTTATTTATTACTTAGGACACAAAGTCAAAATCCATTGAGAGCTTGAAGAGTAAAATTGATGTGTCTGAGGCCACAGTACAAGAACTTGTTGAAGAGAGTTCAAGGAAAACTGAAGAAATCCAGATGTTTAAGGTAATGAAAAAAATAGAAACTTTCATGTCAGAGGTGAAAAAAAAACGTGTGTTAAATGGAATAAATGAATGAAATCAGGGCCGGCATCCGCTGGACAGGGCGAAAAAAATTGCAGAAAAAAAAAAAAGCTAATTAAATGTATGTAGCCTATGTATTATGAAATACACTCCCTATGCATAGCTACTTAAAATCTCCCTCCAAAAGACATCAAAATAAAACCTCAATATTTAGATTCTTTGCAATGATCAGATCTGGCTGCATGATCTGCTCTGACTGACACTTGTTTTGACCGTGAAGGGTTACGTACATGATTGGTTACTTTGGAAGAACAGGTCGTGTTGTGTTTAAACGTTTCAATGATTGATTGATGAAAAAAACATTTTTCCTAAAGATCAGCTTTCCGAAAGTGAAGGAAGGAGGAGGAAGAAAAATGGGTCGTAATGGGTCGTATGTACAGTATGTACACTCACTGGCTGGTCACCCTGTGTGGAGAGAGAGGAAGGGGGAGTTGCCAGTGGGGGTGCATATCGCGGTTAATAATGACAGACGTCAGCAACTTATCCAAACGCTGAGAATCGTTGTATAGTGAAGAAAAGAGTTCAGGGTAGAGGTATGTACTTCCCCCCAACATTAAAAGCTTGTTTAGCTCATCATGTGTTCCAGCTGGAGGCTAGCTAACCTATCATGAAGCAGTTTCCTCACCAGGCTGCTGCTGCTGCTATGGGAGACGTCACGATGTAACTGGTTCAACCTCATATTGCACAGTAATGCATAATCACAGCTGCTGATAACTGATGTTGTTAAACGGGCAACTGTAGGCCATTAAGTTTAGTCTGTGTGCTGCAGCTACAAGTTGTACTTTAGCCTCCAGTTGCAGGTAAATCTGCATCTGTCCACATTCAATGAAAGTCCTGCTAATGCCTCTAGAACAGGTCTGCAACCTTGACAATCCAAAGAGCCATTTTCAGACTCAAGCCAGTGATAAAAGTTGTTTAGAGCTGCGCATGTTTCATGTCCTTTTTTTTTTTTTTTAAAAAAAAAGGCAGTTTATCATTTTTTTAAATAAATACTTGCTGTAGAAAATATGCTGTCATTTTAAACAATTCAGGTTTTTTTTTTTTTTTTTCATTTAGGTTTATTTATACATTTAGGCAAAAAACTTGCAGAAAGGATAAATACATTTTCTTCAATCAGATTTTTTTCAGTGGGACTCAACTGTATAAATATATATATATATATATATATATAAATAAAAATGTGGATATTTGTGGGAAATAATGTGGGGAAAACCCCTAATTTCCAAGCTAATGACAAGAGAGAGCGATTTAAAACATATTACAGGTATTTTAGTGTCATTGCGTTGTGGAAATTAAAAAAAAAAAAAAAAAGCTGGTCAGAAGCTGGTGCAGAGGTGTAGCATCATCATCACTGTTATGTATGTAGTCACCACTATTATTTGTTAATTTTATTATTAAATTATTGCTGAATGTTTCAGTTAATCTTAGTTACTAATAACAGTAAATATATATTATAGATTATAGATAAAGTTTCTCTATAGAATGTCTACTATATGAAAGAAAGACACAGACTGGATGCAGGTGTAACTGTGGATGTTGTGTCTAAGTCCAGCTACCAGTCAGCAGCCGCTGACTTTAGTCATTATTACAGCAGCAGTCGTGTTTCAATGTGACCAAATCCAGACACATGTGCATGTTATCCTACCAGAGAATCACAACTCTGCAACAATATTCACATCAGACACATGCAGCTCATCCTGCTCTGTTCATCAACAGAGGTGGTCCTTGGGGGCTGCTGTCCAGCAGGTCTTGGCTGTTTCTCTGCTTCACTCTGAAGTTCTTGGTAATTGGAGTCAGGTGTGTTGGAGCCAGGATGCATAGAAAACCTGCAGGATTGTGACCCCCAAGGACCAGAACTGGACACACCTGATCTGGAATCATGGGCGCCAGGACAGGGGGGCACCAAACTGTAACCTCGCCTAGGGCACCAAAGTGGCCAGTGCCGGCCCTGAATGAAATGTGTATGACAGATCTTTTTGTCAAATTTACTGATGCAGAGTGAAGCACAGGTGGCCTGGGCTGAAAAAGATAAGCTGAAACAGACCTGTGAAGATGCTGAAAAAGCAAAAGAAGAGTTAAAGGTAAAGTTCAGGTTTACTGAGGTTTTTATGATATGAAAATTCCTGCACTGCTTTTCACTCCATACAACTGGGGATTTATTTTGACAATAAAAATATGTATAGTGATGTGTCCCGATATGTTTAATATTTAGTTCAAACTTATTACGTGTTGTTGTATTTTCAGATTAAAGTGCTGGAGCTGAAAGGACAGTTGTCTGTCGAAATGCAGAAAAATAAAGATTACACCTTTCAGCTGGAGCACGTACAGAGAGACATCACGCAGCACGAGTGAGTTCAGCTTCTCCATCCTATTTACACCCACTGTGAAATGTTGTACTGTTGTCATCTTAATTATGTTTATTTTATGCCATCTTAAAGAGTGAAGTATGAAGAACTCTTGTCAGACTTCAATAAGCTGCAGTGTGAGAAGATGGCCATTCAACAGGAGTTTGAAAATGGATTCTCCAATGTGAAAGCCATAGAGGCAGACAGGAAGGTCTGAATTCTTGTCAAATGTAATAAACAATATTCTAGGTCAGTGTTTCCTAACCTGGGTCCCCCCCCCCCCCCGACAATGAGGTTTCCACTCTGCCAGAAGTTGTTCAAATTGAAGTTGCACATGTATAAAAATAGAAAATGGGTTAGGAACCACTATTTGCATTTTTTTTTTTATTGCTTTCTTTATTGTATTATTGGTAAGGTTTGAAATTTGGTTTTAATCAGGCAACTGAAGAGAAGGCAGTAAAACTCGAAAGAGAAATTCAACGACTGGAAGGAGACAACCGGTCTTTACGGTGAGGTTGCACTCCGAGGGCTTAACGAAATTCGACCGTGTGTTGTTTTTCAATTGCAATTTTTTTATTTCGATTAAATAGAGATGAAGTCAACACCATTAAGACAAGTATCCAAGCAAAATGTCAAGCAACTGAAGCACTTCAGAGGACAATTGAAGAACATGTAAGTATGCAGTCTAAAGCAGCAGTCCATAAAAATCGGAAAATGTTACCATTTCCTCTGTTTTTTGTTGTTTTTTTTTGTTCTTGTTTTGTTTTTTTGATGGGTTTTTTTTACAGTGCGGGTATTTGCTGGAGGAAATAACACAAAAAGAGAAGCACATCAAAGCTGTGGAAGCAAAGGTAACTGAAAAAACTAAAGATTAATACATTTTATTGTTATCATTCTGCAGAACTAACAAGAAATTATTTTTCTTTTTAGCTGTGCAATCTTAGAAAAAAAATTGAAATTAAATTTAAAATCCAGGAGCAGTACAAGAAAGAGGTTTGAAATTACCATGAAACTACATCATTTCTGTGCCTAAGGCATCCTGGTTTCAAATTCTTTGTTTCTTTTTTCAGAATAAACTACTTAGAAAAGAAATAGAGAAGGAGACAGCAAAATCCAGTGAACTTGAGATGATGGTAAGGGGATTTTCTTTTTGTAAATCCTGTTACTCACATGGTTAATGTAAAATAAACTTAGAGCTATTAGCCTTTCTAATATTTGTGCTGATTTTTTCTTTAGGTTGACAACCTTCAAGAAGAGTCTCAGAACCTTAAAATTAAAGACAAAGATCATCAGAAAATGCTTAAGGATTTTGAGTCAAAGTCAAACTTTGCAGCAGAGCTTGAGATTGAGGTTAGTCTCATTGTTTTTGAATATTCTCAGTTCTCTTTGTCCTCTAAATAAAAAAGCTTGTGATGCAGGTACAAAAGCTCAGATTAACAGCAGCAGAGGCCATTAAGAATAAGGATCAAACTGAGCTTAAATGTCAGCACAAGATTGCAGATATGGTTGCACTGATGGAAAAACACAAGGTAAATTTACACAAAGTAGGTTTTGTGGTTTAAATGGAGTTGCGGCATACAGTATAAACACATTCAACTTGTCACTGTTAGAGTCAGTATGACAGGATGGTTGAGGAGAAAGATGCAGAGCTGGAGGAAAATAAGAAGAAAGAGGAGGAGGCAGTTGCCAATGCAAAATCACTGGTATACTAGATATAATAAATAACAATGAAGGAACAAATAAAGAACAAGCAAGTTATACCCTAACATTTCCCCTCTAAATTCTTTACATAAGGAGTTGGAGTTGTTAAAACAGAAGACAGAAAATGAGCAGCTGAAAGCACATGCAAACGCAGAAACCGCAGAGAAGGTGTGTCCTAGTTTGAATAGATTAATTTGTTTTTGGCTTTTCACTGGAACTTATGTTGACTCTTCTCTGTGAAACATGTTGCTTTCAGGAAAACCTACAGAAAAAGCTGACTGGTTTGAAAAAAGAATTGTCTACAGTGAAAAATAGCCAGTCGTCCCAAGCAAGGAGCGAGCAGGTAAAGTCAGCATACAGGCTAACACAGATAGCCTGGTCTGTCATTTGTACTGAACCAAGATCCCATTTGAAACATTCTAGTCAGCTGTGCTGATCAGTCAACAAGGGCGAGTTTTTGGTAGTCCAGAGGAGAGCTCCTCAAAGAGAAGCATGTTGGACTATTCCGAGCCCAGGACAACCCCTTCCTACTGCAAAGACAGGAGTGCTGCAATTCTTATGAAAGCTGCAAGTTTTTGTTTTAGCTTTTAGCCAAAATATTGAAACAGTTTTTCCTGAATGAATATATATAACAAAACACCTAATAATTTTTTCTACCTGCAAGAAACAGAGAAGCAGTAGTATGACAATAGTAAACAAACGCTGTGTAAGCTTGTCACTCACTATGTATTATCTATTGTTTAGGAATCAGCCATTAAAACGGTCTCAACACCACATGGAACATCTCAAAAATTGAAGGTACACAAATGTTGATTAATTAATTAATTACATATTAACTGTCTATAGTGAAGATTATAGACAATTATAACACTAATAATTAGATGGTTTGCCTTTTTTCTGTACCATTTTTAATGAATATGTCTGACATTAACTTCACATTATAGCATATTCTCAATGAAGACATGAAAACTCTGGGAAGAAATTCTAGCAGGTTAAGTGTAGCATCAAAGATCAAGGTAACATTCTGCATCATTGTCGTATTTTCCACAATGAATGAAAATATGCACACCTTTTCTTAATATTCATCCCTGAGTTTCTTTACAGTCTTACAGAATTAGGACACCCCCCACTGATGAAAAGGCAGCAAGGCTGGGAAAGGATGTCATTGAGCTGGACCCTAAGTCTGACAGCTCTGATCATTTTGATCTCTTGGTGAGTGCTGATTTTATTTGTTGAGTTTACAGTATGTTTGGTTTGTCAAAAAATGTCATAAACCTTGCTGGTTTTGTGAAATTGATTTTACAATTTCTGAATAAAATTCCCAGATTATTTGTTAAATCATCTGTTTCTTGTTTTGATAGACCTTAGCAAATGTTCCAGCACCAAATGTCTCTGCTCCACAGTCCAAACTCAACTTTTTCAGAAAGGTAACATGACCACATTAGTTTATTACAGCCTGATATGGCACATGTGTGGATACATGTTGGACATGTTGGTTTAGTCAGTTTAGTCATTTTGGTTTATTGTTTGTTTGTGCCCCCCCCCCCCCCCCCCCCCCCCCACCCACACAGCTTCAGAGCCCCATTGCCCTTAGATCACCAGGGAACTCACTGAAGCTGGCTGCAATGAAAAGAATGAGAGATGCTGGTTGGACTGCTGTTACTGGCTGTGACAAGAAAAAGAAAAAGACCAATGAGAAAATCTTTGCATAACTGTTTACGTTACAGGTCAGAAAAACTGTGATATTAATATTTGAAACATACAGGTGTGTTAAGTGATTACAGTACATTGTTAGAGGTGATGGGATAAAACATAATTTATGATATTAAAAGAGAAAAATTTTAACTTTGCATGCAAAAGTGTTTATAAGCACGGGTCAGTTATGCAGTTTTTCAGCAGTAGGATTTCAGAGTTCAAATTTAAGTTGTTTTCGGAAGTTTGTTCTTTTCTTTCTAAAGGTGAGCTTACAGTTAGCACAAAGTCACCCACTATGCCTTTAACGTTTGCCTAAATATTAGTTTGTTGTGGTGCAGTTATATTTAAAAACATATCTACATGGTTTCACATGAAATTGAAGTTATTGTCCAGAGGTTCATATTGTTCAACAAATAATTCTGTCTGATTATATGAATGTATTCTGTTGTTTACAGTTATACAAAATAAAGACAACTTCAAAATCAACAGCATTGTTCTTGCTTGAATGTAATGCCATTCTGCTGTCTCACTTGTACTGCTGTAGCCTTTGTTGAGAATTTAATCTACACAAGGTTGAATACTCAGTCTTGAAAGGAAATTAAGCTTTTTCCATGCATTGGCAATGAAATCTCGAACCAAAGGAAAGTAGATGTGTCATTAATGAAGGAACTCAAGACGAAACTGAGACTGGTCGGCAGGAACTGGTGGTACATTATCATAGATGGGGTGGCCATCATAAAGTCCTCCGGAAATAACAAGTGTGTCTTCAGCTGGCATAAATCCACCTGCTGAAAATGTAATTGGTATTTTTATTTGCTGAAAGTATTTTGAATAATTTTGATTTGTTACATGATGGAAGATAACGTCTTACCTGTGTCATCTGCATCATTGAGAGGTTGGTGCAAGTACTGGGTTTTATGTTTGCATTTGTGAAACATGACAATAACCAATCCCACAGCAAACAGTACAAGCACAGCGCTGAAGATGATTGTCATACTCTTTTCAGATACATTAAGACGCACACCTGTAGGGATAGAAAGTATTAAAACACTGGCAGATCTAATGAAACGTGCGTTAAAAAAAATGCGAACCAGGATGTGAACCCTGCTGCTTACCTTGTGTGGTTGTGTGCACTGATTCCGTGCCTGTGCTGAGGGTGTAAGCTGGACTTACACTTGTTATTGACAAATCAGGTGTACTTATGTAACTTGTGGTATGGATTGCATGTGTTGTCAGTGTAGTAAATGCAGGAGTTGGAGTGCTCTGTGTTGTGGTCTTCAGTGTTGTGTCTGTTAGAGTTGTCAGGATAGTAGCTGCTTGAGATGTCTGATGTTGACTGGTGCTCTCAGTCGTGGCTGCTGTGTTGGTAAATTTTTCATCATCAACTTCTGTGCTGGTACCTTGTGTTGAGTGTTTGGTTGAGTTTGAGATTACAGTTACATGTGCAGTAAAATTTGATGAAGCTGATTTTGTAGTTTCCAGAGTCGGGTTTAAGCCAGGTGATGGAGTAATAGTTGTCCAGCTCTGGTTTTCCATTTGTGCCGCTGGCAAAAACAGCACCAGAAGGCAGCATGCCAGGGGAGCAAAGATCGTATCCATGGTTATCAAGCCCTGAGTAAGGAAGTGAAACACAAGTTAAAAACATGCATAAAAAACAATGGAAACTGGGCTGATAAAACCTTTCAGCTATCCCTAATCTCAGTAAAATTCAATTTCAACCTTGGTGTAGCAGGTGGCACCTACCACATTAGGAATGATTTTTTCTTTTTTTTCAGCCAATAGCAATGTTTTGCATTGAAGAGATTGTGTTACACATGGTGTCTTAGTAAGCAGGTCACTTTAAGCATTTATGCCAGAGTGAATTAATTTAAACATGGTTTCCATGTGTAAACAGCAAGAAAATAATGTTATTGGCCAACTCCTTTCTTACTGTAGGTAGTTGTGTTTTTGGTTCAATTTCCAGTCGGTGTCACGTTTGAAAGCTTGAATAATTCCAAACTCTGATAAATAACTTACTTAAACCAAACTAATGACTGTAGAACAAAACAGAAAACAATCTTACCTTTTGTTAAGAAGGAGTGAAAGCTAGAAATGCTTGATATTTAGTCTTCCTCCATGACATGGCTGACTGTGAGCTCCACAAAGGAACGACCAAAGGGCTGGTTATCTCATACAGGCAGGTAAAGTGGGCAGGGCAGTACTTTGTAAACTTCCTCTTTTGTTAGTTGCCAAAGAGACAAAGGACATGGTTATAACCAGTAATAAAGGTCGATATCTCCCTCTCTGTCATTTAAAGCATATTCTTCAGATGATGTTACGGCCAATTCATTTACTGTGCAGTTATATTTTTTTCCCTTTTGCTTCCTTGTTCCTGTATTCTCTCTTTATTCACAGATGTTTTCAGAGATGAGTTTGTATGGTTGTTACACAACTTTTGTGCTTGTGTTCTCAGTCTTTGTGCTAAACTGGATTTTGCAAAATAAATTCAAACTTCGTATAAAGTGTTTATTCACAAGTCAGACTTGTTTTGAATTTGTGTAAGAAGTTTAAAAGAATGCTCAATTTCAGAATAAATAACCAGACAATAAACAAAGAACCATTGTTCCTTCAAAACACTGTCATTATACATACTGTCTAAAAAAACAATATCCAGTTTTCCTCTCTGCGTCAGCATGAAACTAAGGACAATGTTCATGTAGTAAATAGATCTAGACACTGATTTTAGCTAGGACAAATAAACAAAGGATATTAAATCAAGACAAGGCTGTTACCATCATCAAACAGGAAGTGGGAGCAGCTCAGTGTGTGTGGACATGACAATGACTTGTTTTTTCCATCCCAACATTTCAGGCTTTATCACAAAATATAAAGTTATCTCTAACATAAAATGTAAAATGATAAATTTACATTAATTTTAAAACAAAACAGCAAGAGAGAAGCAAATGCCCACAATGAAAAGACTGGTTTGTTGTTTAGTGGACCCAGCAGCATTAGAGTTTTGTGGTTTTTTCAAGTTCTTTGCTCATCATATCAAAGTCTGTAAATGCCGAGTTGTCAACTCCCATGTGATGGTCTGTTGCAGCCTTTTCTGTGTCATCTGAGACCTGTAGTGAGTAAATAACACAGCATCCCATTTGTAACATCACACCAAAACACTGATATGCTCTTTTCTTAATGATTACCTAGCAAGCAGGATCAGCTCTTACCTTTGAATTGCTGCAATAGTTGAAGCATATCAAATCTTTTTTCCTCACAAATAGATCCGAGTTCAGTTTCTTCTGCTTGCATCCACCTGTGAAACATTTCCATTGTTTCAGTGTTGATCAAGATTTTACATTTAACATTTTTTCAAAAGAACACTATTGATTGTGCTGCTTTTTTCTTTCTGTGGCAGAGGGGAACAATTAGGAAGGGATAACTAACCTGTGACTATGCTCACCAACAGACCAGACGCCATTGTGGTCAACATGCCCAAAAGAGAGAAGTAAACGTAAGACAGAGAGTACCAGGTGTCTGCTATGGGTGGCCGGACACTGACAAAAAGAAAATGAATATCCAATGAATTATTAGGTTATGACTGTATTATAGAAGAACAATTTTTTACATCATTTTGTCTCTCGAAAAGCACAGTAATATTTGCTCTTATATTTCCCCAGCTTTTGGATAATGAGTCAAAATGTTATTTTTGCTTTAAAAAAGAAAGCTTTGAACTACAATATGAGATTTAAGTCTAACTAAACTTGATTTTCTTCATTAGCTGTCTTCTCTTCTCACATGTCTAACAGCAAAAAGGCTTTAAAATGACTCACTCAGGTGGTTGGGTCAGAGTCACTGGACTGGTCCATGGAGTTACTGTTGTGTAATTCTGTCCTATTGTGTTGTTGCAGCCTGCAGTGCTGACTGGAAGAGGATTTGTTTTCTCATCTGTTGGTGGGTAAATCTGGCCTCCAATCCCCACCCACAGAGTCAACACTAGACCGAGGATCATTCCCGTAAGTCCTCCCTGTAAAATAAATATGTCTGTGGGCAACTACTTTCTGGATATAGCATTTTCGTTTTTTATTGTGTTTGTTTTTTTCTCTTTTGTTTTGTTTTTGTCTCTTTTTTTTTTTTCAAAAGAATACCTTTGTGTTATCAGAGGGAGCATTTGTTCAAGAGAATAATCAATTCATGAGATATACTCACTATTGAATTTGTTGTTCGGAAAAACATTCCTAACAGATAGAGACCAAGAAGGGGCCCACTGATCATGCCAAATATGGACAGAGCTGCCTAGAAATAGAGAATTGTTAAGATGCTTGTAGTTCTTAACATTCAGCTCTTGGTGGTGCTGTAGAGCTGCAAACAACTGTGGTAACGCATTACCTGCAGAATGCTTCCCATCGCTGAAGCCACTCCTGCCATTCCAATACACAACCCTCCAAAGAACACACCTGAAAATTGGGAAAATGAAAATTTTACAAGGAATATTATTGCAACTTTCCACAAATAAGCAAAAGGTCTTCTCTTGGATCAAGCCCTTGGAGTTTAAGGGCTATAATAATTATAAATTTAAAAATGATAGCTGTTCAATGAAAATGAATTTTTGGCACATGACAGTGAGCAACATTGAGCAAATATGTTGTGGTGGTGAGTTCATATAAAAAAAGGGTTTACTATAGGGTGTGTAACATGCACTAAGATGTGAAGTGTTTTTATTGCATGATTCTTCTCACAGGAAGTTTCATGCCTGTCATTTTAAGATCTCAGAAAAGTTTGGGGAACCAGCTCACTCCTGCTCATGCAGGCATTTGCTGTTAATCTGTCTAATAGAATAAATAATAGTCACATAATCTGTTCCCTGTCAAATCTTAAGGTGGGATCTCTTTAAATTTGCAGTGTTGTGATTACATTCTGTGGTTGAATTGAAAAGATTCGCCTTGTTCACAGGAAAATCTTCATATGTGTGACTCATATGCAGTCATGCTTTAACTTGCATGTGGAATTGCTAAAGCTTTTATTTCCTGCCAAGAATAACAAGTACAAGATAATATTCCCTTCTGCAACTCCTTGTATCCCAGCTATCTTCAGGCCATCACTGTGCCCTCGATAAGAATGTACTGCAAACTTACACTTCAGTGCTTAGTTTTCCAGAAATGCTATAAGAGAGAGAGGGGCAGCATAAAACTTACTCAGGCCCATGTTCATCCATGTAACTTGTCTCTCAGTGAGGTTTTTGCAGATTGGGAAAATAAAATCCTCCACAGTAACAGCAACAAGAGCATTAATGCTGGAAGACACTGTGCTGAAAAAGTGCAATATTGAGATTTTATTGACCGAAACAACATAAAGAAATGCATTTAAATTGGAGATTAGATTGCAGAGATCGGTCTTGGGTAACATAGGCAAAGTTTTTGGCAATAACATTCTTTTCTCAAGTGGCAACAAAGGGCAGGTATTGACTTGATTCTTTCTTCAGAATTATCTGGTAAAAGGAAAAAAAAAACTTTCTTATCATTGCAAGTTTTTTAACATTTTTTTTCTTTCTTTCTTTCTTTCTTTCTTTCTTTCTTTCTTTCTTTCTTTCTTTCTTTCTTTCTTTCTTTCTTTCTTTCTTTCTTTCTTTTTTTTTCTTTCTTTCTTTTTATCTGTCTGAAATCTCACCTTAGGGTACCACTATATGCTGCAGCCACAAACAGGCCTGGGATTCCAGGGTAGTCAGCCAGAATATCCATCACAAGGTAAGGCAGAAGCTGGTTTACAAACAAAAACATTTTTATTGTTAATGATATTCTTTATTATATAGCTGACAGCACAGTGCAGATGTGATAACCAAGGAGCAAACTGCACCTGTATTTACCTGGTCAGGTGTACTTATATCACCATTTGAAAGTGGGTCACAGTTCTTGTAAATAGAGAACATGGTGAGGCCAGAGAACACAGCCAGACTCACTGTCACCCACAAACCAACCATGTTCACATACAAAGACCTGAGAGATTAAATAAGACTTGTCAGCACATGAACAACCGTTCAGAGCCAGAAATAGACTGTTTGCATTTCATTACAGGAATGCTCACATCTTGGCATGTCCCAAAGTTTTGCAGGAGATGTAGCGTTGCACCTGTGACTGGTTGATCGAGTAGATAGATACCCACATTATGCTCCCACCAATGACAATTGTCCAGAAGGTATGTCGCTTCAGAGGGTCGGGGTCAAAGCTGTGGTGACAAAGGTAAACAGTGGGGTAAAGAGTGCTTAAATAATGAGGGAAGTTCTTTGGTTTGTTTTTTGAGTAAATTATCCTTCAATCATACAGATTTTAGTTTGTTAATTGTCTTTAAGTTAACAGTATAACCGTAAAGACAATCTCAGAGTCACAGAGAGCCAGCAAAGGCATGCAAGTACAGGCATGCCCCTAAGGGCGTTTAAAAAGAAGCGCTGCAGCATTGCAGAACAGCTGTGGCTGTTCGATGGAAGCCTTGCTATCACCAACATACAGAGCAGAACAATAGCCTAATTTAGACATGAGAAAAGCTAAAACCTTATGAAGGTAACAGAAATTTAACAAACAGTCACACTTTGGATAACGTCTTGAGTTTAAAAAAACTATTCTAAACAGCTTTGTTGATTTACTCTTTTTTTTTTATATTTACCACTTGTCCATAACTACAGCCAGGTTTTTTAAATTGGATTTTTCTTAAAGGAATAGTTCACCCACAAAATGATGTTACTTTATTTTCCACTTACTCCCATGGTGAGCAAGACTTTGGAGCACTTTTTTAATATCTCAAATGCAGCCGGCGATCAGGAAGGCTTCTCGTTTCCACCCAACTTTCATATAATGGAGTTCGCCGGGGTCCGAGCCAAAAAGGTCCAATGTAATCCAAGTGTCCTGAGTGGGTAGCAGCCAGAATTTAATCGAAACAACGTCATTTAGTATATTTTTAGAGCCTATACAATACCACATTGCATCTCTAGCAAGCACGCCAATGCACGTTCACGAAACTATGGAAGCCACGGCAGACGTTCTCTTTTTTCTTTCTTTCTTTGTTTTAAATCAATATCCAACCCCTCTTGGACCCTCTTGTGTTTGTCCCGGTTTGTATGCAGCTCTGGCGCTCTTAGCACAATATAAACAGCAAATTTCTTCTTCTGTGCTTGCATTATCGGCAGAGTAGGGTCTGAACAAAGAGGCTTCCGTAGTTTTGTGAACGCGCATGTGCATGCTTCGCGAAAGTAAGATGTACTACTGTTTAGGTTCTAAAAATATAGTAAATGACATCGTTTCGAGTAAACGCTGGTGCTACCCATTCAGGACACTTGGATTACATTTGAAGAGCAGTATGGAGGAATATTGACAAGTTTTTGTGGACTTTTATGGACCTTTTTGGCTCAGACCCCGGCGAACTCCATTATATGAAAGTTGGGGGGAAATGAGAAGCCTTTCTGATCGCCGGCTGCATTTGAGATTTTAAAAAAGTGCTCCAGAGTCTTGCTCACCATGAGGGTAAGTAGAAAATAAAGTTAAATCATTCTGTGGGTGAACTATTCCTTTAAGGTTTAAAGTGCTGATGACACGATCTTAACTTCATGCAACTTTGCCATACAACAACACACCAAGACAAAATAAGTAGTTCTGTACAGTTAGAAGTTAATCAGATGTGTATTTACGTAAATATCCAATGTTTAGGAGGCTCGGCTAAATGCTAATAGCTTTTCACTAGCAAACATAGGGTCCTTGACGTGTCGTCACCAAGATACAGAGTTGCGATCCACTCATGGATTTACACATATAATCTAATCCGTGGAAAACATGAAAAATGGCTCCAGAACAGCTAGATTGGAACTGGTTTGTGTGGTGGGGTCATCAGCCAGTTCAGAAGAGTGTGATAATGCTGAGGAATTTGGGGAAATCACATTTTACAAGCTAGAACCGGAGTAGAACTGTAGCCAGCTGCCTAAAGTCTGTCTCCCAGCCTCAGGTCCACTGGTTCAGCTAAAAGTCTGGAAGACCACACTGAGCAGACCCAGAACTGTAAGGAGCGACCCAGAACAGCCAAGCGGACCCACAACTGTTAAGGAGCTGCACCGGTTTGATAGACCTACTGTAGGCGCGACAGAGAAGAGGCACTTGTTCCCTGCGTTAGCTCGCTGCTAACCGGCTAACGAGTTAGCTCACAGCTAACAGCTAGCCGCGGTAAATAATTAGCCTTTAAAAATGACAACATAACAACTAAAATGGTTCCAGTCGAGTTCTAAATAGTTCCTATTTATAAAGATGCGGATGGAATGAAGGATGCATCTTTGGAAGCAGCTGGAGGAGATTTGATTGCCAGAGATGTCCTCATATAACCGAGCCCCAGCTGTCTGTCCATATACAGTAGGTGTATAACCAATCTGATGAAGCAACACGGTTGAAAAAGAATATTTCAGAGGACATAATTGCATTTTTCGCATGTTAGAAGTCTCAACACGTTGGTGGCTGAAGCTCCAGTAAACAGAAGCTGTAGACAGGAGAGACGTGCAGAGAGGTCCCGATGGTAACCGGTAAGTCCGACCTTTCTCTTTATCCTCTTCCAAATAAAATTCTGGATCTGTAGGAAACCTAAATAAACTAAGGCTGTACTTAAAAGCTTTTAACCATTAACTGGCAATACAATTTGAAGACTGAGTCGTTACTGTTTGGCTGTAAAACTGGAAAAGGAACTTAAAAACTGCAATGAAGCCATTGACTTCAATGTTAAATAAGCTGAGAATATTCTCAGGCAGACGTCATGTCCGGTTTCGGCGAACGGCACCACAGTCTGGTCAGATGTGCTGAAATGCAGCAATGTTTTCTAATAACTCATTAATGCAGCTGCGCTTGTTTCTGTACGTAGATCATCATGAAGAACGTTTTGGTCTATAAGACATGGCAAAAAATGTCAAAACGTGTCATCAACACTTTAAGGCCACCCAGATCCATATAAGATTAGTACCTTGATTGCATCCTCAGTAAAAGTCAGCAAGTCCTAAGCTACCTAAGCTTTTAATCCTGCAAAACTGATTGACTGAATGAATGAGCAAAGTGTCATCTGCATAACTCTTCATCAAAATGCTGTATTTACTTGGAAAGAGGGGAAATATAAAGGAAGAATAGAACTGGTCCACACATAGAATCCTTGGGAATTACTCATCTGTCACCTGGGGAGACAGAAGAGCTTCTGTCGAACAAGCTTGACTAGTACGTACCATTCTAGTGACAAGCAGACGCAATGTTCCAGGCAACATGTAAAGGTACTACACTTCACAATGTTAGACACAACTAGGAGGTCTAAAGGCATACAGTCAGGTTAACACAAAGTGTGTGGGGTGTACAGAATGTTGGGATTTCAGTTTCACTTCCTCAAGTAATCAGATTAGAGCATTTGCACAGGTTGGGAGATGTGAGTCTCAGCTGTAGCTGGAGCTCTCTTTCAGCTTGGTGACATCTAAAGGGTCAACATGGTGCATATTCTTTATGGAAGCAGTTCCCAGCAAAGTACACAGCTCATATGTGAGTTAGTCAACATTTAATTTAATTTCATTTCTTAATTTATGACATGATCTCAGACTTGAAATAGCAACCCTTTCACCTGAGGAGAAAAATACTTGTTATTGCTTCATAAAGCTTTAGTAAATGAGTCTCCAGCAAACAAATAGGCTCTCTGAGAATTATTAAGCTCATCAACCAGAGAGCAAATATATTCAGCATTTCTGCTATATTGGCTGAAAGACTCTTTCTCTGTCACATCATTTATAGCAGAAAGAAATGTAGATCTCAACATTATGGACAGTTATCAGTTCTTATCATCAGCTGTTTGTGCATTGTTCTTGTAGCTAGAACACAAAGGCCTGGTTCTTTGTTATGAGTAAGAGTGAGACATTTCCGTAATGATGACACAATCATGTCTAAGTGCATATTATCTAAACAGAACAGAAGCTATTAGCTCCATATCATCAACTTTTATCTTTGTCATTTCTAAATAGAACATACTGTATGGCCAGAAAATAAAATCTACCTCACAGTATTTACTTCATTATGTCCCAGACATTCAAATAAATTTGTGATGATCGATTTCTTTTAATTCCAGTCATTATATGTGAATGTTTTACGGGAGACTTTTATGTCTTTAGTATTTATTTAGTTTTGTTTGCTCCATATTAATAAAGGGTTAAACAAAACCGGAGTACAGTCATTACGAGAGGAATCACTGTGTTACAAAAGTCTTTTGCAGAGAGCATCTGGCCTACAGCAGTGCTGCAACAGAAAGGTGTTGGTGTAAATATAAACATTGAGCCACAACAGTTCAGGAAACCTGATACAACGCACATGGAATACTCTCAGTATGAGGCTGGCCTTTAAATGGCATAGTCTCCAGTGAAGATTCTTTTTTTAGAAACTAGAGTGATTAAGAGTCACAGGAAACACTTGTATGGTCTGTTTGCCCCGTGGTTGCAAACTTAGATGACACTAATTCAATTCCTCTGATTCAGGAAGCTCTTCCTGTTTGGCGTTGTAATCTAATTAAATCAAACTGTAGTACCATTTGGCTCAGGTCTTCTTATGTACTTACTCAAATGCATCCAGACGACCTCCTTGGCCAGCATCTTCCCAAATCCTCGTCAGGCCTCCTTGCAGTATTGCTCCTCTTGCTATAACGGCTACAAAACCTGCCAGCATGATCACCATTTGCAGCACATCAGTCCAGATGACAGCTTTTAGACCACCCTGACAAGCAAACAAACAAATAAACACATCCAGTTTACTGTGCTGTAACTTTGCAGGTACCTTAGTAGAATCTAGCCAGAGCTGGATGGTTACACTTATGCTAAAGAATTGCTCATTATCATGCTGAGGATAACATAGTTTTCTTACAATCATATTAATTGCAGACTACAAGACAATATGATAACACCAAAGTTAACGTTTATTTTTAAGTTTTTTTATACAGCATGCATTGGGTAATAAACTTTTTAATACATTTTCAAAATAATTACCAACCAATGTACAGTAGAGGATGCACACTGCTCCTGTAGCCACCAGCACTCCCCACAGATCCAGTCCAGTGACTAAATAATAAGAAAAGGCTCCGTTAAAACATATTTAAACTTAATTTTTTTGGCTTAATTCACATTTTGGTATTCATCTAATATTAAGTATATAAACTGAGGACAAATGTTTCAGCATAAAGAGGACTAAACAGAACATTGTCCAGTATTCACTTTGATAAGCTGAAAATTTAAAACATTTGCTCTTGATTTTGTTTTCTTTGTTTGTTTATACATACTTTGGTTAAGTGCAAGAGCTGGTGCATAGATGACTAAACCGGTGTACAGAGCCTGAGAAGAGATATGGCCATTAGTTGATAAGATGGAAAACAGTACATGCTTCATATTAATGGTGCCATTGACCTGGTATCTGTGTATCAGTTTTACATAAAGTCAAAGTTTTTTGTTTTGGGTTTTATTTTCAGAAGAAAGCATGCTTGAGTTACCGTCTGTACGATGTACATTGATGTTCCAATCAGCCGAATGGGTCGGCTGAAGCGCATTTCCAGGTACTAGAAATGAAAATAAGAGCTAGGAAATCAGATATCACTGAACAAATAATTTGACCTTTATTGTTATGAGAAACTTCTCTATGTATTTCGAAAGAAATACTTTCTATGGTAGCTAGGTGCTTTACAACCTTTGGTCGCCATGAATTAGACCTGTTATGAATAAATCCTTATCTATGCTAGGTTTCTTGTTTCTGCAGACAACTAATGAAGCACATCTGTGTCATTTACAGTATCTTTACAGATGGAGGCACTCCCAGCTGCACCTGTCATTATGTCCCTCTCCCCAATATGATAATGAACAGTCTGTGTCATGTTCTTACCTCATAAGCACTGGTGATATTCAGTCGGTAGAAAAGCGGGACGAAGATTTCAGCAGTGACGGCAGACATGATGGCATAAGCAAAGCCAAAGAGCCAAAAGGCAGCACCAAAACGGTAAGCCTCAGCAGGCGTGCCAATGACAGTGATGCCAGACATGAAGCTGGCTGTGAGCGACATGGCAACAGGCACAGCCGTCATTTGTCGTCCACCTAACAAAAACTCTGCGCTATTGGTCTCCTTCCGACCTCGGAGGGCTTGAAAAAGGCCAATGCCGGATGCCCCCAAAATGATTCCAGCAAACACCACATAGTCCCAGACAGAAAAAGAGGCCACTTGGCCACCTGTTCCAACCATAGTTGTTCAAAAAGAGGTAAAAGCTTTCTTTAACACGGTTCTCTAACCTGAAGTCAAGAGTATGAATTCTTAGATTCAGCAGGATTTTTATATCATGCAAACTTGGTAAAGTTTAATATATGTGCTTTTAGTCCAGTTATCAATCTTCACCAAGTGCAAAACTAATTTTTAAAGATGACAAAAAAGATAGCTATTTCAAAGTAAAACATTTTTAGATTTACCCGTTAAAAACGTCCTTCAAAGTTTTGTTGCTTAAGTGTATCCAAAGATATCCAGGTTTCAGTCCTCCATTAAGTCCAGCGTTTCCGCTCCAGCTATCGGTGGTTCAGTGAGGTGTTAACCATCTCTCCTGCAATCGACAGTGGTCTTGCAAGCTCTGATGTTTTCAGCAGACAATAAAGATTAGTTCACTTTAGTTAATGATCCATCAAGGACACAAGGCACTAAACCCTGTCATCATCTCACTGATTATAAAATGATGATCCTGTGGTGTGCAGATTGTGCCTGATGGTATTTTAATGATTCTGTCACAGCTATATTTATTTTTCTCAGCATGAAATAAAGTGATTCAGTGACACATGAAAGATAACCCTGTATCCATCTCCAGGTTACTCAGTACCTTTTGGTTATATAAGGAATTTCAAGAGGAGGGCTGGTTAAATCTTTGGGGCTTGGTCTTCAATCCTGCTGTCACATCATGTTACATGTGATGAATATTTCATTATTCAGCATCTCTATCTTGATTATTTTTCCAGAATTATGCAAAGAAGCACAAATACTGTACCAGGGGAAAAATGTGTCTCTGAAGTGTGGATAAAATCTAAATCAGGGAATGATAAGGTTTAAGACTTCTCCCTAAACTTTTGTATCAGCACATCGTATATTAAGTATTTGCAGACTAAAGATTTATGGTTGAGTTATTGATGTTAATCTAAGTTACAGTAGTTTAAAAAAGTTAATGAAAACTTAAACATACTGTTAATGTTTGTAAAAGTGAGAAAGGGCTGCAGAGAAGGTACATAGTTAGCTTTTTTTTATTACACTGTTTAGTTTTCCTACATGTTTTAAAGTTTGACATTACAAATTACTAATGAATGAAAAGCCCCTTTGCACCAACCAGTTCATTATTATTAGATGATGATTATATCTTAAAAGAATCAGTCACTCTAGTACTCCCTTTTTATGCATTAGTAGCTAATTTTGTAAATCCTCAATCTTGAGTCCTTGTCAACTACCAATAAATAGTAAAGAAGAAGAGGTGAAACAGCAAAATCCAAAACAATCACAGGCTTCACAATGAGACTTTGACTATGCCAGAAAATCATTAAACAAAGTTGTTGATAAGGCACCCCTACAGACTGGTAGTGGTAGGTGGTGAACACTCCCTATGTCCAAGTCAGTAGTTTATGATGTGTACTGAGATCACTGCAGGAAAGTTAAAGCTGATACTGCTGCTTTACTGCTTATTTATTTATTTATTTATTTATTTAACCTACAGTGAAATCAGATTAGATCAATCTGCTCTGAATATTCTTTTTTTCTAAGGTACAGTACAAATGGGACACATTGTTTCTAATTGCTCACATTGCTGTTGGCTTTAGTGGAAAATGTTAACCCACAATGGACAAAGTATCCTTTAACACACAGAAAAATCATTTTTGCACAGTAAGAAGTTGTGGTTAATTTTTACTCCAATGAGAGACAGGTCGCTTTATGCTGAAAAAGTAAAAAAAAAAGGTACTCTAAAGAATTAGGTAGGTTTTTCTGCACAATTTTTTCTTTCATGCAGAAATAAAGTATTTGGTGTTTTGTGACCTCTAGTGGACACTGGTTAAGACTACTTTGGAGGAAATTACATGATTAGTGAATGAACCTCATCAGGCAAATAAATTTTCATGTCATCTTCTTAATGGCTGAAAAGTTCATTGGGCTTGTTTCATTATAGATGGAAGATAACGACGTGGATTAAAGGTGGGTTATATAATGTTTGCTGTTTGACAGGGACATTCAGCCTTCAGCACCGTCAAGTCCTCAAGTGCCTCAAACAGGTAAATCTCAAACTGAAAGAGAAAGAAATATGTAAGAAAACACACATTCTGCTCTAAATGTTGTTTATTTTTCCTCTCTTTTCAGGACCAAAACTGTGTGGAAACGATATACATCACTTAAAATGGACACGGCCTTGTTCAGCAGCTGGCTTCTTTTTCTGCTGTTTTGTCCAGCTGTTCCCATGTGTCTACCCACTGACTTCACCCTCTATGTGGAAAAACCAGAATGTGACTACTGTGTGGCAATCAACACTACAATCTGCATGGGATTTTGCTTTTCAAGGGTATGTCTGTCCTTTGTAATAGGGAAAAAAGACAGGGAAATAAAGGTTGGCACTCATTTTGACACATGGGGGAAAACTGCAGAGCCTATTTGTTGCATTGGGAAGTAAATCAGATAAAATGTTCCAAATCTAATCAAATTTCCAATTAACAAACCGTAACCTGTCACAGTGGACAGCAAAGGGGCAAGAAACAATGTGAAGGAAGACGATGTTGAAAATCACAGAATAGTCTTGCTCTCATTTCTGAGTTACAGCAGGCACAGATGTAATTTTGTTTCATTTTTACACACACACACCGTCATATGCGCACATAAACACAAAACACACCTCACTCATCTGCAACTCTAAAGCTTAAAACTGGTTCTTCTGACAAGATAAGACATGAATTTCATTGAAGAGACTCATTTGACCAAAAGTAAAATGATCAGTTGTGACACTTTTTTCAATTTTACCTTAAACTGAAGGAATGAATACAAAAAACAAATATCTCACACATCATTCATCATCTGTTTTTATTGTGTTTGTGTTTTATGCAGGACAGTAACTTGAAGGATAGCCTCCGCTCACGCTTCCTTATCCAACAACGCTGCACGTATGATAAGGTGGAATACCGCACAGCCATCCTGCCTGGCTGTCCCTTTGACTCCAACCCTCTCTATACCTACCCTGTGGCTCTTAGCTGCCACTGTGGTGCCTGTAGGACTGACAGCAATGAGTGCACGCACAGAGCCAGCAGAGATGGAGCTACGTGTACCAAACCAGTCACAAGTGTCTACCCATACGCTGCCCCGAGCAACTTCATTATACCGTTTTGATTCTTCTGTTCATGTTCCCTAAATCTCTTTCTGTTTTTGGCTAAACTAAATTAATGTTTTGAGAACAGCTTTGTCTAACTTTAGCTTGAATCCAGTGGTATTTGTGTTGTCTGTGCCATCTATTGCACCCACATTATTTTATTGTGCCATTGTTACCCATCATGTCTGTGCTGCAGTTCTGCTTCTCAGTTAACAATGGGTGTTAATCCCGGTACATATTTTTTGTCTGCATCATTAGTTATCCTTTTGTTCCCTTGTTGGACTGGGACTCACAGACTTTTTCTTTTTTTGTTTACTCTGAAAGGGATTCTCTGAATACAACCCAATTAAAGCTGAAGCCTCTAAATAGCAGTCTGAGTAAGCTGTGCTTGACTTAATCACATCCTGTGACTGACCATAGCCGTCTGTTTACTATCCACCAAACTTAGTCTTACTCCACAACGTCACCTCCTGATACTATATTTGCCTGGAAAGTCCTTCTGGAAAACACATGATTCTTGACACAACTCTTCTTATAAACCATTATCAGGGGTGGTAGTGAACCGGATTGGCATACAATATGCAGCCAGCTGACCAAACACTAAACATAACATGTGAATGTGTCTCATCTTAAGCAGTGTTTATGTGAATAGTTCTTGGTCACATTTAGGAATTTTAGAGGACAGCTGGTGAGTATTAATAGCTCAGTAGTTCACAGGGGGAGTTTGTTTGATAAATCTATCATGTGGGTCTCTCTGACATTGTTCTTTCATCATCTGGTAATAAATGTCTCACCAGATATGCCTGTTTTATTTGCTGGATTTGCTGCTCTCACAGACTGACATTTTAAAAGATTTTGATCATAATAGAGTAAAACAACATTTTTTTAAAAAAGCTAGTAATTTACTCACGGGTGTGACCAGGCCTCAAAATAAAAACCTCCAAGCAGTCCTGATTAGAGGTGTCTTTTGGGGACAGAAATGGAATGCAACAGATACGGCCCAGTTAAATATATGGTGGTAAAATATGGGTGTAAAACAGGTTTAGAAAGTGCTGTCCTTGGTAGACATTTTTCTGAGCCTCTCTGTCCTTGACCTTGTTCAACTTCTGGCAACCTGATACGGTTCAACACTGTAATCAGCTGACAAGCTAGTCCTTTTCCTTCTGTCTGTGGCACTATATTTTCCTCTTACCCTAAAGGTGAACTCTTCATATTTAGATTTATCTTTAGCACTTGCTATTTAAAACATAGCTCATGGTTACACTCTTCTTCCTGGGGTCCAAGCCAATATTCATTCATAAAAATAATGCTGATGCAAAATCCATACATGTCAAAAATTAAATAAACACACAGACATATACACATCCATGCATGCAATAACACATAAATATGTGACACAGGAGATTTAATGAGGCATGTGAAACAGGAGAGTTAATTATTGTTTTATTTAACAGTTGACCTAATGTGACTCTAAAATCATAACCCTGATAGGGCAAAACACTCTGAATATCCCAGCTGAAGTGGGGTTTTGAAAACCATAATACCCTAATGGATGAAGCAGAGGATGAAATGGAATTTGCCTCCATCAGCACTCCATGTGAACCGCTACGTGTTGCACATACCAAACACTCTTTCATTCAAACAAACTATACAGATTGGTTTGTTTTGTGTTTATTCAACATGAAAAAATGTGAAAACTTTTTTTCTTTATCTTTTTTAGCCATGGTAGCAGCTGTGCTCCAATGCTGGGAATGTTGTTTTGTTAGTGTGTTACAAATAGTTGAAGTAAAAGATTTTCTCTATGCAAGTAGGCTGGCATGTTTTGGATTTACTTAACAGCTCTCAACTGGCTCATGAACCTTGGTAGTATGAATATTATTGATGATATGGTGCATTGAACTTTTCTACTGTGCCCCCATAAGCACCAGTGAGAGGTTCACATTTTTTATTTAAAAAAATTGTTCAGTACTTGGTGGCTATAGTGCAGTTTCACTTGCTCGTTCATGTATGTTTGAGCATTGTCAAAATCAAGTTAGTAAATGATATGCTCAGAGGTAAAGATTAAACTCATATTCATAAGGTTTAGCTCCTCAGTCCTGCATGCACTGTGCTAGAATTGCCAGCTTGCGTGCACCAGATATAGTGAAGATATTCTAGAAATGTTTTCAGCAAACATTGATGTGCATAACTTACAATTCTGGCATTCCATCTGTTTAAAAAAAGACAAAGAAAGTGCTTACTAGTGTATACATGTCATAATGCTTTTTCATAAGCAGAATGTAGTCATTTGAGATGCTGATTTCATTTACTTTTTTATGTATTTATTTAAACAGGGACAAATAAATTGCTTTATAAAATCATATGAAATACCTAAATGCCTTGTACACAGGTTTCTAACCAGGGTTAATTTGTGATTCCTGTCCCTGTTTAGACCTCTGAGATGAAAAACAGCAAATGATTCAATCGAGATCAGTATTTTTAATAAAATGTAAGATATCAACAGTAGGAAGCAACACAAGTTTATAGATGGGAAGATGTGGTGTACAACAGGTTAACAGCCCAGTCCTTAATTTATCTGTTTGTAATTCTTTTTTTCTTTGCATCATTTGGGTTTCTGATAAATGTGATTTTGATCGTCTGTTTCATAATGAAACTTCTCCTATTCCAAGATCACTACATCACTGGGTGTCTGACATAAATGGGATGAGCAAGAAGCATAGAATAGTTATGTGACCCTGCCTTATCCAAAACTGCATACTTGACTTGACGCGTCCCTCCCTCTGTTACACAACTTTTCAGTCTAGTTTTGTGTCAGCAGTGAACAGGTTCCTGATACACTGGAATGTGCCTAAACCCTTAAACCCAACATTTCCCATGCACCCTCTTTTCTTTGGCATTCAGCTTGTAATTTTCCATACAAAGTAGCCACTTTTAACAGAAATCTTTCCGGAAAATTTTACTCACCTGATTTGACCAAGAAAACATCCCTTCAAATAATGCAAAATGATTCAATTTTCTTGTGATATAGGTTATCAATGACATGAGGTGTTTGTCTTACCACAGAAATAGATTTATTTTATTCTTCATGCAAGAAAATTTAGTGAGCATTAAGTTGCCAATTCAGTACATCTTCACAGTCAGACTAAGAGAATCTGCTCTGCATATGTCTTGTAATTCGTGCAGCAGGTATAACAAAGAGTGGTGAAAGAAGGGTGAAGCGTTCCCACCCTCATTTATCATGCTGAAAGAGGCTTACAGTAGTTAAAGATTTATTCAAACAACCACAATTAAAAATACTTAAGGAAAATGCTGCATTCAAAACTGTTCTGGTCAGTATTTTTTATCAAGTTGTGTACCTATTAAATAAAACTAAGTACAAAATGCAGAATGAACCTTAGATTTTTTTATAATTTATTTTACCAGTTTTGCTTTATTAGATTTATTGTCTTTATGTTGTTTTATATTACTTTCCTAATGTGGAATGCATTAGGTTAAAATTGAGCAGAATATGTGGTGTGTCATGCAGCAAAGCAGTTTTAAAGGGTTAACCAGTAAACTTTGCATAAAATTGATGAGGGTGGTTAAAAAGCTGTGTTTGGCTTAGCTCAACTAGTTGAGTGACTGTTCTGTACATAAGGTGCAGCTTCTCAACACAGCTGGCCAAGATTCAGATCCTAGCCTGGGGCGTTTTGCTGCATGTCACTCCAGGTTCTCTAAACTCTTTCATGTTGTACTACCTTCAAAAAAGAACACTGAGGCCCAAAAATCCTTAAAAATTTCAATTAATTATAAAACACTGATAATTAAAAAAAAACTGTCCAGTTTGTCAGAATAGCAATTACTGTAGTTACTGTAAGTAGTTCTATAATTTATATTTGCATAAGAGCTGCACTTTTACACACAAAAAAAATACATTTTTTACCGCTGAGTATAATGATATTCCTGCAACTTCTCCTAAATGATCTTTGAGGCAGATGATTTCATTTGGATAAAGCTCATCTTAACCTTTATTCTTTTGAGATGAGGCCTATAACAGTTCGCCAACATTAGCTTATCACTTCAGATGGACAACCTTATTGCAGTAGTTTGTCTAACTAAACTATAATCTAGAGGTTGTGTTTTACATTTTACCATAGAATTTGAAATATGATCTCTGTGAAATTTGATAATCACACACGCCCTGTGTTAGTGTGTGATTGGTAAGCCTAGTAGAAGGATTGGTCTCCTGTCCAATGGAAAAGACGTACAGGGGGCCTCAGTAAATGAACCGCCAAAATATCTCAATTCTGATTGGTTAAGATTCAATGGGCTGGGTCTATTCGGGGGGACTGGGTGAGCTCCTCCTCCCCTTCTCTTTAAAATTCAATGGAAATTTCCAGCTGCCCTATTCACTACTATATTAGTGGACTTCACGAGGGCAAATAGAGGAAGTACTGACAAACGGGCAGAAACTGTCATAAAATACGAACGATACAAGACTCTGGTAAGCTATTTTTCTTAATTTATTTTTAGATATCAAATCAGTAAGTGTTTCTGTAATTTATAAACGAGGTTAATTGCAAGCTGCTTTGCTTTTGAGGACATGATAGCGATGAATGGGTGTTTCCTTGGTTTTGTGAAGTACTGTCGCCGGTAAACGGAGCCAATCGCTGATTATTGTATATGAAACTGGAGACGTGTTGGATAACTAGGTGTTATCTTACATCTATTATCGTTAAATCGCGCTGAAAAAGGAGAAAATTAGTTTTTAGTGATACTTTTTTAAAAATCTTAGACCCGATTACTTTTTTACAGCAACAATTGTTTGCATGAAACGACATTGAATGTCACGTAATTTAGCTGTCGAAACTTTCAATAACTTTCTTAAAACGTATTCACGTTTGTTTTATTTGGACCCGCTTGATTGAATGATAAACTGCCATGCCCATATATGGTTTTCCGGTATGTGCACAAGAACACGCCCACGGGTTGCATTGCTAAGTAGTGGAGCGGACACATCACAGTCCCGTGACTCTGAAGTAAAGAGATAAGTCAAAAGCCTCAGCAGTGGGTGGGATAAGCTCAGTGTACATAAGTCTTTGATTACTCAGGAACCTGCAAGGCTGTTCCTGATATCTCCGTGTGGTTCATTTCTCCCTAGAGCTCTAATTAACGCGACCGAAGTACACTTCACTCTACATCGCATCATCTTTTTATCCACTGTCTTCACTTGTGCGAAAGTCATCATGTCTCAGCAGCAGATCAGGTAAGTCTCATTCATTCATTCTTTTTTTTTTTTCTTTGTATAATATAATAAAGTTTGACTATTTGTGCTACTGTTTAATATCTTTACAGATTTTCCCCCCCAAACTATTAGCATTGTTTAGGACAGTGTGTGCCTTTTTTATTTATTGTTATAAACTGATCATCAAGTTTTTGATTGAGTTTGATGGTCAAAGTTATGTCATTTAGTATCTATCTATTTAAAACGCAAATGATAATCTAAATGGTATTCCAAAACACAAGTTGATTGAGTCTTAAATAAATTTCTTAAAATGTAGCAAAGATATTTCTTTATAAAAAAGATTTCTTCTGTCACTTTCTTTCAGTCTCCCAGCCAAGCTCATTAATGGTGGTATTGCTGGCATTGTTGGGGTTACCTGTGTTTTCCCCATTGATTTGGCAAAGACCAGGTTGCAGAACCAGAGACGAGGGCAGCAGGTCTATAAGAGCATGTGAGTATTTATAGCTGAAGTTGTCGTAGACGGCACACACATCACCACTGTGTTGGTCCAATCTCTTTGGTATCGCACCTACTACGTCCACGTATAATCCTGTGCTATCCTTGCTAATGCCACATTGACGCATGGATGACACCACTAAGACTATGTAGGATGAGGGACATTCCTGACTTGATGTAATGTGACAGGTATTCATCTACTGTATCCTCTTTTAGGAAGGCCTAAACATGCCTTTTTTTTTTAAAAGGGTGGATCCCCATATACTGTTAATGTACATTCTCCTTCTCCTTAGTGGACCCACTATTGCTTTTTTAACATAGTTGTATTAAAACACACAACCACGGAGCCTTGAGTAGTGAATTTTTACTATTAATTTTAAATTAAATATCTTATATTGTTTTTCCCACTGTCTCGTTCCATAGGATGGACTGCCTTGTCAAGACAGTTCGATCAGAAGGATACTTTGGAATGTACAGAGGTAAGATTTATACACATCTGAATATTAAGATGCAATAGGCTAGCATTAGCAGAAATTCAACAAGAGAAATAATTGTAGGAAAGGATAAGCGCTCTGGAGATAAACATTTCCATGACGAATCCTTTTTAATCTTAAGTGATCATTTGGATGTAGTCTGTCTTTTTTTTTTAATGCATGAGATTCTTGTTTTCCCTAAACTGTGAATCAAAGTCATAATGGTATGGAGACATTTATCATAAAGAAAAAACATTCAAATGGTTAAGTTTAGTTAGGTTTAATGTCATACATCTATTTGATAGACACCAGATGTGCATTCTCATTGTTAGTGAAAGAAAAATGAAAATCTACAAAGAAAAATGGAGACCATTGGACAAGGTCTCTGCTTTTGTGAGGAATGCTGTTGTTTGCATCTGTGTTTTTCATATTACAGACTTGGGTCCCCCTGGGATATTGAAGGCTAGCCGATAAGGCGCAGCCACGCTGGAGGCAAATCATTAAATGGTTCTTACTATATTGCTCTATTTTAAAACTATAGGCACAAGTTTTTGTTTTGCCATCTGTTTGTTCTGTAATTTGACTTCTCGTCAGTAACTACTCATCTGTCTCCACTGTCCTGTCCACATGTCCTCAGCTGTCACTTTTTCAAGTCTATAACTAATGTCCTTCACAGACTTTGGTTGAGCTTTTGAAATGACTCCGTCATGAACCAAGTTTATTTAAAAAAAAAATGGTTCCACAGACGAGACTAAGATTGCTCAAAGTCTGCTTTTATAGTACATAGTCTGTCCTCTCACTAACATCTCGTGTTCTTGTATGTTTTCATTAACCTCTTCGCAGACTTTCAGTAGACAGATTTCTTTTACACTTTTTCTATAAAGTGGGTCTTGTTGGCAAACACTGCATTAATTTATTACAAACAGCTGTCACTCTGTCTTGTTTTGCTTGTTTCTCATTTTCCCCTCTAAACTACTTTTTTTAAAAGAGAATTTTAAGAAAAAAATCTTTTTCTTTTAAATTATATCCTGTTCCTTCATTTTACTGAAGCTTCTTAAAGTTGAGCATTTGTCTTATCTGTGTGTAGATTAGCTTTACAATTCAGTATTGCATTCTCATGTTGTAATGATAGTGACAGGGATTGTGTGTTTTTTGTCCATGTTCTGAAAGAAACCTGATTGTTGCTTCTGTGCTAACTGTGCACGTGTTTGTTTTCTCAGGTGCAGCAGTAAATTTGACCTTAGTTACGCCTGAGAAGGCAATCAAGTTGGCTGCTAATGACTTATTCCGGCATCACCTCGCCAAGGATGGGTAAGCACAGTCATGAAATCATCATTGGAATTTTGCGTATGTGTCATTAGTAGTTTTCCATAACACCTGTGTGTTAATAGGAAGGGGTTGACGGTGTTCAGAGAGATGCTGGCAGGCTGTGGCGCAGGCATGTGTCAGGTTATCATCACTACCCCCATGGAAATGCTGAAGATACAGCTCCAGGATGCAGGCAGGCTAGGTAAGGATAACAAACTCTTTCTGTGTCTGTAGCTTACTCTAATGCATCATTATCTAATGAATTTCTCATTTCACCTGTAAAGCGGCCCAGCAGCAAAAGCCAGTCATGATGTCTCCCACAAAGCTTGTGGCCACCAACACTGTGCTCACGCGCTCCTACAACTCGGGCACTGTGGTGTCTGCACCAAAAGCTGTGTCAGCCACGCAGATTGCAAAGGAACTCCTCCATACTCAGGGAATCCAGGGCCTCTACAGAGGTCTCGGGGCTACACTGATGAGGTGAAGCTCACTTTCATCATTTACTTTATTTTTTATTTCTAATGTGCAGGCAAATATGAGCCTGTCTGATTTTTTGCTTGTTACATTTTCAGTCTGAAGTGTTTTGTTTTTTTCCCCCCCCATTTTATTTAGGGATGTTCCCTTCTCCATCGTTTACTTCCCGTTGTTTGCGAACCTGAACCGTCTGGGCCAACCCTGTCCTGAGGAGTCATCACCCTTCTACTGGGCGTTCCTCTCAGGCTGTGTTGCAGGATCGACCGCTGCCATTGCTGTTAATCCCTGTGATGGTACGTTTTCTAAGATGTTTATTCCAGAATGTCTCATGTTGAAACTTGATGGCAACGCAGATATTAACCCCCCCCCCCCCCCCCCCCCTTTTTTTTTTTCTCCCTCTCTCTCTGTGTAAATTTGATTCTTCCAGTGGTAAAGACAAGACTGCAGTCTCTGAACAAAGGGGCCAGTGAAGAGACTTACACTGGAGTCGTGGATTGTGTAAGGTATGACAGCGTGTCCTTGACAGTGACTCATTGTTGCATTCTTGGCTCTTCATGTTTGGATATAAATAAAGCCATCCTTTTGTCTCAACAGTAAAATAATGCGCAAGGAGGGGCCCTCTGCCTTCCTGAAAGGTGCAGGCTGCCGGGCTCTAGTCATCGCACCTCTATTTGGAATTGCACAGGTCATGTACTTTGTTGGTGTTGGTGAATACATCCTGGACAACTCTCCAATCAGCCTCCTGTCAATGTGAGACCATTAAAGCTCGCTGAGCATGCACACGACCTGGTGGGACAACTGGCAGCTACATACAATCAGTTTACAGGGACAAGAGGAGAAATTGTGTCAAAGTTGGGACTTGAGGATATGAAGACCTATGATTTTTACCACCTGTATGGTCGATGGCTGTGTTGCACTTACACACTTTTGTGACTTCTTCAATAGACAAGGCTGTTATTTGTACTTTTAAGCTGTTGAACTTTCTTCTGCTTGGGGATTCTGAGTCGCAGTGTTAATCTTTCTTTATCCCCAAACGGTCATGTTTGTTTCCCTCTGTGAGGGAGGGAGCTTACTTCATAGAGACAGACCTGTTCTTTTTTTTTTTTTTTCCTCTTTTTATAATTTTAACATTGTTTTGTATGCATACACTAGTTGTTTTACAAAGCAAGAGGTTGAGATTATTTCAATATTCTTGTATTTCCATTGTAGAGCGTTTTTTAACTTGGAACTAACAATTATTAATCATACATGGGACCCAGTTTACATTTTTTATATATATATATACATATATATTTACATTTCCTATAACAACTTGAGTGTAGATGTGTCATTTGAATGATCTTCAGCCTTTTTTTTTTTCTTTTAAATCGGCAAGGGACCACATGGTTCGCCAACTGTTAGTGTCCTCGTCTATACTTGATAGAAACGCTGCTCCTGCTGTTACTGGTCTGCTAAATGCCGTCTTTATCATATTGCAAAAACTTGACATCATTTTTGTACATTATTTATGTTTGTTCATATGACTTCATTTGAAATGTTTTACATATGCTTAACCATAAAAGAACATAATGTCATTTCTGGTTTATGCTCCAACACATCAGATTAGTATTTAAGTCTGAGAGGAAACGTCTTTAGTCTGGAATGAGCATTATTGATACTGTGAGAAATGAATGTTACCATGCTGTTTTGTGGTGACTTTTTGTACACTGTATACATTAAACTTGCAATTCACCCACTCTGTGTTCATGGTTGTGCTTTTATGTTTTTGAAGCGGTAGGTGAAATGTTAAACTAAGAGGACATTGATGTGTAGTGACAATGAAAAGCCCCGGCCTTCTTTGTTATCAATCTCAATGTTTAATTGAACTATTCCAAGATGCCGCTGATGTCATTTACTGAAGAACCATTAACTCTTAAGATCAACTGTGCAGGAAAAAAGTATAAACTTTTACTTAAAACTGCACTGAAACCATTTTGCTGAAGATGGTTTACATTGAAATTAGCTTGACTCATCTGGTGCATGTGAAGCTCTGTTTTAAATGGGTGTTACATATTGTTTGTGAAGTAGAGTTGGAGTATGCTGATTAACATAAAGGTGGTTTATATTTATCACCCCTGAATAAATTATCTGTTAATGTATTCACATTTGTCTTCCACTTCTATTGAAGCATTTGTATTGCATGTGACTAGTGTCTTATCAGTGGACCTACACATGGATCTGAAACGATCAGGAAACTCCCAAACTGTAAAAATTTACACTGATACCCTCATCTATCTTAAAACTGGAAACAAGCTTGTGATTCAGGCACAAGTTTTTTTTAAAAAAGGGGGAAAAAAGTATCAATAAAAGCACCCAGTATTTCTTTTTATTATGGTTAACAGTATGATATAAACTATTCTATAATTCACATCTTATTGGCACACCAACAAAATTTACATCCACAAAGACTCACAAAATGCCCACTAGCTCAATGTTACAGTTCAGCTGTGCAGGAGAAGACCTCAGCACAAAATATTACTGACCACTCATAAGTTTGGAAATTTACAAAAGGCAGTTTATCATCAGACCTTCCTAACCCTTTGGGTTGATATCATGTCTACAAGTCCTCTATTGTGCTTTACAGTAAAAATACTTAAGAATGGAGGCAGGGAGCAAGCTCAGCTCAGCTGTTATGTACATATTCAAATCACAAATAGGCAAATAATTTAGTAGCTGCTGGCTTGACTGTCTGACTAAATCATACCAAGTAGGCACATCATGGAAATTTACTCTGCAAAGGTAGGCTAGTCCTCAAAACACTTAAGCACACAATTTATGATTAGCATTAGACCTGAAAGAGCAGGAAAAAGCGCAGAATAAATAATGTTAACAGCAGATGCGCGTCCATATTTACAGTGGCACTCTTCAGTCACAGCTGTGTCAGAAAAGTTGTCATGTACTGCATTGTAGCTACAGAGCGGCTCTGCAGCCTCTGTGGAGCACCAGCAGTCTAACGAAAACATGTTAAAAGAGAAGAATGTGACAGAGTTGTGCCAAAGCGTGTTATGGAAAAGGACAGAGAAATAAATCAGTGTTGCAGCGCTGGTGGAGCTGAGGGGAAGGTGTCAAGATAACAATCCAGCGTATTGTGTTGAATGTGCTCCATGTGGTGAACCTCCACCACTTCAGGCTGGACTACAAGGAATGCCGTTGAAATGTAACTTTGGTGTTCCCCTTCTCATGCGGATACATCGATTAAGAAGGGCTGCGTGAAGTGGCCTTGTCGCTGGTGGGTGGGTGGGCAGAGATCAGCCCACTATATAACCTCCCTGCTGTTCCTGATGGCGCAACACAGGACCATACTGAAGATCATTCCAATGATCTGAAAACAGATATTTGAGTACAAGTTGAAACCTTTTATGCAGCTTCATGTCTACACCACAAGCCACTTGAAGAGAAACATGCTTCGTGAAGTTGAGGCTTAAGATTTTATAAACTCTCACCACCACTCCAGCAATGCCTATTCCTATATATCCAATGATATGCAGCTTTTCATTGAAGAAGTCTATTATTGCAGTCAGACAATCCTAAAGACAGAGAACATCTCATCAGCCAGTCTGATCATTGTAAATCAGTGCTGCAGTGCCACTATGTGGGCTTTAAGTGTTACAGCAGGTAGGTGGGTTTACCGGGGTGCCCTCTGGAGCATCTGCACACAAAGCCTGAGTTGTGTCTGATGAGGAACCTCCACAGCAGTTCAGCTGTGAATACAGACAGTAAGAAATATAATTTTGATGCGATAACCAGTACAAAGATGTAAGTGAATACAAGACAAGCTGTACTCACAGTCTTGTGATAAATCAATGCGATTGCAGTGCCATTTGAATTGTTATCATCAGCAACAGAGCTGCTGTAAAACTTTTGGACTTCCGCAGCAATCTGTAATAATAATGAAAAAAAAAAATAAAGTAAAAGGACAAAAACAAGTCGCCTAAAGTGACATTTTGGTATTTGATTTATCAACCGAGAAATGAATTAAAAATTTTTACGTTTTCCTTGTTCATGAATCCAAACACACCAGCAGTGATCTCTGCTCCAAAGATTATCAGGAGACAAGCAAAGAACTGCAGATTGAGAAAACAGAACTTAATACTTTCCACAAATGGGCTGTTTTTTCTCAATAATTGACATCAGTGCTTTGATATATATATATATTTTATACATTTTGATGTGCACTGACTTCAAACTGTCATTTACTCACATTAGTACCACAATATCTTGACCTTTTAAAGAAAATTCATTGAAATTATTTACTCCTTATAAATCAGTAATTATAAATGACTTTGCCTTCCAAAGATTACTATAAGGTGCAGTATATCAGTCAGCTACTGCCACAAAATTAAAGTAGCAACACCACAGAAGAAGAATGCAAAGAGACAGCCCTTTGGAGCACTTGAACCTACTGATGCAAGGAGACACTGAGACTCGCGCACAGCCCCGAAACATCCAAAGAAGCCAACGACCATCATCAAGCCTCCTGCACCAAGGAGGATGTACACGGCTGGGGAGACACAAGCAGACAGATAACTGAGTTTCTCTAAAATCACATCAGATGACGTGTCGATGAAGATTCATTTGTTCAGGTAGGAAAGTTTCTAAGAAATTTAATCTAAAGCACTGGACTTAAAACAAAAGTAAAAAGGCCATATTCTCTAGCACAATTGGACTTATATATGTCATGTGACCTGGTCACATGGGGAGATTTGGATTGGCATATGTCATGTGACCTGATTTATGTGATGCTTTGGTGTCTAGTGCTACTTCCTGTGCACTAAAAACCTAAGAAAGGTGTTTGGGTGAACACTGACATGTCTTGTGTTTTCATGTTTGTTTTAAATCCATTGTTTGAAATAATTGTTTTTAGAAATAGATGATGGCGTCTCTGCAGTTCACAGGTTCAGCTGAAGGTGGCAGCCTGAGCCAAACACCTTCACACTATGGTCATGCAGAATTCATAAAAAAAAGATTGTTTGTTGTGTTTGAGTAGCAGCGGGAACACGTAGGTGGGAACTTGTTTAGCAGCCCAAAACATCAGAGCAGCCTCCCACAACTCATAGTCTCATTATCATCCTACTCCTTCACTGTGAATTTTACAGCTTTCCAGCTTTGTTTGTTGCCTGGCTTATTGCTTCTGATGTGTGCGTAAACTGTGTCCATGCTGTACTGTTTACACATGCAAAATCCAAAGGAAAATACAGGTTTCAGTGAGGGTGTTGTCAGCAGTTCAATAAATAAAAGCACTCAACTCTTTTCTACTCTGGGAACTTACAAATATAGCTCAGAGTCCTTTCCATATATGGGCTACATTAGATGTCTGAGCCATGGGCAGGGTCTGTGCTTTATCATGATCCAATTGAACCCCATGTGATGGAGCTAGAGCCCTCTGAGAAACAAGGTTTCCGCTTGACTCTTTTGATGCATTAGTGCGGTTTCCAGTTACAGACTTTGTTTATGAATGCTCCTGCAGAGTAAAGCAGATACCATCTGTCTCATTAAATGGCAAATCAAATTTTAGAGGGTTTGAGTGCTGCAGAACCAGACCATCTCAGCTCCCTTTAAGCTTGGGTGACGTCACCTCCCCTCTCCACTTCCCAACTCTCAGCCTTCACTACTGAGTCCTCCACACTGTAACTATACGCCAGGCTGGTCCCTGAGGTCCACACTAAGGGCCTAATCAGTCACACAGACAGCAACAACTGCAGCAATTTAATTAATCCACATGGGTCCAATGCAAGCTGTTGTTTTCCTGCTGTCGAACAAAAGGGGAGGAAAAGACAGTGAATCAACTGCTGACCTGAGGGGAGTTGGAAGCCTGAGGTACACAGTTTCAAAGTGAATACCCCGTGTTAGCAATGGAAAGTATGAAGCTTCCACTGTATATAAAAGGTGTCAGCACAGAACTGATATGAGCTGCGTTTTATTTTCCATGAATTTATCACTGACCATAAAATTAGCTATGTAGCCTCAGCACTTCTTCTTAGTGAATCTGGTGACATTTCACAGACACCTGTCAGTTACTGACACACATTAATGAATGTGAACATCTGTAACATCTCATGGTTTTCTTATATACATGTGTGATGGCTGTTTACATACTGGGGAGCATAGATGGGACAGAATGGAAAGTGAATCATCTACAGGGAATGCTGCCCCTTTGCCTACTTATGGTATCACTATGTTTAGTCTCTTTGCCAGTGATGAATGCAGCACGTATTCCAGCACTGGGCTCAGGAAGTTGATCATCTTTGCTTTGTAATAGCTGATCCTCTGCAGGATCGTTCAAATGGACGATTGCTCAACTTGCACCTTAGTTCAATGATAAAACTGTTATAATTGGTAGCAGTATATGGGGATTTTTGCAGGCCTTAAATGAAATGAGTTACCCCACACAAACTTATTGAAGATGCTCATGCTTCCTGCTGTCGACCTTCTACTCATTCAGTTATGCCGACTAAGACTAATAAAGCACTGAATCAAGATGAGAAAGTAAAGAGAGCTGCTGCTAATATTATACCTGCTGCCTGCCAAGAGAAAGTGTTTCACATTGTTGAATTGGCTGGCGCAGCTATTACGAGCATGGTGCTATTCCTCATCTGTAATCAGGTTATTCATGTATCCGAGACATGAGCAGAGATGGCAGTCATGAAATAGAAATGCTTTGTTAGTTGACTTAATAACAGGCATTTCTTTTTTCTGAGCTCTCACTGCATTTTAGCACAAATACATTTTCTTGCTATGGTAGTATTTATTTGATTGAATCAATTGACTACTTTAAATTTCACATCATTTTGCATCTTCTCAACATAAAGACAATTTTTAAGCCAGTTAATCCTCTTTCTCTGTCGGCAACTTTAATTAAGTGGTATGTGCAGAGCTTTCGTCTGTCAGAAAGATTCTTAGTAAAAGAGCTGCTTTTTATTTTAAGTTATTTTTTAAATCATGTTTAAAATTTTTACTCTTATACACCAGTATAGAATTTGAATCACTATTAATACTTTTTCTCCAAGCCCTTCTTATTTTACAATTTTTTCAACCTCTGGGCACAGGAAAAAGATTTTCAAACAGAATTCATAGAATTTTTCTTTTTTTTTAGTTTCTCCATGTAATATTTTGATACAACACAAAATGATGCAGCAACTTCAACGGTATGTGTTGGATGATGAAGTAATGTTTTGAAGCTCTAATCCTATGGGCTGTTAACCATAGAAACTTAAAGTTATATGCAAGCAGCAGTTCACACTGAGAACTGAGGAACTTCATATATCTTTATGGTAGCCTCTTGTTATTTTCAGAGCAGCCCTGCCTCACTGCATATTTTCTATTTCTACTCTGACTGAAATCATATTGAACACAATGAATGTCAAGTTTGGTTATATGAAATGTGAAAGTGGTGATTAGGACCCAAAACAGTTCAAGTCCCAGAACATTTGCAAGTCAAATGGAAGCACACTGAGGAAAATGATCTTACCTGCTGTTACTGCTTTGCATTTTTAAATAGCTAACTGCCACATCACAGCATATCTGGATTTCCTTTTTATGTTTAATGTTCGCTGATTCTTCTTTTTTCTATTACAAGTTTATTTTAATATCTTTAAACTAGGGCTGTCAAAAAATTAATCCTGAATAGTCACATTGTTTTTATCACTTTTAGAACATATTTAGGATTAAAAGTGTTTCACCAGGAATTCTGCATTTATCTTTAGTAGACTAGACTATGGAAACCCTGTCCTTACATGTCTCCCTAAAGTCCGTATGCTGCTGATACGGTCCTCGCAGTCTGACTTCACAACTGTCTTAATGTGAAGCTGAAATTCAGGTCTGAGTCCTGAACTACTTGCAGATTTGTGGCTTGGTTTTAGCCTTAAAGTTGTAAAACAAAATTAATGTATTTTCTGCATATAGCAGTACAAAAAAATTAATTGATCTCTTGTTTTACAATGGGATTAATTTAGGATTAATCTTTTGACAGCCCTACTTTAAACTAATTTCTTGTTTGTTTGTTTCTTTCTTAAATGCTGTTCTTCATATTAATGGTTACTAGGGGAGTCTTTAGGAAAATGTTCTGCCATCTGGCACACCCAACCTGCTTCTCCTGTCCTGAGGGAGGGAACCAGTTCCACGACAGCCCAGCAGGGAGCTGATGAAGTGAAGTCACCATTTTAGGTCATGGTCTAAACGGGACTAACAAGAAAAGGCTTCATTCTAATCATCCGCTCCTACACAGAACAAGAAAGAGAGGGCCTATTGTATTGATTGCTGAACACTGAAGGCTGTTTGTCTTGTGTACTGTATGTTTTAATAATCTGCTGTGTGTTTTAGGGGGAGTTTTGCAAAGAAAGTCTTTATTCAGTATTCAGAAGCCACCTGACTGAAAAAACGCAACAACGCTACATGATATTTAAGCAAAAGAGACAGAGCTTCTTATTGATCAGTAAAAGGTTGTGGTTTATTTGTAACAACTGTAGCCTATATACGATATACGCAGCCCACTGCTTTCTTTAGATATGGGTTAAATTGGGATCAATGAGGTAAAATAATAACAACAACAATATTATCATTATTATCATTATAATATGTCAGATTAGATTTGTGAAAATGATTTTTTAGTATCTCATGTACATGTACAGGATTTGCATTCTTGAACCTTATGGGTCCAAACATGGCTAAACTGTGACCATAAAGCACATAATCAGGGAAATATATTAAAGGTAATAGCTACAAGTTTAATTCCTCCCCATCAGTAGGCGATGCACTTACACTCGCTTACTCAATTAGCATTAACAATGTTACAGAAGTGGCTAATTAGCATTAGCAGATGTTTAACTTACATGTACAGGAGGGAACTGGCGACGTCCACAGGGCTTTTGAACCCCTTTGCTACCTTCACCCCTCATCCTGCTTTGTTTTTTGTCCACTTGAATTTCCGAAATGTAAAGCAAGGAAGATGCTATTTCTAAACCAAACAATCAAGCTAGCAATTCCTAAGCTAATGCTAATGGCGCAGAATCCTTTACTGTAGATGTTGGCATAGTAGATGTTCATAATGGAATGTGTATATATATTGGACCCATGAACATCATGAAACTATTATTATATATGCTATACACACTACCCAAAAAATTAGAATATCCTGAAAAAGTTTATTTATTTCTGTAATTCAACTTAAAGGTGCAATTCACATATTGTTTAGACAAATTATATGCAAATCAATATATTCCAAGCTTTTATTTGAGTGGATGTTGCTGATTAGGACTTGCAGCTTAAGAAAACCTCAAATTCAAAAACTCAAAAAATTTGAATATTGCATGAAATCAATTATAAAAGGATTTTAAAAGCAAAAAAGCCAGGCCTCCTATAATAAAATTTTGCATCTGTACTTCATACTTGGTTTGGGCCCTTTTGCATGAATGACTGCCTTAACCCGGTATGGCATGGATGCAACCATCTTCTGGCATATCTTAGGTGTTATGAAAGACGAACATGCTTCCATCACAGCCTCGAACTCTTCTTTATTGTTTGGTCTCTTCCCGTTCACCTTTCTCTTGACAATACCCCACAGGTTTTCGGTGGGGTTGAGGTCAGGTGAGTTTGCAGGCCAATCAAGCATGGTGATGTCATGGTTGTTGAACCAGGGTTTTGTACTTTAGGCAGTGTGGGCAGGTGCCAAGTCCTGCTGGAAGATGAAGTGCACGTTTGAAGCATGACGTGCTCCAAAGTGTCATGGTAGACGGCTGCATTTATGCTGGACTTGATGAAGCACAGAGGACCAACACCAGCAGCTGACATGGACCCCAGGTCATCACAGACTGGGAAACTTAACACTGACCATCTTCACCAGGCTGCTGTCAGCCCTCCGGCTTGTACACCGTTTTCTTCCACATTTCTTCCTTCCACTTAACTGTCCATTAATGTGCTTTGAGACAGCACTCTGAGAACAACCAGTTTCTTTTCCTATTACTTTTTGTGTCTTTCCCAGGGAGTCGATGATGGTTTTCTGCACAACTGTCAGATCAGCAGTCTAACCAAGACAGGAACTTTTTAAAGGCTCAGGGCACAGATGTTTTGGATTACTTACCTGATTAGAATGTGACACTATGAGCCTACAATACTGGAGCTTTTCACAGTATTCTAATTTTTAGAGTTTTTGAATTTGAGGTTTTCTTAAGCTGCAAGTCCTAATCAGCAACATCCAAACAAACAAAAGCTTGAAATATATTGATTTGCATATTATTTATCTATACAATTTGTAAATTGCACCTTTTAAGTTGAATTATAGAAATAAATTAACTTTTTTCCGGATATTCTAATTTTTTGGGTTGTACCTGTGCATATATATATATATATATATATATATATATATATATATATATATATATATATATATATATATATATTAGGGATGCACGATAACTATTTTTTAAAACCGATACTGATAACCGATAAATTTAAACTCCTAAAGGCCGATACCGATAACCAATACTGATAACACACATAAATACCTAACTATACCTAATCAAAAATTCCAACTGCATGGGGTAGTCTGAGTCTAAAATAAGGTAGGGAAAGAGGTTTGGGGAAGCAGTTTGGGGTCTCCCCTGTGAAGCAGCAGCTTTCTTTCCCCAATCGCAATATCTTAGCGTGAAAAGCATAAAGTGGGATTTTCAACTTCTGCATGTCCGATCTTAAAAATTCCAACTTTATGGGACATAAGTGATCAGGGTATGTCCTCATGATATCGGACTTATCGGAATGACGTCATAATTTCCTGTTATCGGCCCGATATTAATCGTGCATCCCTAATATATATATATATATATATATATATATATATATACACAGTAAATATATATATATATATATATATAAATATATATATATATATATTACATTAGTAAAATTAATACTCTTCTTTTTGAAAAATGAATTGTTTTTAAGAAAAAGTTGTGGCTATGACATTTAAACTTTGACAAAAACATTTGAACGTTTGAAACGTTTGATATCTCATATAAATTTTCAAAATGTCAACTTACACACAGATCAGAGGCTAGTTAATTCGTCCCGCATGTTGTATACGAGAAGTTTAAACTTTTTACAAATTAGCAGCCATATGTGGCATTAAAGACCCACACTTTCAGCAGTTTTCTCAGTAACACGCCCCTATTAATGGCTAAACTGGCATCCATCTTGCATCCTACCTCTACTGTGCACTCACTTCAGCCAGTAAAAGACAGTCTTATCTTAACTCTTCTTCTGTTTCTTTCTCTCTTTCTTTTCCTCTCTTCCTCCAGTAATGTTTCCTTGATATTCTTTGCCGAATCCGCCATGGTGTGCCTTCAAAACACCCGCTGTGTTCATATCTGGTTCATATTCGTTTGTTAGTACGTGACGCGGTGCGCAACCAATTGTTGGCTGCAACGTCATGGCTGCATCCCAGATAGAAAAGTTACATAGTGCAGTTTCTGAGCCTCAGGATGCTGTGGGCAGTGACCGCTAGATAATGCGCATAATGAATATTGGTGTGCCATCAAAACGAGTCAGTAATGGATATGAAAGGTGGAAAAGTTATGTTGTGGGTCTTTAAAGGAAGCTCTGCACTGGCTTTACATAAAAGATGCACAGTTTTTAGTTAACACAAAGGATAATTTGCTAAGCAATTGTATAGATGAAACAAGAGCTTATGGCACTGGTGAGGTTACGTGCCATCTAGCTACTCAAACTAACCAACCCAAGCAAAACCTTTTATAATGCAGAAAATTGACATTAGTGGTTATGGCTAAGGAGAAAAATAACAGAATACATTAGTTATCCAGTATAACTATAGTTTCAATGAGTGCCTGACGCCTCTTATATTGAAAGGTGGTTTTTAGTTGCAGTTCAATGCAAACGCATGTTGCCAGAATGACAACTTTTCCAGTGGGATACTCCAACACTGAATCAGCTTGAAGTGTTTGTACTCTGAAAAGACCTGTGATTGGTCTCCTGTCACGGGTAAACTTTACTATAAGCTGAAAACAGAGAAGGTGCAGAGGTGTACTCAACCCTCATGAGCTATAATGAGCTGAGTGTGGAAAATTTCCCAAGACAAAAACAAACATAAAAAAAACTGCCTTGCCCAGGTTTCCAACTAAAGATAAAGAAAAATGTGTTGCACTATCTTTACCCTGAAAGTGATGAAAAAATGTTTTGCAGATGTTCCACAGAAATACAAAACTTTAAACTGTGTGGTATACCTATGAAGAAGGTGTCGGGGGCGCCGTTGCCAGTCAGGAGTTCCACTGTGCTTGGGTCAAGCCTGAGCCACAGTCCCACCGCCAGCACCAACAGGCCCGACAACTGAGGATCAATGAATTTAACAATGAATATTTGTGTCAGTTACACACTTCTGCTGAATAATAATGATATTTTATAAGACAGTTATGACATCACACACTTTAAAAAAACATGCATGACTTTTTATTTTTTACCCAGTTTATCTGGAGAAGGTCTCACAGTTTACACCGTGCAGCCCCCTCCCCTCGTGTTAATTTCTTTAGAATATTTTCAGTTAATTAACATTCTGCTGGTGGTGCTCATTTCTTTGTCTTGTCAATAAAGTAGCTGCTGATGTTCACTGCCTGCTTTTTTCAGTTTAGTCAAAACAAGCTCCTGCTATGAATGCTAATGCTTCACTTCTTGAGCGACTACAGTCTTTTTAAAACCAGAGACTAGGAAGAGAAATTCAAGTGTCTCTTCTGTGCAGCATCATTCATCCCTGGCCACACTTAACCATGACTTTGAGAAAATTCATCCCTCTGGTCTTCTATAAGTTTAAACAGTCATGTAAGGCGAGTATCAGTCAACATACGTATGGGGTTGATTCGGGGTGATTTGTCTTGTGACTTTTCTATTTTTCATTGTAAAAACATACAACAGTGAAAACAAGTTCATAATAATCTCTTTTATCTTGAATTTGCAAGTTCAAAATGTAGCTTTGGTACTTTATCTGTCTGATTTCTGTTTTTTATTCCCAAAGAGGGGAAAGTTTCCCAGAAGTTTGACTGTAAAAAGTATTGAAACAGGAAGACTTGACCCATTTTGCAGCAGCAGCAGCCCATGCGTCCACATGGACCACCACATCTGAACATCAGTATCAGCGGTGCGGCTCCCACGGTGTGTTTCAGACCCCAGGCTGTGCCAGCCTCACAGCGCCTGGATGATGTAACTCACACTGGCATTGGCCACTCATTTGGCTCTGAACCCCAAAATGACAGTGCAGTCTATTGCTGCTTTTGGGCACGACCACAACAGCTCTGCTTTCAGCCCCAAAACTGCCACACAAAGAGGCTGCTGTCAGTTTGGGTGACACAAGAGATCGTCTTACAGAGCACAGATGAGTCAATGCAGCCTCTTAAATACAGATATCATTTAACCGTAAAACATCAGTATCCACTGACAGCTGGAAGAGTTGGAGGCATAAATGAGTTTTAGATTAGGCTCAAGCTGCTTTCCCTGCATATCTCTGTATCTATGTACATCCACAGACTATTAACTGAAATTTATTTAGTGATGCATTAACAGTTGTTGGTTGTCCTTTTTAAACTAAATTTAAAGCATAATCAAATAAAGTTGGAACTGATACACAACCTGAAACCTGAATTATACAAACTCCAGGTTGAGACACAACAAGTACCTTGAACAAAAAGAAGAGAATCTGTTTGTGTTGCACACATATGCTTGTGTCTGTTTTCTTTAATTATTTCATTCTTACTTGTGGCTTACTTAATTAGATATCCTATTTGAGCATAGAAGAATCATCAAAGAGAGAATATATAAATATATAAACTATGTTTTGAAGAACTGCTCCAATTCTGTATATTTGGCATTTATAATAAGCTGGGGCGGTTCTTGGGGGGGGGGGCAGGGTGAGCAAGTGTCACCCCACCCTGACAGCAGGCTTGGACCCCCTAACCCTCTTCCACAGATGAAAGAACCTGGGGCATGTTTTTTTTTTTTACCATCAATTAACCTGACTTGAGATGTGGAACCAAGTGTGGCTTAATTTTTCAGACCCAATGACAAGATGCACCACCAGTTTAGCTGTAGTTTCTAGTAATATGTAACAGTGTTGTCATAAGCCTAAAAGAGCCGTGCAGTCAGACTGAGTGTGTTAATGTGAAGCAAAGTAATTGGTGGATTTAATATGTTTATTCTGTTTAATGCATTAATGCATAAACTAGGGCTGCACGATATATAAAAAATTGACCATTACCGAAATTTACGACAATCTTTATAATTTTGCCAATGTCGGTATGTCCAGTACTTAAAAAAAATAAAGAAAGAAAAAACGTTGTTTTTGTCTCTTGGGACTACATTCATGTCCCTTTAAGACAGTGTGGGGTGGAGTCACATGACCACATGTGCATTACCCAGGGTGAAAAACCAGGAAAAGTTATGGAAATTAAAAATGCAATTTCTAGGTCCTTGAGAAATTCTTGAAAATTATATAAATTATATCTTCTGTAAAGTTTTGGAAAAGTCATTGATATATTGCGTGGATAAAATTTTGGATGCAAAAAACATTATTAAAATGGTGTATAACGTAATTTAAATCTAAATTGCCACAGAAGTGCAATGTAACGCAACGGTGATGTGATAGGTTACTGTAAACAAGCAGTTTACATTGGTTCATTGCATGTGCTCTCAAGATTTTGATTAATGCTACATTTGACAACAAAATCCAGGGAAAATGCAGCTTTATCAATGAGCAGCTTTTTAAGGACAAATATCAACTGTAGCTACTGTAAGACCCGAACCAGAAACACACAAGATACAGACTTTATTCCAAGTCCTTTGACATAAGCAGCATGGGAGAAGCGGGGCTGGTGAGAAACACAGGGAAGAAACACACGGTGGCTGCTGAACACTGCAGAAGCCACTCAGTCAGAGGGTTTTTAATCCAGGTAACAATGTAGTTTTCTTTGCACCAACACAGACGGCAGTCGCTGCAGCGGCTGTAATTTCAATGGACCGGCAGACAAAGCTGGATGCATGTGCAACAACAGGACTGCAATAGGGGATTATCACGCTTACCGGAACTTCCCGGTATTTGGGCACTTCCTCTTCCGGGCCATTTTAACAACAGCCGTTCCTGCTCTGTTATACTGTTTAAATCGGATAAACTCCAAACATACTTAAGTTTTCATTCTAGACTGAAGTGATACTAAGGAAGAAGTGGATCAAAGCGATCGATTCGCCGCGGTGAAGGGCCGAACTTTATAATAAAACACACGTTTGTTTGTCGCCAGTGGGGCACAACACCGGCACTTCACAGCATGCTAGCATTAGCCAGCTAGCGTTTACTGACGTGCTTAACATTGTGCGTCTTAAAACACACAAACATCTGAAAATCGGGTCTGTACCCCCCCCGTTTCCAGTGGAACAACTGGGGACTGCCAAGAAAGGAGACGCTTTCAGATGCTTGTGTGTTTTCAGCCGCACAAAGTTAGGCATGTCATCGAGCTGGCTAATACTAGCCTGCTAACACGACTGTATAGTCTGCCGGCCACAAACAAACGTGTTGTTTTATTATAAAGTTCGGTCCTTCACCGCGGCGAATCGGTCGTTTTGATCCACTTCTTCCTTAGCACCACTTCAGTCTGGAATGAAAACTTGGCATTGGCGTTTATCGATTTACAAAGTTTAACAGAGTAGTAGCTGGCGGACTACTGTTAGCAGGTTAGCATTAGCCAGCTTGATGACGTGCCTAACTTTGTGCGGCTGAAAACACACAAGCATCTGAAAGCGTCTCCTTTCTTGGCAGTCCCCAGTTGTTCCACTGGAAAAGGGGGGGGGGGGGTGTTTGTGTGTTTTAAGACGGACAAAGTTAAGCACGTCGGTAAACGCTAGCTGGCTAATGCTAGCATGCCGGTGTTGTGCCCCACCGGCCACAAAAAAACATGCTACTTTTTTTTTAATTATAAAGTTCGGCCCTTCACTCTGGTGAATCGCTTTGATCCACTTCTTTCTTAGTATCACTTCAGTCTGGAATCCGTGAAAATTTAAGTAGGGTTGGCGTTTATTCACATTATCTACGAAGAAAAGCAGGGACATTGAACTGGGCCGGCAGTGGGCCGTCTAAGTGTTTCAAACCGGAAGTTCGAAACACGGAAGCGTGATAATCCCCCATGTTCAAGTTTTGCAGACACCGCTGGCTTGAAAACGTAAATGTATCAGACCGTGCTTTGCAACTGGCCCCATGAGAAAGTATATGTAGAGCTGATGTGCATGGGAGATCTACCAAATCCGAAGACTCAATCTTTTGAGGTTGTAAAGAACAGTGCACAAGATCCCCTTTTAATCCCAAAAGTGATGATCTCCAACAGCATCAGACAAGAGATGGTCCTGTTCCTGACGCTGAACCAGACGGTAAGCCCATGTTACCCTTCCTCAGCAGGGACATCTACAATCTGATGAAAGGTAAATGCCCATTTATGCTCGATGCAGAAGACGGACAGTTTCGTCCGTCATCTGCATCGGATACGCATGTAATTTGGTGCGTTTTCATGGGGCTTGTTGGTCCGTCACTCGATGCAGAAGATGGAGCAATACCACCAGAAACCACGGGGTCAGTGTTGAGTTGTGTAGCTGATATTCAGGAACAAACCAAAGAAGAAGAAGACGACAACTCAAAAACCGGTAATATCATTTTCTGTACCCCTTATCCAGTTCAAGGTCGCAGGGGTTGCTGGAGCCTATCTCAGCTATTAGAGGCAGGGCACACCCTGGACAGATCGCCAGACTATCCAGGCAACACATAGAGACAAACAACCATTCACACTCACATTCACTCCTAGGGACAATTTATAGTGACCAATTAACCTGACATGCATGTCTTTGGATGGTGGGAGGGACCCGGAGTACCCGGAGAGAACCCACGCATTACCAGCCGGGAATCAACTAGCAACCTTCTTCATGAGAGGCTGTGGTGCTAACCACCACGCCAGCGTGCAGCCCAAGCGGTGTAAACAGACATCAAAACAGAGAAATTAACAATGAACTCAGCACTGCCGCATCATGGACAAACTGATATATGAACCACTGAAACGCAGAAGACACACTGAAGTATGAAAACGACGACGCATGGCAGCACGAGACGGGGGTCGCCATTTACGTACGCAAAGGAGCATAAGGGCCTTAAGCCTCCTCATATCATTGTGTTTTGTGTGAGTGTATAGTGTAGTCTGTGTGTCTGTGATTTGGGCTTATGGAGTGTGTGTTAAACCTCTATAGATGTGTGTGATTTTTATTTGTGGAGATGTAGACTTATACTATACTTTTTTCCTAAAATCAATTAATATATTCCATAGTTCACTTCAGCCCAGTGATTTCAAGTATTTTTGTATCACCGCGAGCCTACGTCACAACCCGGAATTCATGTGACCGCGAAGCTGGTCCCGGTGAAAATATGCTTCGTATTTGAACGGCGTCTGATGGACTATGAGCCTCAAAAACTGCTTTTGCACCCTTTTTAATTTTTTTTTCTCCGCCGGTCTGTCTTTGAAATATTATAGAAATGACGTCCAGTTATACTGAAAGTCTTACTGCCTACGCTAGAAAAAGATACGAAGCTAAACTAGTATCTGTTGGACTAAGTGATGCCATCTTCTGCTGCTACAGCCTGGTTAGACGAACCTACCTGTACATAACAGCCTATGATCAGTTTCCCGATCACATGATGTATTTGGTTTCATCAGGTAAGCCCCGTGTTCAAGCCATTTATTTTTTATAGAATATAAATTTTCCCCGGATTTTTAAGAAATGGTGGTATTTCTTTGATGTACTTCTCAGGAGTTTACTCTCATTGATAAAGCTATAAATTACCGGCAGTCTCATCTGTATGTAACTGGTTATGACTGTGCATGTTTGTAATGCTGCAAATGCCTTTCTGCCGCTTTTTATGCTTTTATTCTTATGTGGGAACATTGATGGCAGTAATCTGGATGAACGTAATCGTTAACAGTCCTGAGGAGACGGGAACAGCGGGCGGCGCTGTGATTCTGTACATCCACTGATTTAATGGTGTTTTCTATCATCTGTGCAAAAACAACTACAGGGTTTAAAAAGTGAGACCACATTATATGCTTTTTTATCAGTCACAAAGTGATCCGAACATATTTTAGATGTTTCCATGGTTTCCAGCGTGAACTGTCAGCATTTATGGGCTTGATAGCAGCTAGCCACTTAGCATGTTGTTCGGGACTTTTTCTGTTTTTTGGGAACTGGAACCAACATATTCTCTTGTCCGTGTGATAGATATGTTTATGGCAGCCATACACAGCAGGACTTCTCGGTATTTCCAAAGTAAAATAAACGAAATTGACGAGTAATGAAGCAGTTAATTCAGTGGCTCCCCTATGCAACGAACGATGTTTTCACCTCCTACCTAACCGGATGTGACGAATTTGGCGAAAATTCCCGGATGCTCGCGGTGATCCATAGGCTATTTTATGTAATTTATATAATGTTAAAAATTGGTGGTCACAGTGACTATTACAATAAGAATTTTCACGGTGAAGTTTTATGTCTTCCAGGACTGAGGCGATATATGAAGCACCAACCACTGAAAGAAGTCAACACAATCTTTAAGCACCTCCACCTCCCCCTCTTGGACAGCAATCTACACAAGGATACTCAAAAGGTTAGTAGGGGTGAGACAATACACTCAGTTCATGATATAATGCATATCAAAACACGATGTTCCTGATACAATACTCCCATGATACAATACTTGTTTATTTATTTGAAAAATGGAAAAGACACTTCATTGAGCTGGTCATCTTACTTATTGTTTAATAACAAATGTAACTGCAGTATGTCAAATGATAACTATGCAATAAAAATAAGGCATGTGGATTCAAATACCTACTATTTTAGTATGTAAAGTACTTTACTGTAATTCTATGCCCTCAGCATGCAGTGTGTACACTGACTCTTAACTTTGCATGTGACATAAGAGTCACAATGAAAATGTGTCGCAATGAAATTTAAAACAAAATGTATTTTTGAAGAATCACTGATTTATTTCCTAATATACTACCCAATCATTTCATTATTTTGTATTGCTATATTTCCTAACAACCATATTTTGGCTTATCCCTAAAGGTCAGTGTGGGATTTTTAGCCGAAACCTGTCTGAATCAACTGAAATCCACTGACAAGATATCGGAGAGGCAGGCGCTGGAAATTAAGAGGGAATGCAAGACATTCTTGATTACCATCCTGGGGAAACTCAGTATAAGAGCCCTGTGCAGCATCAGCTTGTGAGAAGTGTGCAGTGCCTGGACCCCAGGGGCATGGTAACATTCAAAGAGAAGTCCCTGATTCAAATAAAAAGGGTGCTACAAAACCTTGTTGCAGCCAGCCATGTGGATGAAATGGCCTGTGAAGATGTCCTTCAAGAATTCAGAGTTTTGTGATTTTGCCTTTCTCTAAGTCAGTTTCAAAGACTTTCATCCCAAAAAAGACCATGGGAATTAGCAGAGCTTTCTCCAATGCATGAAATGTGGTGAAGATGCTTTTAGTTCTCTCTCATGGACAAGCCAATGTTTTTTTTTTTTTTATAACTCCTCCATAGATGTTATTTAATCTTGAAATTATGAATAATTAGAGGCATGTCCTTTTGACTGGTGGCAGACCGGATGCCGGCCTGGGCCCGGTTGTTCAATTCTCGGTTATTTTAACCACTGGTTAACCCCTAACGGTGGGTTAAATCCTTAACCTGCCATTAGCTAACCAATCGTTAAGTATGCATTGTTCAAAGCATGGTTAGTCATGCCGTCAGCTAATGGCACCGTCAAAGTTAACCATGGGGTTAGCGTCACTGGTTAGCACCAATGTATCCCAGAATTCCCCATTTTGTTTACTTCTGGTATTGCAAAAAGTAATGTTGTAAGTGTGTCTTCCTTATTGCTGTAAGGAAGACACGGGGTGCTGACTCTCCCTTTAGTTGACTTTATTTTCACAACGTGAACAGAGCTGCTGTTAGCCACAACACACTCTTCCTCATCCCCCAGTCTCTCTATCCTTCCCCGTTCTCTTCACACTCTTGGGCCCCCTAGCTCACCTGGCCACACAATACAGCAAACCCTCATGAACAGAACACACAGGAGACAGAAAGTATTGATTAGCAAACAATCCCTTTCACTTCAAGGAAAAAGAGAGGCAGAAATTTCTCTGTCGATGAAGAAATTGTAATTCAGACCATAGAAACAAGATATTAATCTTTCTAAAGAAATAGTCAGTCCCTGCCCATAGTTTGTTGCATGCTCCAAATCGCCTCAAAAAGTATTACTTAGACCTGAATGCCTTCTCTCCCGAAGTGGTGCGCATCTCATCGTTAGAATTATCCCCGATGTCAAAGTCAAGGCCACAATAAACGCTGTCCTTCCTTCTCTGAACTGGCATCTCGAACGCAGCATTAGCAACAAACACCATAATGAGAGATAACCACACCATGAAAACTTTAGCAGCAGTCCTTAGGTGCGTTGATTTTAATGTAAGGATAGCACATGGTTAAAGTTAACTGAGTTTTGAACAACAAGATAACCCGACTGTTAAAGTTGGCTAAATGTATTTAATGGCTGGTTAAAAAATAACCGAGTTTTGAACAACTGGGCCCTGGCGGCTCCTTGGCTCCTTGTTTGCTCCCAGGAAGGCCTCAGCCTGTGGCAAAGTAGCACAAATGTGGTTTTTAGCCAGCTAACAGCATGGCTTAGCATGCCTTACCTTTAGCCTGCCGCTTACGGGGTTAATCTTGATTAGCTCCTGTTCGTTTGGAGTTAGCTGGGTTAGCATTTAGCCCGGAGTACATTGGCTGTCAATCATTTGCCCCGTGGCCACTCATTTGCCCATTTTTGCATTTTCTGGGCGTGACGACACATGACGCGGCGAAGATGACGACAATGGGAATGCCTAACTAGCTTCACTTTTAGCTCTTCAGAAATTATTTTTGAACTAGGCTGTAAACATGTTTATTTCTGCTGTGAAGTTCATCTTTTTAACACAGGAATCTATAGGGTTTTGCTTCCTTTTGCAGCCAGCTCCTAGTCTATGAGAGGTGAACTGCAATTTTCTGGACTTCCGGGTCAGCTTCACTTTTTCTCGCCAGAGGTTGTCGCTTCAATGCAACGCTAGCCTTAATTGTGTTTTCGTTTAAGAAAAAAATGTGTTAAATCATCTATGCATGTTGAGAAGAGATGAAGACACAAATGCTGTTTCATAACATCACTGAGATGGATGATTGAGAGATTAAAATATTTTTAGTCAGAAGTTATTTTTGAAATATAACTGTCATTGAGTTGCAGTTATAACATTGTCTTAAAGGGACTTGAGGCAGGAATTTGAAAAAAACACAGATATGAATGTCCCTTTTTTTCATACTAATGGGTGATGAAGCGGTAAATACCAAAAAAAACCGTTTCCACCCATGTTTCTCTCCGTTGCCTTGAACAGGCTGTGTGCTGCAAAATGCGCTGCAATTCGGTGTCTGAATTTCCCGCACTGCCCTGCGGACGTGACGTCAAATGACCTACATCCGCAGTTTTGATGCAGGAAAAAGACGGTCACGTTAAATAAAAACACTGTAAGCGATAGTTATGGATTATTCTGCCGTCAGAATACGATCTAGATCAACTGAAAGACCACTAAAAATTGTAACTACAAAGAAAAAGCTTAGTAAACAACATTATAGTTTTCCAGCTCTGCCATGCGGACGTGACGTCACATGACGCTACATCTGCTGTTTTGATATAGGATGAAGCCGGTCGCGGTAAATTCAAACACTGTAAGTGATTGTTATGGATTATTCTGCCGTCAGCAAACGATCCAGATCAACTGAAAGACCACTAAAAAGTGTAACTTCGGACAAAAAGGTGAGTAAACAACATTATAGCTTCAGTTTGTGCACGCTCCCGTGACGGCTTGGCTCGTGGCTGCAGTTACCTGAAGCGGCAGTCGCGAGTTTCGTTTCTCAGTCTTGCCTCAAGTCCCTTTAATTATTAATTATACAGTAAACGAAAGCTGTTTTTGTTGTTCTTTCTCGTGAATTTCCCCAACAACGCAGCTGGCCCCAGCCTGGCCCCCCTTCTAATGTTGGTCTAGCACAGCCACTGGTGACAACATTTTACAATCCCAAAATGTTTAAAACCACAGCTCTAAAACATCTTCACAAATTGCAAGCATACTAATCTTTCAAATAGATAGTTAAAACATAAGATGATAGTGTCAATGAAAATGAATTCACAGTGGGCAGAGCTGTAGCTTAACTATCTGAGGAGCAGAGTAGATCAACACAGTGCACTGCACAATGTCCCTAACAGATTAAATCTGCCGATAAAATACATTGATAAAAATACACCGTACTAAACACAGCCTCAAACCTGCAGCAGGAAAGTCGCAGCACTTTGCTAAATCATAAGAAAGGACCTGTGCTGGAAAAGTAGCAGCTCACTGCTGCTCTGATGTGTGTAGCGGAATGAGTACATTATTCTCACATAAATCATAAGGGGTGTTTTGAATAGTTAGTGGACTGCAGACCCTGATGAGATCTATGAGTAATCATTAAAACACTTTATGACTGTTTAAAAGCCTGTGATATCGCTTATTAATGGCTTAAGTAGAAGATTATCGATCATTGTGATATAGGGTTGGCTGGAGAAACATATGGAAGCAGTGCAGTTGGACAGAGAGCAGGTGCATGGAGTCGATCTGCAAGACAATATGTTCACTTTCAGATTTTCTGCTGAATAAGTGACTCAACACCATCACAACAATTGTTCACAGATGGAGTGCTGTATCCAAGATGTTGAACATGTAAACACGACATCGAGGCGGAATAACCGACAAACAGGTTTTCTACATCATTCTTCCCTCCTAAAATAGACCAACGAAACCATGGAGCAGCATCTCTGGAAACAGAGATGCTGGAGGTGTGTAATCATTGAAATAGCAGCAAAATTGTTTCCTTGCAAACCCGTTTGTGGAGCGGACTCACCCAAAAGATGAAGTTGAAAACGAAGAGCAGATATTTCACGCATTTCATCCCACCTTGCACTTTACTCATGATGCCACTTGATTTGTCGATATGTCCGATCTAAAGCCTTCTCGATTTCGCAAATTCTAGTGTCGTCCAGCTGGACATCAACATATGCAATGATAAAGACCTGCCCCGTTACAACGTACACTACATACGCACAAAGCGCTGCACAGGCTGCCGCCGTTGCTGCTCGCGGCCGTCTTGCTCCACCCATTAGTGGCGCGAGTGTGTGAGGTGGGGTTCACAGGCGTTCTGGGATCCCCGAGAGACATCCAAGCTCCGTGAACAATACAAGTTTGAAGCCAGCTGAAGTTTACACGGGGGTTGATTGAACAAAGGTTGAACACGGTTTGTTTAACACGGTACTGTAGGCTATATTATAGGCTAACGTTGCTGCTGTATTTGCAAAGGCAGTAGCCTAACTGTAGCTAGTTGTGACTAAAACTCAAATCAGATATTAATCTGGGCCTCACGTTAATGCATTTTGTTATACGTTTCAGCAATTAAAAAAAGTTTTTAAACAAGCTGTTAAGATTAATAATGTCAAATATGCATATCATCTTATTTCTCCTCACCTCAGAGTTACAGAGATGGCTCAGTTAGTGTTTCCCATACTTTAAATTAGATATAGTGACTCAAATTTTCTGTACTGAAGAGTTGAGGATAAAAAAAAAAAAAATCCTTTTTATAGGCTACCTCAGATTTCCTTAGAAGCTGGACAAGAGTTAATAGCAGAGAAACTGCACAATCCTTCATGGGTCACTGATGTCAGTGTTTATTATGAAAATAGTCTACTGTGTCACCATAAACACAGGTGTAACAGTATAACAGAGTCACCAGATTTTAAGAATACATAGTAACAGCAGGTATGACTTGAATGCCAGCAAATGTTTGTGAACATCAAAAAAAGGAGAATCTTGCAGATTGAAATTTCAGCAGTTGTGTTTTAAAGGTTTAAAGGGAAACATCCCATTGCAATCACCCCTGCAGATGGGGAAAGAAGCCAGGACTCTGAGATAAAAAAAAAAAAAAAAAAAAAGACAAACAGAAAGCTAGGGAAAACATTCAAGCACCCCACACATACAGTAGATAGCTCCCAACTGAACTCCAGGTGTGGAACGTTCTTGCTGTCTTGAGACACCGCTGCCCCATTATACTGGTCTACAAGGAGAGAGCCTGGAAAATGAAAGTAGCTAATTCTGACGAGAAATGGGTCACTAATAAAGTAAAAGTCCTGGATGTTGGCTCCAATTTCCAAGATACTGTACAGCTTCAGGTTGAAACAGCACTGAAATTATCAAAAAATTAGAAGGGGGTGTGTAATAATACTCCATATCTTTTTTTTTGACGAATGTGATGAAAGCAGTGCTTCTTTAATCATTATACATTTACCTTTTCATGCAATTAACATAAATTTCCATTCATTTATTGGTTTTTCAAGTAACATCATTAAGTAAAACTGATCATTTTCTGGGTGGGTTGGTCTTATTGCTGTGGAGTTTTGATACTATTGAGATACAATTTCAAAGGTATACAGTTTTAAAGCTAGTTAGATATTATTTTAATAACAGATCATTATAATTGCAGAATATAAACTCTAACCTCAGATTAAATAACAAGGTTCCATAATAACTTTTTTGGCTTTTTCTCTTGTGAACTGCTGCAGAGTTGTCTCTTGAATCATCTATTTTGCATCTGAAATGTGGTCTACCACGACTTACTACTTTTTACCACTGCTGTCATACTTCATTTTTGAGATGCAAATTCAACCCCACTACAATTGTAACAGAAATAATCTGCATTGAGGCATCTTAACTTATCAGGGATTTCCCAAAAGTTGTTGATTATTGCGCTGTTTTCAAGTGACTTCAGAGGATTGCTGCCGGCCTACTCTCATACATACAATATCTCTGGAATGTCTAAGAGGAATTTCATATCAGTGGTCTCAATCTTTCACTCAGACCTAAAGAAGAACAGGAAAAACTCACAAAATGTAATGACTATTATGTAACAATTTTTTAAAAAAGTCTTATTGCATTCGCTGCTGAATTCAAAAGGAAACAACAACCATTAACTACCTGCAATAGCACAGATAGCAAAAAAAGATAATACATCGTCTCCAGAAAGCTCTGTGTTTCCTGTTGTCTTAGAAATATGCAAATTTATAATTAGTGAAACATAATTTTTAAATTACCCAAGAGTAGTAACTTTTCTCCCCCTTTTCACTTGCAGATTGTAAAACTTTGTCCATGTGCCCAAGGTGCTGGCCAGCATATTCTTATGTTTTCTATGCAGTTAATTTTACACAACAAAGTAATAATTTATCGGACACCTGCTTGATTCATTTGAAGATGTCTGCCTTGTTGGTGAATTATCGTTATAAAAGCAAGCCAACCCCTAAATGAAGAGGGAATATGGCACCTTACCAAATCTCTTCTGTGTCATCTCTGCAGGCTGAAGGGGGGTCAGCTTGGGTTCACCCACTCTGACATCCAAGCTTCTCATGTTTGTACTGCCTTTGTTTGCTATGCTGATGTGGGAGGGAAACAGCGACCCCACTGTTTGAGGTTCAGTTCAGGCGGATCATGAGACACATCACATCACCGCCTACTCCCTCTATTTTCAGATAGATATAGATTGACACATAGACTGTATTGTATCACTGCTGACATACAATGACTTGAGGTTTCCATGTGACCCAGAGTAAAATCATTGAGCTTAATCAATGTTAACCTAATATTAGATTGAGCATCCAATCCTGTCATGTAATTATTGGAGTGGAAAAACACCCAAACTGAAATCCTGAGGGTAAAAATCCCATTATTACCCCCAGCCACCCTCTCTGTGCCCTCCCCGCCCTCTTCTACTGCTTGATATGTAAATGAAATTATGTAAATTGGGTGCAGTAGTGTGGCCTGATCGCCATATGGTGCAACTGTGAGTCATCTTTATGATCAAACAGGCATCGCAGGTGAAGTTTGATTTTTCGCAACATGATTGAGATTTTTTTTTTCTCAAGAAAGCGATTCATATTCATTTATGACCCAGAAATAGCCTAATTTTAATCACAGTGTCAACTTTGCTTCAGTCAGAAAAAAGGAAGATTCACAATCAGTACTATCATAAAACAGGATCTATATGATCCTCTGTAGTTCCTTTATAACTAGTATCAACACAGGAATAACATGATCCTTAACACACATCAGTTAGAAAAAAAAAAAAAAAAAAAGAGTATAAAGATAAACAAGAAAAAGACAAAAGTATTGTCTCCATCCAGTGGACAGGATGAGAAATGACAACACAAACTACAAAGTTGTGGTTTATGTTCTACCCATCTGTCAGCTATTATCACTTATTCCAATGGAGGGTCTCATGGGAGCTCTAGCCCCCCCAGGATCTCAGCTGCTAGTTGGTGAGAGGTAGGTTACACCCTGGACAGGTTACCAGTTCATCACAGGGTCAAAACAAACAGACAGGCAGACAATCAGACTTACATGCACTCATTTCTCCCTAGTTTTTATTAAATTTATTTGTTATGTTGTGGATTTTATCCATTTATAGGTAAGACTGCCAGTTTTCAAATGTGAATAGTTTTCGATCTCAAACTGAGGAGTGCAGTCAAATCACAGAAACTAACTGTATAGGTGTGACCAAATGTGCTGCATTCATTAATTTTGCAGGATTATTAGACACTTTTACTACTGTATTGCATTTTTTTTAATTATTTGATAATTAGGAGTAAAGACTCCCCTGCAAACTTTTTGTGGCTCAGAGTAAAAATTATTCTTTCTGTTTAGCAATTTGTTTAATTTTATTCAGTTATTCTATATTATGGCTCATGTAAATTCAACAAGCTCACTACCCATCATTAGACAAACAACAACAATCAATTAGTGATGGCTAATTTTCATTACACATTTTTAACTGGAAAGATTCTTTTACTCATGATTTATCTACAAGCACTCAGACCCATTCCTGTATATACATGTATAAATCTGAATATAATCTTCATGATTTAAAGATTTAGCCTTATCCTATCTTATGTTCTATCCTATCTTAAGTTTGCCCTTATACATGAGTACTTTTCTGTCTGTTTGCCTTTGCCAGCTTCATGTCAAGCTGCCTCGGATATCTTACAAGCTTTTGCTAAAGTTACATAAAATTGGCATATGTGGCCCAAAATATAAGAACCCTTAAAAAGAAAGAAAGAAAGAAAGAAAGAAAGAAAGAAAGAAAGAAAGAAAGAAAGAAAGACAGACAGACAGACAGAAATGACACCTCGTATCTTTATTCTTTGCCACACTACAATGCTATTCATTCCTGTAGAGAAGACAAAAGAGGAGGAGGAGTTGCATTATATGTGTCTGACTCCTATAAATTCATTCATAGAAAGGAGTTAGGCATTGATTTCAATTCTACACGAGTGGAATCATTATTCATTGAAATTCCTTTATGTCCTCAGTTTAATGGAAAAAGTATTGTGATTGGATGCATATATAGACCGCCTGATTCTGATATAAAAACTTTCATTGATGCACTCGACTCAACTATAGAAATTATATCAAAAGAACATAAGCTGTGCTTTTTACATGGTGATTATAATTTGAATCTTCTCAAAGATGACCTCACTGCCACTCATGATTTTCTGAATACCTTGTACTCTGCAAATTTTTATCCTTTAATTACCAGGCCTTCCAGAGTCACTACTTCTTCTGCTTCCCTTATTGATAATATTCTGTTTAATTCCTTGGATTATGAAATCTCTTCTGGTTTATTATGGTGTGATGTGTCCGATCACTTCCCAGTATTTCAAATCATACAGACAAATGTTGAAGTTTCAAACAAGAATCTGGATACCGTGCGAACAAAAACTCGCAAATTTACACAAAAAAATGTTGAAACTTTCAAATCAGTCATCAGCTCTATTATATGGGAAAAGGTCCTGGTGCAGCAGGATGTAAATAAAGCCTATGATATATTTTTAACACTCTTCAAGTCTGCTTTTGAGTCCAGTTTTCCTTTGGTGGCTATAAAATCTAAAACAACTAGAGAGAAACCTTGGATTACGGACGAGCTAAGGAAGCAATCTAGAAAGAAAAACAAATTATATAGAAAATCCATTACTAAACCTACTCCCTATAATATTGAAACCTACAAAAAATACAGAAACCAATTTACAGCTTCCGTAAAGAAGACTAAAAAAAAGTTTTATGCTGACCAATTTAATCAAGCATCTAATGATTTAAAATCAACCTGGAAAATTATTAATCAAGTTATGCATCGTAAAAGGAAGGCTACAGCTGTACCTGTAGAGATGAAAGGTTATAATGGGTACCTTTCAAACCCATATGAAATAGCTGATGGCTTTAACTTTTTTTTTTGCTAATATTGGTTCTGATTTGGCACATGGCATCAAGGACATAGATACCGACCCATGTACCCAGATCAATGGGCAGTTTGTTCCACTCTTAAATCTGGAAGCTCCAACTCTGCAGGAGGTCCGAGATATAATTCTGTCTCTAAAAAATACAGCCCCTGGACATGATTATATTAAGAGTAACCTCATTAAGGAGACAATTGATTACATAATCAAACCTCTTACTCATATCCTTTCCTTATCACTTCAATCCGGCATCATTCCCCAAGACCTCAAAATTGCGAAAGTTATCCCCATTTTCAAATCAGGTGAGGTGATGGAATTTGGTAACTATCGTCCAATATCCATTTTGCCCTGTATCTCTAAAATACTAGAAAAACTAGTTTATGAGAGACTAAATAATCATCTAATTAATAACAACATTTTATACAAACACCAATACGGATTCCGTAAAAAATACTCCACGGAACATGCATTAATACAGCTCGTAAATTATATATCTAATGCCCTTGATGATAAAAAATTTGCCATTGGAGTTTTTTTTAGACTTAAGTAAAGCTTTTGATTCAGTTTCCCATGATATTCTGATCTCTAAGCTAAATAGGTATGGAGTGGAGGATACTGCTCTAATCTGGTTCCGTAATTACCTATCCAATAGAGAACAATTTGTATGTTTTAATGGTATCTCCTCTAAAACATTGACAGTTTCATTTGGTGTTCCTCAGGGTTCCATTTTAGGTCCTTTATTGTTTTTAATATATATCAATGATTTAGCTGCCATCTGTGAGCATTTTCTTCCCTTCCTATTTGCTGATGACACCAACCTTATAGCAACACATGAGGATTTTGGCACCTTGATGCAACATGTTAATGATGAATTATTGATTCTATCTAAGTGGTTTCAAACAAATAAGCTCACTCTTAATGTAAAAAAATGTAGTTTCATGATCTTTCATAATGTCAATAAATCTTACTCCAGAGAATATGCCCATATTGAAATTGATGGAGCTGTGGTCTCTCAAGTGGCTTCAACTAAATTCTTGGGAGTAATGATTGATGAGGGGCTAACTTGGTCTCAACATGTTGACCTAGTCTGCTCAAGATCCTCAAAGATGCTGAATATTTTGAGAACAATTTTTCCTTTGATTCACCTGTCAGCTCATCTAACTTTATACTATAGTTTTTTGTTTCCCTTTATCAATTACTGTAACATAGTCTGGGGGAAGACTTATTCTACCTATCTTGATAAAATCCTTAAAATTCAGAAAAAATATTTACGTTTGATCACCCGTTCCACTAAATATGCACCTTCGGCACCTTTGTTTCGTAAATATTCACTCCTGTCAATTGCGAAAATCAACGTCTATCAAACATGTTTGTTCATCCACAAGTTTATTAATAAGAGGGAAGACTTCCCGGCCACATTACATAATTTTTTCACCTTCATCGCTGATGTTCACTCTCAATATACAAGGCACAGAGAAATTAATTTTGTCCGTCCGTTCTCTAGAACTTCAGCTCATCAAACTGACCTCAGCTTTAGGGGCCCTCAGCTCTGGAGTGAATTAAGTCTGTCTTTAAGGTCCATTTCCGCACCAGGTGTGTTCAAAAAGCAGTTGAAAGAATTTCTAGTTGGCTTATGACTACAAACCATCAATACATTGACCCCACAGTAGGTTGTATATTTCAGTCCTATATTTCCGCTTAGCCTGGCGGCCTGTATGTGGTGTACCCTGCTCCTCGCCTGGTGATGGCTGGGATGGGCTTTGATGGCCTTCGCGGCCCATAACTGGATATGCGGTGTTGGGAATGATTGACTGAAGTACTGTTATACATTATCCCTGCACCGCACGTATATTTAATTTTTGTTTCGTTTTGTCTACTGCCCAGGTATCAATATTTTTTCTGTCTTGGTTTCACTGTTCCGCTATTACTTTCCAATTATTGTTAAACCAGTTTACCTTGACAAGCTATATTGCTCCTACAGAATACTATTTTGATGTTCTTATGTTGCTGCTCAGTGTGCATGCCATTATGTTTGGTTGTAATCAGGAGTTGGAACTCTGTATAAGCCCAAATGGGCTTCGTTCCCCTCCTTGTACTGTATCTTGTGTGATATGTGTACAGAAAAAAAATAAACCTAAACCTAAACCTAAACCTAAAGAAAGAAAGAAAGAAAGACATACATGACTTCTGAAGATATTTGCTGCGTAAAATTTGCATTGCATCAAAAACAAACCCTGGTTTGCTGAAGCAAACCCTGAAAGTGAACAATTTCTTTTGAAAACTGTCACAACAAATTATCTTTTTTTTTTTTTTTCTCTACTTGTCCTGTCCAGCATCGAAGCAAGCAGAATGGAAATCTGATTGCTTTATTCTTTGAACAGTTTTGCTTTACCAAGCGGAGCTTTATGAACATAAGGCTCCACTTGATATCATGTTTATTCATTTTATTTCTTTATTTAAACATTTGTCTGTTACACCATTCCATTTCATACTGCTGGCCTACAAGGGAGAAATGAAAGTAACAGAGGAACGAAGAAAGTGAAACAGAGAGAAAGGAGAAGGAAGAGGAAGAGAGAGGGAGAGAAAACATGAATCCACACACAACAAATTATCTTTATGTAATTAATAGAGCCTTGATACTGTTTTTTTTTTTTTTTTAAAGCTTGTGAAGGCATAACTTTTTTTTCCTCATTTATTTTTAAATCAGCAAATGTTCCCATTTATATGCTTGAACTTAAATAAAAATGTACATTATAAATACTCTGGTTAGTATCTGATCCAGTATACTGCACATAAGCAGCAAAACAAAGGTTTGTGATCATGAGCGGAAACAGAATATAATACCCTTTGTCCTCTAGATGGTAGTGTTGCATTTTGCTTAATAGCAGTGTAGTAGCGCTTGACCCAAACAAGTCCATGGTAAAACTATTTACAGATGACAAGTAGAGCATTCAAATAGCAGAGCGTCTTTAAAACTTCTTGCTGTCTTGAAACGGAATGCCAGCAGTTGATTGTTCTGGTTTCCTTATCAACTACAAGATGTCTGACACATGCCAGACATCTTATGAATGCAAGCTGTGATACAAAGTTGGGCCATTAACCCAAGACTATGAAAACTCAGACTGACTGAACGCCAGCAGTGCAATTTAGTGTGTGCTCGCAAGAGTGAAGCAGGACTGCCAAAGCAAATGGTAAGACATGAGATAATCAGCAAGTTCTCACGAGTCATCAGCATTCTTTTACAAACTTTGTCCTAAACCATTTGTTTCATTCCTGTTGTGGATTAAGATCAGGAGGATGAGCACAAAGCCAAAGCAGTAAATTAAATTATTAGTTGGGGGGGGGGGGGGGGGCTTTGTTTTGTTTTTTGTTCTTTTTAAATCTCTACAAGCTATAAAACATTCTGCTTTATATTTTCAGGGTTTCCTTTGCTGTATAAACAACTTCAGAAAACATGCTGCATGTTTGTATATATTTAATAAATAACAATGTCAACAACATCATTTGTACAAAAGCATTGTTTATATCAGGCCTGGGTCAAACTGTATTTGCAAAGTTTCTGAGTTATGCGTCTTAGTTGTCTGTGTCTGCAGTAATGCATAGTGAGGCAGAAAAATACTACAAGTAGTAAGACTGTGTTGTTATGCCAAACCTTTTACAGGCTGTTTCTCTGACAGCAGCTCAGCTGCTGTTTATTGGTTACAGCGCAGGTTTTAGCTTGTGCTGTCTGGAACTGAGCCACATGGTCTCGTAAACCAAACTGCAGCGTTTCTGGAAGCTACAGTTTACAGAGCAGCTGTGGTTGGTTTCTGTGTTCAGAAACCAGTAAGTAAATTTCACTAAGTTCGCCCTGCTGTAAGGGACAGTGGAAAATTCTACATATAATGCAGATCATATTAGCCCGGGTCAGCTCAAACTGCATTCTTAATTCCTGGATATTTTTTTTACAGTGTGACTGCTTTTAAAGGTACTGAAAAAGGTATTTGTTATAAAACAAACTGGAAAGTAAATCCATTTGAGCCATGTTTTGACTACTGCAGAAGTACAAGCATTTGACCAATTTCTTAGGAGATTGTTTTGAAGTGTTATGTGCTATACAAGGAACTGAAATGATATAAATGTGCTTGTATTAAAAAGAAATGAACTGGACAAAAACCCACCTCAGTATACTGAGTGGAATCTCTATATTCCTTCTTGATCAAGGGAAATCAGGCAGCTGGAGTGAGTTAGCCAGCAGTTAACATTTTCTGCGTCTGAATCTGATGTAGCTATCTGGGACTGATCCTGTGATTATCATATATCATGTTGAGCTGTTGTTTGGCTGATGTTCAGTTGAATTTTTGCCTCATTTTTTAATAGAGTGAAAAGTGGAAGTTTGAAAACAATGGAAAGTAATACTCCTTCACTTTTAGCTTAACCACAAGACTGAAGAAATTCTAAATACATTTTCAGGGAACATCTACTTTGATTTAGCAACATTAGTGTTTGGTTTATTGGTTTTGAGCTGCAACAGAAACAAAGAGGTGGACTTCTCAGTGGTCCTTTCTGTAGATGATAATGACTTGCATAAAAAAAGGCATTAGTTCTTATTTTCATGCATTCACCACAGTTAAAAAAAAAAAATTCACACTGGAACTATAAAAGAGTTTCAATACATTTATAAGTAGCTTACAAGTTAATATCAAGAGTAAGATGATTAATAAAGATCTCTAATTCCTCATTCAAGAACAGTTTATCTCTCATTATTGCATTCTCAGTGCAATTCTTTAAAGATGTGATAAATATTAACTGAAAAATCAGGGTGGCAATATCAATATTACACCTCCTCCAGAACCCGAGACTGTTGTACACCACTGCTCAGGTAAACATGCAGCTAAAGCCTCTTTATATACTGTACCAACCAGGTAAAAATGTAGCTACAACCCACTTGCAGATACTCTTTGACCCAGGTCTGGGATGTATGCATGCAGTCCTGATACATTGCCTTATATCAATAATTTACTTTGTGCATAGGTGAGAAGTCTTTGGTAATAGGATGCAGCTGTCTGCATGTTTACGTGTCTGTGGATATACTGTATAGTGTTTGTGAGTGTGCTCAGCAGGTAAAGTCTTTACTGTCGCCACGACTTGCGACTTAGCACACATACACATGCCACGTTAATACGTATGAGCCTCCATGCCACCAAGTTCTTAAATGAAGTCAGCGCTCGTACAAAAGTGTGAGAGTTGGTACAGTAGGAGTTCCAGTGTCGCGCATCAATTCCTAAACAGCCGGAGTTGCCCAGTCGACTGTTGTGACATGTTGTCTCAAAGAAGTATTGCTTCTTGTTGACATTGTTGATTTTCACATCTGGGAGCACTGTCACCTCATTGCCTGATATGTCTGTGGCTTTGGTCTTGTTGCCCACCCAGACACTAACGCTCTCACACACTGAGTACACCCCACGGTGCTGAGACTGTCCTGCCAGCCTGCGGGTCCTTCTGCTGGCACCCTGTGACCGTGTTGGCTCTGCATCAGGGGGCTGAGAGCTGAAAAGTACTCTGGGTGAGAGGCGGTGGCGCTTGGTGAAGAGTTTGGGGTCCACAAAGGGGATGGAGCTGGGGTTATTCTGCTGTGCCGTTGCGGTGCTGCCCGAGTCCCCTCTGATGGTGGCCACAGCCTGGGCACTGAAGAAGAAAAGCAGGACCAGCATGGACGACCTCATGGGCACACAACCTGATATTGTCAACAAAAACAAACAAACAAAAGATGTTGTTACTGCATAAAGCACATTCACATGGTGGGAAAGGCTTGTACTTTTATGATGACATGAAAACCACAACTTGTTCGCTGTGTTGGCTCTAAGGTCGCGCAAAGACATGAAGCATTTGCAGTCCAGTTTCACTTAGCTCTCTGTTTGTGATACCTGAGGAGACTATCAGGTTATTCAGCTGCGAAATCATTTGACCTTCACCAGACTATTGGTTGGTGACAGGTAGTGACATAAAAACAACATCAGTTTCCTGATGGAGCCAAAATAGCATAGCAGGTAACAATATACCTTCTTAAACCAAGCTGGTTCTGGCTCTGGAATCAGTTCTGTTTGGGATTCTCGGGTTCTTGCTTCTATCAAGCAAGTAGGTCCTATTTCTTCAGATTTGGAAGAACCATTTCAATCAAAGATGTGTCATCAGCAAAGATGAAACACAGTTTTGCTTTTAAAAAATCACTAGAATATCAGACCAGTCCTTTTCAACTGAAGTGGTTCCAGTCCATCTTATAGTCATACTTTTTGAAAAAAATTTTGTAAAGCCTTTTGGTTTCAGAGTAAAACCATCTCTTCGCTGGTCTGTAATCCCAATCACAAAAAGGTCAGGATGCTGAATAAAACTCAAACAAAAAAAAAAAATGTAGTGAATTGTAAAGAAAACATAAAAAATGTTAAAAGTTGAAAAATAAAGACACTTGGTTGTGGAAAAATATGAATTTATCTTGAATTTAATGGCAGCAAAATGTAAAAAAAAAAAAAAAAGGTTTTTACTGTGTAGCATTCTCTCCTTGTGTAACAAGCGTGTAAACATCTGGGAACTGAGGACACTAAGGGCCTTTCAGAGAGGAATGTGTCTCATTCTTGTCTGATAGTATTCCAGCTGTTCAACAGACCTTGTTCTTTTTGTCAAATTTTCTTTCATATGATGCAATCAAATGTTTCCAGTTGGTGAATACTTGAACTAGGGTTGTGTGGTGGTGATTAGCACTGTTTCCTCACAGCAGGAATTTTTCTGGGTCAAATCTGATCTGTTTGAATTTGTGTTGAATTAGCATGTTCCACTGTGGGCCCTTCTCCAGGCAGGCTGGCATCCTCCTGGTGTTTTAAGTGGTATTTTTTTTATTCCAATGATATTTTCCTGGCTATAATTTTTGTGTTTTATATATAATTGTTAGATAGAACATGTTGAACTGTGTAGTAGACCTAATCGAACTGCATTTAGCAGCTATAAAGGAGACATTAAAGTAGGAAAAAACACCAGCGTAACACAAGCAGTTAATAGCTTATTGTTTAACAGTTTTTCCACTGTTAGGCTGCCGGGTTTTTTTTCCATTGTCCTAACAAACACAGCAACAAGACAAGGAAATGCATCACACACAAAATTATTCTCTTATTTTTCCACGGAGGAAAAGGCAGACATTTTGAGAAATTGTTTCACAAATTTTCAATTTAGATTTCCTGATTTTTACATGATCCTGTCAAAAAATCCACAACAGAACATCCACCTCCTTTTGTTTGCATAAGTTGTCATACTGTGTACTGTGTTTAACAAAGCACAACACAAATAACTGGCAAGTTTTCACCAGTGAGAGTTAACTCGTATCCTCTCTTTGGCAGGTTTATTATAGGCTATGTTTTGCCTTGGGTTTAAGGGCATAAAGGAAAAGATCCTGCCCCCTATAATTGGGCATAATGTGAGCTATGATACACTCATAAATGCTTGTGAGGTCCGTCCAAGTAAGATGAGTGACTAACCCCATGCCTCAGCCCTCTGCTCTGTTTTCCTGTGTGTGGTGCAACATTTGGACATTAGAAAATCATTACTAGAAGATTAGATTCTTTATTATTCTTTCCTGTTGTGTAATGTGCCTATTTGTATTGCTTAAGGAGACACAGGGAGATTGTTTTGCAGCTATTAAAAACATTATTGGATGGAAAAAAAGGCTGAAACTACAAGAAAACTTGAAAAAGATGAGTAAAACTGACTATATATAATGGACATAATGGGCTGTTACTTGATAACAATTTCTGTGCAGAAATTTGTGTTGCAGAACATACCAAATACTTCACATCTTAATGTACAATTTACTTTTTTCAAGTTGCACCAAAATCACTGTAAAGGAGTTTGTGTGGTCTTTTGGTTGAAGTCTGATGTCTCTATTACTTTTGTTGCAACACAAAATGATGCACAAAAATCCTTACTGAGTGAAAATGACAAGCAAAACATGCCAGAAGCGGCTTCCCGTTTATACTCACTATGAGAAAATGATGTCCATTTCTATACCTTTTCAGTGTTTCCACATGAACTGTATCACCTCTGAGGCTCCTAGTGGATGTAATTAGAGCTGGGTGTGTTCTGGGTGCCTCCTGCCATCAGGCATGGCTGTAGCCCCCATGCAGCACACCTCTGCTCTCCTCTCTTCAGCGCTGTTGGGAGACAAGCAGAGAAAGTGTCTCAGCCGGCTCATAAACCCACTGTAAACACATTCTTTGCAAGACTAATACGGGAAGAGAAAGTTCATATGATTTTCCTGCTCACCAGATCACCACATTGTGAACATACCGAAATAAAAAAAGCAGATCTGGATGATGTAGATTACCTAAAGCAAAAACATCTTGTGTAGTTTTATGTTAACGCAGTAAATTGTGTTAGTGTTGTTAGACACATGAGCTTTGACAGATTTGTCTAACTTAAACATGCTTGTGCCCTCAAAGACAGATACATGGCAAAGTATTTAAAGTTCGAAGCCTTTAAGGGTACGAGCAGAAATCAGATCATTTTGGATGTTTATATTTTGTATATGAAGCAATACATACTCAACAGAAATCTACAAAAGGCAAAAATGCACCATGAAATCAGCTTAAATTGAGATATTGCTGTTCATCATCTGTTTTCTCTTTATTCAAATATTGTTTCCTGCAATGCCACAGTTCATTTTGCACATTGATATAACAAATGTGAGCCACATAGCCTATTTAATTTTAGGTAAATCTCAACCACCTTGTTTCTATCAGTTTTATTAAGGTGTGTTTTTCAATAACCGCATTAAAGCATGCCTGAGAAAGTAGGAGTGTGTGAGATATACTGTAGCACCCTTGCAAAATTAAAGGAATGCAAACTACAAGTAAACTGAAGGAAATGGGCTGTTACTCGAAATGACTGCAGCGCACTCCTGTGCAGGGTCTACAGCACAAGAGGTGTTCAACCAAGGTGGTCTCTGGATTTCATGGGATTTACAGTAAATGGGTCTGACTGCAACATTGGCTCTGCAGTCAGAACCAGACAACCTGGAGCAAAGTGCATATTTTTAGTTTTAACGTCTCAGATGTTTGTGCATATATGTATATATACAGTATGTATAATACAGCACTATAATAATAGTACTGTATATCATAGTGGACAACTGCACTCTGGTGGATCCTCCTGTAATACTGCTATGTTTTGGAGTTTATCTGCATCTAATTTAATTGATTGGACATGATCAAAATAGACTGAGACAATCTACACCGAGTAAGGTGTAATGCCACAGTGACAAAGCCATTAGGTCAAGAGAACTGCTTCTAGACCTTTAGAGGACGGATCTGGAGAAGAATTAACTATTTCTGTTGCATCTTAAGTGGTCCTCATCATTTCAAAGTTGGACAATGTTTGGGACCACAAGGCACAACTTTCTAGAACTGGCCACACACTCATATGAAGTCCTCTGGGTTGAAGGGTCATTGTTAACCATGTTATTCTGAGTGAGTCATTCTCCTTTACTGTGCAGGAGCTCAAGCTGGGGCAAAGCTTTACAAGACAAGTTTCAATGACTTGCAGAGAAGAGACATGGGAGTGATTTTTGCTCAACTGAAAGTCTCAAAGTACCCCTGCCACAGCCTGGGACACCTTGGCTCTTTCATACAGCTACGTGTAAAACATGTCTGTGCCAAGACACATGACCTGGAGAACAAAACATGTCATGGTCAATTTGATTAGGCTGGAGCTTCCTGGAAAAGTTTGAACATCCAGGCCCTGCCCAGTAGCTACACAGTGGTATGCAGCAGAGTAGGATGTTTGTTGCAAAATGAGTCAATGAAAAACAGGAAACTGCAATCGAGTCAGTACAGTTTCTGTTATCTGTGCTTACTGCCAGTTTGTGTGATGGTTACACTTGTAGTTCTCAAGACTGGTCTTGGAATCGAGACCAGTCTTGAAACCACTTTCCATGGTCTTGGTCTTGATCTTGTCACAGCCTCAACAGTCTTTGGTCTCAGTCTTGTCTTGGTCTTGCAATGTCTCGGACTGGACGAGCGGTCTCAAAGGGATTTCTAACCTGTAATATTCAGGCAGGCACAGTTTTTTAAATAATATATATATATATATATATATATATATATATATATATATATATATATATATATATATATATATATATATATATGTATATCAGTATACGCCCCCTTCAAGACTTCACATGCATTTTGTGGCACAGACGGCATTGGCACTCCTCTTCTCACGCTCCCCCTCCCCCTTCTGAAGCACGGTCACACATCCATGGAGGGGGATGCAAAAATCTTTGGGTCTCGAACTGAACTAGTCTTGGTCTTTACTTGGTCTGTCTTGATCTTGGTCTTGTCTTGGTCTTGATACTCTGGTCTTGGATATTGGACTCGGTTTAGGTGGTTTTGACCACAAGTCTAGCGCTGGTATGCCAGCATGTTCTAAAAGGACCAACATGTAGACAGAAGTAAGCATGTGCTTTGACAGCTAACCGCTAATATGACAACCTCAGACCTTACACCCACAACCTTAGTCTAAAATTTGGAGTTTAGTTAGTTTCACTTCATACAGGAACTTTGGTCTAAAGGCCATATCAATAAGTCACTACTCTAAACACGAAGTGAAAAGTAACAATTAAAACAAACTTCTTAGCAAAACTTTGAAATGTGAAATTGGATAGCTTTGTTCCCCCTGTAGTAATAGATTGCTTACCATTCTTAATGTTTTTTTACAGAAACAGCAGTTGTTTTGAAAAAAAAAAAAAAAAAAACGATACTGTAGGCCTCCAGTCTTGACCAATAACATTATATACAGTCGTCCTCAAAATTATTCATACCCTCCAGTTAAAGAAAATGCTAAATTCGCAACAGTAATTCAAACAACAGGAAACTAAAGAAACTAACAATGAATAGAAATTTACCAAATTTCAATTTAGTAAAGTAAAACATATATAACATATAACAATAAAAAAAAAAACACACAAACAAAACAATCCCGGACACAATAGCACACTGTTGGTACACTATTCATTACCCATAAACAGTGGACCAAAATACCCGTCAACAGGTATAGAAGTCTTATTGAACATTACAGAGAACACCTGATTACAGTAATTGCCTCAAATTGTTGCTCAACGAAATGTTAGCTTCAGACCCCCATCATGCCTGTTGGCTTGTTTTATTTTTTGCATGTTTGTTTGTAATATTTTTGTTAAACCACAATTCAAAATCATTGTTATGATTTTCATAGAATTTTTTTTATTTATTATCACTTTTGTCAATTTTAACTTCACAGCTGATTTTTTTTCCCCTTCTTTAATTGGAGGGTGTGAATAATTTTGAGGATGACTATAGCTATATTGTTGAAATAACGCCTCACCCATTCAGTATATGGTTCCTCTTAATTACACAACTTCCTGCATGGACCGTGGTAAAGTAAGACGGCAGTTGAAGCTGGTTTACCTGTCATCTCTTAAAATTATAGGCTTTTGGCTCTCTGGTCTCTGGTCACATCGGGGAAAATTGCCAAGACTTAACAAATTCTCAAGGGTGATTCAACGTGTGCAGGTGAAGGTCTTGTCACTATGCCTCTGAGTGATTATGCGTCCTGGCTATTTGGCCACAGGAATATCCCTTTGGCTGACTGGTTAACATGCACGACTCTCACCAGGGAGTCTGTGGATCAAATCCCACCTGGGCCCTCTGTTGCGTACCTTGCCACAAATGCTAGTGTGCCTCACTTTCCAGCCTCATAAAGCTAGGTGCTCTATTAATGTGTGATGGCGTAGTTGGTTCACACTGTTATTTAGCTGCTTGGAAGTGAGAACAGCGAGACTTTTCCAAACAGAAAGTTATCAATTTTGACAAGCTAATTTAACTAATTGTTTACTTATTTACATGAGTTTGGCATATGGTCTTCTGGCTAAATTAAGTGGTTATTTCTTTGAATTTAGTTAATTGTAGCTATTTGGGGATTTTTTAATTTTCTTATTATTATTTTTTAGGTTTTAGTACATTGGCTGTTGGGCTGCAAAACAAATCCACCTACAGGGGTGAGTAAGTGACCTAAAGCTGAAAAGTTTGAGAAGAGCCTTTTCAAACAAGTTCATTGGCAAGAAGAAACTTCAAACTAAAAGCTCAAAACTTAAAGGGACTTGAGGCAGGAATTTGTACTGTACTAAACTTGGTTCCTTTTTGTAAAAATTTATGATATCAGAAATCACATACAAATATTTGCTCATGTATTTATTTGATAAAGCTGTTTAAGATGACCTAACTACAGTAGGCAGAGCATTTGTGGAGCCAAAAAGTAATCAAGTAATCTGAATAAATAATAAGTCAAAGGTAGGGATGTCCGATATTATCGGCCCACTGATATCAAGCCAATATTGGCATGAAAATGTGATATCAGAAATTTTCTGTATCTGTTTTTTGGGGTAATATTTTAAAAAATGAAATCTCGCGAGATCTTCTCCATTAGCAGCGGTCCAGCATGTAGAAAAGTCCCTGTTATCCTGGAAGAACTTCATTTCCCAGCATTCCTTTCAGAGTCATGTGACTACGGTGCATCTGCTGCTGCTACAGACTGACTTGCTTTGAAGCTGCTTTTATGTCTGGTTTTAAGTTGTTGGTTAAGTTACCAAGTTGTCAGAAACATTATAATTAGCCACATGTTGGCTAATACCTGCTAGTATCTGATATATGGCAGCCAGATGTCCAAAATGAACTCCTCTGGCTGAGTTAAGGATATTTAGTTCTCAAAATGTGAGAGATACAACCACACAGTTCTCTAAATCGGTATCGGTTGATATCGGAATTTAAGAGTTGGACAATATCTGTATATTGGATATCGGTAAAAAAAAAAAACTATATCGAACATCCCTGGTCAAAAGTCAAGGAAGAGTTTAAACAAAAACAACATAAATATATTTTCAGATTCCTTCTCCTTTTCTTGTTCCAATTAAATTATTCCAAAGATCTTTGTTTTTTAGTCTGTTTTGACAAAATAAGCTGACTTTATTTTTGGCTAAATAAATTTGCTTTCTTATGGAAATGAATCCAAGAACATCTAAGTGATACTTACAGTTTAGCCTGATTGTATTATAGCCTAAAGATGCTGTCAGTGTGCTGCCAGTCAGCAGCTTCATACTGCTGTTGGAAACAAACTGTTGCTGCAGGTCATATTGTAGTCAATAAGTGCAGCGTTCACCTGGAGGCTCCATGTGGGTGGTTGTTGGTGATTCTTGTGTGCACTTAATTTAGAGCCTAGAGAAGGATTATATGTACACCTACTTTGTATTCTATGTGCTACACAATGTGGTTTGGCTTTTAGAGCATATAACTTTTTTTAGATAAAGTGTAATGCTGCCAGGTAGAAAGAAAGAAGCCAAGACAGTTCTTCCCTTTACAGTGTGAATTAACTAAAGCAGCAAGCCCCTCAGTTATGTGGTCTGTTACTCTTGAATGGAGAGGCCACCCATCACCACAGACCTACAACTCATTAGCTCTAATGGAGTCAGTTTAATGAACCCTGTCTGGACTGACAGACAAGCAGTTGGGTTGGCACGCAATCCAGTCTGGGGACCAGGAACAAGCTATCTCCCTCTAAAAAAATGGCAGTGCCTTCATTCATATGGTAAAAGTCACAGAGTCCCTGCAGTAACCTGATCCACTGAGGCAGGCTCTCATTCAAAGAGGAAGGGAGGTGCAGGTGACTTTATTTGAAAGCCACCAATGGGCTTTGAATGACATGCTGCTCATTATGTTGCTGTGGTCATTCGTGCAAAACTGCTCACCAGGTTGAAGCTGTCTTTGTGCTGAATTTAAGTCCTCAAACTCAGGAGGCCCTGGAATGATGCCACTGTAGAACCTGGGCTTTGTTTTTACCCTGATGTTGGAAGCTAATTTGTAAAGGGCCCATGGCATGTTAGAAATTATTCAGAATCACCTTAAATAGCACACAAAGCTTGGCAGGGGGGGTAAACATGCTTGAGTATTTTTATACAAACTAACTTGCAAGCAAACATCTACAAATAGTGCAGAAGAACACACACTTGCTTGCAGAAGTTTATTGCATGGCAAAATTCTGCCCACATCTTACTCTTCACTTTAACCCAACTCTTATCATGATCAGCTATCTTAACATCTCTCAGTCATCATTTCATCCTTTGACACCACTATAAAATCTTAATAAGGCATACATTTGGGTTCAGTGTTGCTTTATGACCATCATGTATTGTATTATGTTGATCTTAATCCGCTGGCTGACACCAGTTAGTTTTATCTTTCAGAGAAGTCGGTAAGAGGTTGAAGTACTTTGTTGAGTCAACCAGTTTTGATTTGGCTCAACATGCTGTTCAGTCTAAAACTGCACATTTCTCTCTCTTTTCCCTCTTGGCAACCTTTTTTTTCCCCTCAACACCCAAATGTGCAAAAATAAATGGTATTGTGAACTTCATAAACATCTATGCTAGCAGTTCTAACCCAGATCTCCAGACTACACTCTGGACCCCTGCCAGACAACAAAGCTCCTCAGCACATGCAGCATTTGGAGGAAGACCATTTAATCTGTTTATGTTTACAATCTTGTCCTTTCAGCCACTAAACACAGCTTACAACAATATGTAGTCTTTAAAGTTGTTTAGATGCTAATCAAAAATTTTACCTTTTGGCTCATCTCTCTTCACCAAGACAGAACAACACAGTATCCATATCACTGTTGATGTGGCTGCAATCTGCAATCTGTTGTTGTTTTTTCTTCATGATGCTAGGCTAAACTGTCTAATAAACTTCAAGTAAGCCTGACTGTGCATTTAAAAGCTATGCAAGGATTTACGAGAATGATAAACTGCAAGAGAGCATGCCAAAGTTTTGAAACCGTCAAAACATGTTGGTCTCATGCATTTATGTCCTGTTTTTGAAACATCCAGATCATAATTGATAGATGGGAATCCTTTAATGAACTGTTTCTGCTGCTCTGCAGTGGTGTTTTCATGGATACACATACAGTACAGAGACAGGAAGATGCAGCAATAACAGTGTCTAAACATCTCTTGACTGGTGTTGTGTGTTAAAGGTAAACAGGGCATAATTTTGTTGCCGTGGCAACTGTGTAGCGTATTTCTTCCTGAAGCAATTTGGTGCATGTCCCAGAGGATAACTGCACAGGAGGAAGTCTTATTAAAAGTAGGAGAAAAATGGGACTATAAAAGACATTATAGATATAATGAACTTGAACAACTTCCAGTTTGTGTGTAGCTATGATTGGCCTTATAACAAAAGGAGGGCCCTAAAACTCACACTGACCCTGTTTTTATTAATGAAAAACTGTTTGATTGTGCAGATGGTTCAGTCTCTACCAATGCTCCCATTGGAGAAATGTTTTTTTCACTTAGAAAACAGACTCTGCCTCAGGCCACCCACTGTGTATTTAAATTGGAGTCCTTGTTACAAAGAAGCCAGCACACCCACATGCTTATGCAGCAACAGCAGCCAGGGATGGAATGGGCTTAAAACAGCAAGAATGATTAATTTGATTTGAAAGATAATTTCACACGTCTGTCCATCACCAACAAATGCATGGTCATGCTAATTTTGATCTTCAAATGTAACATTTTTGACCCCCAAATACTTTGTAACTGCATAACTGAGTGGACAAATCTACAACAGATAACTTTAGTTAATGTTAAGGCCAAATAACATCAGATGATATTTGCTTCACAAACGTTCTCCACGATTTTGAAGAAATATCTCCTTTAATTCAATGTGTTTAGCAGAAAGTAGGTACAGACTCTCCCATCATGTTACAAGTAAAACAGATGTCGTCTGAACGTTGCTAACTGCTAGCAGAATGATTGTTTGCGACTTACTGGAAACATCAGATGAGAATGCACCGTTTCCAGCACGCAGTATCACTATCGCCAATCAATCACTCTCATTAATCAGTCTCGCCTATTACCCGTTAAAATGACCGTCAATCCCTGTTACTACGGTAGTAAGAGTAATTGATGGGCCAATAGACAAATAAAAAATTTAAGGAATGCAGAGATGATTGGCGGATGTTTTTTCAGCCCCATTCCTTTCACAACTGATGTATAATATATTTCTATATTTAAACCTTTTAATTAATCATAGTGTATGGGGTAGTGAACCCAATTTCATCGAATATTGCAAAAATTGTTGAAAGAAACATCTTCTATAATGCCTTTATGATGATATGAAATTTGAATTAAAGGAACTACAGGCAGGAATTGTGAAAGAATAAACATGCAAGTCCAGTTTTTTAATGCTAATGCTAATTGGTGATGAAGCATTAAAAAAACAAAAGGAACGGGCCCACCCACGTCTTTCTTCGTTGCCTTGAACAGGCTGTGTGCTGCATAATGCGTTGCGATTTGGTGGACAAATTTCCCACGCTGTCCTGCGGATGTGACGTCAATTGATGCTGCATACGCGTCCCAGACAGTTTTGATAGAGAAAGGAGACGATCGCGGTAAATTCAAACACTGCAAGGGATAGTTATAGATTCTTCTGCTGTAAGGAAACGATCCAGATCAACTGAAAGACACTAAAACGTGGAAATGCAAAGAAAAAGACTTTGTCAGCGTAGTAAACAACGTTATAGCATCTGTTTGCTCCCTTGTCAGCTTGGTTGGTGGCTGCAGTTACCCGCAGCGCCAGTTGCGGCACAGAGTCTAATTTCTTAATCTTGCCTATTTCCTTTAAACTACCATGAAATGATGATATGACAAATATACTTGAGCATAACATTTTTGACTGCATTTATCTTCTGTATGCTTCACACATACTTGGATAAATGTATTTCTTCAATCAAAATATACACATGAACAATTAATTTCTTTCCAAATCTACACACTTCTATACTTCGGGATGTGTAACTTAAACTTTATATGTTGAAGTGAAAGATTTCCACCTTAGCTAACTTGTCTTGGCTTGTCTCCAGGTTGTAGGGAAGGGAAATGTCTTATTTTTTCTTTTGGCAGCTACTCAAAGAAAGCATGTTCAGAAGGATAATGATGAGCAGTTGAACTTCCATCATTTTCAAATCTTTCTCAACTGCTGTCTTGTTGCTTCTAGCTGAGGCTAATTTCTGTTTTGCTGTTATCAAATAGCTATGCAGGAAACCATTTCAAACACAGCATGACCTTTGGTTGCGAAATGTGGCCTCTACTGGCAGTCAGTGGTGATTTAAGGCAGATGTGTGGAAGTCTCCCTGGCACAAAAACCAAAAGTCCATGTCGAATCTAAACTGCGGCCAAACTCAGTCTAGGAGGACATCTGGCAGAATCAGTCAATCATCAGATGCTGAAGAATCGATTATAGCTTTCTTTCCAAAAATTTAAGTTATGCACAAAAGGCTTGAACAATGAAGAAAGTGTCTCATTGTGACATTCAGAGGATAACACTGGAGTGCTGTTCTAGTTAATGCAGCATGATACACAATCTGCCCAAATTATCTATATTAGTGATTTAGAATTTGCAAACTAGGCAGTCTGCACAAGAAGGCCTGACTCAGACTGTACTGTACCTCCTGCTAACTATTCAGATAATCACTCATGTACAAATAGAATTCATTGATATCAATTAAATGTGAAACATCTACGAGAGAATGTCTTCCCAAGTGTAAAAGGAACTGTCTGAATGGTTAAAACCAAAAACTTGAAATATAATCAGTGACAGAAACAACCCCTGTGAGAATGCTAAATGAAAGATTTAACAACGCCCGTTCCATTATTCATTGATGACTATTTGGTCTCAGTGTGAAGAGGAAGCACAGCTGACCCCGGTTTCCGTACAGACTTTTAACCACAACAGACTGAGCAAAGACACAAGCCTTGTTCAAGTGCTCCAGCGTAGTTTAATATACTCTTATTACAATGACCCAGGGGGGTAAGGATATGCAATATATTCGTCATTCACTGGCGCAGATTCAGCAGTGTGATAGAAGTGTAATTTGTACTCAATCTCTGTGAGACATTAGTCGCCTTAGTTGAACTGTATCAGTATCATTAAGTCTGCATGTGAATTTGTTTCAACTTACAAAGCTGAGGTTGAAAACAGCATCTGTGAACTGGAGCAATATCCAGTTCTCTCACTGATAACACTGAACTTTTTCTACCCCCCACCCAACCCAACCCAGGATTACAGCCAGTTTGATTATTGGAATATATTTATGTGGCAAATTCCTGATCAGATATGGCTTTTAGTACTTGGATAGAATAGCTGCTTTTATTTCTCTGTGCACTTAAGGAAATTGTCTAGCCAAGCCTTTACATCATCCTGTGTTCAAACTTGGCTGATGTAGATGTTGAGTCTCCTACTGCCATAATGAAAATCAGATCTTTTAAAAGACAGTGTGCCAGATACTTTAACATGCAGGATTTAGATCGAAAACAGTGAACTTTGTAGAAAGATCCATACGCTGCTGCTGGTTGTGTCTGTCATCACTTAATTAGGCTTAAATTGTTCAGTATTTACACTTGTTTTCCAGCATTTTGACTTCATTGAAGCAGCCCGTCCTGGTATAAAACAGCTTCCAAAGTTGATATGCTATTCAAGCATTTATTTATCTTCATCCATCTAAGAGACAAACACATTCTGTGATTGATTATAACAGTTCCCACACACACTTGAATTTGTACTTGCCTTCCACAGTATTCATTTATTGATTCATTTGTTTTAAGCTCAATTTGTAGGTTGGTAGATTTTAAACATACTGCTCTGTTTCCCTGTCTGCAGACTGGATATTTTTCTCTTGTGTCTATATTACACTAGTTCCCATTAACCCCAGAAGTCTCACATTCTACAATGGAGTCTATTATGGACATTGACTTAAGATAAATCCTACCAATGTTTCCACTGAATGATGGAAACTGAATTTAAGAAATATTTTTAGCTTCCTCAGTGAGTGTCTCATCCCAGTGACAGACTTTGACTCTTCGAACTTGAACTGCAGCTGCTGAAATTAACTTGTTTGGCTCTGTGGGAGTTTGAAAGTGAGCTCAAACCAAATCCTGAAGCGGGTGAAGAACGGTTTGATTTGCCGTTGCCTCAGGTTGCCTCAGCTTCTTCCTTGCCAATCCAAGGAAGAAGTTTCAGCAACCTGGCTGCGATCATATCATAGTTTTATGGATCTCTTTGCATGGTGAAATGTTAGGAACAAATGATTCACACTTTTTTCAGTGTATGGCATTATGTACTGTATATGTATTTTTTTCTGAAATATCTCAAAATATATTTGGTTGTAAGAGCAAGTTGCCTCTTCTTAGCTTTCCCAAAAGACCTCGCAATGTTTGATTAGTGTGTGCAGTTTGTTTTTCCTGGCCAGGAACACAGTCACAAAAATGTTTGGATTTAATGGGCATCAGCTTTATCAGCAAGGCCCAGTAAGGCACTGGCTTTGCAGGAAGACTTATGCTGAACATTGAGGCTGTTCCACACTAAAATGACATAAGTCTGAACTTCAAGCAGGAAGTGAAAGGGTTACAGACGGCACTGTTGTGCTGGCATTACACATATGACAGGATTTAGCACAAATCTCATGGGTACACTGAGTGGAAAGGCTACTCATGGGGATAACTACTTTGTATCAATACATTTATCCACTTTGGCTATGCAGTTGTTGCTTTTACAATCAGAAACATGGGGTTACACAAGCAAACTACCAGGTTTACTCTTACTAACCCCCATTCACTGAACGCATTCTGTACAAAAGAAAAATAAAAACAATTAGCGATGTAGCCTCAATAAGGGAGTGTGTTAGCAAAATAACCTTTCTACCTTTAAGGTGGCAAATGTTTTTCCTAAACTGGCATTTTAACCACAATTCCCACATCTGCACCTATTTACACTGAAGTAAACTGGAAAATATGCATATGGTAAGGAACATCTGCAGATGATGAGCATATTGTCCAAAAATACACATAATGTTAGCTTTTATTGTGGCTGCTCGTCATGCTGTTCACCCTCATACTCCGGACGTGATTCTGGCTCTAACATGTCTGAAGTGTTGTCATGCTGAAATATATAGCATGTTTGTCAACGTTTTCCCTTTCTGAAGATTTGAGCAAGACTATGTCTATATTCATGAATCACCAACATCCTCTCACTTGGCCCCTCTGCAAACCTCCAGGAATGTTGACTAATCAGATGATACCAATGCCAAATTATTTCACTCTCAGCGAGGCAAAAACCAATCTTCGTTTGTGATTATAAACTGCTATAGTGGGTAGCTACAGCTAATCCAGATGTGTCCAAGATAAGAATTAAATGACTGAAAGTTGTGCAATGTCCACCGTTAAGATTTATTTTCAGCTATAAAGTTACTTAGCAGGTATACAAGTTGTTTGTACCCCAGCAAATGATTAGTAGTCAGAGCCAAAATGTGTTTGCAATAAAGTGAAACCTTGTGAAGATGGTCTTCATAATGATAAACTGTCTTATCTGTAAATTGTTTCGAAGATCTTGCGCATGGTCAGTGCAAATTTGACATCAGTCAGGGTAAAACTGTGCTTGGAAAGAACTGAAACAAAACTTATTCATATCCAAAACAGTTTCAAAGGAGAACTTTCAAAATCTTCACAAATTTGTTTAAAGATTTAAATAAAACTTTTTCTAGATAGTCCAGACTATGAAGTGGAAAGATTTGTTCAATTTGCAAGGGATGACCCTCATAGGAAGTTATGGTGAAAGAGAATTGTAAATATATTTGTGCCAAAAATTTATAGCTTAAACAACTCTGCATCTGAGACAGAAAGAGTCAGTTTGCGTTGTTACTGTTTCCACTTTGAAAAAATGGAGTCTTTTCTTCTTCAACTTCTTTTTCTTTCTCTGCTTCAACTGTCTTGTGGTAAATTGTTTCAGTGGTCTTTGTGTAAAGTTTAGGTTCACTGCATGTCTTATTTATCAACATTATGCTGATCAAGCTTCTGAGTCTGCAATTTTCTGCTTCTGTATGGTTCTGGTTAAACCTTCTCAGAATACAGTCGCTTCTGCTGAAAGGTAAATAAGTAACACTATACAAGTAGTGGTGTATGAATACATGTATGGTGCTACGTTAAGCTTAAGCTTTTTCTTTTAAATAACTTTGACTTCTAAAACAGCATCACTTTAGAGCTCTTTTTAGCTTTTGCCACATTGCCTTGTGCAGCAGAGAGGATTTTCCTCCTCCCCTGCTCCACAAGCGTTTTCTGGCACTGTCCAGGCCTACATTGCCAATAGGAATCTGTTCCTAATGTTTTGCCTTCATCTGAAGGATTTCATCTGAAGTTGCCATTTTAAGTATAAGAAATCTTTTCCTCATTAATGAATTAAATAATTGTGGAGATATTTTTGTAAAGAGCGGGAGTTACAGTTGTTGGGAAATGTGGTTGAGTTGTAGTTGGCATGATGGATAATGTGAGAGAGTTGCAGTTCACACACTGTTTGTGGTCTTATAATCTGCGCTCTGACATGATAAAATGCTCCAGCTTGCAGTTGGACTTCACTGGAAAGAGACAATATTGCTCAATAACAGGCATAGGCCTGTTAAAACGCATGCTCATTCCATTTCACTGTATTGACCTCTGCTATGAATGTTGAATTGGACCAGTAGGCCCCACTAATGTACATTTTGTATCTTAAGAAAAATAATTCTCAGGGACAAGATTTTAAAAACTTTTTGAAAGAAGTTGTATTCTCTTTTTTGTGTTTTTGGGCGGGTAATTTGTTCTTCCCTTCCCCCCCTTTTTTTTTATTTTCTCATTCCTTTTCCCTTTTTTCCCCTCTCCTCCCCCCCCCCCCCCCCTTCCCTCCTCCCCTCTTCTCTTTTTTTTTTTTTTTTTTTTTTTTTTTTTTTTTTTTTTTTTTTTTTGATGTTGGAATGTTTTTTTTTAAAAAATTCCCTTCCCTTTTTCCATTCCTTTACTGTAACTCACTGAAGCTGGCCTGAGGCTGTAAAAGATGATCAGACATGTCCTGATGGAAGCTGGGATGCTGATGCAATTATATATGAAGGGTGGATAATTAAGTTTGATGCCAGCCAGAGGAGAAGGAACATAGGCCTCTGTAATGGTAGGTAATTACAGTCAAATTCTTTTTGGGAACAGAAGAAGAAGAGGCAGGTTATGAAAGGTTATTGTCATGGTTTTATGACAGTCATAGTAAATATAAAATTAAACTTTCTTCTGTAGGTTTAAAAGATTGAAGATTTTACAGTGCAGTGCTTGTAAGCTTGACAATGTTTGACTGGGATATAAAATTCTTGAATTGAGCCCTCAAACATTTGCTTCTAAGTTGACAAATACAAACCTCTGTCAAGAATGGTGTACTTTTTTGTACAGCTATTAAAGTAACTGTGATGTGTTAAAGTTAAGCAAATGTGCTGTAAAAACAAAACAAGACCAAAAAACAAACAAACAAAAATAAATAAATAAATACAAATGAAAAACCTGAACTGATGGTGTAACTGGATGATGAGAACCTGATTGGCTTTACAGATGTGGGCATGAAAAAGTTCCTCCTTTTTCTGCTAGAAGTGGTGCAGGAATAGTGCACTATTGCTGCACTATCACTGGCTGAACGGTTTGTCCCGCGAATACGTCATCACGTCCAAACTTGGTGTGTGGAAACGTCCTTGTTCTGGGCATTGATTTATGCCCTGAAATCGTTTCCCCTGGGCACACAGACGTTTCTCTGTGCGATTGAATTAGCAGACAAGTCGCTGGCTGGCAGTCAGCTGAAAGGGGAACTTTTTCATGCCTGCGTCTGTATTTGGCCTTTCTTTGAACTTGAGCCTCATTTCAGATGAATCATGAGAGAAGTGTATCATTTGGATACATATTTTCTCCATTACACACTTTGAATCAAGATTATGGAATTTTCACAAGTCATGACGCCTAGATAAATATTTGCAAGGGTTCCAGACCAAATGGGTGGGTTTCCCATCAAGGTCACGTGATGCAGACTGTGACAGGAAATAAATACTGCTATATGGAATACTGTTTTCCTCCCTTGACTCCTTTGACTCAAAATACCCAAGTTCTATGCAGTGTTTGGTTGTTGCAACCGCTCTAATCCGCAAAAGAGACTAACCTTTTTTTTGTGTACCAAAACAAAGTGTGTCACAAGGGAGTTAATTAAAAAAACACTGACAGAAAAAGGACAACAGAAGTGAATTAACAATCTCTGGCTAAAAACAGTAGGTTAGAAAGCGACCACTGTTAGCATTAGCAGTATCATGAGCTAGGCTAATTATTCAAAATAGCACAATTCACTCATTAACCAGGCAAAAAGGGACAGTCATTCAAGGCTTCTATGGATTCTTAATAGACCCAACATGAAACAAAATAACTGTAGGTTTTTAGACTTTTGAAGGCTTTCATTCATCGGATGTCCAGAGGTAAAGCTCTGAGCATTGCTTTTTAGCAGACCTCGGGTGGATCTCTGCCTGGCTAGCAGCCTCATTCTGGGCATGACTCATCGCGTCACACTGAGTCTCCTGGTGAAGCAAATTGTGGTAAAAACCACCTGATTGTCCTCATTTATGATGTCTATGATAGTGCCCGAACTTTGTACATCAACTCTTCGTCTTCTACTGCCCACAAACAGGTTAGCACCACGACAGTGTCGAAAATCTGTAATGTAGGCCTATTCATAAGGAGAGAAAATAATACTGGAAAGGAAGCTCCTGCCTCTTGGGGCAATCCCCGAAGCCGCGCCCAAACCAGGTTACCTTCTTCATTTTGAACACAAGCTACCCCCTATAGTAGGAATTTCTAAGCTCAGATGTCCAGAGGTAAAGTTATGAGCGTTGCTTTTTCAGCAACGAGATGGTTTGTGGTGTAAATTGCCTCAAGGCTGGGTAAATCCTCAAGTTTATAAGAAAAGTCTGATTTGTTTAAAATACATGGGTCATATTCTATAAACAAATGTATTTTTTTCGCAATATGTTGTCTGGGCAAGCCCATTCAAAGCCTTGGTGTACTCACTGTCATTCAATGCGCGTTTGAACTGGAGCAAAGCACTTCCAACCCTACATCTGCATTTCGTGCGCCATGTGACTGAAACCCAGCTACTCTCATGTATGAATCAGAGTGCAGTCACCACATTTGAAAAAAACAAAACAAAAACAAAAACCCCACAATGGCCAGCACTATGTTGCATTTCCAAAGATCTTTTTCAAATAAAATGTTGTTTCTATATAAACTAAACCTGATATATATATATACACATATATACAAACAGACTGCAAAGTTTTCCACTCATCAAAGAACAGACCTATTCATGGAGGAAAAGAAGGAAAGAAACGTATATACGTTAACTTATATATATATATATACATATATATATATATATATATATATATATATATATATATATATATATATATATATATATATATATAAATATGTGTGTGTTTCTTTCCTTCTTTTCCTCCATGAATAGGTCTGTTCTTTGATGAGTAGAAAACTTTACAGTCTGGTTTCATTTAGACGGACCACACAGCATCTGTAATGTGTCTAAAAGGTGTGAGTCTGAGCTGCCATATCCTGTTCATTCACCTGTGTAACATATTGGTCACTACAGCTGGTATTTGGAAATGCTCCACAGATGTACATTTTTGTGCTGCATACCAGTAGATGAAAAAAAGAGACTTTTTGCAGAACTCTTTTTTTGTCAGATGTTCATCAGTCTCATCTTCTGAAATGTGAGCATGTGCTTTTTCTCTCTTTTTGTATGATTCAGTACTTCAAAAGATTAATTCAAATTCAAGTTTGTAGAATTAAAATGACATCACTGCGAGGCTGAATTATAATAACAATAATAATGATGTTTTGAGGTTGACACATACTTAATTACTTTGATCATTAATTGTATTACTCAGTCTTTACAGCTAAGAAATAAACATTCAAAATTAAATTAAATAAATTAAATAAAATTCAGAAAACATTCAAAGAACAGAGTTCATGTGCTGTGGAAAACATCCTGTCTTGTTCCAGTCCCTAAAAACCCTCAACCAGCTGAACCAAATGACTACAGACCAGTTGCTCTGACATCTCACATCATGAAAGTCCTGGAGAGACTTACTGGCTCACCTCAACAAGCAAGTGAATACCTTTCAGGACCCATTACAGTTCGCATATTGTAATGGGCTTGGGGTTGAAGACGCCATCATTTTCCTGCTTCAGAGAGCCCACTCTCATCTGGACCAGTCAGGCAGCACTTTGAGGGTCATGTTCTTTGATTTTTCAAGTGCCTTCAGTATTCAGCCTGCTTTGCTATGTGAGAAGCTCTATAACTTCCAGGTGGATCCCTCCACGACCACCTGGATTTACAACTACCTAACAAACAGACCACAGGTTGTGTGTCTGAGATGGTGTTCAGCAGCACTGGAGCACCACAAGGAACTGTACTCTCACCTAGGCTGGACGATAATTCAATATCAATAAATATTGATCGATAGAGGTGTTTTTCAATTGAAAAAAAAAGGGTCAATAAAAGTTCGATATAGAAGCACAGTTTTCCGCTATCAGGTAGCATTATACTACAGTCACTCCTTCCGCCAAACCAATCACAAACGCAGACCCAGGCAAAGGCTGAATTAGAATTCAGTGTTATGCCCCTTTCAGACTTGCACTGGAAAGCGGTAATATTGTGAACTCTGTCCTTTATAACGCTGCATTCAGACATGCATACCGGTCTTTTACCTTCGAAGATGTAGCGGACATGTACCGGCTGGACCCCATGTCACAAGAGCGGAAATGTTGCGGCACATCTTTTTGGCTGAACGCACAAGAAAATGTTCCGAACAGAGTTTAAGGGAGAGCGGGGCTGTGCTGACTTTTCCCCAACATTTCCTGATGTCTGAAAGTCCGCAAGGAAGCGGCATGTTTGAAAAGACGAGTCCGCTTAAAGAGCAGATGGACTTTTCTGCTCATGTTCTGCAATTCAAGCCTGAAAATGGCATAAGTGTGATCTTTATAATAAGTAGTTCATTCAGCAAAAGCTTAAATGGCCAGGGCTGCAACTAAAATAGCTTTTAATTTGTTAATGACTTTTCTTTTTTGATAAATATCGATATCGATCGATACAGGATTTTTTTACCGACAATCTTTTTTTTTATATTGTCCAGCCCTACTCTCACCATTCCTCTTCACACTGTACACCTCAGACTTCCAGTACAACTCTGAGTCCTGTCATCTGCAGAAATACTCTGATGACTCTGCAGTTGTGGGGTGTATCAGTGATGGACAAGAAGCCGAGTACAGGGAACTGGTCAATCAGTTTGTGAAATGGTGCGGAAACAATCACCTCATCTTAAATACCAGCAAGACTAAAGAGATGATTGTTGACTTCAGGAGGAGCAAGAATAAGCAGCATAGTCCTGTCTAGACTGGAAATGCAACACGGTCGACATCTACAGTAAAGGTCAGAGCAGACTGTACTTCTTAAGGAAGCTGAGATCATTTAACGTCTGCAGCAAGATGTTGCATATCTTCTACAAGTCTGTTGTGGAAAGTGCAATCAGCTTTGCAGCATCTGCTGGGGCAGCAGCATCAGAACCAGAGACTTGAAGAAACTAAACAAGCTGATCAAGAAAGCTGGTTCTGTGTTAGGAATAACTCTGGAGCCGCTGGAGCTGATCGTTCAGAAAAGAATGCTGCACAAGCTGATGAAGATGATGGAGGATTCAGTGTGTTTAGTGGGAGGCTGTGTGAGGTTTGTTCCAGGACGGAGAGATACAGGAATTCATTCCTGACAGCAGCCATCACCCTGAAGAACAAGACTGACTGACTGATTGTTATTATTGTTGTAATTCTATTTTATATTATGTTGTTCAAAAAAAAAAGAAAAGAAAAGAAAAAAAAGAAGAAAAAAAAGAATAAAAGAGTGACCTTTTTACAATATTGAACTTCCCTTCTGGGGAATAAATAAAGTATTTTTCATTCATTCATTTCATTTCATTTATACATGCAGACGTGCCCCTTTAGAGACATGGTCCATGAATTAATCACAAAGATATATACATCCATACATCAAAACAAATCAGATACTTAGCAAATTTGACATAGTGTCATAAATATTGCATTTCTCTCCAGTCATCTCACCAACTTTGCCCATTCTGTGAGCATTCTCCAGTGAGCTTTATTGTCTGCATTTTTCTATTTCCATTATTTAAATGCAAACAAAATCATTACTAAAACTGTGACAAGGAGCTATGCAGCATTTGCTTCTGTCAAGTTTAACCGTAACTGTTGGCATCATGCAAAATGCATTCCTGTAAGTTCCCTTTGGAAAAAGTGCTTGAGCAGTGGCTGCAAAAACAAATGAGTTCAGATGATGAAAGAGAGCAAAAAATCTGCCGTTTATCTTCTAGTCAAATTGAAAATTAATGACCATTTGGAAAATGTAAATAGCATTTACATTTTCAGTTAGCATTTTTAAATGTGAAATTTTGGGGGGGAAATGTCTTTATTTTTGTGCTTTAGAAGTCAAATGCAAGTTAATTTCACCAGCATCCTACCTGCAACCCACCCCCTCTGATTTCATTGCTCTTTGTAGTTGTAAAATGACCACTGCCTCTATTGTCTGCGTACTGGGAACCCTTCTTGTCTGTTGTGAATTTTATTGTTTATTGCCAGTTGCTAACCCTGTGGTGTTGTGCGAAGTTGCTGTGTTAATGTAGCTCATATGCAAACTCAGTCTCTGTCAATGAAGTCACTCAGTGCTTGGAAAAAAGACAATAACTCCAGCAGATATTTACACATTTAAGTAATTTTTCTCATAATAGGACAGGGTTCTAAATAGTGTCTAAAAGAAAGACTTCTCAACTACCTTGTGTCAGATCAAGAATGCAGTAACTTGTCATAACTCTGTGGGAATGCATAATCTGAAAAAACTACCCTGCAGCTAGCTCCTTGTTTACAACCCAACATACCATACAAATACACAAACTCTGCAGGAATGCTTTGAGATCATTACTTAGCCCAAGGAGATGAGGGCAGGACTGATCTGTGCTATTGTAACCTGATGAGGCTAAGCCCCAACAGTTTCTTAGGGGATGGAGCAGTTTGTCAGCTCCCTGTTGGATCTCTTCCGCAGCCTTTACAGTCTGAAAAAAACACTTTTTACTATAAAACTTTGCAGGTAATTAAAAAAAAAAAAAGAGAGGACACAAAGAATTGATATTTTTGTCTTTGGTTTTATGTGAGCTTACGTGAGCTTACCTCACCACCTTGAACTTGAAGGCTGCTCATCAAAACTTTTCCACAAAGCACTTTTTCTTCATGGACTTCTTTGTGCTGGTCTGTGTATAAAAGTTTAAGTAGAACCCTGCAGTATAAGTCAAGATAAAATAGTCCTCTACCTCTGAAAAAGCTCTTGTCCTTTCTGACTGATGTATAATTCCTGAGGATTGCAGAGATATAATCCAGTATACGTCAAATTCCGACAGATGCCGAAGACAGGAAGAACTTTTTATTCCGAACAGTCCTCTCTCAGTCTTGCACTTGTTTGAAAATTTGTTCAGAAAGTAAGTAAGTGGCATTTGAGAGGCTGCAGGATCTGTGCAGAGAGCTGCAGGTCTTAAAGGTCCTAGTGCCTGCCTCTCTGAGCCATTTTATGTGGTTAACCAGAAAGTTAGAAGTGCTGTTTGCCCTGCGAGAATAAATATAGGATGGTTCCGAAAAGTAGCAGTAAATATTAGCTTTTTAAAAATGATCAGTTATTCTTGTTGTTTTCAAAGTCAAAATGATTTTGTAATAACTAATGTCAAATTATCACCACAGCTGCAAAATAATGATAATCATATTTTACAGAATTTAGCAGTCTTGCTAGCATGACTGAACATTGATATACTGATAATATTTTTATTTTTCGTGCTGTACACAGAAGAAATTGTGAGAGGAACACTTAATAAATTAACTGCAAACAGATCAGCAACATGATCGTATAAAAAGCACCTTAAAAGACAGAGCTTCTTAAAGGTTCACAGACATTTAGCAATGTTAAAAAAGAGAAAAAAAAAAACAAAAGACAGAATGGATCTGGAGACTGCACTCAAGAGACACATCTAAAAAGTGATATTGAATGTGTTCTTGTGTGGGAGTACATACAGTTCACTTTGTTACTAAAAAGAAGAAGAAGAAGAAGAAGAAGAAAAAGAAAAGCAGATTAAAGAGTTATCATACAAAGAAGAAACCATATGTGAACATATGGCAGAAATGCTGTTGTTTGCTAAATGATGAAGCTGGTGGAAAACTCTTATGTCATCAAACAAATCAAATTTGAGATTCTTTTTAGAAAAAATGGACACTGTGTCCTTTGGATTAAAGACGAAAGGGCCCATCTGGATGGTTTCAGATGATTCCTTTTTCAGGGAATGCCTCGCATATTTTAGCAAGATTGTGCATACAATAGCAGGGTTAAACAGTAAAAGTTGCTGATATATTAGTTAGCAGATTTAGTCCAGTTCAACACCTGGACTCAATCTGCTAACTAATATATCAGCAACTGTTCAGTAATGCATCCTTCTATAAAGTTAATCAATAATGATGATAAGAATATGATTACCACATAATCGTTCATTATAACAGATGTTTATTTCTGATGCCAATGTAAACAGCTGAATATGGCCTGTTTTCTGTTCCATAGCAGCAGAAAAGTCATTCCCTAACCATGATGTGATATCTTTTTAAACAAAAATTTATTCAGTCTCATTATAATTTTCCAGCATTGCTGTCATCAGTTTTATGGTTTGGATGTCTTCCTATCAAAAGCAACAGCAGATGTTAAACACAGGCAGCAGATGTCATTATTGTCTGTTTGCAATTCAATTAAATTCACATATTAAATTTTTTTCCAAAGGTTTCCATTTCAAATGTGCTAGTCTAGCCAAAATGTGATTTTCATTGAACTTCTCCAATGTAATGCTGCAATGAAGAAGGTTTTATTTAATTTCTTTGTGTTATTCTAAAACACCTGGCTAACTTTGAGAATCATCTGATGAAATTTCTCCTGGGGGTTATTGCCTAAGCTTGTATTTCTCCAGGTGTTAAATTGCTAAATTGCTCAACTTTTAAAAATCAAACATGAGCTATAAAGGGAATGGTTATATCTTCTGTGGTGTTTGAACCAGTGAATAGTGCTAATGGTTCAAGAACAGATTTAAACTCAGAAGTAAGACAGCATAAACTAATCCAGGTGTAGAAATAGTACATATGTGGTTTTGAATGTTTCTTCAAAAATGTGACTGCTTTCCTTCTCACTCCAGTCCAGCAGGTTTAACTCAAGGTCACAGGTTTTTTTTCCCTCCCTTTTGGTTCCAAATTGGATAATCATTGGGATTCTTTTCTTTCCCTCATTCTCTCATCTTTTCAATAAGGGTTTCAGTGTGTTATGTCACTATCAGCTTTGTACATCTGGATCACAATAAGAACATATGGAAGCAAAACCCGCTTACCATATTACACCAGGATAATATTCTGGTTTTGATTATTGCTTTAAACCCTCCGTGGCATGGCTGGTATTTTTAAGAGTGGTCATGGCCATGTTTTAAAGAAGCTCCCCTCTGCTTCCTGAACATGTTTCAGGTGGTACCTCCATAGCTACAGCCCAGCAACACATTGGATTAGATTCACTTTATTAATATTACACATCAGATGTGTTTGTGTATCTTTTTTTTTTTTTTTTTTTTTTTTTGAGAATTCTTCAAAACACCCCTGATAGACAAACTAGATTTAAACTTCTTCCTGCTTATATGGCATCTGGGAATTGAAACCTGGCCTCTTTCTGATGTGCTGTGAAACTCATTTTCTGGAGCTTATTCGGTCACCCAGGCCAAACCAGACTCTGCTGCTGTTTGTCAGATTTTAGATCTTCACATATGGCCTAGACTTGATTAAAAGCTGAGGAAATACGGCGAAGAGCAATAAAGGAATGATTGTTGTTTGAGTAAAGAGCTACTTAAAACACTTGTATATTTGTAAATGAGTTTGTCTGTTTGCACTTTTTGCTTTACTTTTGCACCTGACACCACAACAAATTCCTTGTACTGTAAACATCCTTCCTTTTTTGTACTTGGCAGTAAAGGCTTTCTGATTCTGATTCAGATTTACTTTTTCAGGGATCACACTTGTATTTTGCATCATTTCATTTAATACTATTTTCAGACCAAGCAGATGAAAATGCAAGCATCCTTATCTTCAGTTGTGCAGCATCTTCTGAGGTTGAATTTTTGACCTGATACTTGCACACAGTGATGGTGCACTATGTTTTTGCTTTGTATTGGGTTTAGTGTTTTTGTTTGTTTTTCCCCAGTAACTGCCTGTTGACTGAAGGTCAGGATTCAATATAGCTTACATTATTACTTTATCCTATAATCACTGTAATTCGAGAGACCAAAAATGTCTCTATATAATGGGATGCAGGCGGGTCATGCAATGATATGGTGTGTTATGTGGGTTGGGATAAACTATTCAATGTGTGCACAGCACATTAAGAGAAGAACAAAGGTCTGTGTTTACAGTAGCGGGTTTTGTGGAAAATGAAAAAAAAGAGACAGCTTTTCTTTTATCTATATTGTCATAGCGCAGTAGAAATCAAGGGGAGTATATTAGATATAATTTGAAAACAAAGATTTGACAACTTGAGCACCATTTTACCCCTGTCTCTTAAACAAACATGTATTTAACGACTCTTGTACCCAAATAACGATTGCTCCTGAAAGGTATGAAAGATATTTCATGGAGAGCCACAAACTTCTATCTGTTTGTAAAGCAACACAGTAACTCAATTTTTCAGAAGAAAGAAAATGTGTGCGCTTTAGCAATCCACATCTGGCCTTCATCAGCCACATCAACCCAGACCCAGCTTTTAAAAAGACAGCTGACTTCGTGGAACTGAGCAGGAAGTAGGGGCTTATTCTTCTTTCTATGGAACATTCAGATTTGATTACCACAAAGATGTAGCAGAGCATGTTGTAGCACAGGTCGTCTTTCTCTTTGTCATAACTTTCTCCACCAATAATGTCCTTGTACTCACAGAAGTCAAGGAGGATCCTATTCTGACTTCAGCACTGCTTGAAGAAAATGAGGAGCAGTTGGTATGCTGCTTGGAGTTGCAAATTGCTTCTGATTGGAAAAGACAGTGAGTGAAATCTGGTGTGACCACAGCACAGTTAACACATGGTTACATCACAGCCAGCCAGCCTTGTTTGATGTTTGCATCTGAAAGGAGAACAAAAAAGAGAGAAACTTTTGGAAATGATGTAAACTGTCAGATTATCTCAAGCAAATTGAACACCTGACCCGAGGAATATTTTGATGAATATGTGCTCAGACCACCAGCCAAAACCGGTCTATGCCTGTGGCCTATGACCTCCAGTCCAGCCCTGCCTAGATTAGCCCAGGGCCACCAGGCAGATAGCCTTTCAAGAAAGACTCCTATAACCTCAGAGGACAATGGCTGTCTTGTCTGTAACAGAAAGGACCATTTCTGCATCGGATTAAATTTCGAATGGAGCAGACAGAGGAATTCAAAAAATTCTATTCTACGTAATTTCATGTCAGGCTGTCTTAGTCTTTATTCTCTAAGCAGCGTAATAGTTGTTTGGTCCATATCTGCTGCATAATAGTTTTCCGCAGTTTCCTTTTAATTAGTTCTATAAAATTTGATATGTATGCTGAGGCCTGTATGTTTCACAGTCCTCACATACATGCGTGATATATGCGTGTGTGTCAAGTGCTTCAGAGCCAACTGAGACTCCTGTCTGTTTCTGTTACATGACACGATTCTCAGCGCATCTGTGTTTACAGCTGTGAGATGATGATTGGGGGATCTATTCTGTCTTGTTAGTGTTTGTTTAGAGTTTGATGTGTGAATCTATGTATGTGTGAATATGTGTGTGTTTGTACGTGTGTGTGTATGTGTGTGGTTGCTATAAGGTTTTGTTGTTCTGAGAAAAATTACTTCTGACAGATTATCTCTCATTTACCACACATGCTGATGATGTCCTGGTGGTCCAAACATCCTCAGCAGTGTTTCATTTTTACTCACAAATTTTCTCTGTAATTAACATTGTACCTTACATTGCATAAACATGCTTAAATATTGTGTTCCTCTGTCATTGATTATATTGTTTATCACTTTTATAGAAATATGCCACTTTTTTTTGTATTTCTGCTGCCCTCTGTGTTTACCTAAGTTTTACTGTATACTTTTACCGGTTGATTAATCCCTCCATCCATCCATCCATCCATCCATCCATCCTGTCTTGCAAATGGTTGGATCATGGGAGCAAAAGCTCAGGTACTTCTTCCAGCTAATTCTCAGGCTTGCTGAGAGGCCAGTCTGAGCCTTTCTTGGATGACTGAGCTTCTCAAACTATCTCTAGGGGTAAAAGCTGGACACCTTGGACAGCTTGTTTCTGTAATGTCCTTCTTTGGCCACTATCCACAACTCATGACCAAAGGTGATGGTACATCTGTCTCTCTTTCACCATAACAGGCTAATGTAGAGGCTGCAACACTGCGGACACTGCACAGAGCCACCAGTCGATCTCCCACTCCATGCTTCCCACTCTTGTGAACAAGACCCTGAGATACTTAAACTCCTAAACGTGGCCCAGGAAGTCATTCCAAACCCAGAGAGAGACAGGCGCTCATCACATTTTTGACTGAGGACCATGGTCTCAGGAGGAGCTGATATTCATCCCAGTCTTTTCACACTAGCCTGTGAATTAGTCCAGAAAAAGTTTAAGATCAATGAAGCAAACAGGACAACATCATCTGCAAAAAGCAGAGACCCACCTTAGTCCACCAAACAGGAAACCCACCATGCCCTGGCTGTACATAGAAATTTTGTCCATAAAAATGATCAACAGAATCTGTGAAAAATGGCTGCTCTGGTAGAGTTCAACCCTCTCTGGAAACAGATCTGACTTACTGCCAGCAATGCTGCCTGAGCTCTGACACCGGTAATACAAAGTCCATATGGCCATTGGTTTTGTATGATAAGGTTCATTAATCATGAATGTATATATTGGGTAAAATGTATACTATTGCTATGTAAATAATTAGTATATCACGCATGACTGATGTTCCAGCATCCTATGACTTTCAGCTCATTTTTCATCTATCTTATTCATAGACTCAGGGTCACCAATATTTCAATTGTTTCTCTGGGTCAAGTCAACCAGGATTTATTTTTTTCTGTTTTTATTTAATAGTTTAGTGAATGAGATCTTTAATGAAATTATCAAGCAGGTTTAACAATATCCGCCTACCATCAGTACTGTATGTGAATGCATTGTCCTTAATACTGTAAAGAAAGTCACTGGTCTGAGTTAGATCCTTGTAGCGCCGGATGCATGTCTGAGAAAGTGGCATTCTGCAACAATAAGGGTTTGTGATGCAGTCTGATGTTCTTTACAAGCCACTACATCACTGTGTTGGCTCAGTTCCCACCACATGCCCTGTAGCATAACCCAGCAGTACTGCAGGATGACATATAGACTCAGTGAAAACCACAGTTTGACAGAGGAGTGCGCTGTCACATTCTTCAAAAGTTTTCTTCATTTTCTTGGAATTTTTCCATAAATTAAATGAACTTGTTGTAAAACAAGTCTTCTGTTCAGTGCGATTTGTTCACAAATTAAAATTTCAAGTCCATTTGGCAGCCAACTTGGTAAGTTTTCTGTTTAATCTTATAACTTTTTTATGCTCGTAATATTCTTGGAGGTTAACTGATTTAAAAAAAAATATATATATCAGATGTAAAACAGCATGTCAATTGAATAAATGGATTTTGTAACTATATATATACATATATTTACATATATATATATATATATATATATATATAATGTTTCCATTACCAAGTCATTCTGGGTGTTTGTTATCAGAAAAGAAATGGCGCTGAGCTAATACATTGATCATTCATTGATTGATATAGGCCTTATAAACATAATGAGGCAGCCAGTGAACAGTTAAAAAGGGAGAACAGGAAAGCGCGTTCTTCTGTCTTTGTCTTATTCATACCGCTTCACATCCCATCAATTCAGAAATTGGCCCTTGAAATCAAATACGGTTGAGGCAGGACACTTTGTGTAAGAGCTGGAGAGGTCTCTGCCTTTAGTGTGGGTTGATGCCTATTGTACTATTGCCCGGAGACATTGCCCCCCCCCCCCCCCCCCCCCCCCCCCCCCCCCCCACACACACACACACACCCACACACACACACACCATCACCACCACACACATGCAGAGACAGGATCAGGTGGCCCTCCAACCTTTGAAACTTTGTCTGCAATCAAACCTTTTGTTATCGAAGCAAAAGCCTGTGACTCTTCCAGAGTAATTCTTCTTTCTGTCACGCTGAGGTTACAGATATTTGGATAAATACAGTAAATGTGGCAAGTATGGGGCCAACAAAGTGTCCTTTCTTTTTCTTTTCGAAGAGGACTTTTCAAAGGAGAAAAAAGATGTAATTTTGTCAGCTGTCACAGTGTCTGAAGCCAGCTTGGAGCAGAGTCTTTAAAACTGTAATGCTATTCTTTCCCTCTTATTTATCAGTTTTGTTTTGACTAGTTGGAGGCCATCTGTAAAAGACTGTCTACCCGTTAGCTTTAAACATGTGTCTTGTATTAGCTTAAAAATGCATGTTTCATGACTGTGATTGAAAAAAGCATGTATTATAAAAGAGATTTAGATGTTTTTTTTTGTTTTTTTCTAGACTTGTTTTTTTTTTTTTTTTTTTCCATGTTTATTCAGGGAGGATGAAGTAATACCTTGAATCAGATGTACCCAATGCAAGAAAGTCATAAAGACGACTTTTGTCACTAGCTGCATCCCCCATGAGGTAGCCAATAGGGTGATACAGCTGTTAGAAATCTTCTTAATGTACATCAGGTGTTTAAGTTTCCATTTAAACATTTGAACATAGTGAAGTAATTCAATTCAATTATGGTATGATTATATGCAGAAGTCAAAATTTATTGTGAGCTGGGATATTTGGTGCATGTTGGCTGCACATATGCCCACTTTTACTGTACTTCACTGTTGACTGAGCCTGGTTGTGGATTTAACTTGTCTCTTTAGTTCTGTGTTCACTCTGGCTATTTTCAGATGTGGTTCTTGTGGGTTGTTTTTTTTTTTTTTTTCCTTTTTTCCAGTCTCGTGGCAGCTCCATCTCTGGTGATGACCTGAGATTTCTTGCTACATGACTCATTGAGTTGACACCTTCTGAACTTGCAACTACTGCCCTCTAACAGGTCTATAAAGAGAAACAAACATGGGCTCTGTGATTTGCCTGCAGAACCACTGTAATCCCTGCTAATCCATGAAACATTTTCAACAAGAAAAGAGTTCCCTTGTACAGTGTCCTTGGGTGTTCTAAAAGGCGCTTTTTAAATAAAATGTATTATTATTTAATATCATTAAGAAAAAAATGCTCTAGCTATTTTTCATAAAATCTCTTAAACCATTGTTTGATGGTGTATTTAACATATAAGGTGGTTTATAAGCAAATTATTTTACACGGAATATGATGTGTTATCATAAATAAGATGGAATAAGATGTTATCATAAATCTGAAAAACAAATTTCATTTTAATTAACAGGAGCCCTATTATGAAAAATGTACTTTTATGAGCATTAAACCATGTTAGTGTTTTTTCCATCAAACGACTGCCTTAAAGCAACCCTTACCGATGTTGTATTGTTACACTGTTTTTTAAATAGGGCAAAATGCTATAGATGAGGGAATGGAACTCTGAAACACACAGACCCACCATTAATCAAAATAAAATATTATTCCAATCTCTAAATTTTCAATGAAAACTCCAACCAATCCTTGCAGTGTGACCCTCGCCTAGGATTGGCCAAGCGACCTGCCTGTCAGACCTATGCTTCCGCATTAGGAGGTGGAGGGAATGAAATCAAATGAAATCAAATTTTATTTATATACGTAGCACTTTAAATGCATAGCAGCTTTACAAAGTGCTTCACATAATGAAAACAACACATTACACCAACAGTCCCCCAAGTTTATCTAAAACAGCACACATACACCCCCCCCCCAAAATAAAACCTAATTATAAGCCAAGCCAAAAGGTAGGTCTTGAGCCTTTTCTTAAAAACATGGACAGTCTCTGCAGCCCTGAGACCCTCAGGCAGGCTGTTCCAAAGGCAGGGCCCATAATGGCAAAATGATGCCTCACCATAAGGTTTTGGTCCGAACCTTGGGAACAACCAGAAGGCCGGTACCTGAGGACCTCAGGGTCCGCGAGGGCTCATACCTTACAACCAGGTCAGATAAATAAGAAGGCCCAAGACCATTAAGACATTTATAAACCACTAAAAGAACCTTAAAATCAATCCTGAAATGCACGGGGAGCCAATGCAGCGATTTTAAGATTGGTGTAATGTGCTCCCGCCCTCTGGTCCTTGTCAGAACACGTGCGGCTGAGTTCTGAAGTAGTTGTAAACTAGAAAGGCTCTTTTTAGGAAGACCAGAGAGCAGGGCATTGCAGTAATCTATTCTACTGGAAATAAAAGCATGCATCAGCACCTCCGTGCTGGCAAGAGAGAGAAATGGGCAGACTCTGGCGATGTTTTTAAGATGATAAAAACCTGTCTTTGTGACATTTCTGATATGCTGGATAAAATTCAGCTCAGAATCAATAACAGATCAATAACAATAACCCAGATTTCTTACACACTGAGAGGGCTTAAAACTCTGCAGTTTGCATGAAATAATCTCTCTCTTGTCTTCAGGACCGATGATTAAAACTTCAGTCTTGTTCTGTTTGAGCTGTAAGAAGTTCTCTGCCATCCATGACTTTACATATAAAATACAGTTTAAAAGGGTGTTAACTGGCTCCAGGTCATCAGGAGACACGGCGATGTAAAGCTGAGTATCATCAGCATAGCTGTGAAAGTCAATGCCGTGTCTCCTGATGACGTCCCCAAGTGGTAACATGTAAAGATTAAAAAGTATTGGGCCTAAAATTGATCCTTGGGGTACCCCACATTTTATCTTGTGGGTCCCTGAAGAGCATGTGTCCAAACTTACAAAAAACTGTCGATCTGTGAGATGTGAGTAAAACCATTTTAAAACAGTACCTGAGAGGCCCACTAAACTTCTCAATCTGTCTAATAAAATCTGGTGATCTACTTTATCAAATGTCGCACTTAAATCCAGTAGCACCAGAACAGAAAGATTCTGTGCGTCCAAATTACATCTCAAATCATTAACAATCTTTTTTTTTTTTTTTTTTTTTTTTTTTTTTTTTTTTTTTTTTTTTTTTACTTGTCCTGTCCAGCATCGAAGCAAGCAGAATGGAAATCTGATTGCTTTATTCTGTTGAACAGTTTTGCTTTATCAAGTGGAGCTTTATGAACATAAGGCTCCACTTGATATCATGTTTATTCATTTTATTTCTTTATTTAAACATTTGTCTATTACACCATTCCATTTCATACTGCTGGGCCTGACAAGGGAGAAATGAAAGTGAATAGAGGTAATGATAGAAAGTGAAACAGAGAGAGAGGAGTAAGGAAGAGGAAGAGAGAGAGAGAGAGAAGAGAAAACATGAATCCACTTACACAGTTCACTGGTACATCTGTACCGCGATCCCTAAACAACCAAGGTCTCTGTTGGAAAACAAAACAAGCAATCCCCTACAGGAGGACCTGCAGGTGGCTTAAATATCCTCAGATCATACAAACACACGCAGAACTACGCAGAGAAGAGGTACAACCTAGTCAGCGCAATGGGAAGTAGAGAAGAGGTACAACCTAGCCAGCGCAATGGGAAGTAGAGAAGAGGTACGACCTAGTCATCGCAATGGGAAGCAGTGTCACAGTGTCAACATGCATAATAAAGGGTGCTCCGTGGTGATACAGTCATGCAGATGCAGCCTCGTCTCTGCAAGGAGGAGGAAGCCCGCAAGGCTCGCGACCCAGGCCCCCAGCAGCCACCCAGAGGCCCAGATCCCAGCTACCCCCCCCCAAAGAGCGGACATGCATCCCCCGAAGGGGCGGCAAAAGGCGGCCCCAGCCGGAGCCCCCCGCAGTCTGGTGGCCCAGGCCCCAGCGGACCAAGACCAGCAGCTGCCGACCCCACCGGGCGCCGGGCGTCTCCCGGAGCGGAGACAGCGCCGGGCCCAGGGCCCAAGCGCCCAGGAGCAGCCACCCCCCCCCCGGACCCGGGCGGCCCAACCGAAACCCAGGAGGACCGGACCCCCCAGACGACGCCCCCCCAGGGCAGGCCAGCCCCCACCCCAAAGTCCCTGCCCCATACACCTGACACCAGGGCGCCACCACCTCTACCACCCCCTACCCCGCCACCACGCTCACACACACACTCCCCACACACCTACCCCAACACTGGGGCTGAAAGATATACCGTCACCGCCCCCACATCGAGACACAGGCACCCAAGACATCAATACCGCAAGAGCAACCACATACAAGATACAGATCCCCCCTGCGCCCGCCCCGCACAAAAAACCCCGGAAGCCACAAACAAAACCGCACCCCCCACCAAAGCGCCCGGCCCCCAACCAACCCGCAGCCACACCGCACCGCACCGACACCAAGATGCCCGGCACGAATACCGAGGAACGAACCTCCGCCCACACCGCCCAGCCCTACCCAACACCTCCGTGTACCCCCCCCACACACGCATACACCCACCCACTCCGCTCTCCGACCTTACATACCCACACTCACTCCTCTCTCCACCCCCAACACTCTCCTCCCTCTACCGTCCACACCTACCCCCACCTCCTCATACTCTCTAACACACACATGCACTCCCCCCACATAACTGCACCAACCCCTCCCCACCCCCCCACACATACGCCCCCACCTCCCTATACCCCCAATACCCCATACAGTCCCCCCCCCTTACATGTCCAGCCCCGCCCATCCCTCTGACCTATCACACTCCCGCCCTTCCTTCCTTCAGCCCCTCACGACCATCCCTACTAGACACTCACGAGCATGCCACTCCTTCCTCCATCCCCCTTTCCTCCAACCACTTACCCACATCTCCTCCCTCTTCCACCCCAGTTCCTCCCTCCCACATTGCCTCTTTCACACTCCCATTCATTATTCTCACATACCCACCTCTCTCTTGCCCATGCCCTCGTGCCTCCTGAGTGGTAGCTCGGGCCGGGGAAGGAGCCGCGAGTTCCAAGCCCCCAACACGTTCCCCCCCCCCCCCATCCCCCACCCCCGGACGCAGCAGGCCAGGCATCCCCCAGGCCAGCAGATCCCCCGCAACGCAGCCAGCCTTAACCACTGGCGCGTGAAGTAGCCACTGTCCCCCCCTCCCCCCAGTAGCGCCCGGGAGACCCGGGTATGAAAGGACCCTGTCCCCCCCCCACCCCCCACTCATGACTGTGTGTGTAAGATGTGTGTTGTTTGCAGTTAAAACTGAGGGGCAGTGCCAAGTCATGCCGGGAGTGGGGTCGCGTAGGGGGCATGTCCCCCCAACCGGCCCCCTCCCTCCTACCACACACTATATGGCCCGCCCCTCAGAAGTGGTTGTGAGCTGTTGTTATTTTATGTGTTTAGGTGTCTAAGTGTGGTTAAAACTGGGGAGCAGGCTGCCTCTAGACGTGGCAAGCAAAGGCACTTTGGTGCCCTCCCTCACCACGCCCGCTTGACACGCTCCCTCCCCAAAACCCTACGTGTGTGTGTGTGAGGTAGAGCAGGGGGGGGGGGGGGGGGGGGGTCTTGGGAAGGGAGACCAGGGGGGTATGAATTCCCCCCTGGAAGAAGAGCCGTTACCGGCATTAGGTACCCCTGCCTCCCGGGATCCCCCCAGGGCAGAAAGGGCAGGCATGGCCGCCCCCACGGCCCGGCGTCCGGCGTTCAGCACAGAGGGGCCAGCCTCAGCCCCTGGGGGCGCTCGACCACGCCAGGCCAGGGAGGGGGGAAAAGGGACGGAAGCGGAAAGGGTCGGCAGAGGGGCCAGAGTCACTGGCCCAACATCCCCAGGCCTCGCAAACCCCCCAAGAGGCACGCAGAGCTGCTATTTTTTTTTTTTTTTTTTTTTCTTTTTCTCCCCCTTTCCTCCCCCCCCCCCCAACCTGACACACACAAACCCCACCAATGCACCACCACCCCCGCACCCAAACACCCATCATCCATGCACCCCCACCCACCCACCCATCTCCACACCCCCCCCACAGGCAGCCACACACACACACAACCGCATTCACGCCCCCCTCCAGTCACACACCCACCCACACATACCAAGGACGGGGACCGCGGGGCCACCAGCCCCCCACGCCACAAGTCCACCGCCCCCAGCCCCCGGACCACGCGAGACCAACCCGTACGAGACCACCAGCGCAGGCCAGCCCCAACCGACACAGCGGCCAGGCGGGACAGGCACCCGGCGTGGAAAAGACCCGGCCACCCCGCAACCCCCCACCTCCACACACTAGAGCTGAACGATATGGACAAAACCCCACACCCCGACAGCCACGCCAGACACCCCAACATCGATACGACACGACATGACCACGGGTCCGCCGAAAACCAAGCACCCCGGCGGAAAGCGCAGCTCCGTCCGCGACCCCCAGAGCCCCACACGCAGGACAAGCCCAGGGGAAATCCACACCCCCCACATGGCCGCTCCCGCGACACCAACATCCCGGATGCCCACATCCCGACACAGACACGACAACGATACACCCCCCAGCCCCACCACACACACACCCCCACCAGCACACACACCCGCACGCACACAGCAGAGGCGCCCCGGCTCCCGGCGCAGTGACTAGACGTCACCAGGTCGTGAGGACCGGCCAAATCCAGAGGAGGCACGTCCCGCCGGCCCGCCCCCCCCAGCGCCAAGCCGGGTCCCCCGGCCCCGGAGGCAGGGGCCACCCCGGAGCACCGGGGCCCAGGGCCCCCCGCCCCCCCCCGCCCCGGGACGACCCCGGCCACCCGGCGCCAGCCGACAGCCACCGGCCAGGGCCCCACCAGCGACCCGCCCACCGCCGCAGAGCAGCCCCAATCATTAACAATCTTTAAGAGGGCCGTCTCGGTACTGTGGTTTCTTCTAAAACCAGATTGACATTTTTCTAAAATATTGTTTTTATTCAAAAACTCATGTAATTGAATAAAAACAACTTTTCTATCATTTTACTTAAAAACGGTGAGTTGGATACTGGTCTGTAGTTATCAGGAATGTTGGGGTCTAAACTACTCTTCTTCAGAAGGGGCCTCACCACTGCTGTTTTAAAGGCTGATGGGAAAACACCCGTCTGAAGAGAGCAGTTCACAATGTTTAAAAGCTCATGTTCAAGGATGCCATAAAATGTCTTTAAAAGCGATGTGGGAATGGGGTCTAAAAGGCAGGTTTTTGGGTTTAGCTGGGAGAAAACTCGACCAAGCATCTTCGCATCAACCAGGACTAAACTTTCCAGTGTTTCCTCGGGTAAAAATGATGCTTCTGACAAGTTAAAATCAGTCCTTCGTGGTCTTATTGCATCAATTTTATCTCTGAGGTGATCTGCAAAGTTCTCACAAGTAGCAGCTGACTGTGGCATGGTGGGTTTGTTAGAATCAGCATTTATTAAAAAATCAATGGTTTTAAAAAGGAGTTTTGGATTAATTTCATTGTCAGTTATGAGATTTGTTCGTGCCAATTTCACTGCATTATTGTAGATTTTGAGTTAAAATTTCATAATGAACGGTTAATTTTGTCTTTCTCCATTCCTTTTTTTTCTTTTTTTCTTTTTTCTCTTTCTCCTTTTTTTTTTTTTTTTTTTTTCTTTTTTTCTTTTTTTTTTTTTTTTTTTTTTTTTCTTTTTTTTTTTCTTCTTTTTTTTTCTTTCTTTTTTTTTTTTTTTTTTTTTTTTTTTTTTTTTTTTTTTTTTTTTTTTTTTTTTTTTTTTTTAAAAAAAAAAAAAAAAAAAAAAAAATATTTTATATTTATTTTTTATTAAAGTTTTTTATTTTATTTATTTTATTTATTTATTTATTTATTTATTTATTTTTCTTTCTGCTCTCCTACATTTTTTTCAAATGTGTGATTTCCTTGCTTTTCCACAGTGGCTTCAGTTTGCTTTTGACAATTTTTGTTCTAAGTGGTGCCACTCGTTCAATTTCTGATCTTAATCTGCTGTTGAAATCATCAACAATAGAATCACATGAAGCGGGTAAAATTGGAGCAGGAGTTTTGTCTAAAATATCAATAAAATTTGCAGCCACTTCAGAAGTAATATATTGTTTCTTCACCGTTCTCACCGGGGCCTCCTGTTGGTTAAAACTGGTGATGTTAAAAAACACACAGTAGTGGTCTGACACAGCCAGGTCAACAACAGAGGACACACCAGAGGACAGGCCATAAGTTATGACCAGGTCCAGGGTGTGTCCTCTGTTGTGGGTTGGCTGTGTTACATGCTTTATAAAATCCATACTGTTTAAAAGATCTAAGAACTCGTTGGCAAGGGGATCATTGCTACGATCAATGTGCAAGTCAAAATCACCAGTTATTAAAATCTTGTTGTACTTGGAGTGTACAGCTGATAAAAACTCAGAGAATTCTTTGATAAAACTGAGATTTCAGTGGTCTATAGACTGATGCATAAAACTGGTGGGCTGTTAAAAACAAATGCATGATGCTCAAATGAAGAATAGTTATGCAATTTAATTTCTTTTACTGGAATCGAGCTACGAGCTAATGAAGCTGTACCACCACCTTTCCTTCCTCCCCTGGTAGAAAATAAAAAGTTAAAATTAGGAGGGGAAGCCTCAGTGAGAACAAGTGATGCATCGGTGCCAAGCCATGTCTCGGTTAAAAAGAGACAGTCAACCTTATTATCTAAAATCAGATCATTTACAATAAAAGATTTATTTAAAAGAGATCTAGTGTTTATGTTTATGTTTAATGTTTATGAGGCCCATCTTTAGTGTGTGACCAGCATTTTGTCTTTTTATTGTTAAGTTGGTGTTAGTGACAGGGGACAAGTATCTCGGGCGTGGGATGACGTATGATGATTTGGAGTGTTTGTGGCGTCTGCAGGTGATATGTACTGGTATGTGGTGTGTGTGGAGGAGCAGGGTTTGACTGGGGGAAGAGTTCCCTGGTGGTGTTCTGGCAATGGCAGCCACTGGGGGGAGCTAGTGAGTGAAGTGAAGTGGTGTGCTGGCTGAGGTGATGCAGAGGAAGACGGGAGTATGGAGGAGTGTGGTGTAAACAGTCATGCACGTGTGGCCGATTGAACGGTGTGCTGCATGTGCGAGCGGAGCACGCTTGAGCCCAAAATGCTGGGGTGCACGCCATCAGGCATAAAAAATGAGGGACGGTTCCAGTACAGATTAAGATTGTCGATAAAACCAATGCTAAAAGATCTGCATGTGTTTTGGAGCCAAGTGTTAAGACCAAGAAGTCTGCGAAAACGCTCTGAGCCTCGATTCAGAGAGGGAAGAGGACCACTGATAAAAACGGACTTTCCACAGTCCTTTAAAAAGTTTAAAAGAGCGATAAAATCCTTCTTGGTTAGTTCAGATTGTAAGCGGGTGATATCATTAGTACCCACATGCACAATTACCCGTTCCGTAGATTTCGGGAGAGACTGCAGCAATCCTGGGAGCTTCTGGAGGATCACGGGTGCTGTAGCCCCAGGAAAGCAGTGTGTGGAGGCATTTAGGAAGCGGAGATTCCTTACCACAGAGTCTCCCACGATGAGTGTGGTCGGAGGGAAAAGAGGAAGAATCCGGACAGGTTCGGACCTCTGTCGATGAGAAGGAGCCGGGGAGGAGGAGCTGGGACTGGCCGGAGGGGAAGACGGCCCGCATGGAGGCACCTTGCCCAGTGATGGAGACTCCCTGTGATCGCTGTTGTTCCCTGCGGCTGTGGCGGTGGTTGAAACTTTGACTCCGTCACCGAGGCTGGGGCACTAGCTGCACGAATCACCGAAGCTGAACGTCTGGACCGCCTCCCGAAGCAGCTTCCGACGTGAGGCCGATGATATTTTCACCCTCACAACCTGGGGCTTCCGCTTTCCATCGGATCCCTCCACAGACCTGGACTGAGCACCACCAAGCACGGCCCCATGATCCGCTGGAGCCTCTGTGGGTGTTACAGAGCTTGGACCCAGCAGCCCAGGACTCAGTGGCGCCGCCGAGCCGTCGTCAATCCTTAACAGCGCGTCGAAACGGTTTCTGAGGCCGAGTGGAGATGATGCCCTCTTTCGTCCACAAACAACCACCTCAGTCCAGGATGACTGATTTTTTGGTGTGGAGGTTGAAAAATGATGTGCGTCTGGAGGATTCCATGGAACGGTGTCATGAAGGGCGGAGGTAAGTGAAGTCATCTGTTGAGATTGTTTGCAGGCCACATCCATATATTTTGTAAGGAGGGCGTCTTTGGTTTTCAACTCCTCAGAGAGCCGCCGAATATCCTCCAACAGATTGTCTATTTTCTTGTTAGCCTTTGACAGCTGAATGTTCTCTTCAGAGCAAAAGTTTGGCTCTGTGTGTGTAGCCATTGTAAACGGCGGCTATAACTCGCTCTTCGGCCTAGTGTTTTTGAAGCTTCTAAAAAGTTCTCAAGCTTGAGACTTTAAAAGAAATTAAGAAGCAGGTAAAAACACATAATCGGATAAGAATAAATCTTAAAAACCGGCAATTTTTAGGCTAAAAACAGTCAATTCAGTCATAGCGTCACACAGATGTGTGAGACACGTCAGCGGGGGTGGGTCTTTGGAGTGAGGCGAGACTGTTGATATTCAAATAATTTTGCCGTGCTTTCTGAAATGCACAATCAGTAAGAGTTGCTTTAACACAAATCTTTTTAGTTAAAGGAGTGATGACATAGCAGTTAAAAACTAGTTTATGTTGTTGGTTACTGTATATGTAAATACTCCAAAGAAAAAAACGGCATTTTTTACAGCGGAGTATTGTTTTGAAACGCCAGACCTCACTTCCTCAGTAATACAGTTGGGTCCGATGATGATATGGAGCTTTACCCGGAGACCACGTTGACGTCATTTTGATTGGCTACACCTTATTTGGCTATGACCTTATTTGGAGAATCTAGGTCAAGCTGCGGTCGGAGTTTGCTAAAGGCTAACTGCTAGCAACATAGGCACTTCAGACAGTGAGCTACGTTTATCAGACAAGACAGCATTTAGAAAATAAATAAACTTACAGGTATTAACAAGGTTGTGGTCGCCTCCCTCAGTGTTGCTGCAGAAGTTTGCTTTTAAATCCATTTGTTTGAAAACCCAGACCTGACTGCACAGAAGTTACTACTAGCTCCATACACGCAGCTGAATCAGACAGGGAGGGGAGGGGGGAGCGGACGGTGCATAGACCGTTAGGAGAGAGAGAGAGAGAGAAGGGGGGGGGGGGGGGGGGGGGCTGTTTACTTGATAGTGTGCTCTTATTGGAGCAATTAAATTGCGTAGAATGATAGAACTACGTAGAATGATAGCCTGCTGTCTGATTCAACTGTTTCTGAGCAGAGAGACAAAGCTGACAGACCATAAACAGGAACTTTGATTCTCACTCTGGACATTCACATGGCTTCATCAGTGCACAACAGATCATATTATACACCCAAAACCCCAGAAAAGTGAAATTTGATGTCATGGCACCTTTAATATTTCACCAATCATGAAGTGCAAAATATGCATGCTCAGCATCGTAGCCAGATACTGTACCTACTTTGTTTGAAAAAGACTCCAAGAATCCTATCTGATCCCCTCTCTCTGACCCTGTGTTCACACCAGACACCTCCATTTGCATACGCACCTAGATTTCAACACGCAAATGCTGAATGTTTACACGCTTGATTCGGGTGGTTTTTTTCACGTAAATGGAGCGAATAATATGTGTAAATGAAGTGTATAGTATGCACGATTAAGACGCTTCATAGGCACGTGGTTTGTCACTCGTCAGTCACTTCAGTCAGGTGAACATGGCAGAACCCGGTTATTTTGAGTACTTTGAGAGAGTTGTGGCTTTGTACCTGCTTTGGAAGTTGGAGAACCGAAGACGCCCAGTTTGATGGGCTTCTGTCAGGGAGGATCGGTGCTGCATATCCCTCCAGGGCACAAACGACAGGTGCTGTATTTCGGCTGCTGAGTATCTGTCCATCTGCCTTTGGTGAGTAAGCTAGCTGCAGCTAGTTAGCGCTTCCAGCAAAACTTCCAGCAAAAGAACGTGGCTGTTGTCGCTAGCTATTGTAGCTCAGTTTAACGAGTCTCTGCCGTCTCCTCGCCTCCACCTCTCAACATTTAACCAGCTGATTAAACGTAGCTCCTACGTTTCTTTGTTGTTTCTTTGTTGTAGTGTTGATGTTGTGTTTTGGTTTTCCAAAAGAGTAACTTTTATATATATATATAATCAACTTTATTTTTATTTTTCATGCTGTTAATTTTGTTTCCTGTCCTCACATCACAGCTACTATCTACCACTATACACTATGTTTGTCCTCATCACCTCCCTCACTCTGAATAAGTCGAGGTTTCTGTTAGTACATAATCTCCTCCAACCTCCACCAAGGAGGTAATGTTTTCGGTAGTGCTGCTTTGTCCGTCCGTCTGTCTGTCAGCAACTTTACGGAAAAAGTGCTGGACAGATTGACCTGAAATTTTCACCAGCTGTGGGCCTCAGCCCAAGGACGAACCCATTAAATTTTGGTGGTGATCCAGATCACCTTCTGGGTAATGTTCTTTATCATCGTGAGATAGGCCATGTTGGAGAGGCTGTTGATGAGGCATGAGTGCCCCCTTGTGGCAGAAGTGTGCAGCTGCGGGAGTGATGTCAGGATGCAGAAATGACACTTATGAGCAGCAGTGAACATGAGGAGAGAAGACTGTTGGACAGACTTCTAACCAGTTGAATATAGTGAACTCTGTGCATCTCTGAAAAACTGTAAGTAACTAGTTGCATTTCTGCCTGAACAGGATGTTTATTTAGCCTTTAAAGGAATACTAAAAGTTTCAAGTAAATTCTGGACGCTACCCACTCAGGACACTTGGGCCGTTTCTCAATTCCTAGTTTGCGTACTACATACTTGTGTACTTGTGAGTACAGACTTGTGGGTACATACTAGAAGTCTGCACTTGTGGAGTTCACAAGCACGGACTCTGCCTACTTGACGGATCGAGACAATGCACACTTGTGACATCACCACCAACTGTGAGCAGCAAGTGAGCAGGGCTGCCTGTCAACATGAAAATGTTATTATTCTACAGCTGTTTGTTATTTACTGTTGTGGAGATGTAGAGATGGTACTGTAACAAACAAAAACAATTAAAATAACTGCTCCAAAACAATTACAGCCTACTAAGTGGATGTTTTTTGTTTTTTTTTTCCCCCAACGTGTAAATTATATTTATTTCCAATACATAAGCACATTAACGCAAACGGACAATCGGGACATAATTATATAATCAAAAACAGCTGTGAGAGTAAAGCGGGAGGAAGAGCTGCAGATAAAAGACCAAGAACAGTAAAGAATAGAAATGATCGCTCAGGTTTGGCTGTTGGGGGCGGAGGAGGGAGGAGGCGGCTGTCAAACGCTGCGCGTGTGCAGGTGCATGCTGGGATTTATATCTGGCCAAGTACGCACGAGCCTCTCTGATGCATGCTCGGTAAAATGGGCGGAGAAAGTTTTCATCCGGGGATTTCCAGTGAACTTGCTGAGAAGCGAACTTTTTGATGGAACATGACTTGGACCGCGGGTGATGACGTTTCACGAGTCCACGAGCCCGCAAGTACGCACAAGTACGCAAATTGAGAAACGGCCTTGGACCACATGGGACGAGCAGTATGGAGGAATACTGACAATTTTTTGTGGACTTTTATGGACCTTTTTGGCTCGGACCCTGGCAAACTCTATTGGGGGGAAACGAGAAGTCGTCCTGATCTCCGCTGCATTTGACATATTAAAAAAGTGGTCCAGAGTCTTGCTCACCATCAGGGTAAGTGAAAAATAAAGTTAAATCATTCTGAGGGTGAACTATTCCTTTAATGCTTATTCTAAAGTGTTCCTTCATCCACCATGTGCCTTTTTACTGGCATGTGACACCTGTTACATGCCAGAAAATTCTATGATCCAGAACACATATAACGGAGCAATAAATAAATAAGGGAGTCGAACTGCTTTGCAGAGGTATGCACTCTCCAAATGCTTTTCTAGTTCTCGTGCATTTTACTGCTCCATGCCTCCATCAAATTTAGTTTCTACTAATTTTCCTCTACACTTATGGATTTCTGGACTTTCTGTTAATATTTTGTCTTTAATTTAAATTTTAGTTTAAGTCTATTTGAAGCTAGAGTTGGTAATCCTGTTCAGAGACACTTTTTGTTTTACTGGGCGAAATGGTCCTTCCATCCTGACAGTAGTCAATACATCATGTATTCATAGAAAGATAGGAAAAAAAGTCAGACCTCAGTGAAAGCTGTAGTTCTGTAAAAACTTTGATGAACCAGGAATTGGTAATTTGCAACATATAGAAAGAACGAATCAATGCCTTTATGTCTCGTTTCTGTTCCTCCACTCTCACCGTCCCCCATGTGACCCCCTGTGCGCCGCTCACTGTAAACAAATATAGCTAAGCTAACTGCTGCAGCGCCAATAAAACAAAACAACAAATAAGGATTAAGTCTTGGAGGCGGTGACGTTTGCAGAGTGGAATTTTTACACTGCAGAAGGAGTTGGAGGTGAGTAGATTAGAGGTTTTAGAAACGTGGTTTGTCAGCTGTTTACTATCAAGCTAACGAGCTATCCACTCGGCTTTAATCGTCAACCTGCTCGTAAAACATCGGCGCACATGTCCCTGTGCTCTGAAGGCGTGGTTTCGGGTGATGTGGTTTTTTTAAATGTTGCTTGCACGAACTGTTTTTCCAACATTGCCAACCCTAGCTTTAAAGGATTTCTTCACCTGCTTGCCTCCTGTCCTAGCCATGCACCCAGATCCTTTGGTTTAGTACACACATAACCGACAGTTGAAGTAATTTTTTTAACCCCTTATTTACATGTTATCTAGATCTTTTGGTTTTTATAGATACATAATAATAAAAACTCTTCATACAGAATGCGATCCAGTTCTGTCATGGTCACCTGATCTGATTCCTCACATCTGAAATTAATTAGGCTCACTTGTTGCAGTGAAAGTAAACATGCAAGATGCCTTCCAAATATCTGGCAATTTGGACACCAGATGTGTCCAGTTTGTATCACACAATTCCCAATGCATCTGAACTTAAACACAGTCGGAACTGTATGCTTTCAAAATGTTGATGTATTCAAGATGATTTATGAATAGTTGTTTGGTACTTTGGATTGAATTTACTAAGTCCCAGAGATCATAAATGCCATTAAACTTAAAACTGCCTCTGCTTATACAGTATTTTACAGTACAGTACATGTTTATTCTTCAAACTGAGAACTTGAATAATGACATAATTGGAAGAGTGGGGCCTCACACTTAACTAACATAACTGTGTTTTTGACTGGTGAGGTTATGATGAGCATATGATCTTTAGCTTAACTATCTTTAATCCACAGTCAGTTGGCAGGTTAGTCTGCTTCATGAAAGGGTTAAAAAAACAGAATATAAATAAACTTTTGCCATAATGTTCAATTAATCTGTCTCGTCTGTTTCAGTCAGCAGTGCTGCTGTTGATCAACCACTTGATTGAAACAAGATGGGGAAAAAAAAATCTCACTTGTGTGCCAGGATTGTGAACACAGATGACTGAGCAAAATCTCTCTGCTGCCCTCCTGTGGATCCATGTGACATTGTTCATGTCAGGACTTTCACATATTAATAAAAAAAATTTATTGTTTTCGACACTGTCATGGATTCATTTAATTATCTGACTCTCCCATTTAATTCATATAATAATCCAAATCTTCATTTTATAATAATCATTCAAAAACCTAATAATCCCTCTGATTTGTAGCATAATTTAGCCTGAATATTTACTCAAGAACTCCTATGAAATTTAAAATTGTGTTTCTCTCCTGTATTCTCTTCCATAAGATGTATAGCACAACACATCCTGTTTTTAATGCCTATAACCTCAGAGGAGCAGCAGTAGGGCAAGTATGCCTGTTCAACTGCTCATTAGAAGAAAGAGCAAATGAATTCTCTCAGGGATTTTTTCACCATGCAAGGCCAACAACAACAGATGTACAGATTATTTGTTAACTGAGTTTACTTTGTCAGCTTTGCCCAGATCACATCATCAGGACTGATGCCAGTAGACAAAATGGCAGCAGCAGTACACAGCATACAGAGTCAAAGCCCGTAAGGCATGACTGACTTCATCTTTTTGACAGTCCAAGGCTGGAACGTTGGCCCATTCAGACGACTAGTCATGGTGTAGGACTCTCAAATATTGCACTGTCATGGTTGTGACCAGAAAGCATTAATGCCACAACTTTACACTGAATGTTTTTTTTATGGTAAGGTAGTCTTGCATAGTAATTATGGCTATATATAGACATGCTGCACAGAGCCTTAGAGCGGTGTAAAGTATGTTGTTTGTGGAATATAGTGTAATGAATGTAAACATGGATAATTTAAGCACAATGTCGATGATGCGTTATTCAGCTGTTCAAATGAGTTTCTTCTCGAATCAAAGTATAGAGATACAAAGTAGCATCTAAAGCACAATTTCATAAGATTTCTTTTATTTGCTTTGAATTACAAACTGTTTAACATAACCTCATGAGACTCAGACTTTCATGGACTTTCCAATTTTCTGGTGTGTTGCCTCACTCAAGCAGGGTGGAGTAGTGGTGCTTTGCATCCTCTTGTCTGTTGCCAGAGCTTAGCCTGGGTTACAGATGAATGCGAACCAATCAAGAAAACAATCAGCTGCAGGCTAATGCCAATGCCTCTTGGGGAAACAGCTAATAAATCTGGGCTACTGATTTAGCCAGCTGTTATGTGTGCAGACCATTGTTTTAAAGCAGATGCATTTTTAAAAGCTGTCCTGGAAAATACCATCTGCTGCTTTGCCTATCTGTGTACCTTTTCAACATTCATTCCACCGAATCTTACTGAAGCATAACTTATTCATACTACAAGAATAATTTGACTACCAATTAATTTCAGAAAGCTTCTGGTACTAAAATTCCTGTTCTTCAGATTCTCCATTTTTCATCAGCAAATGCCTCTCTGGAGAGAATAAATACAGACAGAATCTTTCAGGTGATTGTAATAGCTGTCCAGTGGTTTTTGATGAGGCTATCCAATAAAAGACCTGCTCTCTGATTTATAGTATAAGCGGGCTTGGCCTTACAGTCAAAATCAATGGAACAGTGTAATGAGCATTTTGCTTTCGAAGGTTTTTTTTTCAGCAGAGAAAATTGCCTTCAATTCTCTTGGGAAACCTTAGAGGAAAAAAAAATACTGATGTGTTGGTTTGGCAGTCTGTCAGCTGGATCAGGTGTAGGTAGTAAACAACTGTGACTGTCCCTGAGTTGCTACACATATGATTAAATCACATGCAGAGTGACAATGACATTACACATGGTTGACTCCTGAAACTGAACATGTCCTTATCTATTGTGTAAGAAATTAGTTTAAAGTAGTGAAGATTTCAGCTAAGGCTTAAACAGCTGAGACTGATAAGCCTGAAGGTTTAAAGTGAAAGCAGAAACAGAACTCCACATTTGTTTTGTGCATTTTTCACCCCTCATTTTTTTTCATATTTAGCTGGAGCCATTTTCTTCCTCTGTTCCATCGCTGCTTCCTATCCTTTTTCTGTGTCTTGTTATAGATCACCCGACGCTGGGCACAGAGGTTTCCTTGTGACTGGTCAGAATATTTATATCTATGTCCCATCTGTGCACAGATTGTTCTGCTTTTCATAAATCATTGAGCTAAGGCAATTGCACCGACAGGAAGGAGTGAGACCTCCCTTTGGTGTGGCATGAGCTGTGTCCAATATCTCTTAGTTGTTTGTTTAGTGAGATGTGCTGAGAGAACAAATGTGAGCTGTATTAAACGTGACAGATTTTTAAACTACAAGCGGATGTTTTTGAATAAATGTGTCACTTTCTGCTGTCTTGATTGTGTGCATGAGTTACTGTATCTGTGTGAGTGCACTGTGAACTCTGCTTTAGTAAATGAGATTAACACTCAGTTTGATCACAAAGGCACACATACTTGCAGCTTGCACAAACAGAGCAAGGATTTCTGTTTTGTTTCTGTTTACAATTCACAGAAGCCTTTTTCTCAAACCTAGGTTGGTTAATCAGTTTCACTTCATTGCAGTCATTTTCAAAACAGAACATGTCAGGCTCCATTTCGAGAAAATGTGAACAAGATAATGAAAGTGCATAAATAATAATTTTGTTTGATATAAATGAAGCCATTGTGGAGCTTTGGGTGGAGTCTGAGATGAATCACCTTTTGTGCAACAGCCATAGAGCTTCATTGGGAAACTAGATTAGCACATTTTTAAAATGCATAATTAGGCACACCACCACCACGAACAGAACCAGATGGGTTTGTTCTCATTTGAAGGGGGAAGGTGGCGCTTGCTCTTTGATTTAAATGAGACCAAAGGCACAGTCTCTTTTAGGTTTATTTGCTTATATTATGGTGATTGCAGGTCTATTCTTCCATCCTTCTCCATTTTCTGATAATACATGTGAACACAAACCTTTATCTGGGACATACACAAACACACTAACTCTGACTCACCAACTGGGGTAGTTGCTATCAGGCACAGATGCGGGCATGAAAAAGTTCCCCTTTCTGCCGACTGCAAGCCACTTACCAGCGACTTGTCTGCTAATTCAATCGCACAGAGAAATGCCTGTGTGCCCAGGGGAAACGATTTCAGAGCATAAATGAATGTCCGGAACAAGGACGTTTTCACACGCCAAGTTTGGACACTGTGCGTGATGACGTATTCACGGGACAAATTGTTCAGCCAGTGATAGTGCACTATAACTGCACCACTTCTGGCAGAAAAAGGAGGAACTTTTTCATGCCCAGGGGCCTCATTTATAAAACTGTTCGCAGGATCTTTACTGAAAGTGTACGTGCGCCAAAAACCCAAAATTTGCGTGCGCCGAAAAATATTCAAATTTATAAAACCGGGCGTACGCAAAAATCCAAGCAATTCCCCCTTTATAAATCACATTCTCCCTGGAAGTTTGCGCAGGTGAATTTGGCTCATATCCTGCTCCCTACACGCCCACATTCCACCATGAAGGGTCAATGCAAAGCACCTTATGGATATTTTTGCATTTCAATAAGCCAGCTGATCTGAGGCATTTAAAGCTTGATCATCGCTTGATCCAGGAAAACTGCCAGAATCTTCATGAATTAGGGAGATAACAGGGGTTTTGGTGGATTATAAATGAAATGAAATGAAATGAAATACTTTATTAATCCCAGGAGGGAAATTCTAATACTGATTGTAATACTCTTTTTTTTTTTTTTTTTTTACAATATGACATCTATCTAACATAACAATAATATAAAAAGTAAAAGTGCAGCAATAATCATATATACAAATGTATACAACTGTAAGAAAACATGATAAAAAAATAAAAATAAAAACTTAGCTGACCAAGATATGAGAAGGGGCTTTGCAAGATATTGCTAAATTGCGATTTTTATTATGAGTTAGGCTACAATTTATTTCTTAGAAAACTAATGCGTTTATATTCCTACAGATTAATCTCCCTGCATTAACAGATTTATTTTGACAACCCTAAAAATTCTAAATGTATTTAGTTTACAGCAATTACAATCCTCTGGCGACCATCTGAAATGATTTAAGAATCCCCAGTACGGGAAAAGTTGCTCAGGGGGGGGGGGGATCTATCGGCATCAGTGAGTAATCATAGCCCAGGAAATATTCGTGGTTTGTAAAAATTCTCTCCATCTTTATCCTCTTCTTTCCACAATCTTCCAGCAGTGCAGCACATCCATTGTGAAGCATTACACACGAGTGTCACCATTTACTCAGTAATTACAATCAGCCTCCACACCTTGTTACAGTTAACCTACCAATAAGTGCCATCGCTATATAACTGAAGCTGTACTGTAGCTCTCTTGAATGAGGCTTATGGATTGTACTGCTCAATCCAGGAACAGTCTGATATGATAGTTAAATGCATTAACGTGGCTTAAGTTCATCATCTCACCAGCGGTGCTGCCAGTTTCCTCGTCTCCAAAATGTTTGTGCGTAAGGTTCAGAGTTTGCATGCAGGCGCGCACATTTTCCCGTCATGTTTGTTTTTATAAATCAAAAACTTTGCGTGGAAAAACTTTCAGACCCTGTTTTGTGCGTAAGCAAGCTTTAAAAATGAGGCCCCAGATCTGTATGTACCCTGTATGTAACAAAAAAAAAATTAGAAGCATGATTCAAAATTAAAAGCATTTAAGATTAAAAAGAGAGAATATAGAGATGTGCAGATTTTAACTTTTGAATAAAATCCACGTAAATGCAGCTGAGAACAGGTGGGTCTTCAACCTGGATTTAAATAAACTAAGTGTTTCAGCTGATCTGAGACTTTCTGGGAGTTTGTTCCAGACATGTGGAGCATAGAAGCTGAACGCAGCTTCTCCATGTCTGGTTCTGACTCTGGGAACTGATAAAAGACCGGATCCAGATGACCTGAGGGGTCTGGTAGGTTCATACTGGGTCAAGAGGTCACTGATGTATTTTGGGCCTAAACCATTCAGAGTTTTATAGACCAACAGCAGAACTTTAAAGTCTATTCTCTGATGGACCGGCAGCCAGTGTAAAGACCTCAGAATTGGACTGATGTGGTCCACTTTTCTGGTCTTAGTGAGAACTCGGGCAGCAGAGTTCTGAATGAGCTGCAGCTATTTAACTGATTTTTTAGGTAAACCAGTAAAGACGCTGTTACAGTAGTCAAGCCAACTGAAGATGAATGCATGGACTAGTTTTTCCAGAATTTCCTGAGTCTCACTGTCATTGCCAACATGAGCATTGAAGTCCCCAGCAGAACGACGGAGTCCCTGGAAGGAGTGCTTTCCAACACGTTGTCCAAGGACTCCAAAAAGTGTGGGTACTCTGAACTGCTGTTTGGTGCATAGGCACAGACAACAGTCAGGGCCCGTCCCCCACCTGGAGGCAGAGGGAGGCTACCCTCTCATCCACAGGCTCAAAGCCCAATGTACAGGTGCAAAGCCGTAGGGCAATGAGAACTGTATGCTCACACCTGCTCAGCGCCTCTCCCCAGGAGCAACTCCAGAGAGCCCAAGCTGTGCATTAAGGTAAGTCCAACTACAGTATATGTAGGTACAACCTCTCAACCTCATACTATAACTCAGGCTTCTTTCTAACCAGAGAGTTGACATTCCATGTCCCTACAGCCAGCCTATGCATCCAAGGGTCGGACCGCCAGGGTCTTCCTCGCATTCGGCCACTGCCCATCTCACACTGCACTCAAGCCCTATGGTCCCTCTCACATGTGGTGGGTCCACAGGAAGGAGGCGCCATGTCATCACTTAGGGCTAAGCTTAGCCGGGCCCCATGGGTGGAAGCCCGGCCACAAGGTGTTTGCCTCCATGCCCCACTTCCAGGCCTGGCTCTAGAAGGGGGCCCCGGTGACCCGGGTCCGGATGAGGGACATGGCTCCAACCCTGGCTCTCTCCATAAGGCTGTTTCATTTAATACATACTGTAATTGCTGGAATCTCTGTGGGAGAAAAAGATGTTCCATATAGACTCATCTGTTATTTTACACTGAGGAGTTTCCTCTTCTAAAGCATTTAGAGTCAAATGAGGATTGATGTTTTCACGTCTGTTAGATTTTTGCTTTATTTGCTTTTGTTTGAGTTTTTTTTTTTTTTTTTTTTAAGACTGCTTGCTTTCCATTAATATGAAAAACAAATTACAGTTTTTCTCCATCGGTTTGGCTCATTTCTCAAATCAGAAATTACTTTCTCAAAACAACATGGACAAACCTCCAAACCATTTGGCAAATTTTTCACAACATAATTGCATTTCTCATTTATTTCATTAAATTGCAAATGTCATGTCTCAAAGTTTCATGACATCTTTGCAAATGATTTAGTACAGTTAGCCCACAGTTAGCACAGCTATCCTACATTTAGCACAATTTCCAAGTGAATGTATCTTATTGACGTTCATTATGGACGTCATCACATGCAGAATCGTCTGTTCAACTGTCAAAACTCGTCAAGACCATAATACAGAAAATGAAAATTCCAGCCTTCTTAACAGTTCTATAGGCTGCATATAGATTTCCTTTTTTTTTGTTTGTGTTTATATTACAGTAGCTATAATTATGCTGTACACTTTTTTTTTATAATGACTGTGATGTATGGAAATTATTTTGTGTGTGAACAAAAATTATTATAATTTCCTTGGCAGTATGAGTCCAATGTGTGATGTCAAATGTTGAAAGCGTAAAATCCTCTTCTTTTTTTCTTTTTTTTGTTTTAAACATAACTGTATTCTGTTAGCTAGACAAAAAGAAAATAAAACTTAGCACAACAACCATTGTCAATGAAGGACTGAGCTAAAACTGAGAAGTGAACATGAGGGATATTTCAATGGTCCTCTGCCGTATCGACGAAATACCGAAACATTTTGGCTTGCAGTGCTCACACAATGCTACAGGGATGATGCATTTTGGGTACTGTGACTATTTTTATTATTAAGAAACTTGATTTTGACACATTGATTAAATTTTTTGGGAGAAATGTGAGGTTCTGCAGGTGAACCGTGGGGTTTTGCTGAAAAATCCGGGTTATTTTGGCATAAGCACCCAGAGTGCTGAGAATGTCCGGTCTGTTTAGAGAAATGAGACAAAGTGATTGAGAAGGATCTGTCCATTTTGGTGGCTCTGACTATTTGTATTGGAAAGAAATGTAGTTCTGAAAGATGAATGAACTGTTTTGAAAGAGATATGAGTCTTTGCAAGTGAGCTGTTGTGTTGTGAGAAATGTAAGACTGTTCAGCCAAATGATCTTAGAGTTTTGAGAATGTAATTTCTGATTCAAGAAATGAGCCAAACCAATTGAGAAAAACTGTAATGGGAACCTTATTTCTTTGGATAATTGGATTTGATTGTGAGGGTTTTGTTATTGTAATAACCCCTCAGTTCCATAGTGGGGCCCCTGCAGAACCGCTCTAACAAACTATGCTCACGAAAGATGAGGTGCTTTGGAAAACACTTATATAATTGTACACACCTTTTGATTGTTATGTTCCTCTGAAGAATGAGAGAGGGAAAGAAGTCTTTTGTGATATTGCATCACTGCTTTTAGGCAGATATGAATACTTCTAATTATGCTGATTGAATCTGCACTGTAACACTATCCTTTACAATACTTTTTGCCTGTGAGCTTGCACTGGATGTGCTTTCCATTGGGTCTTTTCCCACAGCTGTGCCCAGCCTCTGTTATCTCCACTGACCTGGATTATTACCTCAGCCAGCCAGACGCAGCACTATCGGTAGATATTTTAATTCAACCAATGCTGTGGATGGTGAATTGTTCTGTAACACACAGCCATGTGAGGCTGCTTTCACTGTCATCATCAATATGTGGTGGGCTGTAGTTCTGAGCTTTGGGGAATTGTCAGTCTGTATGCAAATCATTGGGCATGTACACATGCTCAGTTAAAATGCATAATAGGGCTGAACAATTTCAGGAAAAAATCTAATTGCGATTTTTCTGGGCAATATTGCGATTTCGATTCGATTCACGATTTTCTTCAAATCAAGCTTCAGTACAATATTTACAATGTACAATAACATTTATGAACATGACATAAAACTCAATTGTATCATCAAACATTAAAAGCTATTACTCTTAATCAATGATGACAGTTAAAGCTGAGATTTATCTCACTTTCAAATGCATTTATTAAAAAAATGCATGTACATTCACTGGAACTCCGGGATTTTCAGATTCCCTGCAGTCCTCCCTCTACCACAGTTAATCACCCCACTTACTGTCTTTTTGAAATCAGGTAATCTGCATGTTGCTTTACACACTTGAATTTCCAGATTAAAAAAGACATTATTGTGCTATTTTTAATATTTGAACTATTTCTCATCACAATGCACTGAAAAATCTCCAAATAAGAAATCAATATATTTTCCTTTTACAGTTCTTGTATGTGGGTTACATTAAGTGAAACATACAAACCAGGGAATTTATCATGGATTCATATGTGCACTGAAATGTAATTAAGTTGTAAAATAAATCTAAACAAACATCAGGTTTTACATCTAACTTTATTTTTATGGCATTCTGTCACCTGAACTTGAGGTGAAGAAGACTACATCATCAATGATCAGGTGGTTTTATCCTGATTGTTTTTATCAGGTTGCATTTAACGTGTGGACGTACATTTTTGTCCACAACGGTGTTCTGTACTCATCCTCTCACGTCCGCTTGACTGCAACACTGCGATCACAAGACCATTAACTTTTATCTACACGCAGGCCAAATCCACAAACCTGGGGGTCTTGTGTTACAAACAGAGACCCCCAACTTTCAAACAGACAGGTTTCACTTCTTTAGTGTCCAAAAACACCACCATGAATACGCCCGCAGTGAAAGAGCGCGGTAGAAAGCCAAGCTGCAACACATATGCACCTGAGAAAGCACCCCTTTCCCCAACCAGGCAAACATCGGCACGTTTTCATGTCCTTACTTTTTAGAAATTATCCCCATCTAAATAGCTTATAAACACACAGTAACTGCAGGTAGAAGTTTCCACTTACTGGTCCAGTCGAGAGCGCCTCCTTAGCCAAACGCTTCCTTCTCTACTTAGCCCGGACGCACACATGCTGCTCTGCTCCGAGTAATTCCCTTCAGCAACTCTTCAGCAGCGCATTTTCCTTTTTTTTGGCATGTTTTTTCCCATGTTTATACTGGAAAAGTGCACAATACGGGGCTTCCTCCGCTTTTACACACAGAAGTGCACGTTTGGAGGAGTTTTCAGGCCGAGTTACGCAGGAGCACAGAGAAGCCATCTTGCTATCCAGGTAAACAAAATACACATGGCCATGACGGGAATTTCATTGGCTATACGTTCATGATGTCAGAGCTAGCGTCAGACCTGATAGGCCAGATCTGTAAGCATCAGATTACAGAGCCCACCCACCACGCTGGTTAGAGTTTGGTGAAAATTATTGGTGGAGGAGAGACCATAGATCCACCCAGTTGGTCAAATGAGACGTCAATCAAAAGGGATGCCTCTTATGATACATTTAACAGATTTTATAGACAAGTTTTATGGACATTTCCGTTTTACTTCCGCAGTCAATCAATTTCTGCCAAGCGCTTCCGGTCGATAATATTTGCATTCATTTACACTGACTAGTGATGTCTCTAAAATAATAACATTCTCATTTATTTCTTATAAAAGAACATATTTTATCACTTCCTCACGAGCTACGACACTGAACTGGGAGGATAATATGATGAAATGACCTGATGTTGCAACTAGCAATATATTTTTGTACTTTGTTGAGTCCTATGGTGATAAACAGGAACGCCATAGAATTACATAGTGACGCAGTCGGCTGTGTGTTGATAGCGACTCACACACGGCAGTTTAGTGTCCACGAAGACAAATGTTCAACACCGAGCCAGTGTCTAGTTGATTGCTGTCAGAAGGCGTGAGTGGTGGTTACAGTGGATTTTTTTTTTTTTTTTTTTTTTTAATTAAGGATAATGGAGAGTTTGAGACAGCGGGCTGCACCCGGTGGTCGGTCACGTAGCTGCGTGGCTTCCGTCCTATGGTGAGTTCGCTCAGTTTACAAGGTTCATATTTAACTGTTTTCACAAGCTGCTGCAGCAACGTACGGCACAAAATGTCCAAGACCGCTTTTTGGGTTTAACAATATCCACTTTTCAGTCATCGAGTTCGGGAGCTCTTCCTGTGTGTTGTTGATTCGTGTATGTCCTCAGTGTAAAATATCCTGTAACCGTGGTAACCGGAAGCCCTTGGCAGAAACGAGCAGACATGGCGGCTCCCATGGTTTCGGCTGTGAAACTTGTCTGTAAGACTTTATTTTGAATATAAGTAAAAAATGGCCCGTGGGCAGGCCCTGGCCAGTTAAGGGTATATATATATATATATACCATTTAGAAAAAAATGGAGTTAACTGCTTTTCGTTGCTGTCCGGTACAAACCTCCTATCTCCATTTAACATCATTAAAACCCTCTACTTCATGTGAGTGTGATTCGGTGAAAATATTCACAAACTAAATGAAGAGTTTATTTGCAGGAGCAGTTAACTTTTTAAGTTAAGTTAAGTAAGTTAAGTTTTTTCTAAATGGTGGTTAACTGTTTTCGGAATTCCAGGGTGAGTCAAGGTGAATGCTGGATGGAAGTGAGTGTGGTCTAAACGGAAATACAAAGCCATGAGGTGCATTGGTTCGGCAAATAAACCCATTCAAGGTATTAATTATTACTAATAAATCCCTACAGTTAGGAATAAACATGCCTAAATGTGTTCAAGGCTCACTGTTACAGTAACTGGCATGTAAAAAGTGTTACATGCCAGTGTCACATGCCTCCATGGTGGCTGGAGGAACACTTCAGAATAAGCATTAAAGGCTAAATAAACATCCTGTTCAGGCAGAAATGCAACTAGTTACTTACAGTTCTTCACAGACACACAAAGTTTACCATATTCAACTGGCGAGAAGTCTGTCAAACAGTCTTCTCTCCTTCTGCTCACGACTGCTCATAAGTTTCATTTCTGCATCCTGACATCATGTGCTCAGTCCCGCAGCTGCTCACTTGGGGGCACTCACGCCTCATCACAGCCTCTCCAACATGGCCTATCTCACAATGATAGAGAACATTCCTAGATCCAGAAGGTGATCCGGATCACCACAAAAAATTAATGGGTTTGTCCTTCGGCTGAGGCCCACGGCTGGTGAAAATTTCAGGTCAATCCATCCAGAACTTTTTCTGTAAAGTGGCTCTCACTTTGAATAGTGTCGTTTACAAACAGAAACGGGGAGGAACTCCGAACTCTACCTTTAAATCACTTTGTTTTAAAAGATATCAAATCTCAAATGTTACAATCATAATTCGGTTGTGATTTTATTATAGTTTATTAAGTTAATGTTAATATCAAATTAATTGAACTGCATTTTGTAAATTTATTATTAACATAGATCTAAAGAACCAACAGTATGATATTGGTGGGAAACGAAACAAACAACAGTCTTCCATTTTTATATCAGATATGTGTTGACTCTTTATAAATCCACTTTCTTTTTGTCTCTTTTGTGATTATTGGAAGGAAAGCATTCTGATTAGCGCATATGAACCATCATCAAAGATTTTTACATTAAGCCGGTTTGGTTTTCCAGGGTTGGATACCATAATTGTAGTGAGCTGAGCTGCTTTTCTTTTTTCTTTCAAATTCAGACATATGATCATGTCTCTTGGAATGAAGGTATTTCTACATGTTTTAAATGTCTGCATTCCTGTAGTAAGAATACCAGACAATTTACATCCAATGACAGTCTTGAAATTTACTTCAAGCGAGTCAAATTTGACCTTTTCTTTTGGTCATGGACCATGAACCATCGCATATTTAATTTTAAAGCATTGACTGGCCATCTTTGATAACATGCCAATAATATTATGTATCCATAGTTAAGAATAGTGAACTGTTTGAGTCAATAATGAGTTTAATCCCTTAGTTTTCTCCTCTAAATGTGTTTCACTAATTTTAGGATGTGATTAAACTTCTCTGTATGAATTCCAGAAGGTGATAACAACACAACTGTCCTGAAGGAGATGTGTTTTTGCCTCTATCACAAGGTACAGCAGGTGTCAGGCTGCTGTAATTGATGTTTCTGTCAATGTGCCCATGCAGAGACAGTGAATCAAGCAGCAGGAGCAATATAAGAATCGTATGTAGTCTACCTGGGGCTGCAGACTGGCATTTGATTGGAAAACAGCAAACCGACACATCATTAACTCCATTGTCGTGATTTCTCTGTTCATACTGCTCTCTATATGACAATTATCTCAGACACAAAACTCTATTTGCCGTTATGCAAGTAAGCACACATGACATTTTGGCTGCCAGTGCACGAAGTAAAAAAAAAGAAAAAGAACCAGAGTATCTATGATCATGCTTTGCATATAATTTTACCTGTGTGTGTTTAGAAGCATTACAGTGTGACTGTGCATGAATGTTTGTGTGCATATGAGGGTAGAGCGGTGAGTAGTGGGCAGCAGGCCGTGAAATTTAATCCCAGTGTGTTAATTTCACAGCCTGGAATACTGGTCTGGCAAAGTCTCATTGCATCATTGAAGAGCAGGGATCCCCTGTTTTTACAGCGGTTACCATGGTTACTACATGGCATGCCTAAATACCATCAAAGTGATGCCTCCATATGTGTGCACACTGTTATTAATTTGACCTGATTGTTGTGTGTACAGCAGTCTCAGTAAAGCTGAATGATTTTTCCTTTATTTCTCCAAAATCCCAATGCTGAAACAAAGTTCTCCTAATAATAGTTTATGACAGCCATCTAAATGTCTCTATCTTTGGCTTGATGTGTTTAAAAAGAAAAAGCAAAACATGCTAATAAACTTTGACAAAAAATGTGCATCTTTATGCTGATTGTTATTACCCCAAATCTATCACAACATCACAAATCTCATCAAGCGTTTTTTTTGTAAATCAATATCCAAAACAGGGGCTGCACGGTGATGTGGAGTGAATGTGAGTGTGAATGGTTGTCTGTCTCTCTGTGTTGGCCCTGCGACAAACTGGTGACCTGTCCAGGGTGTACCCTGCCTCTCACCTGATAATAACTGGGATAGGCTCCAGCAACCCCCACAACCCTGAACTGGATAAGCGGTACAGAAAATGAATATCCAAAACAGCTCGATGTTGATGTTGGATGTTTAGCAAAATCTTGAATCAGCCAATCAAACTCTGGTACAGAGAAAATACTGGATGGATGGCCTTTGACCAAAAGTTAAAAAAAGAAACTGTTTAGATCTAATTAGCCTAATTAGCCTAAATAAACATATCAAGCTACATGGAAAATATCTGTCAAACATTAGTACTTTGGATTTTCACAAATTTTACCATTTCACTGAGCATGTTAGCATAAAGACAACAGTATGAAGATAGCGAGAGCAGTCTCGAAGAAATGTATACAAGGCTGTCCTTTTTCAATAGTGCTTAAAAAAAAGCTACATTTATTGTTATGACAGTAACATAACCTGATTATCAAACATAATATTTGCAACACACGTATATCTCGTGATAGATAATATTATTGCTATTGATTTTATCTATGTTGGCCCCTCTACAGTTGTAGAGGTAATTACTTTTATCTGTGATAATACCACCGTCAGGATAAATCTCTGCGTGAAACCTCTACAACTGTAATTGTGGATTACAACTCTCAAAAACTTTTAAAGGCAGATTTCAGGATTTTGAATATTCACACCTGAAATATTAAAGACATAGATCTTTTTGTGCATTCTTCTCAGTTGACACACATTGTGAATTCTTCCCATATAGGTTTCCTGGAAAGGTCAGAGTGGCCCAGAGGTACATTTCTCCAAAATTCATAATTCCTAAATGGCAGCCAGGCCATACAATGAGTGTAATTCTATAGGCTATGTGTTATTATACCTCCACATTAACCAACAATGTTAATGTCGGTTTTACATGGTCTACATAGTCTAGCTTTTAATGAGTATGAATTTTTCAAAGTCTAAATGATGTTTTCTGTGAGTACTCTTGTGTTGGGGTACTTTGAGGCTCTCCCATCTCATTTCTACTTGGGAATCAGTAACAACATCAAACTGTCAGATAAACAAGAGAAGAGCATGAGCACTTGTGAAGACTAAAATTGAAATAAGCATATGTGTGGTGGTGTTTATTGTGACAGCAATTTCATTGGAGTTCTTGCTCCTCTCCAGCCTGCTGCCTGCTACATTCCCATATGAGCCGTTCTATCATCTCTCGCTGTGACTTGGCAGCCAGACACACAGAACCAGTCAGGAGCTGCATTCGTCAGCCCATCTGCTCCTTGCAAACTGTGGTTCACACTTCAAAGATGTCTCTCAGGCTATCTTCTGTAGGGAGGTGCAAGCCTGGTGATTTGATATAATACAGTGAGATGCTGTTCAAAATTAAGTCCAGTGAACGCAAAAGAAATCTGAATGGTTTTCCCTCAGCACTGACACTGATGTATGTTTATAAAATCACAAATCTTACTAGTTGAATGTGCACATGCAAATAATTGCTATTTTCCCTTTCAGAATTGTCAGCAAACTTATTTTTTCAACATTTGTTTGTTGACTGTGTGCATTTGAGTAGTGGTAAATTGACCCATGTGTTTTAAATTCTTGATTTACAAGTATTCATTATGATGACAAAAAAGTCTACAGGAAAATCGCTATTTAAAGCTAAACATGAGGAATGCAGTCTCGTATTGACGTCCTTACCTCTGTCCCTATGATCAACAGCATATCAAATGTACTGTAGGACCTCACTCAGTCCCCAATCCACAACAGACTTTATTAACATCCAAGTCCATGCTTCTGGTCTCTTCGCAGTTAAAAACTAACTCTTCTGAGGTAAACATATAGGAATATACTTTATTGCTCAGGGGAAGTCTGCCTACCTGGCCCATACCAATCAGTTAGTATGACAGCATGTCATGCAGGGGCCAGAGAGCTCATTCTCCCCAGGGATCTCTAATCCAAGAGGCTGGATCTTTTCTCCAACATATGCCCTCCTCCTTGCCCACGACCTTCACATTTCACTGCAGGGATGTGGTTTGGAATAGCAACGACACATGGATCATGTCTCATGCCATATCAGGCGCTGTAATTCTTTGTAGTTGTATGGCGTTCTGTCACATCCCTGAGGGAAACGTGACTTCTCGCAACTGTGCCTCAAAAGCCAATGTTGAGCCCCTCCCTGATGAAAATTCATATTTGATACTGGCTGTGTTAAAGGTCAGATGATGCTAATTGGAGGCGTTTATATTCATCGATTCAGTTAGGGGACTTGAGTTTCAGGACAAACATTTCTTTTATTGTGCATTTGTGAAAGATTGTTGGAGTGGATGTGTTGTCTGACCTTTGCCTCTGTCTGTTTGTGTGTGTGTGATGTGCATGCTAATACAATATATATTCATGCTCACGTAAGTGGTATGTCAGTATTGTGTGTTTTGTGTTGATGTTTGCAGTGCAGCCATATAACACTAAGGTACAGGAGTTATTTAAATGTAGAGTTAAATTTACTTATTTTCATCCACATGTTATATTTGTTTAATTCAGAGATGTGGCACCATCTGCTTGCACTTCCTTGGCAGTGGGACAAATTTACTCTAGCATATCAAATCTAAATTTTTAAACTCATTTAACCAAATACTGGCACTGTGGCTGTAACAGTATTAGAACTGCATTTAAGAATGATAACAATATTGTTGCAATGTCAATGCAACCTCGAAAAAAAAATATAAACTTTGATAAGTTAGATAAGTCACTCCATGTTTGTTATTTTGTTGTCATGCATTCTTTTGATGAGGAAATTGCAGTTAGTATTACAGATTAGGGGGCTGCACAATTAATCGTTAAAAGATCGTGATCTCAATTCACACATACATGCAATCTCAATTCTACCCACAACAATTCTGAAACATTTTTAATCATGAGCTTATCACAAATAAGTTTCCATTCTTCCCAGATTTTTTTCAAGCGCCCTCAAATGCAACACTGCCGTTGCCTCCCACCCCCTAACCAATGTTCAAGAACTACAACTATGCATCTGCCAAAGAAATGCTCCAACAAAGCTCTTGTGCAAACACATGCTTTATTTTGAATTAACTTTTGAAGAGGTTGTTTTGTTTGTTTTGCAAGTTTATTTGTGCAATAAATACTTTTAGGGAAAAAAAAAATCGTTTGAGAATCGTGATCTTAATTTTAAGCAAAAAAAATCACGATTCACATTTTTACCAGAATCGTGCAGCCCTATTACAGATAAGGAACTGTAAGGATAGCGCAAAAAAGGTTCAAATTTGCAATAAATAATGTTTTATTTTATCAGCTGAAATTAAATCACAATCTTGTCATAATCATATTACCAATAATCTTTATTTTTTAGTTCTCTTCTACACCTCACGTTGATCAATATCAGTAATTCGCAAAACCCTAATCATACAGAATAATGTTTTCATTTAGTTAGTTGAAAGTTGGTGGTAGGTCCAGTTGGTGAAAGTTTAATCTCCACTGACAGTTTGTGTCACTTGTTTGCATCATAAGAGCTAAATGTGGCTTCTCCGTGTTTAGTCTGGACGCTGGTCTGGACTAGCTGACCCAAGTCCTTGAAACTAAGAGCCCTGCTGGGTTTACATTCTCTGAACCTTGGCCATTCTGGATTTGTCGATGATCAGAGGGATTTTTTTTTAATCTATACTGAGACTGACTGGAAGCCAGTGTTAAGATGCTAAAACTGGTGTTATGTGTTCAGATCTCTTAGTTCTGATTAAAACTCCAGCGGCAGCGTTCTAGACTAGCTACAGATGTTTAATGCTCTTTTTTGGGAATTCCTGGGAAAAGAGCATTACAGTAATCCAGTCTACTAGAGATGAAAGCATGGATGAGGTTTCCCTGGTCTTTTGTAAGAGACAAATCTTTTAATTCTGTTGATGTTATTGAGTTGGTAAAAAAGCTGCATGGTGACAGTTTTGATGTGACTCCTAAGAGTAAGATCCAAGTCTATTAACAACCCAACATTGTTGGATTTTTTTCATTTTCATTTTTCACCAAACAATGTTGATTGTGGGAGCCAGAGTTTCAAGATGTTTACCAGTGCTGACCAAGGGGCAAACTCCGCCTCAGAACAGTGAAGCTCGCTTTCTTGTTGCAAATAGAGTAATCCTCCCCTTCATCCGCTAGGGGCTGGCTCCAAGAGCGAGCAAATCCCCATAGACTCCCATGTTAAAAACGCCAACTTCACAGCAGAAATAAACAGGTTTACAGCCTGGTTCAAAAAATCATTTTAGGTTTATTAGGTCAAGTTTACCTTCATGTCAACTGTGAGGGGGGTGAATTTTTTTATAACTCATTCGTTTAGATGTTATTTATTCTTCAAATTACACATAATTAAGGGCGTGTCCTTATGACAGACCGGAAGCTCCGCCTGCCGACCGGAGGCTCCTACTTAGCTCCTTCTTTGCTCTTAATAAGGTCTCAGTTTGCTACAGAGTCGCACAACGGCGGTGTTTAGTCAGCGAATTGCAAGTCTAAGCATGTCTTACCTTAACCATGCCGCTTAGGAGCCTTATCTTTGTTAGCTCCTCTTAGTTTCGTGTTAGCTCAGTTAGCGTTTAGCCCACAGTACGTCAGCTGTCAATCATTTGCCCCGCGGCCGCGCTGTGCCCATTTTAGGATTTTCCTGGAGTGACGACGTACGTGACACGGCAAGATGGCGACGGTAAGACACGCCCAACTGGCTTCACATTTCTCTATTCAGAAGAGACCGGAAGCTACGTCCAGTAATTATATACAGTCTATGGTGCTGACCCTTTTCTCTTTGCTACCAAACAAAATAATCTCAGTTTTGTCTTCATTTAACCGTAGAAATCCCCCCCGCCCCCCCCTTTCCAGTGGTTTATTTGCTTAAAGAGCTGATGACACGACCTTAACTTCAAGTAACTTTGCCATACAACAACACACCAAGACAAAATAAGTAGTTATGTGCAGTTAGAAGTTAATCAGATGGGTATTTACGTAATTATCCAATGTTTAGGAGGCTCAGCTAAATGCGAATAGCTTTTCAGTCGTGAAACTAGCCGCCATGTTGTGTCGTCAGCGACATACAGAGTTGCGGTCCGCCCATTGATTTATATGTATAATCTAAGCCGTGAAAAACATGAAAGATGCTCCAGAACAGCTAGATTGGAACTGGTTTGTGTGCTGGGATCATCAGTCAGTTCAGAAAAGTGTCATAATGCTGAGGAATTTGGGGAAATCACATTTTACAAGCTAGAACCGAAGTAGAACTGTAGCCAGCTGCCTACAGCCTGTCTCCCAGCCTCAGCTCCACTGGTTCAGCCAAAAGCCTGCAAGACCACACTGAGGGAACCAGAAGTGGGAGCGACCCAGAACAACACAAGCAGACCCACAACTGATAAGGAGCTGCACTGGTTTGACATAAAGCCAGGCGTGACAGAGACACTCGTTCCCTACGTTAGCTCGCAGCTAACGGCTAGCCGTGGTAAATAATTAGTCTTTTAAAAATGAGAAGATAACAACTTACATGGTTCCAGTCGAGTTTTGAATAGTTCCCGTTTATAAGGATGAGGATGGAGGGAAGGATGCATCTGTGGAAGCAGCTGGAGGAAATCTGATGACCGGAGACGTTCATATAACCGAACCCCAGCTGTCTGCCAGTCAGTAACTGTGTGACCGATGTGATGAAGCATCGATGGTTGAAAAAGAATATTCCAGAGGACACAATCGCACTTTCATTGTGTTAGAGGTCTCAACACGTTGGTGGCTGAAGCTCCAGTAAACAGACGCAGACAGGAGATACGAGCAGACGGGCTCCTACTGTTTCCCGGTGAGTCCGACTCCGACCTGCTTCTTTATCCTCTTCAAAATAAAATTCAAAATCTGTAGGAAACCTAAATAAACTAATGCTGCACTTGGGAGCTTTTAACCATTAACTGTCAATACAATTTGAGGGCTGAGTCATTACTGTTTGTCTGTAAAACATGGAACTTAAAAACCGAAATGAAGCCACTTCAATGTTAGATGAGCTGCAAAGAAGATGCTCTTGCAGACGTCATATCCGGTTTCGGCTCACAGCACCACAGTCTGGTCAGATGTGCTGAAAAGCAGCTATGTTTTCTAATGAGTCATCTATGCAGCTGTGATTGTTTCTGTTACATAGATCATCATGAAGAACGTTTTGGTTGATAAAACATGGCAAAAAAATGTCAAAAAGGTGTCATCAGCACTTTAAAGTTAAAGTTCTGTGATGTTTGACCCAAAGGAAGCATGCAAGTTGAACAGAAGAGGTCCAAGAGCTGCACAGAGCTGCATAGAGCTGTTCTCATTTTCATCTTTCAACCACAGTCAATAGACCATTAAGTGACAAACCGAATGCTATCTCCCTTTGTCAAGCTGTTTTCTTTATCTTTGTCTTTATCTTTATTTTGTGGCAGAATCAGATTTACACACACAAGCATTTGAGCCTCAAATCAGTGCATGCCACTGTAGTAATGACGATGTGACACACTTTTTAGATAACATAGAAAAATAAAAAAATACCTACAAGGAAAAAGAGACTACACCACTACATTATAAGTTAAAGTTATAATGTGGAAACTTATCACTTTAGTTTATAAGTTATAAACTAACTTATAAACTAATTGTTTCCAAGGTGTAAACTCTTAAGAGTTTCTAATTGTTTTTAAGACTCACTGTTTTTTTTAGTAAAGCTTTCAACTGAACATTTAATTTTTAAATCTGTACATAACAATATTTGCAACAGAGCTGAAGAAGCCTTCAGATATACACCTGTTGTTTAATCAGTAGATTGTATAGATACAGTAAGGCAAGACAAGGCAAGTTTATTTGTATAGCACATTTCATGTACAGGACAATTCAAAGTGCTTTACTTAAAACATTAAAAAGATAGTGGGATGCAAAAGAAAAGAAAAATTAAAAAGAACAAAAAAGTAGCAGCATGATTTAAAATTAAAAACATTAAACATTAAATTAAAAAAGAGAACGTGGAGCCATGCAGATTTTAACTTTTGAATGAAATCTATGTAAATGCAGCTGAGAACAGGTGGGTCTTCAACCTGGATTTAAATAAACTAAGTGTTTCAGCTGATCTGAGACTTTCTGGGACATGTTCCAGACATGTGGAGCATAGAAGCTGAACGCAGCTTCTCCATGTCTGGTTCTGACTCTGGGAACTGAGAAAAGACCGGGTAAAGATTACCTGAGGGGTCTGGTAGGTTCATACTGGGTCCAGAGGTCACTGATGTGTTTTGGGCCTAAACCATTCAGAGCTTTATAGACCAGCAACAGAACTTTAAAGTCTATTCTCTGATGGACCGGCAGCCAGTGTAAAGACCTCAGAACTGGACTGATGTGATCCACTTTTCTGGTCTCAGTGAGAACTCGGGCAGCAGAGTTCTGAATGAGCTGCAGCTGTTTAACTAATTTTTTTACGAAGACCAGTAAAGACGCTGTTACAATAATCAAGTAGACTGAAGATGAATGCATGGACTAGTTTTTCCAGATTTTGCTAAGACATCAGACCCATTATCCTTGAGATGTTCTTCAGATGATAGTAGGCTGATTTAGCGATTACCTTGACATCTTTTTCAAGTTTAGGTTTGAGTCCATCACTATACCCAGATTTCTGGCCTGGTTGGCGGTTTTTAGGGTATGGGCTGAAGTTCTGTGGCAACTTGCAGTCGTTTTTCTTTGGCTCCAAAAACAATCATCTCAGTTTTGTTTTTGTTCAGCTGAAGAAAGTTGAGGCACATTCAGTCGTTAATTTCCTCAATGCATTTACCAAGAGCCTGTACAGGGCCCAGTCTCCTGGTGACATTGTATATAGTTGTGTCAACTCCGTAGCTATGGTAGCTAATATTGTTGTTCTTTATAACTTGTGCCAGTGGGAGCATGTAGATGTTAAACCTAAGAGGCCCCAGGATGGAGCCTTGGGGAACTCCACAGGTAATTTCTACCTGCTCAGATGTACAGTTACCTACTGTAAGTACTTCCTGTTTTGAACCAGTTTAGAACAGAACCAGAGAGACCCAGTTCTCCCAGTTCTGCAGCTTCCTCCCTGACAGCGGCAGAGTGAAGACACTGTGGGTGGGGTTGCCTGCGATCCTGGTGGCTCTGCAGGTGAGGCGGGAGTGGTAAATGTCCAATGGAGAGGGGAGGGGGACACCGATGATCTTCCCAGCTGCTTTTACGGTGCACTGCAGGGTCTTGTGGCAGGATGCGGTGCAGGCTCCGTACCACACGGTGATGCTGCTGGTCAGGATGCTCTCAATGTTGCCCCTGTTATAGGAGTGCATGACGGGGGATGAAGCTTTTGCTCATCTCAGTTTCCACAAGAGCTCATCTCGGTGAGTGATATGAGATGAAAGGAAGATATCAGTGCCCTCTTTTGTAAGTCGGTAGCAAGTTACTATATTGTCACTAAGAGTAAAACATTTTCTTATACTGGCTAAAGTATATATTGGAGAGTGGGTAGCCTGGCGGTAGCGTCGTGGGCCTTGGTGCGGAGGAACCGGGTTCGAGTCCCCGACACGACCCCTAGGTGAACCACTGTGGACCCCTGAGCAAGGTCCTTAACCCCCACCAACTGCTCCCCGGGCGCTTTAAGTAGCAGCCCACTGCTCTCTGATACTCACAGTACAGAGATAGGTAAAATGCAGAGCCCTAATTTCCCCTTGGGGATCTTACCAGTATAACAAAAAAAAAAGAAGAAATAAATAAAGGCCAGTAAGAAAATCCTGCGACAGACTGGCGACCTGTCCAGGGTGTACCCCGCCTTTCGCCTGATAATAGCTGGGTTAGCCTCCAGCAACCCCCGTGACCCTGAACTGGAACAGAAAATGACTGACTGATGACTACTGGCTAAAGCTTAACTCCCCTTTGAAGATCTTGCTCTGGTACTAGTCAAAGGATACAAGGCAGGTCTTTGAATAGCCCTACAAAATGTAAGAACACGGGGAGTTCTTGCTCTCTCCTGGAAAAAGTTGCTTGTATCCTCAGTCTCACCTGGGAAGTCTTTTATGTCCCGAGTTTTCCTTTCTCGTCTTACCGGCTTTGTTCGGACGGATCTAACTCTCAAATCCACGAGTCTTTTGTTAAGCCCGGATTTGTTCTGCGTGCAAGACCATAAGTCAAGTGAAGTTCGAATTGAAAGTCATTCTCTTATCTTTTATTCGTTTATACTCCATTTTATCTAGTGTTTTTCCCAGTGATAACAATAGTTCACCAGGACTAGATTTCCCACTATTTTATGCATCTGGAGAACAGTAATCTGGTTCCCTCAATAACTAGTCACCGTTCAATTCAGCTGTTTCATCTACGACTGCTACTTGGACATCAATCCATCCCTGGATCTTGACTGAGCCAAGTCCATAAGCAGAGCAGCCCAGGCCTACAGAATCGCCGACTGCTATTGCTTCTGTGGACATCGCATCTGAAGGACATCTTCACGGCACAAACGTAGGACCTCTTAAATGCAATATGGTGTCTTTGCAGTCCTTCTAAAATTAATATTAAATTACTAGATTTGACCTACAGTATCTTCCAAATTAACACCAAATTATTCATCTGAATTGAATCCAAACTTACAATCATTTCCTGGCTTAGATTACAGATCTGGGCATGAAAAAGTTCCTCCTTTTTCTGACAGAAGTGGTGCAGTTATAGTGCACTATCACTGGCTGAACGATTTTTCCCACAAATACGTCATCACGCCTGGTGTCCAAACTTGGCTGTGGAAACATCCTTGTTTCGGGAATTTATTTATGCTCTGAATCATTTTCCCTGGGCACACAGGTGTTTCTCTCTGTGATTGAATTGGCAGACAAGTCGCTGGTAAGTGGCTGGCAGTCGGCTGAAAGGGGAACTTTTTCATGCCCAGATCTGTGGGTTCTGTAGAAAAAGCCTAAGTCTTTCTTTCATCTCATTCCTGCAGAAATTTATTTACTGAGGTTAATGCACCTGCAGCTCTTATCCTATTCCACAACACGCCTTTCTTCATAAATCTGCCATTAACCATCTTTGCCTCCACATTCCTTACTCGCATGTGAAGTTGCATACTGTGCAATGTCTGTTTTTATGGTGAATAAATCTGTGTGATCATTCTGAAATTTACATTTGTATCTTTCTGGGTGTATAATCTGAAGGTAAACTCGCAGTAGAATTCACGTGGGACTGATATATTTCCAAATAATTACATTTCAGGCTTTCTCATTTGGGCCTTGGTGTAAGCTATCCTACAAATGAGTGGTGTCCGAGGCTTAGTTATAGATGTGTAACTTATGAATTGAGATTTTTCTGCTGTTTAATTTTGGTGATTTTTTATTATGTTTTATTGTTGTAAAGCACCTTGATCTATCTTTGTCAGTGTAAGAGTGCTTTAGAAATAAACTGAACTTGAACTTTAATTTGAATTAGAATTAACTTTGATAAGTAAGACCACTACAAATAAGTTTCCTCTGCACGTGGCTGGGCTCTCCCTTAAAGATAGGGTAAGAAGCTTGGTCATCTGGGAGGGGCTCAAAGTAAAGCCGCCGCTCCTCTGCATTGAGAGAGGCCAGATGAGGTGGCTCTGGCACTTGTCAGGATGACCCCTGGACACCTCCCTGCTAAGGTGTTCAGAGCACGTCCCACCGGGGCAAGACCTCAGGGAAGACCCAGGACATGCTGGAGGGATTACGCCTCTCAGCTGGCCTGGGATTGCCTTGGGATCCCCTGGATGAGCTGGTGGATGTGGTCAGGAGAGGGAAGTATGGACTTCTCTTTAAGCAGCTGCCCCCATGACCTAAACCCGGATAAGTGGCAAGAAAATGGATGGATGGATGGATGGATGGATGGATGGATGGATGGATGGATGGATGGATGGAAATTATTGACAAAAGTAGTTTTTCTGGTAGTTTTTGCCCTAGAATCTTGCCTGTCAATTTTAATTAAAAAAATTAAAATTTTTAATTTTTAGTATAAGGCTGAGCAATTGTTTGTGCATCTCTCTTACTCTCATGCTTTGCTTGTCATTCCTTTGCTTTATTTTTGTCATGATCTTTATTTACTTGCAAAGTAACTTTTTCCTGATGGAAGTCAATTAAATATGTCATTACTCTGAAAGTGACAAGAGATAGTATGAACTTTGGAAGTGTCTGTCCTTTACCAAAACATTAAGTCATGGATACTGCTTTACTGATCTGTCATGCAGTTATCTATTAACAACAACTTCACTATCCACAGGATATAATGAGCGTCTGTCCCCTCTCTTTGTATGTGCAAAAGAAAATGAAATATAGTTTGTAAGACCAGTTAACTTCTTAGTGAGGCTATCTATACTTTAAGGAATTGCAAAGGAAACAGCATACAAAAGTTATTACATCTGTGCATTCACCACAATTTGGATAAACAAATTGAAATGTCATCAAACTTAACTTTGATAGTAACTTTTAATAATTTTGAATTGATTAAACTGAATTTGACCAACAGGTTTGAATATTTGAATATTTGAATAACAGAAAGGGGAATCAAAGGTTAAAGGGTTCATTTGACCTTAGCTACTGGGACCTGTGTCCAGAAATCTGTGGTGCATTATTTATAACCTTGGCCTTCACCTTGACTCCTGCCATTTGTGACAATAGACAGTATGAAAGCATAATGATTCTGCATTGGCAGGGATCACGGCCAATGTGCGGCTAATCAATACTTGCTGGTTTCTCTCTCTGTCTTTATTGATCCACCAGTGTTTGGCTGTGAGCCAAGCCCCAACAGTCAGAAAAAAAGCTTGCACATCATTACTCAAAAAGCAGTCTGGGCACTGTCTCTTTTGATGGAAACCATCCTGTTTTTCTCTGATGCTATCTACAATGTTGAAGAATGAATTGTAAAGTTCTCTGCAGAGGGATTATAATATTAAATGGCCTCCTCCCCCCTCCAGACCAGACACACAAAGTCATTTGTACTATCACTTAGAGTTACAGTTTTTGTCAGAGTAAATAAGTCATTCTTGAACTTCCTAGACTGATAGAATAACTATCTTTAGCTGCCTCCAGCTCCAGAGGTTTGCATACATAATTGGTCTAATTTATCCTCAGCAACAGAAAACAGAATGGACTAGAAAATGGTGGGAGAATGGACTGAATGCCTCTTGTGCAATCAAAATGCTGTCAAAGCATTTATGATTATATGTTAGACTGAACATGGGCATGTATATAGCAAGGTCAACATGTGCAGGCTTTTCTTGGCTTGTTTTAAAAGCAGCTATAAATTATTGTGATAACTGAAAAAGCAGTCAGGTTATCACCTCTGAAACTCCTCTGTGCCTCTTTCTGTATATAGTCACAATAACAAGATGGCTGGTTTGATCTGTTTTTAATGTTCCTTTTACACATGCAGAGGTGTTCAAGAAGGATTATTTTGATTGTTTACTTGACCTGTCATTCAAGAGCTCATCTCAGCTGCAGACAGCAACAAAACACAACATTCTCTGAATCAGTAATCAGATTCATTGCAGATATTTGATTTGTTTGCAGGCTAAAACAGTGCTTTCATGGACAAAAAAAGTGAAATAAAATACATTTTGTTTTTATAACTGAAAAGTAAATATAAAATCACAAGGGGAACAGTCAAAGACGCTTTGATAATAAGTGTTGCCGTGAAATGAAAGTGCCTATTCTGTCCAAGGTCTAAGCTTTATATCTGCACTTTCCTGTGGCGCCAATTCTTCTCTGTTTGATAAGTAACCTGTCAGGCAACACACACACACACACACACACACACACACCCCGTACACACAAACGAACTGACCGGTTCCTTTTAATCTTGATATGTAACATGTCCAATCCTCAGCGGAAATTTGAAAAATAGTCTCCAGTCTACTTGTTCTTGCACAAGTTGGACCAGAAATTATGCAATTTTTTCAGCTAAACCCCTTTTCTCTTTACAGTACACTTGATGTTTTGTTGCCATGGTGATAAAAACCCAGACAAAACTAGCCATGCTTGCTGATTTGCAACCACTGTGAGGTTTTTCACAGCAGCATGGTTTTCTTGAGTTGCAAGGACAATCTTTAATAACAAATTAATACAAAGGCATGAATGAACTGAGATAAAACTGAAATCACCTGAACATTATCAGGCAGCTGCAAGGTTAGTTAAGCAGTGCCAATTACAGATCTTGATTTTACCCCTCTATGTTCTACATACTGACTTTTGAAAATAAAAAGATAATCAATGCCGTATGGATGCCTAGATGGACAAACCGAGTGCCTGCTGCAACTCTACAAGGTCAGCTGACGTTTTTCAGAAAAAGACATTGCCAGGATCTGTAGATTATCTGTAAGCTTGCATGAAAGTTCATAGTTTCAAAGCTACATCATCATTACTAACAGAATAAATCAGGTAGAATGCCATCCATTCTCTCCTTTTTTATTGGATGTTCATTGGATGCTATTCATCAGTTAAATAGCTTATTGTAATTATTGCTGGATCATCTGGACTATGACTTATGATTAATACTATAGTTACAACTTGCAAATCTAGTTTTTTTTAAATGTATTGTCTAAATCTAAATATGTTTTATTCTCGAAAACTTTTTTTTTTCAACAAACTTTATTTCGTAATGAATGACTCATTTTCTGAGCTTGAATTATGTGGGGACCTTTTTAGTGAAGTGACACAAGACAGGTCAGACATGCCAAACTGCTCATTTTAATTAAGATTTTACCCCCCCCCCCCCCCCCCCCCCTTTTTTTTTTTATAGACACAAAGTTTTGTCACATTATTTGTCACTGATCTAAATGGATGACTTCACTTCCTGGGTTCCTGGGAAGCTGCTACATGCCTATATTTGCCTGTAAAAAATGTAGCATGCTTACATTTTGTATTATGTATAACACTTAGCTCATAATGTACAGAATTATTACATTCTCAAGGCTCCAATATGCTTGTGTTTTCCTTTGTAAATTGTTTGCATTTTGCTTAATGTGTAACTTTTTCAGAAGTATTACTGTATATAAATATAACATCCAAAAGAAAGACATAAAGGGGGACTGATTTTATTGCCTTATGGACTGACACCCAAGTTAACTAAATACAAGTCCCATGTCAGACCCAACAAGTTTTAAATTACTCTTTGCTATTGGTCATGCTTGATTAGCGATTATGTATAAAATTAACAGATAGGTTAACACACAACTCTTTCTGATTTCATGTTAAGGTTCTCATCACATTACCTGAAAGCTGCCCTTTACAAAACAGCAGGGAATAATAAGAAATGTCTCCATCTCACAATTTCTGCACCTTTGTTGTGACACCTCTTCATTTTTGGTCACATGGGCAAACATTGCTGTGACGTGCTGTTGGAGAGTTACAGTGTTAGACTTGAGGCAAGCAAAATGCTCTTTAGGGGATGCTGTATCAAGAGGTGGGGTTTCAGTTTGTGTGGGTAATAGGAGGAGACTCGGATCTAACTGAGCAGGGAAAGGTCACTTCACCACTGGGCTGCAGCGAGGAGATGAAACTGAAAGAAAATTGGAGAGAAAAGAATGTCCATCATAAAAAGGACAGAGGAAGACATCCAGAACTGAAATATGGGCTTGAAGAAGTGATCTGCAGGCTCACACACAAAATAGCTGTGAAATAAGTGGAATTATAAATTTACATGAAAGTCAGCTTTTTGTTTTGTGTATTTTTTGTCATGTTGTGCATCTGAGGCTGAGAAAAAAATGTGAGATTGTGAAAATGGTGCTCAGCACTGTGGTGATAAAAATAATTAACACTTGTCATGTGTTTCTGAACTTTTTTTCTGATATGAATATACTTTGTGGGTGTTAATTATAATTCATTGATATTACAGTTAAAGGATCCAGTTCAAACTTGTATTAGCTGTTAAGAGTCTCAAATCATGGCACCATTTTGTCTGCCTGCATTCTTGATCCAGAGCTCTGAGGTCTATGGACCAGTTATTTTGGATGCTCCTAGATCCAGACTAAAAAGTCAGAGGTGATAGAGCCTTTTTTTCTCACTTGTGGCTCCCAATCTCTGGAAAGCTTCTCTTCAGTTTTGAGCAGCTCAGACCCTCGAGACCTTTAAAACTTTTCTATTTTGCTGGTGTGACAGTGTAGCGTCCTCTCACCTCTCGTCCTCTCATTGGTCATGTGCCCTGGCTACTTGGCCACAGATATATACTGGATCTTTGGCTGACTGGTTCGTATGCATGACGCTCACTTGGGAGTCTGTGGATTGAATCCTGCCCAGGCCCTCCTCCTGTACCTTGCCCTAGCTTTTGGACCTGGCTGAGCAGGTCTTGGTTTTTAGCATGCATGTACTGTCTTTCATTTCCTCATTTGTTCATTTGGTATTTTCATGGTTTATTTCAACTCATATTTGTTGCATTTATAGAGATTAAGTATTTTTATACTCATTTTGATTGTGCAGCACTTTGGTCAGCTGTTTGCTTTTAAATGTGCAGAAGAATAGTAAATGACTTGACTTGACCTGGCTTATGAGAATATATTCCATATCTGTATTTCTTTAAAAAAAAAACACACACACACACACACACACACACACACACACACACAAATAATAATAATAATAATCAGATACCACAACATGGATGGAACTCAGGAAACTGAAACTGAAGATCAGATAGAAAGTTAAACCTTAAATTTGCATGGAAAAATACAAGTGTAAAATTTTTAAACTGATGAGGGACTTTTTTGTTTCAACAGTCCATAACTTTTTCTTTTTTTTTTCTAGTATGTTTTGTGGGAGGATTCTTCACTGTTTGATCTTGATTTTTTATGTTTCAAAGCTCACAATCATTGCCTGTCTCCCTATTGTAACCCTTATTCTTTAGTAGGTTTTCCCATGCCCTATATACTTTTTTTCTTTTAAAGGAAGTCCACAGATGTCAATAGGTTTTTTGGATCAGTGTCATCCGCTTTAAGAGGATTTATGAGCATTTTCATAGTTAAGTGCTAGATTTTACCATATTTAGTGAGAAGATAAGCAGATCTTTTCCCTCACTTTCATTTGCTGAAATCCAAAAGAACACATCAGTCTTTCGCATTTAAGAGTGGATCCTCGGACAAATGAGAACTCGTTTATTGGAGCCTGTCAGTGTTAATTATAAACAGTCGTTCTGCGTTTTCGTCACTAATCACAGCTTTCATGCATACCGACACTTGAGACGCGTCTTTGGGGTGATTCCATCAACACGTGGACACAAAGTGAGCTTTATTTCAGAGTAGGAATGATCAGCCTGGTTCGGGGACTTGTCCCTTATTTAATCAATAGCGAAATAAGCATTTTTAGATGAACACACACATGAGCTAAGCACATGCTCAGTGCTGTTGAGAAGAGCGCGCATTGATAAACATGCCGGTGCGCGCTTGTTTTCAGCACCATGGAGAGCAACATCCCCTCAACAAGACGGAAGACGCTAAACAAAATAATGGTTAATGTTCTGCTTTTATCCATCACTTTACATGGGGGGTATTTTGCCATTCACGATGGACTTCTGTCTAGTCAGATTTTTTTTAAAGATTACTTTAGTTCAGTTTATGCACAAATGATCAGGTGTGAACTAATGACATCACAGACTTTATCAGACACAAAGTAGCTACAGCCTCTGATCTTTAATTTAAACTGTAATTGAAGTAAATGCCACACGATGTGGATTCATTTTTGCATTATATTACTTGACAAAAAGAAACATGTAAAGACAGTTGTTTTAATCTGTTGTCTTTCCACCGTGATCTCAAAAATAGCTCTAACTTGGATCAAGCAGTTGTGTGTTTTTCCGTCTGGCTGTGATTTAGCACATAAGGGTGTGTGCTCCACGTTAAGTGTCAAGTTGATTTCCGATTGGGCGGGTGGTGGACGTATGTCAGACATATGCGCCGCGCGCGCTGTAGGCGGATGTTGATGTCTTTGAAGGGGGAGCAGAGTGGAGTACAGCGCTTTAGCGTGTGCGGTTACGGAGAAATATGTGCTGGTTAAAGATGTAAGTGGCGTCCGTCTCAGCTGTCCAAAGCTTGACGCTTTGGGTGGGAGTGGCGCGGCGCTCTCTGCCCCTCATCAAAACCACCTGTATGGACGACCATTACTCCAGCGTGATCCCATCGCCCTCGTTAGCCAGAGACAAAGGAATAAAAGCAAATGACAACCGGGTTTATGGCGAAGTGGAGAAAGGCATCATGACAGTGGAAAACATGTTGGAGGAGTCCGCCGTGCTTTCGGCGCCTCACCTGTCGGTGGATCGATATGAGCGCAGCCGCCAGGGATGCTGTGAAAGGGTTGTCATCAACATTTCGGGTTTACGCTTCGAAACGCAACTTAAAACTTTCAACCAGTTCCCAGACACGCTGCTGGGGGACCCCCGGAAAAGGATGCGCTACTTTGACCCACTTAGGAATGAGTACTTCTTCGACAGGAACAGACCGAGCTTTGATGCCATCCTGTACTATTACCAGTCAGGAGGGCGCATTCGGAGACCTGTTAACGTTCCCATTGATATTTTCTCGGAGGAGATCAGGTTTTACCAGCTTGGAGAGGAGGCCATGGAGAAATTCCGTGATGATGAGGGGTTTATAAAGGAGGAAGAGCGCGTACTCCCCAAAAATGATTACCAAAAGCAGATTTGGCTTTTGTTTGAGTATCCTGAAAGCTCTGGACCAGCAAGAGGGATTGCCATCGTTTCAGTGCTGGTTATATTAATTTCAATTGTTATTTTCTGCATGGAGACTCTGCCAGAGTTTCGGGACGAAAAATACATAGCTACTGTGGCCCCCTCGGTTAATGGTACTGCTCCCTACGTGCCGAGCCCGTTCACAGATCCCTTCTTTGTTATAGAAACGCTGTGTATTATATGGTTCTCTTTCGAGTTGCTGGTCAGGTTTTTTGCCTGCCCCAGCAAAACAGTTTTTTCCAAAAACATTATGAATATCATTGATATTGTTGCCATAATCCCTTACTTTATCACTCTGGGGACAGAGCTGGCGGAGAGGCAAACCAACAGTGGCCAACAGGCGATGTCCCTCGCTATCCTGAGGGTGATCAGACTGGTGAGAGTTTTTCGCATTTTCAAGCTCTCACGACACTCAAAAGGACTTCAGATTTTGGGACAAACTCTCAAGGCCAGCATGAGGGAGCTGGGCTTGCTCATATTTTTTCTTTTTATCGGAGTCATTCTTTTTTCAAGTGCGGTTTACTTTGCAGAAGCAGACGACCCCTCATCTAGCTTCACCAGCATCCCTGATGCTTTTTGGTGGGCAGTTGTCACTATGACCACCGTGGGATATGGGGACATGCATCCAGTCACCATTGGTGGCAAAATAGTGGGCTCGCTGTGCGCAATAGCGGGCGTGCTGACCATTGCCTTACCTGTGCCAGTGATTGTGTCCAATTTCAACTACTTTTACCACCGAGAGACCGACGGAGAGGAGCACCAACAGTACCTGAACTCAGGTAGCTGCGAGCATCTCCCCCCGGAGGAGCTGAGGAGGTCGTGCAGCTCCTCATCTCTCAGCAAGTCAGAGTACATGGTGATAGAAGAGAGCATCAAACAGCCCAATTTCACAACAGAAAACAACCAGAACTGCGTGAATATCAAAAAGATCTTCACGGAAGTGTAAATGAACCCCAAAACGGATCATTCTTGAAGCATGAAGAAATAGTACGCCTATTATATTTTTATATATAGCCAAGTCGTGATGTGTCAGTCCATATCCGTGGCTGAACGCTTCAAATATCCGTTTTAACAAGACATTTACGGTTCATTTTATTCCATTAATGTTTTATTTATATGGTCTAATATCAGATTGAAGCAGCTGCCAATAGATAGATGTTTTTTAAAGAAAGAACAAAACATTCTGATTACACGTAAGTGGATTGTTAAAACACATATTTTCAAGTGTAAAATGCCACACGATGCCTACATATCTTGATGTTATAATGCGAAAGTTGTCGGTGTTTATGATTGGGATACACATGTAGCATAAAAACTATGTTGAATCTACCCGCCAGCCAAAAACAACGTGTTGTGCTTTGTGGAAACAACTGTTTTGTTTACCAGTAACGTAATCAGTAGACTACGGTATATAGTCAAATGCCTGCTTAGGTTATATTTAACATTATAACCTGTCGACACGTTTGACTCTGCAGTCTTGTTCGGATAATAGCGCAGAGTGGTGTACATGGAAATGCCTATCATAAAGTATAAGTTGAGCTTTTCGTAAAGTTGTAGCCTTTTTTTTAAATCCAAAAATGCCTAACCTATATTGAATAAAAACAGAAATGAAGGGATCTCGGCTCAGACTGTCAGTACTGTCATTTGTTTCAAGCGAGCAGCAGGAATATGGGGCATATTAATCGTGTTTGAGGTCACGTGTGCACTGATGACATCATCAAAACAGCCTGGATGAAAGAAGAAAAAGCATGCAGCTGGTCCCCGCCCTCCCCTGAACCTGCCTTGTGATGCAGTCTCCATGACAACGGTGGTTTCCTGGGTAACCCCCTCGAATGCTGCCATGAAATTGTGTTGCATCTTCCCAAAGACTTTCCAATTGTGGTTGATGCACATATTTGTCCTTGAAGGGAAAAAGTGGAAATTACAGCATATGTCTGGACGCAGTATCGAATTTTGTCGATTTAATTTCTGTAAGAGTTATAAATTGAGTTCAGTCAATCAGTATTTTTAAATTTTAACATGCCTGTAGCCTGGGCACACAGAAGTGCAACAGTAGCTTAAATCATTACTACCCTGCTTCTGCTTCCCTTTGGCAAAACAACCTTGGCTCTCCTTTAGATGTGAGCTATTCTTTGAGTTGGCATGCCAACTAGAGATCTGACGTCAGCTACCTTTTATCCCCAGCAGAAACATGCACGTGAGCTTTAGTGCTTAGAGCTGACATGATGTGAAAAAACAAAAAGCAAAACTCAAAGAAGTGTGAAGATCAATTTCAGTTTCATGTTGGTCTGCACACATAAAAGGAAACGCTGCTCATCTTGACGTGTGATATACAGACTCTGACAGCCCAACATGATACTGTATTCCAGGTCACAGACACCTTAGTGTATATGACAGAGACACAGTAGAACTGGGGCACAGGTCACACAACAAATTGCTTTAACCAGTCTTTAGAATTCCAGATTGACTAAGAAAAGTAACCACTATTCTAATTTTAACTAAATCTCCAAATTCATTGATTGCTTGTATCAAAACTATACCAGAAAAAGAGGTCAAAGATAAATCATAGTTTTCAACTGTGATTCTTTTTTTCAATCACAGAACCTTGTTGCTCTCTCACTGTTTAAATTGCTTTTTTGTTTTCAAAATATCTGTGTGACATCATAGATAAGAATAAATCCACATATGACAGCACAATCTTTATTATTGTTTATTAAGTTGTTAAGTTCTTATTTGTAAAGTCTGAACTGGAAGTTTATCTTCGATTTCAATCTAATTTGTGTTGCTGAACCACACAGATTTTACTTCTGTGTAAAATAGTTAAGTACTGCCCACTGGTGGATTAGATGGGTTATTACTGTTAGAGAAGAGTTGAAAACTGAACTTGTGATGCCGCTCCTTCCAGCTAAAATCTGAGGGTTGACTCTACCTCAGATAGATAGATAGATAGATAGATAGATAGATAGATAGATAGATAGATAGATAGATAGATAGATAGATAGATAGATAGATAGATAGATAGATAGATAGATAGATAGATAGATAGATAGATAGATAGATAGATAGATAGATAGATAGATAGATAGATAGATAGATAGATAGATAGATAGATAGATAGATAGATAGATAGGCTAATGGCAAGACAAGGCAAGTTTATTTGTATAGCACATTTTATGTACAGGACAATTCAAAGTGCTTTACATAAAACATTATAAGCATTACAGCGGGGTGCAAAAGGGGAAAGAAAAAGAAAAAAAATTAGGAATAAAAAATTAGAAGCATGATTCAAAATTAAAAACATTAAAAACATTTAAGATTAAAAAGAGAGACTAGAGACGTGAAGATTTTAACTTTTGAATGAAAATCTATGTAAATGCAGCTGAGAACAGGTGGGTCCACAACCTGAATTCAAATAAACTAAGTGTTTCAGCTGATCTGAGACTTTCTGGGAGTTTGTTCCAGACATGTGGAGCATAGAAGCTGAACGCAGCTTCTCCATGTCTGGTTCTGACTCTGGGAACTGATAAAAGACTGGATCCAGATGACCTGAGGGGTCTAGTAGGTTCATGCTGGGTCAAGAGGTCACTGATGTGTTTTGGGCCTAAACCATTCAGAGCTTTATAGACCAGCAACAGAACCCTTAAAGTCTATTCTCTGATGGACCGGCAGCCAGTGTAAAGACCTGAGAACTGGACTGATGTGGTCCACTTTTCTGGTCTTTGTGAGAACTCGGGCAGCAGAGTTCTGAATGAGCTGCAGCTGTTTAACTAATTTTTTAGGTAGACCAGTAAAGACGCTGTTACAATAATCAAGCCGACTGAAGATGAATGCATGGACTAGTTTTTCCAGATTTTCCTGAGACATCAGATCTTTTATCCTTGAGATGTTCTTCAGGTGATGGTAGGCTGATTTAGTGATCTCCTTGATTTGTTTTTCAAAGTTTAGGTCTGAGCAGGACTGGACTGGGACAAAAAATCGGCCCGGGCATTTTGAACCGAGACTGGCCCACCAGATATTGATGGAACGACGATGACGCCTCTGAAAGAAAAAAAAAAAACAAGTGCTTGCTCACTGTCTTGTTTGTATGTACTTGTCTAATGTAGCCTACTTGTCTAATAAACTTAAACCTAAACCTCCTCCCACCATTTAAAGACATGTACATTAGGTAAACAGGTCTCCCTTAATAAGAGACAGCGTGTCTCAATGGGATTTACTTGTATAAATAAAGGTTGAATAAAAAGATAGATAGGGGGGGGCATCGGCCCTCAGCTGTAAATGGTCCAGCCCACAATCACTCAGGAATAATGGGCTGACCTACCAGTTTTGTACCACTAGGTATGATGACTATGCTACTGACTACAAAAGCTACCATATTTAAAGAAAAAAGAAAGAAAAGAAAAGAAAAGAAAAGCCCGACCGGCCCAAAATCACCGTCGGCCCACCGGGCAAATGCCCGGTATGCCCAATGGCCAGTCCAGCACTGGGTCTGAGTCCATCAGTACACCCAGATATCTGGCCTGATTGGTGGTTTTTAGGTGTTTGGACTGAAGTTCTGTGACAACCTGCTGTCGTTTCTCTTTGGCTCCAAAAACAATTACCTGAGAGCTACATTTCTCCTTCTGTTACGTATCAAGACAGGGATAGTAGAACCTTCTAAATAGGGTCCCAGCTTGTTCTAATAAAATGCAGATTTTTATCAGCACATGCCAATAAGAGCCACTATTCAGCGCCAGCAGCCTGCTGAATCTTAAATCCCCTCCTATGATGGTTGGTACAGGTCCGCTGATGAAAACTGCTGCATCCAGAGATCTCACTGTGTTTATCAGTCCAGCAAAGTCCCATTTCAGAACCTAAGATTGTTGCTTGGAGCATAAAATTGTAATACAGTTCATGTTGTGTTTTCTGCAATAGCACCCCCACAAAGCCCCTCAAATTCAAAGACCAAAAATACATGTTCTTCTTCAATCCATCAATTTTTTGTGCTGTTCTATCTTGCACAACCAGCAGGCTCTCCCAAGTGTCATTGGTGCTGTTTTTGGACCTGTAGTTGCAAGCTCATGTTGACATGTGGAAACTTGCAAACCTCAGACAGAATGGCTCCAACAGATTTTAAAACCAGGATGAGGAAAAACTTGTCATAAGGCAATAAGTAAACAAACAAACAAATGAATATGGACATGGAAAATACCCAAACAGACAAATTTAAAAAGTATTTACAATACTTTTTGTTCTTACCTTAATCTTACTAAAAGGTACAGTAATGTGCCCTTAGTTCAGTTATGATGTTATTTTTAACTTAAACTAAGGTTTATATTCATTGCTTCTATGACAACTTTACTCTTGGGCAACAGAAATTAGATTCTTTTCTATGTCTCCCTTTTTGGGTGACTGGTTTTATTTTTGTAGAACTTTATCATCCAACTTGGAGATTAACCTGTTTGGATCTTTTCTGAACTAGAGCTCTTCCTGTAAACTTCTTCTAAATTTGCAAATGGCAAACAACAACCAAAAAAAAAACCAACCAAAAAAAACAAAAAACCTTACCCTAAACGACAAGCTATGCACCTGTGTCTAATGTGTCAAATTCATTTTGATGTAACTGGGAGTCACTGTCCAAACCAGGAAAACAATATTCGACGTTTATCACCTACTGTATATTCAGCTGTGTTCCTAATCTATTTTCTGTCCCACACAAACAGAATACACACTTATACATTTAAAGTACCAGCCTTCAGTAAGATATATAGTGTAAATACATCTAAGACAAAGTCATCAACAATCACACGAAACCTATATCTAAGTGATTACTGGTTTACTAATTTGTTGCGAGTCAACATTTTAGTGTAATTTTAGTGTCATATTTGGGATGATTCTTCCGTGGAAAAGGAAGTAGAAAAGATAAAAATTCAGTTTATTTAACAAATATGTTGAGTTGGCAGTTTTTACTCTCTTTACACTTTAAACACTCAAAAAGAATCAGTGTTCAGTCCTTGAAACAGTAAACCCACCCATTTGGGAATTGCCATGTAGGTCAGGAAACTACTGTAAATTATGCCCAGAAGCACTTAGTATGACCCATTATTTTATTTCTCATGAGACAAAGGGAATTAGAGGCTGTGAGCCACAGATGGGGGTAAAAAAAGAATTCCATACTTACACTTTGTATGACTTTGAGCAAGCAAAGACTTGGATATCAAAGGTGCTTTGCAGAATATACTGTAGGGTTGTGACCAAGCTAAACCCCTTTCCTCCTGTGGTCTTGTCTGTGAAGCGGCATTAAAAAGAAGGAACAAAATGATGCAATTATGAAACAAGAACTTATAACTAATATACTGTAAACGGTTGTGTTAAGCTGTTAAGTTTTATGGACTTTAGTCAGCCTCTTTGCTGAATCTTCTGTTCTACATGTAGAACTCCTGCAGACCAGATACCATGTGTCCAACTGCTGCAGGTGCTCTGCCTCAGACATGCTGAGTCGCACTGTATCTTTTGTCTCCCTTGCTGCAGATGAAGCCCTTCTTTGGTGTATTTTTAACCAGCAAAAATGAAAAGGTGCTCACAAATCACCCAGAATCGTTAATCATCTCCTACATCAACAGCAGTGCTAGCAAGGGACACCTGCGGTTCATCTTGTCTTCATCTATCCTGGCCTGTGAAGGAAAAGGTTCTTGTTAGCAGTGAACTTGTTGGGCTGGGATTTAATCGTCAGTGATGATAGACTGAGGCTGGTCACTTTTTATAGGTCATTTCTAAAATGAGCCATATTGATCTTATTGTAAACTCAACCCCAGATTTTTTTTTTCTTTAAGTCAGGCTGCTGTTTGAAACATAAAAACAACAAAAATCTCATAAAACAATATCTCATAAGTAACAGAACATAAAAAACATTAAAAAAAATCTTGCTATTTAATCAAAAATGAGCTCATCTTGAATTTGACTGCAGGAACACATCGAAAATAAAAGATAGGGCCATGATTTTTCACTTTCCTCCTGTTTTTCTTTTGTTTTGTTTTGTTCTGTTTTGTTTTATGTTTTTTTGTTTTAAAGATTTTTGTCCAGATGATACAGCTGTGCTCAAATGTTTGCATACACTCCCATTAAAGAAAAGGCTACATTCAAAATAGTTATTCAAATCACAACAAACTGACAAAAGTAGTAATAAACAGAAATGTACTGAATCATAATTTATTAAACTAAAATACTGATTTGAATTGTGGTTGAAAAATAAAAATAATAAACCTTAAACAAACTGTTGTAGATACATTAGAGCACATTGGTCATGAACCGTGGTCCAAAATACCTGTCAACAGGTGCAGAAGTCTGAATGAACATTACAGAAAACACTTAATTGCAGTAATTGCCTGAAAGAGTTGCTCTCTGAAATGTTAGTTCAGGAGCCCCATCATGCTTGTATACTTGTTATATTTTTATGTTTTTATGAACCACAATTAAAAATCACTGTCATGATTTTCATAAAATCTTATTTGTTCTCTTTTGTCAATTTAATTATTTTACTGACGGTTGATTTTTTTTTTTTCTTTAATGGTGGGGTAGGTAAACATTTGAGCACAATCTGAAAATCCGACTGAAATGTTTAATTGCAACATGACGGATGTACAGTAAATTTAGGCCTTTTTTGTGATTAAATGGAAACATGTCAACATTGAATAGATCTTAGGTTGTGAAATTAGAAAAAAAAAAAGTAATTTATTATTGTAAAGATGATTCAGTTTAACATGACCAACTGCTGGCATTATAATTGCAAAATTTAACTATTCTAGTGAGGACGGAGAAGCATTTTCAACATGTTTTAATCTTTTATGTTACAGATGGTGGAATTTTTTAACATTTGATTTTCAATAGCTGCAGGGATTAGGTTCCACGCTAATGGATGCCACAAAGGAAAGGGACATAAAAAAGACATACAAACAAACAAGAAAAAACATAAATAATTGTATCAAATATTTGAATATTTGTAGATAAAGTGTCAAAATATGGCATTAGAATTGCACTGGTAAAAATTTCTGTATCTAACTATTGTGGTATTACGGGTTATATAAAAGACTTAAATTGTAGTGACTTGTGTTCATGTTGCGATCTTGTCCACTTGAATGTGATTATTCCTTGTTTAGATTTTTTTTTTCAAAAAAGGTTAAAGCTGTTACACTAAAGCAAGCTTCTTGTCAATTATATGATAATATAAGCTTTCTTTTGTTAGATTTTGAAGAAAAAGTAAAGTAATTTAAGTACTTTCTTCTCTCTTTTTTTGCAAAAATATGTTTGTTCAACGCAAACTAATGTTTTGTTCTGAAACTTGCAATCTTTTAAAATGTACCTTGTCTTGGTTATATAATCATAACACTTGCTTGTCACTAAAGAAACACAGACACACGCACACCTGATGTAGCATTTTAAAAAGGGAATTGAAATCAGAATACACACTCGTGCCTTAGAGGTATTTGTTTTATAATACAACAACATGCATCTGTGTCGCTTGTTACTTTGTGACTCTTAGGGTATGGTGTGTGTGTGTTTGCGTGTGGGTGTGCGTATGAATGAGCATTTTTAAGCCCTACACAGCTGTAAAACAATCACAGGTCAAATGCTTCATTGCATGTTGCTATGGGATCAAAAAACAGAAGTATTAGCACATACAACCCCAGTCAAAAGTCTGGAGAGGGGGGGGCGGGCGGGGGGTGGGGGGAGGGGGGGGGTGTGCTGGGGGGGGGGGGCCCTCCGGGGGGGCGCGCCTTCTGGGGGGCTCCCTCTTCCCTCCCGCCCCCCCGGCGGGGCGGGGGGGGGGGGGGGGGGGGGGCCCGGGGCGCTGGGCCCCGGGGCCCGCCCCTCTCCCCGCCCCCGGGCCCCCCGCCGCCCGGTGGGCGGGGGGCCGCTGGCTCTTGGCCCGGTCGGCCCCGGCCTGCCAGCCGCAGAGCGCCCGGGGGGCCCCCTCCTCCCCCCCCCCCGGGGGGGGGATTTCCCTCTTTTTGGGGGGGGGGGGGGGGGGGGGCCTCGGGGTGGGGGCTGGGGGCCGGGTGCGTGGGCCTTGCGGGGGTTCCCCCCCCCCCCCCGCCGCGGCGCCGTCTCCACATCTCTATTTCTTCAGCACGCCCCTTATTTTTCATTTTTTCATTTTGACACTTCTTCCCCTTCCCTTTCACTAATTTTTTTCTCCTCCTTTTTTCCCCTTCTCTCTCTTTATTTTGTCCCCCTCCTCTCCTAATTTTTCTGTGTTTTTTTTTTTTTTTTTTTTTTTTTAGATATTTTTTTTCCCTCCTCATCCTCCTCTATAGGTTATTGTTTGTTTTTTTTTCCATTTATTACTTTTATTTTTTTTGGATTTCTATTAATAAAGTCCCATATATAACTTTAATTAATTTTTCTTTCTTCTCTCTCCCCCCCTCCCCTCCTCCTCTCTCTCTTTCTCTTTTTTCTTTTCCAATGTAAATTTTCCTTTTTTTTTTTTTTTTTTTTCTTTTTTAACCCACAATTATGATTTATATTAAAGTATAAAAAAAAAATTTAAATAAAAAAATAAAATAATTAATAATAATTTTATTTTGTGAATTATTTTTTTCATTTAACTTTATAAAAAAAAAAAATATTTTAAAAAAAAATAAATTAATCTTTTTTTCATTCTTCTTTCTTTAATGAAAAAAAAAAAAAAAAAAAAAAAAAAAAAAAAAAAAAAGTCTGGAGACACTTTCCCAATGAATTTAATTGGAAAGTGTTGAAACTTCTGACTGGTACTGTACATGGCACATATATGAGCATACATGGGGCAGAAACACACACAAAAGGAAAGCCACAATCATTCATAGTCAGCTGGTCCATTGATACTGTTGCTGCAGGCAGATGTAAAGATTAAAATCCAGGAATGCACTTAGTCAGGATGGGTGCGGGAGAATGGAGGAGACCCCAGGCCTTCCCTCTCCTCTCATCCCTTTTTTTCCCCTCATCAAGCTTACATTCACCACATGAGAGGAGTCATGTCTCGCAGCAGCGTGTCACCTCTGATGACGCCCAGCATGGGGAGTGTCTGCTAGGAGAGGTGCCTCTTGGCATCCTTGAAGATGCGTGTCAATTGCAAATCAGTGAAGGGAAGATGGAAGGCATGTCTATGGCAATTATTTACAGAGCTGGACCCTTTCCTTCCTACTCTGATATTTCAAGTGGTAGAGTATTTGCCCTAAAACAGCAACTGAGTGTTGCCACAAATAGAAACCATGAGACATATTGCCATTACTTCTCTGGGTGCCATTCATCCATCTGCTCTTTGCAGAACATGTAATGGCACTCTGGGGGCTATTCATAAAGTTCACTCTTCTGCATCATGTGTCTTTGTTCAGGGCTTTCAGTGAAACAAAGGAAAAGCCAGTCAGAAGGCATGCCTGAGAATCTATCTATCTATCTATCTATCTATCTATCTATCTATCTATCTATCTATCTATCTATCTATCTATCTGTCTATCTTTCTATCTATCTAACTATCTATCTATCTATCTATCTATCTATCTATTTCTTTTTAATTTTTATATATATTATATATATATATATATATATATATATATATATATATATATATAATATATATATATATTGATATTTATATGTATATAAATATATACACACACACACTCCTCCCTTTTCACAGGTCAGAGAGGAAAATTTTGCATAGCCAACTGTTCCATAAACTGCATGTCCCAGGTGTGAAGATGAAAATCCACGTGTTTCACACTTTTTCTGAACACAAATGATCCTCAGCTGATGCAGCTGCCTGGAAATGAAAAGTGCTTTGTCATCGTGCTGTAACTTTACCTGAAATATCTCACTCGCAACAGAAATGCTGTAGGCGTGATGTCACTGCACAGCCTCCTCCTACACCTGCCTCCTCCCCAGACATGGTCACCATAGCAACCAAATGCAGGCTGAGGGAAAGAATGATCCAACTTCAGCAACAATGCTGACTTAAAACATTTTTTCCTGTTCATGTGGTTCTATGATTCCCTCTCTGTGGATGTGCTTATTGAACTTAACAGACCAGATTAGTGGGAAGGGAAGAGAGTCAGTCGTGTGTGAAGATGCAGTTGTGAGGTCCAATGACACTGGAAAATGTGCAGTCCTAGCTCATCCTAGCTCATCCCTCAGGTGTCCTATGAGTCAGAGTAGCCGAGACACAACACTGTTGACTGGAGAACAGACTGCAGATCATGGCAGAGGCACATATTTTGATCCCTTGACTCATTCACAAACAATAACCAGAGACTTGCATCATCACACAAACACAGTAGCTGTCACTGTAAATTCCACAAATCCTGTAATGTGTATCTGTGCTGCAGCCTTTTCTGTTTCAAATACAGCAGACACGAATGTGCACATTTTGGTGTCTAAAAGGAGCAGAACAAGGGTGGGACATGCAACTCACTGCTGTATGCAAAAACATGAAGTCAGTTGAATGTTTTTAACACAATCCTGCAGCGTTTGTAAATACTTAGTGTCACTGACACAGATCGATTTTTTTTTCATTTCCCTCTCCAACAATATCTTGGAGTTTGACCTTGGTGTAATATAACAGTGTGTTCCTGAAGTAAGCACTTATCTCAGCTTAAATTTCACTCACTCATACATTGTATATTGCAGCATAAGAGTGTCCCTGCAACAGTGACACTGACTCACTCACTGACTCATAGTCCTTCCCCTCAGCATCAGGATAGCTTACTAAACTCAATGTAGCCAGGATTTTTGTGTGTGTGTCATTGTGCTGCTGTCTGTGCAGATGATGAATGTGTGCATTTAAGTTTGCTTCATCGAAATGTTGAAAGGCAGCATCATAATATCTCATGAAGTACACAAACAGATATGAAATGGAAAATCTCTCCAGGTAATTTTCCACAAACCTAAAAGCCCAGGGAATGAGCTGTGCCATGGGTGTCTGTACAGGTTACTGGGAGGTTATTTGGTTAAATGAGATGCAGTTTGGCTTCGTACCGCAGTGAATCTGTGTCCTTGCATCTCTCCTGGCGTCTGGCTGGTTTCCAGCATATGCCCTCATCCTGTAGGGCCTCAGTCTGACCACCACAACTCTGTCCTTTCCTGCTACTTTCTCTTTTCTTCTCTCTCTCTCTCTCTTTCTCTTTCTGCACTATGTTCTCATTGCCCTATCCGCCCCTTCATCATCTCCATTTCTTTTTGTCTGTACCAGAGATGTACTAGTAGCTCCAGGGCACACTGAGGACAAAAGGAGCTGTAATGCTTTATATCCGTGTACCTTCAGCCACTTGTTTATTGGAACCACTTTCCTGGTCCCATACAGTAATTGTATGTGTAACTTGGCCTGTTTTGCAGGGCACTTCAGCTTCTATCTGCTGAAATGACTCATTTCCCAGGAGGGTTAAATAATTGAGTCTCATTGAAGACCCTTTGGAAAAAAGTGTTTAGCAGCAAGGTTGTGGGATTATTAGATGCTCAGAAGAAAAGCGGAAAAAAAACAAACATAATTGGCAGAATGTATGAGATCTATCTATCTTTTCATTCATATGACTCCTGTTTCATGTAATATCCTTTTGAGTAAATTTGCTAATGAGAAGTTGTATAAAAATGGTGTTGCATCATCATACCTAGAAGCAAAAAAATCTGTATGAACGCAGCAGAACATGGTATGCAGACCTCATCTGTTAACGCTTAAAGCATTCTGTCAACAATTCCTGAGCTTGCAATAAACAAGTCAAAGTTGTGATGCACGGATTTCATCTTTTTTTTTTAAACCTTTCACATACCAAGTATGTGTGTGTGTGTGTGTGTGTGTGTGTGTGTGTGTGTGTGTGTGTGTGTTTAAAACCTGTGGCTGCTGCAATGCAGCATCAATGAGTACAGTCACAGCAGACCTCTGTACTTGCAAAAGAAAGACCTCTGCAGTTCAGAAACTGCAAGAGCTGAAAAGATTGGACATGTGCCATTCATGAACATACATTAGGCTATATGCTGACAGGAAAATTTTCACTTATTAGAATACAGATTTCCTTTTTTCCCCCAATTTGTTTGTTTTGTGTTTACAGATCATTTATAACTAATTTACATGCTGTTATACAGTGGCCTGTGTTTTTTTTTTTTATTCTGAAATGAAAACTACATTGTATAATTGGTTTAAAATGATCAAAATAAGGTGAAAAGCTTCTGAAAAGTTGGGACATTTTCTGAAACTCAATTTGAACCAGCTGCAAATGGATTAAGTTCTGACTGTCTAATGCTGACGCACAAGGAGTTACGATACTCCAAGTGTGATGTGATGAAAATGTGGACAACTTTTTCCAGATCAGCCCTAAAGCTTGACTTTGGCTAAGAGCCGAAGCTAAAAGAAGCTTGCCTTGACCACAGAGCTGATCTGCTTGTCCAGCTTAAACGCCCCATCAATAATCACACCAAGATTCCTAGCCTGGGATTGGATATAAGTGCAAGTGGGCCAAGAGAGCTGGAAAGGACCTGGACAAAGTTAGGGCGACCAATACGACTATCTCATTTTTGTTTTTATTTAACTTTTCCCTGCCCTTCGACAGACTGGCAACCTGTCCAGGGAGTACCCTCCCTCTCGTCTGATAATAGCTGGGATAAGCTCCAGCACCCCCTGCAACCCTGAACTGGATAAGCGGTACAGAAAATGAATGAATGAATGAATGAATGAATGAATGAATGAATGAATGAATGAATGAATGAATGAATGAATGAATGTAATTGAAGTCCATCAATGTTTTGATATCTTTCATGCAACAGAACTTGAAGATAATCCTGAGAAGTGACTTTTAATGGCAAGTTAACCTGCACGCCGTCAGCGAAACAGTGAAAAGGAATATCATGCTTCCTAGATATGAACCCCAGGGGTTTCATATGAAAAGAGAATAGCAGAGGACCCAGAACAGACCCCTGGGGAACCCCACAGGTAAAAGGGGCCACAAAAGAAGAAAACTACCCAGAGGGGCACAGAGGGACAACAGCTGCTGATTGCTGTAATCCCCCCAAGAGTAAAGAATAATTAATTACACTAAGCCATGTGAGTTAAATCAAGACTGTATGGCAAAGCTTTTTTGAAAAGGTTTCCTATTCCAAATGATTTCTGTAATCCTGTTACAAACCCCAGCTCTGTGTGGGGAAAATTCCAGCAGCTAGTCTTGTTTAAAGCAGTTTAAATCATAATCATAATCAAGAAAATAATGTTTCTTTGCTTAAAGGTATACAGTAGAAAAGAAAAAAATATTATTCTATATTAATAACAAAATTAAAAACTAACATTATATGCAAAAATGTTCCAAATTCAAAAGGAAAAGATCAGTTAAGTTTGTATTAGAATAAACATAAACTATTCCTTCTTGGCCATAAATTGAACTGCAATTGTTCTTTAATTTGAGCACATAAAAAACTTAAAAACAAACAAAAAAACAAATCAGGCATTCATCTAACATAAAAGAAATGATCACACTTCATTATTTTAGTAGTCAAGTTTTTCTCTGTTACTGTCCATGTGCCAAGCCACCATCTGAAAGAGATAAGTTTAAAAAATCAATACAGCTTGGAAAAGAATTCATTATTGACACCTTAGTTTTCATCTCACACAGTCAGCCATCTCCCAGGCCTATATGATTAAAGCACAGACTATTTAGAGTACTGAAAGGCTTCGCTTTTAATTACAGCAAACCACCTAATATAAAGCAAGCTGAGCCTTGGAGTCATTTACAGTCATTGTAACAGGCCCATGGCTCATAAATTATGGTTGTGCTGTCATGAGGAACCAAGAAAAGCCATTAAGAGATAGCAAGAAGTAGCCTCTCTAGCTGCAAACAAGCAGATGGACAGAAGGGAAAAGGTTGGCAGCCATGATGGTCTCAGGTCTGCCAAGAGTGTAACCTTGGCGAAGCAGTCTCACACAAATCATGCTGCTGTCCCATCCCCCAATTCTCCTTATTCACCCCCCCCTTTCAAAAAGGTAGGGGATTCCCGCTGACCTTTGGCTTCTCTGGCAGTCACCTCTAGCCAAGGTGTCTTCTTTCCGTCCCCCGGTATCGATAGTGAAGAAAGGATTTACTATTGATTGGCTCGTTCTTCTTTCGGAATCTAGCCACTGATGGAGGTTTTGGTCTATTTTTGTCCCCCTTCTATCTATTATTCATGGAGCTTGTTGCCAGGAAAGATTACAACAATGACTGCTGTGAACAAACAGTGAAAAAGAATTTAGAGTTGCTGCTTCTGTACATGCTGGGGCACCTAATTTGATCAACACATTGAAATAGATGTTAGGTGAAAGATGCAGTCTGAGATTGTTTGTAAAACAAGAGTTTAGCTGCTGGAATTTTCCCCACACAGAGGCAAGGTTTGTAACAGGATTACAGCAATCATTCAAAATAGGAAACCTTTTCAAAAAAAGCTTACAGTCTTGATTTAACGACATAGTGTTATAAAGTATTCTTCACTATTTGAGGGATTATAGCAATCAGCAGCCGATCCTCCTGGGCAGTGCATTAATTGTGCACCCCTTTAAAATACCAACACTGTAGATAAGATAGGTACTGGTAAGGTACTGTGCGGATGGGGAGCGCCTTTTCCTGCTATATCGCCAGCTTTTCTCTTGGTATGCATAGCAGTGCCCGACTGCAGGTTTGACAGAGCTTTACACAGTAGCCAATACCAGCCCTGCAGCCAAGCCTCAGTTCAGGGATCTTTCACCCACAACTGTTTCTGTCACTTGTTAAAAATTCGCACCTCCTACCGCACTGAGATGTGCAGGACCATTACAGGCCGTTTCGCATGTGTGTTGCTGTGTGCGCGTGGGGCGCTGGCTTAGTGAAATTGCATAATCTTCAAGCCCACTACGTAGGGCGATTCTTTCATGCATGTCGTTTCAAGTCAGTGTCTGAAGACGCCGCTCTGCCCACCATGTAGGCTATTAGGAGGCAAACAGTAGTGTCTGCATCAAACGTTGGGACGCACTTGACTCCGCCTGAGCATATCTGCAGCTCTGATGGAAATAGTGATTTGTCTGAATGCATGGCTGAAAAAAAAAGAATAAAATAAAGATGCTAATTAGCTAAGTGACGCATGCATAAGTTTTTTGGCTTTTGTTTTCACACATAAAACGAAAAGGGGACTCGTTGATGTTTCCCAGAGCGCATCTTATTATTCAATTTTAAAATTTTAAGCTATCCTGTTTCTCGCAGATTTCTTTCAGATATATATGTATATATATATATATATATATATATATATATATATATATATATATATATATATATAGGCTACATACTTTTTTGCGGCTGTCTGCAGCCTCGCGGTTCGTCACACAGTCGCTCTGGCGTGGAGGGGAGAACAGTTGGGGCAGATCATTCTGCTGATCCCAGCACCTTTTGGTTATTAAGGGAAGCACCGGCACCTCCTTGATCGGCTCCCTCCTCCCTTTTGCCAATCGCCATCCCACGACAGCCTACCCGGAGGAGAGGAGTCGGGGAGGGGAAAGCGAGGACACACCCGCACATACTGTACGCGGTGTTCACGGTAAGGATGCTGCAGACAACATGAGGTGAAAATCATCGACTGTCCCAAATTGGAAATCCATTTTTTTAAAACCCACTCTGCTCTGGAGACTGAAGACCTGTTTGTCGCAGCTGGTTCTGCACCTTCCGGAAACCAGCGGGAGCATCAACTCTTATCCAGAATTAAAAAGATGTCTGTAGGTATGTGTGATATTAATTATCATTTCTACGAAGCATTACCCGTGGTAATTGATGTTTGCACCTCAGCTAAAGACGCATGCTGACCAGACCTGCAGCTATTTGTTTCATTAGGATATTATTTTTCCAAACTGTGCTCCCCACTTTGTTATTGGAGAGGATGCAGACAGAGATACAGTTTTTCTCTTGAAACCTATTTCCTTCTATGGGTAAATTATTTATAGATGTTTTTGAATATTTCAGTAACGGGCACCATTTCAAGACTAAAATGCTCCATCAAAACTAAACAGAAGTCGGTTTATTTGGGTCTCTTCTGCTGATTTTTATTATTTTTCCTTTTTAGATAGAACTGTAAATATTGATAGCCTATCATTTCTTTTGTGTTAGACTGCAGATATCCTAGACAGAATGCTGTCTGTATAAATGTAATTTCTGCTGCATTGCCATACATTGCTCTGCTTCACCGAAAAAAAAAGAAGAAGAGAAAAAAAAGGTACCCTAATTCATTTTGGTAGATGCTGCAGCAGATCAGTGCCCTAATTTATGAGCTTATGGGTGTTTTGTTTGCCAGTTAGCCTGTGAGTTTACCTGCAATAAGGTAATTGATATGCAAGGCAGATTGCTTTTCTGCACATTCAGTGTCAGCCTCAAGTTTATTTGAGCTGACAATTTAACACTCATTTAATGTGATGCACATCATGTTTGATTTTTCTTTTGTGTCTCTCTATTTTCCTCAAGATAAACTTAAGGCTAAAAAAAAATTCATGGCAACTCTGAGTAGAAGATGTGAGTGTTTAATCACTTCTCAGGATTAACTGACCTTGCTGTGTTTTCTCTGTTTTACATGCAGTCAGATCCTAGGTGACATCCTGTGGCCGTCAGGTCTATACGGTGTTGAGCCCCCTCCCTTTCCTGACCCCCACCTGCAGTTCTTCAGGCTGCAGGACCCAGACTCACTGAAAAGTGCAGGCCTCCTCCCCCTGCAGAATGACTGTTGCCGCAGGCGACCCCTCTGACGAGGCAGCCGCGCACCCGGGGCACCCGCAGGACTACGACCCAGAGGCTGACCATGAGTGCTGTGAGAGGGTGGTCATTAACATCTCAGGGCTGCGCTTTGAGACACAACTCAAAACCCTCTCACAGTTCCCAGAGACTCTGCTTGGGGACCCCAAAAAGAGGATGCGCTACTTCGACCCACTTAGGAATGAGTACTTTTTCGACAGGAACAGACCCAGCTTTGACGCCATATTGTATTATTATCAATCAGGAGGCCGGTTGAGAAGACCGGTGAATGTCACCCTTGATATTTTCTCAGAGGAGATTCGCTTTTACGAGCTGGGCGAGGAGGCCATCGAGATGTTCAGAGAAGACGAAGGTTTCATCAAGGAGGAGGAGCGACCTCTTCCTGACAACGAGTTTCAGAGACAGGTGTGGCTACTATTTGAGTACCCAGAAAGCTCAGGTCCTGCTAGGATTATTGCCATAATCTCTGTCATGGTCATCCTGATATCTATTGTTAGCTTCTGCTTGGAGACGCTCCCCATTTTCCGTAATGATGAGGATGAAATGCACAAGTCTCATGCGGAAGTGTTTTCGCCTGAGACCAACACCACAATCATCAGCTATACAAATACCTACTTCACCGACCCCTTCTTCATCCTGGAGACTCTTTGCATTATATGGTTTTCTTTTGAGTTTCTGGTGCGCTTCTTCGCCTGTCCAAGTAAAGCAGGCTTTTTTGGTAATATTATGAACATTATTGATATTGTGGCTATCATCCCTTACTTCATCACTCTTGGCACAGAGTTGGCTGACAGGCCAGAGGATGGTCAGGCGGGTCAGCAAGCCATGTCTTTAGCCATTCTCAGGGTCATTCGCTTGGTTCGAGTCTTCAGAATTTTCAAGCTGTCCCGTCACTCCAAGGGGCTTCAGATTTTAGGTCAGACCCTGAAAGCCAGCATGAGAGAGCTGGGCCTCCTAATTTTCTTCCTTTTTATAGGAGTCATCCTCTTCTCCAGTGCTGTATACTTCGCTGAAGCAGATGAGCCAGAGTCACAGTTTGAGAGCATCCCAGATGCATTTTGGTGGGCTGTGGTGTCCATGACAACAGTCGGCTACGGTGATATGGTCCCAACTACAATTGGTGGCAAGATCGTGGGCTCCCTCTGTGCCATTGCAGGTGTGCTGACCATTGCCTTGCCAGTGCCTGTCATTGTGTCCAACTTTAACTACTTCTATCACCGTGAGACTGAAGGTGAAGAGCAGGCTCAGTATCTGCAGGTAAACGTGCCCAAAACTGATTCAGCCGAGGAGCTGAAGAAGAGCCGGAGCGGCTCCACCATCAGTAAATCGGACTACATGGAGATCCAGGAGGCTGTGAACAACAGCAATGAGGACTTTCAGGAGGAGAACCTTAAGACAGCCAACTGCACCCTGGCAAACACAAACTATGTAAACATCACCAAAATGCTCACTGACGTGTAGTCATCTGGTATTTTCCTCCCAGTCACAGTGGGAAATGTGGAGCTGAGCAACCGGATGGGACAGATGTACATCCTCCCACCTCCTGTGTGCTGGAAAAATCAAGGCAATAGAATTCAGAATGTTGATGATGATTGACTAAAGAATATTGCGAATATCATTTCCTCCCTCCCTCTGCACCCATCCTCTCATCACTCTTCACAGTTAACTTTTAAAACTCCTAAAAAATGTCAGAGTGAAATTTTGCATTTCTGCATGGAGTTGGCTTTATCTGTGTGGCTGCTTAAAGAAAACAATACTCATTAATGATCTGCTCACAACTGTAGCAACAGTAGTGCACCAAAAGAAAAGGAGAAAAAATGGCTTTCAAAAAAAAAAAAAAAGAAAAGAAAAAGAAAAATCCCACACACCAAGTCCTGCTTTAGACCCTGTCCCTTCATCCCTCATCTCCCAAGGCACTTTGCTCTGCCATGCGCTTTCTGAAGAGCATGTCATGTGCTTCATATGCTGCTTCTTAGAGCCAATGAAACAAAACTGTCTTATGCTTCACCATTTAGACATAAAAGGATGTGTGAGCATAAAGCAAGCCCACTCCAGCGCTGATCTGGCCTGTGGGTGACTTGTGACGAGGTTGGTGGATAAGAACACCACGTTATTTTAAGGATGAATGACAGCCATCAGCGCTAAGCTTGTGGTTCGACACCTTTCTTCCCTGTAGACATCAGTATCTGATGAATGGACTGAGAATGGCCTTGAATTTTCACTGCTTTGGTCTTATATGTACTTTATGTATTGCAATGCAAGCTTTCCCACATCCATTCACCCAAACTGGTCTTACTGCAGAGCTTTGAGACAGCTTGAATGTTTTTTTCTTTTGTCGTTTTTCACAAGTTCACACATACAGTACTTATTCATATTGTTAGGTAGCGTAACTGTGACTTAACCGATAGCCGTTAGGTAGGTAGGTGCTGTACCTAGTAAATGTAGTCAGTAGATTACTGCATGACATTTTTATCTGAATGAGAAGTCCCACTTGTTTCTCAACTGCCACTTGCTTCACCTCGCCACTGTATATTGTCTGTACACTGCCTTCTGTACAAATTTACACTTAAAAGGATGCCTGCAGGTAGCTGTTCCAACTACTAAAGCTGTATGTTTGAAGATTTTTTAAAAGAATAACCGTAACACCAGTTTCTACACTTAACAAGATGCGTATCAATGTTAACATTCCATGTAGAAGTCATCGCCATTTAACTTTTGCCAGGTCGTTGTAAACAAGACCAGCGATTTTGGCCATTAACTGATGCTCTAGTATCGGAAATTTATCCCAGCCGCAGATGTGATAGACTCGCAGTGGTGTGTTTTTCACAAGTCCATCACACCGAGTCGTCATGATCAAAATAACAACTTTGAAGGAGTTGTGTATAGAGAAACGCTTCCCCCAAACTGCCTTTTTTCTGGGTTTACGCTACTTTCCTAGTGTTGCATGACCTCAAAACATTCCTAGCATGCATTTAAACTCAAAGAAGCCTCGAAGACAAAAAAGTAAGATAATAGATATATTTATTTCTTATATATTAAAACAGATATATGTATACAAACAGAACATATACAGCACACGTACTTTTAACAGAAATGACTAAATCTATAATAGCAATGTTTAAGAGAAAGCAAGAGTCTTTCCACAATGTGCAGATCATTGACACATTTTCATTTTTAAAATTAACAGTAACTGTTCTGAGCACTGTTGTGTTCTTGTTTCAGAGCCTGTTCAGAGTGCCAAAGATACACTCTCACTAGCCATCTAAAAATGTTCTCTCGTCTGATGAGTCAAAAAATAAAAAATCAGACGTTTGCTTTAGTTGATTCAAAACTGCCCTCTGTGAAGTAGCTGTTAAAAAGAAGAGTAATGTTAAAAGCTGTTGTCCCCGATTTAAATCTTTTATCCAAAAGCTGTTTTTGCTGTCAGATTGATCAAAATATAAATGTTCCCGACTGTCCTCTGAGAAGTCAGTGATGCCAGAAGCTCAGGCATCACACAAGAATTAAGACCTGATTCTAGGATCGTGTCCAGCTAAGAGTTCCCACCGTTCGCTCAACACTGCCAAGGTAACAGTCCAAGGCAGTAACATCAATATGGGGAGTGATAATTAGCAGCAGTGTAGCAGATATTGTCTAGCCTTGGGGTCCTCTGACATCACTCCTGTGTCTGTTGTCTTTCTGCATCCTCTTGCGGATGTCTTGCGTACTTAGAAAGGTGATGGATTAGGAGAAGGTCCGTAGCAACCAGTCGCGATGAATTCTGTCATGGCAGGATTTACGTCTTTTCTTAGGGTTTCATTCTGCTCACTACAGTCTCAACCTGCAGTAGCAAAATGTTTTCACACCATCGCTGCCAATATGCGCTCAGGATGCTTCGTCCAACTGCCTGACATGAGGCTTCTCAAGTTGTCTCTGTCCAAATACGAGGGTTTTTAGACTTTCTTTTAATGAATGATTTCCTTTTCAAAGAGTAACCGCAGGTGGACTGGAGATCTAGGATGAGGTTATGAGTCGTTTAGCAATATCCCCGTAATTCTTTGATGAAAGGGTCTGCAAGGAGGACATACATGTTACTTTAATGGAGACGATTAACTTTTTATGGCACTTCGCAGTCTAACTAATATCCCATTCATCATCCAGTGGGTTCTGAAAAGTTGTGCTGATGCACAGTGAGGATGTGTGTGTGTGTGCGTGGGTGTGTGTGTGTGTGTGTGACAGAGACAAGAGCCACTAAAAGTCAGTGTCATAGTCTGGTTATCAGCTGCATTTATGCAACATCCATTTGCATATCTGAGTATGTGGGGGGAAAAACTCACAGTCTGACCAAAAATTTTTGTCTATGCATGAAAATGCACCATATCTTATCGTATTCATTCCATCTTTTGTGAACAGAGATTTATGATTAATGTGAAAGCCTGAGTGATTATCTGTTTTATTCGATGATGGGCATGTTCTTGCAACTCTGCTAAATTCACTGTAGCAACTCGTATGCTGGGGATCACAACGTTCTAGTTGAACATCAACAGATATTTCTGCTTAAAGCACAAATGCGACAAAATCATCCACTTCTGTGTTCCTGGAGATTCATCTGCACAATATTTAATTCAGTGGAGTCAAAGTCAATGAGAAATGATGTTTTATGGCTTTATAGAGAGCACTACTGCCTCTAAGAATATCATCTCTCACCCTCTGAGGGGCCCACCAGCAAATCTACTCCATGAGAAGGGTGCCCAGCAGTGAATACACTGAGAAATCTATGCAGAGATTGATTATAAGCTGGGAATGTTTTTAGTGGTGGGAGAAGGATCACATACACTTTATTTTCTTGTTTTTTTCTTTTTTTGTGTGTGTGTGTATAGTTTTTTTTCCTTGTTACATTTTATTGGGTATCAGATCTGAGGTGATCCAAGAGCTGGCAGAGCATTTGAAAGAAACTGTGAAGTATAAATGAAACATCCTGCATAGTTCTGCTGCTGTGAGGCGAACTCTCCCACGTTGGTGGAATGTGAATGTGAGTTTTCTGTGCTCCGGGTTTGTTTGAACTGCCATGTCAGCTCTTCGTGACAACGCGCCTATATATAGCTCACACACACGGGAAACAAGATGATCAATATGCAAACTGTATGCATGTGTGTGTTTGAGAACCAGTGTCCTTTCTTTTCATTTGACCCCAGAGCCTGATAGTGTGGCATCCACTGAAACAATATGTACAGTTGTTCACCTCACCCCTGTCCTTCTGTATCACAGAGGCCTGAAAACATCCATCAATGCTGGTACAGTGGATAATGGATTTTCTTTCTGTGAAATGAAATTTGGAAGATCAATGTAAATAATAATCAATGGATGATGGAGCAAAAAAAAAAAGAAAGAAAAAAAAAACATGTACTATACTGTATGTGAAGTCTGGATTCAAAACATAGTATTATCTGCACTTTACAACAAAAGGGACAATCTATGGACAAGAAAAAAGACAAAATTAAACAATACATATAATCTTTCCAAATGAACATAACCATGGAAAATAGTAATATCAACAATGAAGCCAATAATAATTCAACTGAAAATGTGTTTTCGTGTGTTTATTGTGTCATTCCTGTACTTTCTTGGCTGGAAATCATGTTTTTCTTTTTTTTTACTTGTTTGTTTGGGATATATAAGCAGAGGTGTTTTACTAACTTATTTTCCTCTACATCCCTATTTTAGTATTTAGCCTGCAAATGATTTGAGGGGCTAATTTTAGCTGAAGAGCATCTGTGCTGATACAAAATGCCACGAATCCATCAAAGGCCTGTTTGTTGTTATTCTTAGGACAGTCAGTGTCTTTGTAGCCACAGGCAATGTAGAGGACATTTTCAAACGCCTCCCGGTATCTTCAGCGTCTGCCTCCCTTTAAGTGCACGTATATGCTCCCTGCAGTTTAAAAGAGAGAGCAGGGTGAGCTATTAATAGCCTTTTTTGTTGGAGAAAGAGATAGAACGAGGAGGAGGAAGAAGAATGTGAGCCGAGCAGGAGACATGAAGAAAGGTGGAAAGGAGATGCTAACGGAGGAAAGCTTCTTGAAGAATCTTTTTATAGAGCAAACTTTACATGGCTGTTTAGTCTCGATATCCATGTGAAATGAGCCACAACTGCTTAATGAAACAGATATTTATTGGTATTTTGGATTTAAATACTTTTGATTGTAAAATGAAGTTATTTCTAGATGATTGACTTCCTTTAAATCCATAAAATCTGTTGCTAGATTTGAGATAATTTTGGGAAATATTGAAATTGACCTTCCTGAGAAAACATCCTATACTCTTGGACTGTCATGATAAATGAGACACTTTTTTGTCATCTCCACCTGAAAGCACAGTTGTTTGAGTTATCTGCCACCTTGTCTTCTGCCATCTCTTGTCAGCTTGCAGTTTAAGTACAGCGCTGCATTGTGAGCAGGAGCACTTGGGGCCTCAGTGCCGTATTCAGCTCTGCTGTAGTCATTAGTCTTGCTTTGATCCAGCGATGCAGTGCAGCACTCTGCAGCTCACTTTGCTGAAACCAGGGCAAACAGGGAGAAGCAGATGTGATCAAGCCGCCAAACCAAGTATGCAGTCCTGGTGCAGGTGGCTACCAGTGTGCACAGCTCTGTTGTTATCGTTAGAGAGGAGTGAGTGAGTGAGTGTGTGTGTGTGTGTATTGTTTTTTTCAGGGATGGTAGTATGCCCACAGGAGCATGGTTGAGTAGTCGTACAGGCTTGAACTGTGCTTACCAGCTTGTAATTAGTAGAGGAGCGCCGTGGGACTTGGAGCTAATCCAACAGGGCCGCCTTGGCATCAGACCACACCCTGCCATTAAAAGGTGTTCTGCTGTAGTTCATTAACTCATGCCCTGGTATCAGTTAGACAGGGTTTAACACAGTTCTGAAAAGCTCCAGCTGACATCTTTAAGACAGCATTATACTCTCTGGTTGTACTTGTTTCACATAAAGAGAAAACGAGAATCATTAAGGACTTTGTTCAGTTTTACTTAATTGTTAGGGATAATAGGGACTGAAGAGGAAAACATGACTACCCTCTAGAGGTGACTGCAGAAAATACAGGATGTTTGTACCTTTGTTTCTGTGCCATAGTGTAAGAAAACGGTTTTTTAAAGAAATTTAAGTAATAGCTCCAAAGTTAACAAACATGTTTATCAGATAAACATTTCTTCTGTTTAGTAAAAGGATATATATGCTCCTAATGGGGCCAAAATTATGATAAATCTAGCAAAACAAAGAGAAGACAATTTAACCCAAATTTAATCATATATGTCTCTATTATTATTATTATTATTATCATTATTATTATTGATCTCCCTTTGTCTAACTGCCAATTACTCAGGGGTATAAAATGTAACAAGAAGCCAGTTATTTAGTTTCGATTACAACACATACAGACAGCAGCTTTTTATGTAATCAGTAATTCCGGTGAGATAAGTGAGTAATGGTAAGTAATTAGATCCAAGTTTTCAGAGTCAGTGGAACATATGTTCACCTCGGGTCTTTCCACTATATATGGAGAATCAGTACGTTCATATACTCATACATTAGCACATGATACACCTTCCTCCAGCCTTCTGGGGGTGAGAAGTGGGCTGGGTTAAGGTCAGTCAACCATAAATAGAAAAGTGAACCTGGTAAAGTGCACAGAACAACCAATGGACAGATGCTCTGGAGTTATAAACCTGCAGTAATGAAGTCATGTATGTAAAATGCGTATAAAATCCTCTACACAATGAAAAAGTGACCTGAATTAACAAAGAGGGAGAGGTAACAGAAACCAGCAAAATCAGACAGCAGCATTTCTTAAACTTCAATATGATGCCCTTCAATATCAGCTCTCTGATATTAGACATGAATGTGAATGACAGTGAAATATCTGATGGTGCAAGTGAGTTTATCAGTCCTGGGTGGTCTTAAACAATTACACATGGGGTCCAAATGAAGCAAGATCATGTTTATGAGACCTAAGCCTGAAGATAAGAAGGTTACTGTGGAGACGGACAGCATTTATGTGAAAAAACTGGTAACGTGATGTTGACGTCCCAAAGAGAGGAGCGTTACAGACATGATCTGGAGCTGCGTGCAGCGTGGTGCCACAATAGCTTATGAGTTTGTTTTTTTCTATAATTTGCCATTTACCAATGCTTTGCACTGTCGTTCCTACCAATCCACCTAAAGTTTATTTATACATTTATTTTACTTCAAGGTGGAGGTGGATTTGTATTTTTCTTTACTCTTCAACACTTTTTAACCCTCATCTCTTGACTCATTTAGCTAAGCAAGGAAGCTGCCCCACCTTCAGATTCACCCAACACAGACTTAATGAACATTAATCTTATAAAATCTCCCAGAAAAAAGGGAGGAAACGTATTTTTCACCATCCCTTTAATAACATTGCTGCCTCTGGCACTGGAAGCTCATTATAAAGTGTAATCTCCTTCCAAAACATGAAGTCATAAACCGTTAACTCAGTTTCTGTTGTGAATACTATGTTTCAGTCCCTGACAACTCAGAAGTTGCTTGTTCTGATGATTTAACCAACAGAGATATTCCCAAATAGCTTAATTGATGGTGAGTTATTAGAAAATGTTACTGTATGTTAGTTGTAGCAGAGGAATAATACAGCTGACATTGTTGAACATAATATGAAGAACAAAGAACAAATGCAAAAAAGTCAATGAATCTGAAATCTGAACAGAACTGAAGCAGTTGAATACATTAAAGTAAAAACCTGATGGTTGCCATCACTCTACTTTGTTTGAAATAGTCTGTGTTAATGGAGAATGTTTGAAGCCAAGACTGATAAAATCATTAATTTAACATAGAAACTATAAAAACACAGACTCAATCAGTCCACCCAAAAAGTGAAGATAAGCATCCTCGCAGCTGGCTTCATCCATTTCATTTGGAGACCATTTCCAACATGCCAACCAGTGGAAGAATGTCAGAGGCTTTAAATATCCTGTGTGAGTTAATATTTCATCAATCTCAGTCCCAAGGCCTCTTCCCCCTTTTACATCCCTCTTCCAACTCTGATTGTGCACAGAGCAGGAACTGGCACTGGGATGTCTGCACTGCAACTGCATCTGTTTTATACCCTCTCTTAACTTCCACACAGCTCCTGCATACAGAGCCTTTTCACTCAAAAAACACCTTTTAAAGCATAGTACCTTATCGAATCTCTCCTCACAGCAGATACCAAAGATTGTGTCATCACCACAACAAGAACAGAGACAAGTCATTTGAAGAAAGCTGAACCTTGACAAAATGAGCACATTTAAATATGCCTGATGAGCAATCTAATTAGAATGATAAACAGAAAATGAGCTGAGCAGCAGAGGGAAGGCAGCTCGGTGTGTGGCTGAACGTGTCCCGCTGCATTCACTTAGCTTATTCATTATGTATGCAATGATCTCTTGATGAGGAGATGGCTCCGTGCCTCGAACAAAGAGGCGTCATCATTGCGTGGATGACGCTGCCCCTGCTCTGTTAACCAAATATACCAGAGGGACAGAAGTCTGCATGCGCACATTGTTGTGTGTGTAACTTGTGTGTCCAAGAGGGCAACCTGCTTTTATGTAAAACGACATTTTCATCAGTTTGTGCTATTTCTTCTTTTTCATTTTCTGTCTTTTTTTTAATCAGCCTGGAAAAATCTGTATTCTGTATTCTCATAAACATTTATTTTTCCTGAAAATAATCACAGTCCCTGCTGAATCAACACACTGTATCAGGAGGATTTACTTTTCTTTGCTGTTTCTTGTCATTTATTTCAGGAACTTGTGTCTTTAAATGTGCATGTGGCCTCTTTTGACATCAATGACAAATTAAGGACTATTAATCAATTCATTAACCTGTCTCAGAGGGATTTCAGCTCAAGTTAATAAGATTCAGCATTTTAAAGTTATAAAACATAACACGTGACCACAGAGACCTTTTTCTTAGTTATACTGGTATTTTTATTTGGCATTTGTATGAGGGATTATTTCCTACTTATTTCCTGGGAGGGATTACTTTGAGAAACATCTGCAAATAAAGCAGAGCACATGAATGTTGGTTCACCATGTGCTTCTTGCCCTTTTTCAACAAAAGATGTGTAAATCTACAAACTACAAAAAACTTCTGTTATCTTTTTTATCTCTGTTTCAGTGTCAGCATTTTGCCACTTGAGGCAGTAAAACAAGCTGCACCTTGATCACAACACACACTGACAGCGTGCAGGTGAAGTTATGGCCTTTTAAAAACTAAATTAATGAGCTGGAATGTGCTGATGGTCACAGATTTATACTGTTTTTTAAAAAGAAGTGTTGCGCATTTTACCCTTTTTGTGGTAATTTGAAATACAGTTGATGCAATTTTTTTTTTTTTTTTTTTTTTTTTTTGTTTTGTTTTGTTTGGCCGTAAATATCTGTATCGCCACGTGAGAAACTTGAGCTGGTTGTCTGGTGACAAAATGGGGTTCCTGGGTGGAGCTTTCATGTCAGGTGCTATAAATGAAGCGGTTTAGCAGCTTATTTTCATTTATTATTCATGTTTGATCAAAGAGAGTGATTTAGTAGAAACCACACTGAGGTAAACAAAGACTTATACAGTGGAAGGGCTTATGTCTTTATTGTGTATTTAAGGCAGCAAATTTGTACGGTAAATTAGGATTTAAAACTAAAGTTTGCATGTTGTTTCAGTATTTATGCAGAAAAAAGCATGCAGCTGCAGACACAATGAGAACAATTCTTTGAATTGGTTTACATTTTTCTATGGGTCTGTAAAAAAACGCTTCATAACTGCTCTCCTGTGGCAGGAACACATGCAACCACACCAGGGCAACAAAAGGCCAACAATGTTCTACTGGATAAGTGGACACCCAGTGTTTAGAGTTGAATACCTGTCTGTATGTCCCCAGCAACATGGCAACAACCAGGGGTTTTCAGCAGCTCTGAGATGCACACGCTGAGGTATCTTATTCCTGCACATTTCAACAGCAAGAAGCTGAACAAAGCAACCAGAGATCTCCTGAGGATTAAACCCAAGGGTTTGGTGCAGAAATATTTTATAAGCAAACAAGTAATGCTGCTCCAGGAGAGTGTATTAGCAGCAGAGAATTGCATAATGGGTATTGTGTGGGTTTTAGAGCTGCATTCTGGTGATAGGACATGTATTTGTCTCTGAGACAAGCAGGGTCTGCATTGTGTGCAAGATACATGCAGGATGCTCATCATCTTTGTTAACATAGAGGATCGCATTGCTTTAATCAGGTGCTCCATGACTGTATTTTTATTGCACTCCAACTACCTTTAAAAATATTTTAATTGAAAATTAGAGTGGAATATGTTATGATGACTCATCAGAGTAAAAATCAAATCAGACTGTCCAGCAATGCTGGCAGCTCTTTGAATCAACTTCACCAAACTGGTTTCAGACTAAACCCTTTCTGTAAAATATTCTCAAAAGAGTTGTTTCCAACGGTTGCTTGTAATCTTTTTGGCGAATAAGGAGTTTACATTTTAGAGTGTTTTAAAACTTTGTGTATACGCTTGATAAATTATGTAGCCTAATCTCGAGAAACCTCTTCGGTTTTCTTAAAGCAGAACTAAGCATCTTCTGCTCTCAAGCTCCCCCTGCTGGTCCTCTTCGGAAACTCACTGTTGTAGTGTCGTACTTCGCTGCCACTGCGCCCCCCTACCAAGTATACCCAACTGCAGCCACAAGCCCAGAGGCATGTCATGAAAATGGGCGTAGTTTATACTGATGTGGGCGGGTGGTCGCTAGGGTTAGGGGAGGGGTTAGTTTCACTCACTCCAACGATGGGCGTGGTTTGTGGGGGCGTAGCTGTAGGGGTGTGGTTTGTAGTGGCTCCGGCTGCAGCTAGGTGCTACTCCCCCTTATCCCTCCCTACCCCCTCCCCAGCACAGAGAGCATTGTCAATCGCTGTTTATTAAGCTCGAGAATGTGACGTTTCGCTGCGTAACTCCTCCCCGAGTCCCGCCCCAGCCGTCATGTTTGAGGGCTGAGCTGGAGAAGGCTGGAAAGTTAACTAATAAGAGAAGTGTCAAGGGTTTATTGTCACTTTGTTTTATGATACCAGACCAAACATGTTACAGTCGAGCAGGTCGGTGGCCAACTGGGCAGGAGTTAACGGCATTGTTTCTTTTTCCTTTTTTGTTTTTTCAAAATGAAATCAACAGGGCTCACTGGTCTCTGGTGTAACCAGGCGGTGCCGCTTGGCTGGCTGCACTAAGGAGAAAGGACACTACTTTTCACTCCACATCCCGTTTTTGGATCATATCATGAATTAAATATTTACTTGTAGACCTAATTACAGATCTGGGCATGAAAAAGTTCCCCTTTCAGCCGACTGCCAGCCACTTATCAGCCACTTACCAGCGACTTGTCTGCTAACTCAATCGCACAGAGAAACACCTGTGTGTCCAGGGAAAACGATTTCAGAGTATAAATGAATGCCCGGAACAAGGATGTTTCTACACGCCAAGTTTGGACACCGTAAGTGATGTGATGGCGTATTTGCGGGACAAGCCGTTCAGCCAGTGATAGTGCAGTAATGGTGCACTAATATGGCAGAAAAAGGAGGAACTTTTTCATGCCCAGATCTGCTCAGGGGGCTCGTTTGCCACTTTACATTAACCAGCAGCATAGGCTATTAGTTAGAAGGCTGATCTCCTACACATGGCCGGTTGTGGAGAGGCTGCCTGTTTCTTTCATTTAAAAAATAAAAAAACACGATTTCTTTCACAGTAGCTAAATGGCTGTTGCACAAATTTAAACTCTCTTACGTTCATGTAAACATTCATTTAAGACCTAGAGTAACAATGGCGTATAAAAGACGCATGAAAACTTACCTTTGGAAGCACAACGGTGATGTCGCTGTTTATTTTGCAGAAGATGTGCAGATGTTGCACCCAGCCACAGCAAAATTGCTTACAACTCTCCAAATTTGTGGCCCCTGAATTGCTGCATTTCGTAGTAGTTAACACCGAATGCCAAACTTATATCCATGTGAGTACACGGTGGGAGTGTATCCAAGTCATTGCTCCGTCTTGCCTGGGGCAGCTCGTATGGATCAATATGCAAATATCTCTCCCTGGCGTTTGCGACCAGCTTGTCCCTGCAGATACCAGCTCTTTCTCCTGGCTCTGTTCCATAAGAAAGCTTCTGAGATAAAAATAAATGAATATATCTGCCGTAGTTCGCCTCATGTGTCTCGCTCTTCCCCAGGTTTTCTGGCTAAGTTACCATGGCAACCCATAGCTTGCCCTAAAACATGGCAGACTGGTGCGGAAAAGTGACGTGTCATACCATGTGATTCATGTAGCGATGACGTCTTTGCATGTGCCTAATATGGCTGGAATTTTAAGGGGTACTTGAATTTAAACAACACAATGAAATGCCTGGACAGGTGAGTATTATTGTTTTCAACACTTGGCCTGTTACCTACAACCTAATCACAGCTGTGACAACATTGCGGTACATCACTCCCTCTCTGGTGATATTGCTTTATTATGCTAAAAGTGTGTGTAAACTTGTACAATCCGACACTGGCCGAAAGTTTTTTAATGAACATATTTGATGAATTAGGAGACCCACCAATCTCTCAAAAGTAAAAACTAGACACAGTGATAGAATTGATCACATACAGATCTGGGCACGAAAAAGTTCCTCCTTTTTCTGCCAGAAGAATCACTGGCTAAACGATTTGTCCCATGAATACGTCATCACGCACAGTGTCCAAACTTGGCGTGTGGAAACGTCCTTGTTCCGGGCATTCATTTATGCTCTGAAATCGTTTCCCCTGGGCACACAGGCGTTTCTCTGTGCGATTGAATTAGCAGACAAGTCGCTGGTAAGTGGCTGGCAGTCAGCAGAAAGAGGAACTTTTTCATGCCCGCATCTGTAGCCTGCAGCTAACTTTACTTACTTGTTCTATAGTAACATTGCCAGGTCCACGTGTGTCTTGCATCCTTCTCTTTCTTTTAGCTCTTGCCATTCAGGGAATGCTTTGCCCAGGTTCACTTATGTGATGTGTGGGCTGTCTTCCGGTAAAGTTGCCTTTTCCTTTTTCTCTGATGGTCAGACAATCTTCTCTACTTTTTATTTAGTTCTGCCACCCGTGAGCAGCTGAAAGTAGTGTGGCTAACTATGGCCATGGTTTACATGGTATAAGGGTTTGTATGGGACTGTCAGGTGCAAGTGCTGTTTTCAGGCCACAGACCCTGGTGGGAGATGAGAAAGCATTGAATCACCCCACAAATACATTGATAATTTGGTTCAAACAGATGATACATTTGTGCAGAAATCAAGTTAATGTCAAACTTAGCAGTAAGTTTATCATTTGGTTATGGACAGCTTGGCTTTGCCCAGAAGGACTGTTCATCCTTCTGTCATAGGAATGCTCGCTTTAAAGATTATATGTTGACGTTGTTTGGGCAAGATTCTGCCCCACCTCCTCCTAGTGTGTTCTTCGACTGTAAGCTGCTTTGACTAAAAGCATCTGCCAAATAAAACCATAATGGAATCTAGTGAGTTAGCATGGAAACATTACATGTTTGCATATTTAGCTTTTTTTCTGGGATTGGATTTCTTTGGAAAGCAAATTCCAGTCAAGTAATGAGTGCCAGATTTGGGTGAGTGAGTATTTGACAAAAGATGTTTGGGCAAAATATTGATCTGGTTAAATGTAACATCTTGGCATTTGGTGAATCATTCACACACATTTTGGGCCAGTTTATTTCTTCTGGTCTTCCAACTCTCAGATCATTATGCAGCTGGGCCATTTTGGTCAACTGTATTACAACTTTTTTTTTTTACTGAAAAGACATTGCACAAAACTTTACTTCATTTTCTCAAAACTCTGAACACAACACACTTTTCTAAAGCTACATCCACATCTTCACTTTTCACAGCTCAGACTTTCACATCAAAACAGTTGCTCAAAACCTGCAAAAGTTTAAACACTATACACATCATTACACACAATAAAACATCTGAGAACACATTTTTCAGTAAGAATGTTCTTTTTGTGTTTTTTCCAACTGCCAAAGCCCATTTTAAGAAACTTTCTAGTATCTCTTCTCAAAATATATTCCTGTAGAGTATTGGGCATTCATATAGTTGTGAGTTTGATATGAACTGCACGTAAATCTACAGAAAATACTATATGTACACTACTGTACTGTATCACAACTCAATGAAAACACTTCAGCACCCTCAAGAGCATCCTTTACACACAATACTCACTGAAAACACAATGCAGGTTGTGATGTTTTTTTGTAAGAAACTATATGTGGCAGAACAAAGGGGGGCCCAGGCAGGATTTGATCCCCAGACTCCTGGGTGAGAGTCATGCGTGCTTACCAGTCAGCCAAAAGGGACATCCTCTTTGCCAAGTAGCCAGGGAACATGAACACTCAGAGGCATAGTGACAAGACTGTCAACTGCCACATCTCTCCCCCTCTTTTCACAAGCACGTCTTCATGCTCCATGTAGGCTGCCACCCATCCAGAATCCATGGACCCACCCCTAGTGCTACATGGATCCCTACTTGCAAGCGCCAGATTGTGGCAGGACCAAAGAGGGCATGGGCAGGATTCGATCCCAGCAGTACCTCCAGGGATGTCCCTTTGGCTGACTGGTTAACACGCATGACTCTCACCTTGGAGTCTGGGTAACAAATCCCACCCGGGCCCTCTGTAGCGTATCTTGCCACATTCTGGCGTTGTCGGCAGGATCCATGTGAAATGCTGGTAAACAGTACATGGATTTTCAAATTGGTGGCACCCTGCGCGGAGCACGAGGACGTGCTTGTGGAAAGAGGGGGAGAGATATGGCAGTTGACGGTCCTGTCACTATGCCTCCCTGACTTCTTGGCCACAGGGATGTCCCTTTGGCTGAATGGTCAGCGCGCATGGCCTTCACCCGGGAGTCTGGGGATCAAATCCCGCCCGGGCCCTCCATTGCGTATCTTGCCACATATACAAAACACATCACAATCATTGTTTGGCATCACATCATCAAGTTGGGTTGGCCACAGGACCTCATCTACATCGTGGCAGAGCAAGCTTTGAGATGCTTCTATAGGAGGTTCCCTCTTACAGTTTTTCTCAATTGCTAAGACAATTTCTCAAAGCAAAGCTTCATTTCTCAAAATTCCAGACACAAATCCAAAACTGCACACTCAATTCCCCCAACGTGAAACATCTAGGTCAAAACAAAACTTTCCACTCAGAATCATTTACTCTTGCTGAAAAACCAAACTTTGCCTTCACATATCACACAATAGTCCAAAACGCCCCATATTGCATATTCATAGCAACCTAAGTGCAAAATTGATGAGGCGCTATTTAGCACGTTTGAAAGACTGTAAAAGAAAATGGATGTCGCAGTCGGTCACGTCTGAAGAGGGAAAAGTGAAGCCAGTTGGGCGTTTCCCACCATCACCATCTTGCCGTGTCACATGTGTCATCACTCCCGGAAAATACTAAATGGCCAAAGGCAGGGCAGCTCTGAGCCGTGGGGCAAATGATTGACAGCCAAGCTAGTGCTAACAGAGTTAATCCGAAGTGAACAGGAACGAGCGAAGATAGGTGGTTTAAAGGTAAGGCATGCTCAAACTTGCTGTTAACCATCTAAAAACTGCCATTGTGCAACTCTGCTACAGGCTGAGGCCTTCCTGGGAACTAACTATTAGCCTCCACAGCTAAAATCATCACCCAGTCTGCTGCATGTCAATCAATTCTGTGTGGTTTCAAAATTAAACAACATCTAAACGGATGGGTCATTTAAAAAAAAAAATCACTTTTTTCAAAAGAAAAAAAAAAAAAAAATCACCCCTCATAGTTGACAGGACTTGACCAATTAAACCTAAAATAGTTTTTTGAACCAGGCTGTAAACATGTACTTATTTCTGTTGTGAAGTTGGCCATTTTAACATGGGAGTCTATGGGGATTTGCTCCGTTTTGGAGCCAGCGCCTAGCGGATGAAGAAAGAACTACAATTATTTAATTTTACTTCCGGCTTCACTCTTTCCCAGCGGAGTTTGCCCCTTGATCATTATGTTTACTGAATGAAGCCAGGTAGGTTCACTAAGTTCAAATTAATCTGTGAAATTAACGCATTCATTCCCTAATTATTGCAATAAGTTATTACTAATACCATGTTAAAAAAATGTTTTTGATCTGATTTGGGGTATGTAGGTGCTTCGTCATAGCAGTGAACTGAATCCACCAGAAAACACTGATCCTCCTTATTCATGAAGTTTCTGGTGGTTTTCAAGCCTTGCATCTAGAATTTTATCACTGAGTGTCCAGAAACACAAGTTATCACAGTTGTATTCTAAAAATCCAATTTGACCGTATTTTGGTATAAGAAAAGATGACTTTTGGCATTTGGGTGCAGCTGTTAACATAATACACTAAAATCCACTTTACCCTCCTTATTTTCAAGGATTCAAACAGTTTCTAAGCCTCACATTAAGAGGATGACCACAGGATGACTCATTATATACTGTATATCACACATGAACAGTATGCTATTTTGGGGGTTGTGGCTCAAATAGTGTCAAAAGTACTGGTTTAGAGAATTGGGTTTTGTGTTAAAAAAAAAAAAAACTATAAAAGCAGAGTACATTGTTTCGATGTTTGCCTGGGAAAATCTATTGTGACATTACATTAATGTTATTTTTCTATTTATTGTGTTTAGCGTGTTGTTATACTCAATGGAGCTTGAACCAGACATATGCATAGTTGCAGTTTGCTGCAGAAGGACCCAGTGGACCCTTGCAGAGTGATTAAGATGAATAAATTTGCATCCTGATAGTGTGCTTTTCATTTAGCTGGTATTCAGTCCTGAACCACAGAGTAGTGTTTGTTTGACCTGGTTTTCAAAACTGACCGAAAACTGAATAGATTAGCCAGTCTTTGAATTTCTTCTTTTTTTCATTGTAAAACTATAAGTCAAATATTCTATGAAGAATTGATAGAACTTATGGATGTAAAGGTTTTTACTGTTGTTCAGCATTTGTTGAAATATCTTGTCAAACATATCAAACATAATGTCCCTCAAGCCCTACAGATAGCCCAAGGCATCCCAATCATCTCATCCAGGTTCAGTTATATAAAAGTGAAGCTGTCTTTTTGATGGTACAGGCTACATAAAAGCTCCACTGACTTTAGGCAAACACTTAATGGACAATAGAGAGGGCAGAGAGGTGACCACTGAGAGAAAAGCTGGCGCAGGACCAGTAAATCCTGAGCACAAGTGTGAAATATGATAGAGAGCCAAACAAGAGCACCTGGCAGGTAGACGGGCGGGTTCAGGACTTTACTAGCAAAGAGAAAAATGAGCCTCATGTGGCACAAACACAAGTTCACACTCTGGCTTGTTACTCTGATAGAGGACAGGCGACTTCTGCTCAACAATCCAAAGAAGTTTGAGTGTCATTTACTGTCCTTGTGTGGCTGTAACTATGTTGCTATATTCTTGCAAGAACATTTAAACCCACAGGAGTTTCTCTGCTCAGAGGCACAGAAATAGGACAAGAACAACCTTGTTTGTTTGAGCGACACTCAGACTGGCCTAAACGACTGGAACCCTCTTGTATACAACATCTGTCCCATGCATGGCGTGTGTAACTGTAATTGGCCCTGCCTTCTGCAAAACATCCCGTTTTAAAGAGATTTGCAACTGCTCATTAAGACCATGCCATCGCCAGGGCAGTTACTTAATCTAAGATGATGCGTGAGTGAGTTCAGACAAGCTTCTGCCACCGCTGGATTATGAGGTAAATTCAATGCAGTGCTTTAAGTGTTAAGGAGAAATTCATGCTGGTTTCTAATTTGATATATATACGCATTAATTTATTTTGGTTAATCATTTATTCATTTTTTGCAGTGTGGAAACTGGACTGGTAAATGTGTTTGTGTTACACTAAAACCTATCTTTGAGTATCATTTTTCACTTTTCAACAGCGCTATTTCTCATCATGTTTTGTACACAACAGGCCATATGGAAACACAAGGAGGAGTCCTGGTAAGTCTGGCGAGGCACTGGATGAGCTTGGAGCACCTGCAGCCAGGGAACTTTTCTGTCCAACGGTGAGTAATGTCAAAACAGTTGGAATTTGTAGTGTTGAGCCTGGAAAACACTTCTTGTCTCTGCATGCAGAGGAACTTACAGTGTGTTATGAATATAATCCATTCATCATTTTAATACTAAAGGATTAGTTTTGTGCTGAAATGGCAAAAAAAAATACAACCAAGGCACATCAGATGTATAGCTACACAGAAGTATTTGTTCTGTAAGTGAGTTTAACCACAGATGGTTCAAATGTTGTGGCTATGCTCTGATTGGTGTGTTGTGCACACTCACCTCCTCCTGCAATGTCAGCCAAGATTAACACTTGCCTTCTGATTAGTGTGGTTGGAAACAATCCAGATAGTTCAATTAAGTCTGTATCATTTAGTCCACAGTAGTCATCTGTGAGGGTGATTCTTGAGGATGATTTCCTGTGTTACATAATCTCCTTAGTGGAGTCCCAATCCTCAGAGTGAGCACGGGCAGCTCTCTTGGTGACAGTCCAAAAAATGGGTGCAAACTGAGGTCAGAACACACTAAGGTAGTAGTTGTCATTTCATCTCAAATTTAGTGATGGTGTAAAACCAGAGTGACTAAAAAAAAAGTTTGTTCTTTCTTGATCTTTTCTCTCTAGAGCAGAGGTGTCAAACTCATTTAAGTTCAGGGGCCACAAACGGCATGATTAACTTAAAGGCAGGGTGGATGATGTTTTCCAGGAGCATTTTTTATTATATTGCTTAAAGTCTTCTTCACTCCCTGATTGCAGCCAATTAATTAAATGTTATGACACAAAAATAAAAATAAAAAAATCCCCTGTGGAACGTACAGCACTGGAAAAACTCCATCCAATGAAATTAATTTCATTGGATGGAGTTTTGAACGGCCCGTGCTGATTGATTGAATGATTTTTATGTCCATCAAACTCGACTGCTCTCTGTCGCGCACCAACCATCCTCACGTGCATGTGTGCGCACTCGCAGCTCGCCGTGAGCATCTCAGTGCAGACGAACCAAGAGAACATGGCTGCTCGCTGCTCTTATCTATGCTGCTGTTTGCTCTTAAAAAGAAAAAACGGATGTGGATTAAGTCATGGAGGTGTTGGTGTTTGCAGTGAGGATGTTTTACGCCGCAGAAGAAGTTGGAGGTGAGATAATTATCACTTTTAGAAACGTGGTTCCTCTGCTGTTTACTTGGAAGCTAACAAGCTAGCCACTCGGCTGTTCTCGGTTATCTTCGCCGATAAGAGCACACGTGACGCGTTCCTGTGCCCTGGAGGCGTGGTTTCAGGGGGTGTATATTTTTTCAAATGTAGCTTGTTCGAACTGTTTTCCAAGATCTCCTACCCTGCCGTTAAGTGGGCCGGACCAGGAAAATTATCACAAAATAACCTATAAATAATGAAAACTGCAAATGTTGCCTTTTATTTTAGCACATTGTCAAGATGTTTATATTTGATGAACTTTCCTTTTAGCAAACATAAACATGAAATTTATTGAGGAACGTAACTGATTTCAACAATATTTGCCTCATTTCATTATATTTAATTTCATTTATGTATTTTATGTAGGCCTTTTAATTTCAGTCAAAATTTTATTATATATTTTTATATGACAAATATTCAATAAATTTTTATACAAACTCATATGAATATAAATTTATCAAAATAATTTCCCCCTAAAACTTCCAAAACATGGAATTTTTAAAATATATTTATACTTTTATTATCATCATTATTACCAACTCATTCAAATAAGACTTCATCTTTATTGTAACTCAGATCACAATGGATCTCCAAAATCACTTACTGTTGAATCACAGGTATCTAGAACTAAAAAAAAAGGAAAATAAAGATTCCTACTTGTATGAAGTAATCCTGACCTCCTGATATAAGCTGAGGTCAGATCTGAAAGGTAACATTGAAATACTTCATAGACATTTAAAACCATTCCAAGCTCTGATGGACCAGTAAGAAACTAGAGTTTGTTTTACTGTTTTAAGTGTGACATTAATAATTCACCTCGTGGGCCAGACTGGACCCCCCAGTGGGCTGGTTTTGGCCCCCGGGCCTTATGTTTGACACCCCTGCTCTAGAGCAGGGGGGTGTAAAACGTGAAATTTTACTTTTTTCACTTTCTTGTAAAATTCTGTCATTCGTGGGGAATTATGATTGTTTTGATCTCCCAACAATACAGAAGGATTCAAAAGGAGCAACAAACTGGGCCGTGCCATCCTCCTCCTCCACTCTAAGCCATTTCTTAATTTTAAATATAATTTTATACAATATTTCATAACAATTTCCCTTTTAGCTTCAGCTTTTCATCAGATAACATTACAATGTCTTAAAGCACTTACCAAAACTAAACTCATTGAGTATTTTAACGTGTTGGCTTGACTTGAATTATTACATAGAACCTAAGCAGAGCTGATGCATGATGTCTCATTATATCAAAACCTTGCTGCAGTCAAGGCAGCTCAGACGCTGCTGGGCCTTCCTTCAGCTGCTCCGGCTTTGAACCACCGCTGTGATAAAACAGCTTTGCCCTGATTGGATGAAGGCTTCGCTGACATGCAGGACATGTGAGAAGTTTAATTCAGAACTTCAGATTCATTATGTCCTGTGGTATCTCTTCCAAAGCGGATGCAATATATCTGATTTTTGCCTCTCGTTGCTCATTGTGTCAGAAATAAGGACGCTGCTCTTTAAAGTTTTTTTTATTTCCAGCAGGAAAGCTTTAAAGCACTTAACTTCCCTTTCTTTTTTTTCCGTTCCCAGGGGAAAAAAAGTAATGTAATTTTTACCAGATGGTTTTATTTAACTGTTATTTTCGGGAAAAAACTCTTCTTTTCTCCCCCCCCTAAGAGGCTATAGATGTCTGTCGCTGTGAGTGAGTTTGTGCAGGTTTTTTTCACTTTATTGGGAAACCCTCTAGGATCATTCATTTTTATCCTTTGAATCTCTTTACTTTTCATCCTCCTGTCTTACTGTATTTGATCTTATTCTTATTCTTCACCATCATCATCTTCCCCCTGGTTTGACTCCCATACAGCAGCTCCCAATTCCCAGCAATGGGCTTTATGCACAGCTCCACTACTTCCTGAACTTAGTACTGCACCTTTGTTTCCTGTCTTTCAAGATTGGATGAACTGATTAATCCAGGTGTGTCTGACCATTTGCTGAGATCAGACACACCTGGATTAATCAGTTCATCCAATCATGTTTTAAAAATGCCATGCACATTTCCAAGAGTAAATTTCTCATTTTTTGAAGAAATTAAAACCCACACACATCAGACAAGCATTTAGATTTTTTTCATGTCCTCAAATGTCAAGACATGTCTGGGCTTGGTAAGACTTTGTCACAGGCGACCAGCTTTGGTCCAAGAACACTCACTGTAAGTTTGATATAAATGTCATCATATATAAAGTCATTAGAGCAAATTCCAGTGCAGTCCACTCACACACATTAGGTAACACAAGGTTACTGATCTCACAGACCTCAGGAGGAAGGGCAGGGATTTTTATGACCACACAGAGGGTTCACCTTCTTACATGAATTTGAGGATTGCATTTCTCTATCAGGGCATTATTGCCTCGGTTTCATGCTGATAGTGAGGAGAGAAGAGGAAATGAAGGCAGAGAGAGGAGAGACGATATGCTGCAAAGATCTGTTCTGTTGTGTAATACACATCCTCTACCTTTTCCTGGAACCCTCTGCATATGTATGACAAAAAAAAATCAGCTTCTTTGTCAATTGTGAAACTATTTGATACGTCAATGTGCTTTCCTTTTCTTTTTGATAACATACAACATGTTTTATTCATTATTTTCAAATTGCAAATATGTCTAATAATAATGGCATAAAAGCAATTTATTATCATATTGATGTTTGTAATTCTTTATAACTACAGCCATAAAAATGAGAAAGAGATTCAGATTTTTTCACCCATAAACCTTCATGACTGCAAACTAAAAAAAATATATAAATAAAAATATACTTTTATTTCCATAAAACATTAATTTAAAAACACGTTTAGAATTTTCTTTTTTGTTTCATATATAATTATCTGCACTCAAGACAATGAGACCTTGTTGCTCGACTTCACTGACATAACTAATATTAACTAACATCTACATTAATTTATATCACTCTGAGGTGTCAGATTAAATCTTCCTGAACATTATGTTTTCAGCTGTGTAGGGCTTTTATGCAGTAGCTTTTATGGCCTGGTGTGCTCCTTATCCTACCATCTACGTAATTTGCAGTGAAGAGAACCCCTGGTGTGATATATAGGATTACTGGACTGGAATAACCAGTTGCCTTTGCAGCCGCTATAAGATTACGAGGCTGGAATATCTAATCCGTGCTACCTTATATGCACTTTGAAATCCTGTCACCCTTAGTGGATGAGCATATGGGCTTTTGAGATAGAATTACCCAGATCATGTGCATGCGATGAGTGGTTCACAGCTTTTGGTCTTTCCCACCAAGCTGCCATCTGGAGTCAGATTGATTTTGAATTATTTTCTCATACTGTTTGTCATATTAAGATTTTTTTTTCAGCAGTGTTAGGATATATGTAAGGAAAATATTGACTCATGTATACCTGAAAATTTAGATAATATGCTATGTCATGCTATCCTAAAAATATGCCTGTTTGTGGATTATTGGGAGTTATGGAATGTGGAAGCAGCAACAATCAGTATAACAGTGTAAAAATTATTGTCAGAACAGCTTTCTAGATGGAAACTTATCTGTACAAAAATGAAGCCATATTTCCTGACAGACTGGTGAAAAGTCAGAAACACAAATGGCACTCAGAGAATATCAGCCAGGCATTCCTGCAAAGGCATGATGAAGGGGGTGCTCCCCAGTGACCCATCCACAGGGAGACGATTCTGATTCTGCAACTCTGCTCAGTCTTACAGAGCTTTGCTGTTTTGTTTGACTTTCAGTGCAATTGTAGAGCCATATTGTGGCAATGTGAGCTGCTTTTTCCTGTCAAAAAGCACTGATGGGCCATAGTACCAAACAGAAAAAGGACATTTGGGTGGGATTTCTGCCATATAGAGCCAAACAGATGTTTCAAAAGAACTTCCAAACAAAATTAAATCACAATCTCATAAAGACGGACAAGCAGGAGACACATATATAACATAAATATATATATATATATATATATATATATATATATATATATATATATATATATATATATATATATATGCATGTATGTATGTATAGTCATCCTCAAAATTATTCTTACCCTCTAATTTAAGAAAAGGCTAAATTCACAGTAATTCAAGAAAGTAATAAAAATAAAAAAAATTACAAAATTATAATTTGGTGAAATAAAATCTTGCTTTTGAATTGTGATTGGAAAAAATAATAACAAAAAAAAATAAACAGACAAAACTGTCCCAGACACATTAGAGCACTTTTCCCATGAACAGTTTTTAGATTTCTTATGTTCAATAAAGAATCAAATCAATCAAATCAACAACAGTAACCAAAATACCTGTCAAGAAGTGTAGAAGTCTTTTTGGACATTAGAGAAAACACCTGTTTGCAGTGATCGCCTTGAAGTGTTACTCAACAAAATTTTTGCTTCGGAGCCCCATTATGCTTGTTTACTTGTTTTATTTTTTCTGTTTGTTTTTCCTGTTTCTTTCAAACCATTATTCAAAATCAATGTTATGATTTTCATTGATTTTTTATTATTACTTTAGTTAATTTCAGCTTATTTCACTGACAGCTGATATTTTCCTTCTTTAATTGGAGGGTATGAATCATTTTGAGGATGACTGTATATGCATCTATAAATATCTGTATTGTTAACCTTGAAGTAAGTGAAATTCCGAGCCAGTACATCAACTGGACAATTACATAAATTAGTTACTTTTAAAGGTACATAAAAGACAGTCCTGTCTATGTCCTGACAATGTTCATACAGCAGTTGCAAACCGTCTTTCCTCTCTGACCTCTATTTGTCTTTCATTTCTCTGCTCTCCATGTTTGGCAACAAGCAAAAATACCAGACTGAAAGTAGACTTTATAGAATAAGACAATGTGTTTGTGTTATTGACCACAATTGTCAATAAAGCATTGTAAAATGTAAAATGTTATAAGCATACTGTTACTGAAAGAAAACATAATGAAAGTCACTTTTATACAAAATTACACATTGTGAACATTTCCATCCTAGTTGTATTACTGGATACTTTTTTTTCACTTGAGTGTAAAAATTATGATGTTATTTCTCCACAGCAAATGTTTCTCTTTTCAATCAAATGTGACTCAAAGTCAAGCTTCATTAAGGTGTGCAGGAGGTGTTTCCACCCATGCAGCGTCAGTGTAGTTCATAAATAAGCATGCTGATGAAGAAGTTGCTTTGTCAACACAGTCGGTTTACCGGTTAAGGTGACACAGTGTCATCAGGGAGAACCCCAGTTGCAGCAAAGGGGGGGGGAGATGATGGATTGAGGGCTGCATGGAAGGGCAGAGGGAGGGACACTAATCCCTCTGGTACCCTGTCAGTTCTCCAGAGAAAAGTGACACTGCGGCAGCTGCAGTCCACGCCATCCAGGAATTCATATCTCATCCATTTACCTCCATTTTCCCACTTTTACTGACACGAATCGTTTTGCAGGGGGAGTAGATCGATTATTTACTCTCCCTGCCTGAGTCGTGTAGTCTATGATTTCCCCCCTCACTGTCTATTTTCCCATCTCTCTCCCCATAGCAAGATCTGTTATGAAGTGTTTAAGTGACAGGTCATGCCTCAACTGACTGCGTTCCCAATGACATGTCCAAGCAATAACGGGATCTAGCAAAAAAAAAAAGGACCCTGCGTGTGCAGGATGTGGAGTCAGCAGACTGGTGCTTGTGTGAGCACATGCACACCCCTGTGCCCTGATATGTGCACAAAAATTGCTGTGTGCATGCCTTAAGCATAAACTTGAAATTCAAATTCATGGATGCACATATGTATAATGTTCCCATGGGAACACATAATGAGGTGAAGGTGCGTTGTGAGACTGTGAAGTCTTAAAACAGTTTTCTGTGACCTTGAAGCCGTTTCCCTGTGCCTGCCTGCAGTGGTCCTGCTCACACCGCAATGTTAAAGGGGACCAGCAGACATCCAGCTGCTGGCTGCAGCAGGATGACGGTGAGATGATGAGATGATATCTAGCCTTAAGCAATTTGTTCCCTGTCAGGTAACACAATATTCAATCCATGTTGCCAACTTGGCCGTCCTTCTTAAAAAGTACAAGATTAACTTTGATTAAAGTTTTCCCTCCTAGAGAGAATTCAGAAGCACAACAGGAGGAAGCATGGCACTCTAATTGAAATTTAACCTCTTAAATCTCCTAAACTACCTTATCAATCAGATACCTGTAAACCTTCGACTGGGAAGCATGGAAATACTGGAGAAACAAACACAAGACAAACTTAACAAAACTTGCTTTTATTAACCATCTTACAAACTGACAGCTAATTTTTTATTGATTTATTCAAGAACAATTCTTTATTTTATATATTTATTCATTCATTTCAAACTGGAACTTGCACTAATTTACATTATTGCAGCAGAACTATAACACAAGGAAAGAAGGCTGCATATTTCTGTAAAGATTCAGACAGTTCACTTAGTATCATTTCAAAGAATGCTGTCAGATGAAATAACAATTCATGCCAGTTTGTGCTCGACTGTAAACAAGAAAAAGCTTAAATCCCCAGGAAAACAGATGCTGCTGCAGGTATTGAGATCTTTGACAAGTACTGTAACAGGGGAAGAATACAGTTTAATCCCCAAGGTGAGGGTGGATTGGATGATCCTTCCTGTGAATGCTTAGTCTGCAAGAAAGCGGGTAAAGAGTGGGACCCACACTCCCTTCCCTCATCAAACAGCGATTGGCTCCTGCACAGTAAATCTCCTATCACAGAGCTTACCTATAACGTCCGCGCTGGCGGAGGAGGGAGCAGCGAGAACAAAGCCAGGTGACCCCCACATTCAAAACACAGTCAGTTGCCTGCGCGTGTTTTGTGTTTGTGTTTGTGTGTGTGTGAGCACTTCTGTATGTTTGTGAGTATGTGTGGGTACCTTTAGCTTCTCTGGTTTCGTTAACGGTGTTAAATTACCCAGTGGGAGCTTTAATAGAGCTAGAGACACTCTTGATTGGGAGTTTGGAAGAGGGAGAGTGAAGGGAGTGAGGGGGGAACAGAACGGAGCCAGTAGGCAGCACAGAGAGGGCACGAAAACTTCTGCAGAGCCGGGAACACGGGTGAGTGCTGCAGACATCTGCACACAGCTGCATTTAAACTTAACTCTTCTTAAGAGACAAATTTGCATGTATTTTGGCTCAGTTTGATGCTCAGGTCTGATAAAGGGGTGATGTCAGTGGAGTATTGATTGTATTTGTCTTTGTCAGATCAGACACAAAGAAGGTTTAGTTATTTCATCTCAAAAATTTGAGCAATAAAAAGTTGCTTCTAGTAGCAGTTAAAACTGTGTAAGGATGCCAAACTGTACCTTTCAGTCCTCTGTGTATTCCTTTGCCCTCTCTCTTGAACTCAGTAACCCATCTTTGCTGAAATGGCAAAATCAATACACATATTTTTTGCATTGGCCATATGATTTCCTTACATAAGACTCAGTTCTGCATCCTGGACTGTTACGTTATCTGCTGTAATGCAAGTGGAAACAGAGTCACACGAGTCGCTGAATCTTTCAGGGCCCTCAGTGTCAAGTGGGTTGCAGCCTAATAGTGTGCATCAGGATTTGATTACCTGTTCAAACCAGACAAAACAGAATAATAAACAGTTAAAGAAAATGTAAAGCAGATAAACGGTCCTGAATTTGAGGCAGGTTTGGGATGGATTAAGGCAGCTAGTGGTTAGATGCATACAGTCAAGAATAAAGATGTTGAAAGGATGCATACATTGTAGATTTGAGGAGTTTCTGCTCACTAGTCAGTGGTTAAGATGTTTTTCCATGAGGAAATTGATGTTTTACCGCACATGATCAGCAATATGCCATCTATACTGCGTGTAAGCACTCTCACAGCCAATCTTGCAGAGTTTGTGCTTTGGTTTAGGTCATTGGAGAGAAATTGGAGGAAAAAACTTACATGCAGCGTATCAGATGGCAGACTTGCTGCTGATGCAAACAGGAGCTGACAGAAAATCTCTGTACCAACAAAACTAGATTGCAGCACTTAACAAAATTTCACACATCATTCTTTTCCCTGACCTCTATTTTACAGATTACTCAGAAGACCGGACCTCATAGTAGCGAACAGCAGGCTGAATGGTAACCAGGAGAAGGGAAGTCCCGGCAGGATCCTCAGCGTGGCACTGGTTGAAGTGTCTCCTCTGTCTCCTGAACCGGGCTGACAGTCATAGCTGTGGCTAGCAACAAGGCAGGCAATGGAGGTGCCGCTTGTTAATTTTGAAAACATGGATGATGTTGGAATCAACCTGGGTGACCCAAGTGACTCTGGGTACCCGACCTCACCCACCTCAGAGGCACCTGAGCAGAACCTTCTAACCCACCGCCTGACTTCTCCTCAGCAGTCGCCTCGTAGAGGACGACGTGGGCATCACTCTGGTCAAGATGGGCTGTCACCTTCCACGCCTCCAACTCTGACCTCGAAGGCAAACACCAGCAGTGGCAGCTTGATTTCTAATCTAAAGCTCTTGATCAACAGCGAGTCTCCTACTGACAGCGTCTTCAGTAAAGTGCCGAAGGATTACTATGAAAATGAAGATCTGTTTGAAAAGCACTGCATAGATGAGAAAGATGAGAAAATTGTCATCAATATTTCAGGATTGATGTTTGAAACCCAGCTCAGCACCCTGAATAAGTTCCCAGAGACACTGCTGGGCGACCCTATGAAGAGGATAAGTTACTTCGACCCAATGAGAAATGAGTATTTTTTTGACAGAAACCGCCCATCTTTTGACGGGATCCTCTATTACTATCAGTCAGGAGGGAGAATCCGCAGACCAGCCAACGTTCCTTTAGATGTTTTTGCAAATGAAATAGTTTTCTATGAGCTGGGTTATGAAGCGATGGAGCAGTTTCGTGAGGATGAAGGGTTTATCAAAGAACCTGAAGTCCTTTTGCCCACCAATGAACTGCAGCGACAGTTCTGGCTCCTCTTTGAATACCCAGAGAGTTCCAGCGCAGCCAGATCTGTAGCTCTGGTCTCTGTGTTTGTCATTGTCATTTCCATCTTCATCTTTTGTCTAGAGACGCTGCCAGAGTTCAGGGAGGACAGTGACTTCCCTCCAGGTTTCACCTCAATGCTTAACGGCACCCAAGACAATTCCCCTCACCATAAAGATGTGATGGCATATTTCACTGACCCATTTTTCATTGTGGAGACTATTTGCATCATTTGGTTCTGCTTTGAAGTCGGCGTCCGTTTTGTAGTATGCCCCAGCAAAAGTGATTTCTTCAATAACATCATGAATATCATTGACATAGTGTCTATAATTCCCTACTTTGTGACCCTGGGAACCGAGCTGGCTACGACACCTGATGAAGACTTGAACTCAGGTCAGAACATGTCCTTAGCAATCCTGAGGATCATCCGACTGGTGAGAGTCTTCAGAATTTTTAAGCTCTCACGACACTCCAAGGGTCTTCAGATATTGGGTCAGACACTGAAAGCCAGCATGAGGGAACTGGGGCTCCTAATCTTCTTCCTCTTCATAGGAGTCATCCTTTTCTCAAGTGCCATCTACTTTGCAGAAGTGGATGAGCCCCAGACGCAGTTCGTTAGCATCCCCGATGGCTTTTGGTGGGCTGTGGTGACAATGACCACTGTCGGTTACGGAGACATGTGCCCCATCACCATGGGAGGCAAAATGGTCGGCACTCTCTGTGCCATTGCTGGTGTCCTGACCATTGCCTTGCCCGTCCCTGTCATTGTCTCCAACTTTAACTATTTCTATCACCGTGAGACTGAGCAAGATGAGAAACAGGTGATGGAGGCAGCAGCAGAGGCTGCTCAGAAAATGTCAGCCGCTAACAAGTATGGAAGCTCGCTTTCATTAAACAAAAGTAACGGCACCTGGCAGAATGACAAAAATGGCATGCACTGATGAAAGAACTGAAACATTTACTCATATAAAAACACAGACAAATTAAACATATCTGTCACTGAGACACTCTCAGTCTATCTTTGTCACTAATTTTTTACTCCAAATATGGCAGCACTTGAGCAGATAATTACAGTATTAAGAGACACTGTGTGGTGAGACAGCCTTTACACAAGTTGTCCGTCTGCATGTTAATGTGTCAAAGTGCAATTAACACAATAACTACTATGTTGGTTATCTTTGATGAAAACACCAATGCAATTTGAAGAAAAATGTTATTTCTGTAGACATGTATTTTACCTTGAAACTGTAGATTTCCGACTGGCGAGGCACTGTCCATCTGGTCTTTATCAGCTGAGAGATTTTTGTCCCACAGTGGAAAATAAAATGGAAACAGTTTGGTGATTATTCCATTTAAATTGGATGTGTAGGCAGAGCTTGTATTACATCACAGCTTCATGATAGTCTAAACTTCATATTCAGCATACTCAAGACAGGCTTTGGCATGGTGCTCAAGGGCAGGTGAGTGTGTGCACTGTAAGGTAAGAGGACATCAGCACACACATTGTCTTATCAGCAAATCTATAGCTGCAAATGCTCAGCCAGCAGCACCTCTCTGGGTGATACAGTGTAACAATATCTGTGCGATAAATAGCTGCCATAGAAGCATGTCTGCTATTATTCTTGTAGATAGGCTGTAAAGTATAAATCACGCCTGTTTATGTTGAGTATAGTGTACATGCAATGGTTGCATGCAGCAGTTTTGTCTTTAGGCTCTTATGATTTGGCATCTAGCTCCAAATTTTGCAGAGTAAGCTGTAAATGAGACATTCTTATCTAGTTTATCATGAAGTTAACTCACCTTTAAAAAATCATATCAATTCATTGCACTGAAAGCTTTTTTCCACATATCTCTTAAGCACTTTTGGAGCTTTACAACATCCATTTTTGGCAGGGAAAACACATTTATTAGAGTGTACAGATAAAGAAGATAGCATATATATTTGTGATCAGACTAAGTAGGAAAAGACACACAAAATAATTATCATTCTTTTTTTTTTTTATTTGAACATATCCACTTGCCTTTGCTCTCTCCATTGTTAATTGCATGGCAGAGTGTTCTGAAATGAGGTAAACTCCTGTTATCAGTAACTGAAGGTTTGTCATATATACTGAAGCTGAATGTATTATATTATTTTTTAACATATAATAAAGACTGTTATACTCCACATAATAGAAAGAGCCAATAAGTAAACTGGGTTTGCTAAATGAAGACAAATGATTACATGAATGCACATATCATGAGATAATTACAAATCGGTTCTATTTATGCATGCCACATTTCAATCTTGAATATGTACTGTATGTGAGTGTATTATCCATATAAATATGGCTTGTATTGAGCTGTCAGTGGATGTAGTTGTAACTCAGTCAATGCCTTTATAATAATCCTACAATATGCAACATTGGTGGCATGTGGGTGTTAAAGAGGAATGTTATCATTTTTACCCACTGAAAAAGCAATATCTGTATTTAAACTGAAATGTCAGGTGACGTGAGTGGGTCACTTCAGTAATCAGCACTTTAATGTATTATGAAGCACTTAATATGTGAAGACTGTTACTGTATGTGTCAACTTTGTACAGTACACAGTGTCATAATTTGCTACTGTATGTTTTATTTATCCTGCAAAGAGTGCCTTTCATTAAACATGTATCCTAACTGTGTGAAGTTTCCCTCAATTTAATGATTTAATTCCTGGGATGAAATGTGCCCACAACTGAGCTGATTGAAGGGTCTTAACTTTTTCTTTTCTCCCTGTGTTTAATTATGATTGTGATGAATGGAGGTGTAAGTGTCAGTGTATGCCTTCAGGGCCGAACACTCATTAACACCTCATGTTGGCTGTTATTAACGCCTCCTCGCTGCTGCTTCTCATTACTGATACCGTGGTGAAAAATAGATGGGTCCTGTGACGCCTGTCAGATCACAAGAGAGAAATCGCACCAGGTTGTTTAATTTTATCATTGCTGATGAAATACGTTTATTTGTGTTGTGACGGTGTAGCCAGAGGAGCAGATGTTTGTCCCTGCGTTCACTCTAACCAGCCTTTTAACTAATGAAGCCTTTTAGCTAATGAAGAAACGAGACAGCCCGGCTAAAATAGCAAAGATATAGATTCATGCAGATGGAAAACTGACAGAATGTGGGGTTTTGTTGCTGCCTGTGAAATATATCAAAAATGTAAACGAGAAATAGCTTTCTTGTCTTACTGGTAAAACCCCTCACTTAGTGGGGAAATTCAAGCACTGTGTGCTTTACAATACCTTTGACTGGGATCACTTCAGAAGCAAAAGCACCAAATTAAATATGCAAGCCAAATGAATCATTTATAAGATAATCCATCTTGGCCTTCAAGGCTGGGCGCTGGCTCTGTCCCATACAGTCACAATAACGTTGCATCGTCAGTCAGTAAGTTTAAGCTGTCTGCAGTTTCTTTATGGGTTGCTTATGTTTTCAGATGTATGAACTGATTTCTGAGACTGTAAGACAGAGGTGAAGTCTCCTCCGCACTGAAGCATATTAGTAGCATTCTAGCCATCTGCTGGTGTTGTAACTAGTTAATGTTCAGGTCAGCAGGCTGCCCTTCTGATCACTGATCGTACAGTGATATCCCAAAGACGATCTCTGATAGCATTTTGGCATTTAGCAGGCAGGTGGCTCGGGCAAGGTCAAACCCAAAGTGAGGCTGTCATTTATTATTCATGGGGTGTTCCATGAAGAGATCACATCCACCCTCCCTTTTTTTTTCCCCTTTTTTATGAAGATTCATCCAAAGAAATCCATTCAAAGACCAGCAGATGGTCCAGTCACTGTGACACGGCAGACTGTTCTGCAACCCTTAATGGAACTATAAATATCAGCGCGACATGACTTCGTTCCTTTTCAAGCTGTTGACAAGTTGCATCCCACTGCTCTGAGGGAAACAATGGACAAGTCTCACACGAAAGCTCAGACAGTGAGTCTCATATCAACAGATTGGGTTACTGTATTGTCAGCAGACACGTCCAACCATTTTCAGAGCTGCACAGACAGCAGCCTGTGTACTGTAGTCCGTGCCCTCCAGGAGGTGAAGTCACATGGACCTCGTGGCTTGTATTTGAATTAGTCCTTTAAAAATCTCCAGTTTCTTCCAATCTCTGCAAGTCTTCTGGATGTAGGACAGGTCATACTGCAGCCACCAGGCTGAACGACCTTGCTGTTACATTTTTTATCAAAGTGTGAACACAATGCTGCTCTGTCGCACAGTAGGTGCAATACTGAATTGCGGGTTTAATATTGATTAAAGTTCAGCTGAGCTCACTTTCAATATTACTTGAGCCTCGGATTCCATGCCCTGACTTTGCTGACCAAGAAGGTTCAGACACAGGTTTTGCATTACTTTTATAGCCACTTTATTGGCTCAAGGTCTGATATCATGAAATCAAAAGGCAAAGTAAAAACTTGACCAACAGGGACAAGGTGCTCTATGTTCACACAGGATGACGGACGGACAGATGGACACAGGCTTCAGGCTTACTGATGCAGTGTGATAGCACACTCACCACAGAATAAGCTCGTGCAGGAGGTGATTCTGTTGACCGTTTGTGATTTTGTCATGTCTCACGCATTCCCTTTGAGAGGCCGTCGATAGAGAAATGTTATCTTGAGGCAAGGTTTTATGACATGTTTGCAACATTATTGCATGTACACCCACTTTAATCAGTTTGCTTACATGTTTTGGTGCTCTTGTGCAAAGGAGGAAGACAGAGCCAACACAGACTACAAAAAAGCCATGGTGTGTCATATGAAAAATACACATGAAGCCATCTAATGTTACATCAGTTTTTCTCATCATCTGAGCAAGAGCTCTCCATATAAAGTTTGTTTAACTCAAGGATGGGCAATACCAACATTTGTCCTTTCGATACGTTACCATTAGTTGATTGCACTTCGTCATGATATCAATACCAATACTCTTTGCCCCTTAAGGGAAAATCACCAGATTGAGCAGGGTGCATCAATCTTCTCTGCAAGGGTACCACTGGATGAAATATAGATAAAACTCATGAACATAATATCTGAAAGAAATACTTGAAAATTATGCTGAAATAAGAAAATTAATTAAAATAAATCTATTCAAATTGATTGAAAAAAAAAAAAACAGACTATAAATTTTAACATGAAATTAATTACTTAAATTTCTTTAACTGGAAAAAAAAAACAACATAATGCCAATGAATCTGCATTGAATCAGTAAAATGTTAAAATACATACTGTGTGTCATGTGACCCATTAGTACACAGCAGGAATACACTAGTGCTGTTGCATGTTTTGTATTATGACAGTGGTACTACAAAAGGTATCAAATCCAGTATGTTGACTTGCAAATATCAAATTATTGATTTCATAGTATCAATAGCTGAACACCAAACACCAAATCTCCCTGATTTATTCCTTGAAGGCTTTAGGGACTTTGTTAAGCTTTCAATCATGATCCAATTTACAAAACATTTCCATCCTAAAAACATACCAATGATAACGCCTAGATTTGTGACTGTTGTGTGTTGTAAGTTGTCTAACATGCGAAGGAAAAGGGAGGAAAAATGGAGTCAAAAACAAGAAACACAAGATTGAACTTTTATCCAGTAGATAATCTGATCTGATTTCTGTTCTTAAAATTGATGCAAATAAGACTATTTTGCTAGGTATTACCTCATTCCATGTGCAAAGGAGTGAGGAGTCCTTCAAACATTTCCTGCATAAAATGCTGTTGACATTTTCCTTAAACAGTATCAATACTTTTATCGATGGTAAATAGACTGGCACATGATCTGAGGCTTGTAAACTCTGTAAAACAATATCAAACATCCTTCTTTCTAAGTGATTTCTTGGATCAATAAGCCATTGAAACTTCCTTTTATGCTTCCTAATGTAATCAAGTTTCACAGGGAAGGGACCTTAAATGCAAATACTCTACGTTTAGAAATCAACTTATATATTATTCCTCTGCACCACAGGCCTCCTTTGTTATCAGCATGCAGACCATCCATGAGCCATAGAGTTGTACTGAATAACTTTTTACTTCATTGCCACAAACAAAGGCACTAAAGTTTATTTGTTCCCATTTATGCCACCCTGCTGCAGTGAACTCAATAGATCACCAAGTCTGTATAAATCCATAACTTAAAATAGATGTAATAGCCTTAATAACTCGCTCTAGTGTCATTTGTTTAGAACAGCTGAGCCCAGGTGTTTAAGGAAATTATTGCAACTTTTTTTAAGAGAATGAGCTGTTTAAAGTTGTGACCTGGTTTCTTGTCTTTCTTTGTTCTTTTTTTAACCTAGTTTAAAAAAAAAAAAAATCTACATGTGGAGGAAGCAACAGCCTTAAACAAAGATACAAAGATGTAAAAAGGAAAGGCGTCTATAATCAGATCTGCTAGCAACAGCAAATCTTTTAGTATTGTCTATAACCCCAGTTGGGCTATATGCACAACTCCACCTCTTCCTGAACTTAAGCCAGCCCCTTTGTTTCCTGGCTTTCATTACCGGACGAATTGATTAATCCAGGTGTGCCTGACCTCAGCAACCATGACGACAATGGCCAAACACACATGGATTAATCAGTTTGTCCAGTAATGAAAGACAGGAAATGAAGGAGCTGGCTAAGTTCAGAAGGTAGTGGAGCTGTTCATATAGCCCAGCTGTTGCAGATCCTACAAAGGCTCTGTCAGATTTTTCTTGTAAATATGTAACATAAGAGACACATGTGACCCTGTTAAAGAAGCAGAACATTTCTTTGGGAAAAAAAAAGACTCAAATGACTTTATGCTTTAATAATTAAGAGTTTCATAGTTATTAACCTATAATCATCTTCTATTGTCAGACACATCACAGTTAAACAATAAAACATTCAGACTTTGTCCTATGCATAGATCATTCATAATTCTAGAGGTTGACAGAAATGCACTTGTTTTACTTCCAGTGTCTGCTTGGCCACAAGTTGTACACTTATTTCTGCTCGACCTGACGCCCATGTATCATTTTAGGATTGGTGAGTGGAGTCCCTCGACAGAGAGAGAATGGGTTATGACTCAAAGAGATAAAGATTTACGACAGGTAAATGCACTATGACTGCTCCGCTGTGGTGCATCTGCCCCGGAGGTCAATGACCAGATCTTGTGGGACGAAATGTGAGTCTCACATTTGTCCAGCTTAACTCCCATGAAAAATGAAGAAGGTGACCTAAAGTATCACCTGGGGCCAGACAGTAGACGGAGAATTGCTTTCAGATGAGCACATGGGTGCTTTACAGCAGCAACAGGATGGAAATTTCAGAGAGTCTAATTAGAGGGGAATAACTGTATGACTGTGCAGATAAAATTACAATTTGTCTGTTGAGAAATAGAGAGATAAGTCTGGGTGGTACCACAAGGATAATTATCTTGATTACTCCAATACAACAAAGTAAGATGCACATACACTACTCACAAAAAGTAGAGAACAGAATGATGGAGAATAAATATATAACCATTGAACAATGGACATGTGCATTGAAAAAGTTTAGAGAAAGTTGAATTCAGTTCACCTAGAAAGGTTGTAGTGGATTATATATTCATTATGACATCATACAAAAAGCCAAATATCCCTAATTTTTTGTGAGTAGTGTAAGTCAAAGGAAGGACTAACCTTTAGTCAGTTATTTTTCTAATAACCAGATTGTTATTACAGTTATTTAAAGAAAAGACTTTTCTTCAAACTGTTCATCAGCTGAAGCAGTCCACAAATTGATCATTTTTCAAAACCGGTCAAAATGAGTGGGACACAGTGTCAGATTATTTGTCAGCAGAAAACATATCAAATCTGTTAGCAGGCTGGTTCAATAGGGCAAAATCCCACATTAGATGTAAGAACCCCAGCGCTAAAAAGCCCATTTTGAAAAATATCAATATATCAATGTAATACCCAGAATAAACTTGAAGTACCAAAAATAGAAGTAGCCAAAAGATGGGTGTTATATGATAATGTTCTAGGTGCATTACCTATTTAAACTACTGAATACCATTCACAAGACGTATATATAACTAAGTAAATTCTTTATGGGCTCATTATGTCCTTATACAATTTTAATCTGTGATCCCCACTGAATTTCCACTAAATTCTGTCAAAAAGGTCAACAAAAGGGAACATCAAAGTTTGATACCCATATTCCTGTGTGTTTTTATGTAAGTATATTTTTAAAATACTTCGTTCCATCCTGCAGCTGCCTTCAGCTAACAAATGTGACAGGTGCTGGCTTCCAACTCACTGGGTTTGTTGTTCCACAGAGACGTTAGGTGTGACACCTTGTGGTATTTTTAGGGTACTACAACAAATCCAAAAGTAATTTTGGCTTCAGCAGTGCAATGTTTTATGCATTTAATGTCTTACAGTCATTGTATTAATGTGATCGAAATTTAGGATTGTAATTCACCTCACAAAAGGAATAAACTATGCCCAGTTATGAGGCCCAGTTAGCCTATACGGTAAAAAGATGAATACTGAAACTTATCAGCAGTGCTATATTAGCAGCAATACTTCTGGTTGCAGCATTCGCATGTTTCCAGTAAACAAGTCATAAAAGAGAGAACTGATAAAGCCAGTTTCATGAATCATAAAAACTAGAGGTCAACGAGGAAGTAAAAAGGGGACAAGCACACTCTCTGAAAGAATGAAAGGTTTACGCTAATCACATCCCTTTCCTGTAAATCTTTGACTGCATTTCGTACAATATCAGTGAGAGCACTGCTACTGTCAGACAGAAGTAGATTTTACAAACAGTTTGAGGTGAATCCACAATAGTTGAGTTAGTTCAATGGCATGCTGCTTGCAATAAATGATTGGAAGTACTAATAAAAAATATTGTGATGAAATAAAATGGTTTGTTGATAAAAGCTGATAATTGAGGGGGAAAATTTACAAATTCTGGAGTTTTAAATTATTATAAACTGAGTCATCAGTTTAGTGTTAAAGATAAGAGAGGAAATATATCTGGTTATCTCTAGTTCCAATCTTTTGAATATCAGAAGCTGTTTTGTGACATAAAAGTGACAGTATGTTGAAAAACTTTTCAGTTTTGAGTGACAGCATACTGCCTTGACACTTGAGGGTCCAGTGGAAATCTTTTTAAATATTCTGATACATTTTTAAATTAATATCAAATAAAAAGAAGGACATATATTTTTAAGAGGATAATCATTAATCAAAATGATGGTAATAACGAGCTACAATATAGCCTCGTCACTGGCTTTGCCATAGCCTCCCAGTGAAGCTCTTCTGAATTAAAATTTGTGATAGGCCAACCATGTTGCCTCTCTCCCCAAACCCAAATCCACCATACAGCCCATGAAATAATAAGGAGATTGTACGTTTTTTGGCTTATTTAAAATAAGTAAGTCAGTTTTTACATGGTCAGAAAAAAATTAACTACAGTAACATGGGTTAAATTTAAAATGTGTCTTTGAGACTCAATTCAAATAAACAATAAAAAAAAAAGATGTGACTACAAATATGACGTATTTCACAAATATCACGTGGACACACTCTTCATACGCCTTTAAAGTTCCACTTCCTGTAAAACGTGGCCAAACTTCCTTCACGGCTTAACTGAGGTGAAACCGTAAACAAGTGCTGCGCCGGCCTTCCTGGGTAAAAATTCATGGATGAAAATTTCCACCGCATACGCCTCTTTGTTTTCTTAGATGACGGCATCACAGAGCAGGTGAGGAAGTAGACGGCGACGTGTCCGTACATGGGCGGAGTTGAAGTCGCGCGCAGGTAGACGTAGCTTACTTTGGAGAGTCCCTTCATGAGACATTAAACTTTTCCCAGTAGCCCGCAACGGATCACTTCTAATAAATAACAACACTCAGACAGAGCTTTGGGCGAGTTAAGGACTTTACCTCCGGTGAAGGTGAGGCTACAGATGTAGTTTCTTTTAAACTGAACGTTTTGTTCTTGGTTTACAGTCCATCGTCTTACCTGGACTTTTGAGAAGCCGGTCTACATTTTTTTTTTTTTTTAAATTATTATTAATGTAATATCAAGTGAATTACACAGTAACAATATATAACTGTTAAAATGGACTGTCTAATTTATTTATTTAGTGTATTATGTATTTATTTGTTTGACATTCTAACAACTGTGTCGAAAATTAAATTTGAATTTTTAAAGAATGATTTTGTTTTGAGATAATTATGGTTTGTGTTGTTAGCAGCTTTTGAGATTTAAATATTTGCTGGTTTTTACTGGTTCATCTTAGGGTTTTTGATGCTTGATTAGACAAAACAAGTATGCTGAATTTTAGCTAAACCAACTGTAGTTCTATCTGCTGGTCACTTTATGGATAAACTGAGTGATTGTTGTATCCAGAATTGTGACAAATGCCCACAATTTTTTCCAAAGCCTTCACAAACTAGTGCATCATGTCAGTTCTGTCTCTAAATGACACTGCATAAAGATGTGTAATTATAAATATATATTAGTTAATGATCAAATTAAACGAAAGACGCTGCTCTTTTTATACCTTGAACTTCATACAAACCAGTCATAAATATGTTGATTGAAAAGTTTCTTAAATATGTCACAGCTTCTCCCAATTGATTGAATTTCAAGTGTTTTCTTATGTGAAATGGCATAAGATAGTTGCTATATATATATATAAAAAAATATGTATATGTATTGCTGATTGTCTTGTGTTTGATTTATTGTTCTACACAGACCCCATCATGGAAACACAGACAGAAAGACAAAAGGCTAGTAACACCCAGCTGATCTCTGTGCCTCATAAGGACACAATCCGTCTCCTGGAGGTGTATGTCAAGCGCAGCCTCAGCGTAAATGATGGTGCAGTGGGGGAAAAGCGGGGAGCAAGGAAACAAAAGTGGGTGACACTGTCAAAAAAGCAAAGACGATCCTCCAGCGACCCATCCCTTCACTTGGCTGCGGAATTAGATCCCAGTGATATCTCTGCCGTTTCTGAAGTTGACCCTAAGACAAATCAACCCCAGAGAGTTTCTGAGGAATCAGAGAAACCAACCAAAAAGTCAAAAAAGAACAAGAAACCCTCCTTTTGGAAAAGTCTGCTTGGCATTTTCTCTCGGAAAAGTAACGAGGACAAAGATGAAGAGCAAGACTGTCCTGCAGACGTTGTGGATGGTTCCCACGCTGCAACCACCGACAGACCCTCAACTCCGGTCACTTTGCAAAAGAAGCCCCTGAGCAGAAAATCGTTAAGAAGAAAGTTCTCAAAAAGACGGCTGTCCATAAGACAAAGCAAACTTGCCAGAGATCTCAACCTCACTGACATCACCGGCGTAGAAGGCAAGTATGAAGAAAAACTTCATATCAATGCTGCTCTATCTGTATGTTATTGTTGCAGATTTGATTAACAACCAACCAAATTTGTGCTTTGCAGCTGTCATCAGTGTGGAACCAACATACTCTTACTATGAAAAAGTGACAGAGGAACTGGAAAAAATTGTGCACGAGGTCAAAGAAAAAGAGGAAGCTGAAATTCTTTCAGATGGTAAAAAAACTCATATTCAACATGCAGCTTTTAAAAATAGCTCAGTATCTGCGATGAGTTGTGTGAGAAAGGAAAAGCTGTTTGCTGCTTTACCAAATACAAAACTGAAAGTTACTGTTTGTTTACTTTCTGCTTGTTACTTTAAAGAAAAGGGTAATATGCACTCATAACTATAGAAAGTGATTTTCATGAGTTTCTTCAGTACATTAAGTATATCTCTTCTCTCTCTTGATTGGTCTTAGAGGAGGTAATCAGCAGGATCATTGCTTTGACAAAGGAGCAGGGTGATGCCATAGATGACAAGGTTAGTATGGGAAGATGAATGTTTGGGTTGCATTTGGTTATTTGATAACATAGACAGTGTGCTTAAGCTCATCTGTGTACTGTACATCCTTATGAGAAAAACAAGGTACCTGAAAGCAAAAGTTAACAAATAAACCATAAAAGTACCATTTAGATAGTAAGTGCAAACTGCATGTCATGACTTTGTGTTTAAGAGACAAACTTCAACGGGTTCTAGCAGCTTTTTCCTAAACCACCCCTCTTTAATTCTGCACCTTAGATGTAAGTTTTTGCAAGAAAAACAGTAAATGCAGCAGGAGCAGAAGAGGAAGAGGTTTTCAAAGTGAAGTGCAGAGTCATTAAAGCTGTTATGAAAACCACAGGATATCGTGTGACTACAGTACAGTTTTTGTCCGTTGAAACTGTGTCTCATAAAACATTCTCAGAAGAGTTTTTTTTTTAATTCAGGGCTGCAACAGTTAGTCATTAACCTATCAAAGGACAGACTATTAAATCTTTAGCTAATTACAATCTAGATAATTTGGCAAAAATATGAAATATTTCAGCTTAATCAACCATCTCAACTTTGTTGGTGGCTTAAAAGAGAAGGCTATGGTAAATTTGCACCGGTTTTACAGTAAAATTGCTGACAAGTCAGAATATGCAGTACTAATCAACTGCCTGATCCTCTGTATTTCCTCCAGCTGAAAGATAATCCCACCCTGAACAACTTCTTCCAGAGGATGTCTTATTCGTCCTTCCAGAAGCTAGCAGATGCGTATCTAGAAAAAGAAACAACACCAACCCAAACACCTCCCACCGTGCTACCTACTGCACCTGAGCTGGTCAAACTGGCCTTCACCCTTGACTTCACAGCCAGGATCGCCGGGCTTTCCAGACAGAACGTAGGCCACATTACAGGACTCGGGAACCGATATCTGCAGGATCGATTTGAGTATAAACAGGTAAGACTCACAGTAAAGAGGCAACGAAGAAGAAAGAAAGAAATTATGGAAGCGGACACCTGCTTTTGTCGACCCCGTCCCAGTTTTGCCCTTTGACGACATCATATAACATACACCTTTGTTTTGAAGTATTGAGGAGATCTGAAATAGTGGTGATTTACTCATCAAAATTGCCCCCAGTGTCCCATAATGTCCTAAACAAGATGGGTGCTACATGTAGGCAGGAACTGGGATTGGGCCGTAACAGCACAGCGCATGCACAGTCCCGGAAAGGAATTATTTTAACAGTGTTTGTTGTCTTTTCCAGGCATGTACAGATCATCCATGGTCCGACAGTGATGACTGAGGTGCTGCTATTTTTTTTTTTTTTTTTAAACGGAAACCTTTACAACAGAATGTGTTGCATCCACAAGTTCCTCCTTTCAATGCAAGGGGCAACCAGGGATCCAAAACATTGCAATATTCACTCAGTTTTTACTCTTTTGTCATTGAAAAGTGTATTTTAACCAGGTATTTCCTACAAAAACCTGAGTTTTTAAAGGGATTTCACATTCAAGATCAAGGTTTGAGATCTTTGTAGCACACAGCAAAGTGTTGTACTTAAAAAGTGCTGCATCAGTCACTGACAGATGGCTCCCCAAGCAACACTACAAACATGGTCCTCTTATAGCTCATTGTATTGTCCATTGATTTGTGCAATAACTTTCCATGTAAATAAGCTAAGACAGTTTTAGCCCTTTTTTGTATGTTTGTACATCCAACTTAACCAACTGTGATTGTAAATGTTTGATGTTATGAATGCAGGCATTCATCTCAAATAAAAAGATATGGACTTTTATTTAAAATTTGTATGTTTATCTATAACATATCTACATTTATACAACTCCTGTTTTCCTGCTCCTTTACTGACCTTTAGTCGTGCAATAAATGAAGCAAGACAAGTGTGTGTTATAAAGGCCCACGCTCTGACAGGAAAATAATAAATGGCTGGAAGGAGAAAATCTTACAGCAAGTCAAAATGTAAATCAACAAGAAGAATAAGCAGCTGCCTGAACTTGTTTAGAATAAGGAAGACACATTGATAAGCCTTGAATTTTTTGTTAGAAGTGATTATCTTGGACTCAAAAGCCCTAGAGCAGTGTTTCAATCTGGAATGGGGAGCCCCACACAGCTGGATGAATAAATGTGTCTGTAGGTCCATCTATGAACGGCACAGAGTGGTAAACATATTTTTCTCAGACTTCTTGCTCTTTTCCACTTTATTTTTAAAACTAATATACTTTCAACAATAATAGATGCGTCTTCTGTAAAGAGCTGCAAAAAGAGGCTGCTTTATTCCTTACAAATGCCAGTCTGCACATGTTTAAGAGGTGTAGAAAGGTGGATCTTACTTCTGCTCTGCTGACACAGCCTTGAGCATTGGACTGTGTTTTAAAAAGCATTCCTGGCAATGAAATTAGCATGTCATGGCAATAACTATGAAAGCCACATGAAAAGTAGGCTATAATGTTTTACAGTAAATATTCCACATGTTCAGAGCAATCAAAGATATTACAACAATAGCCATCATTTTTGTGCATTTATAGGATATTAAAGCTAAAACATCTGTCAGATAGCAAACAGCCTGTCAGCTGCATGACTGGCTTGAAGTGATGGCTCTCAGCTGCATAACAAGAAAACCTACCGGAGATAATGGACTCACAAGGGGATTTCTGTGCATCTAGTACAGTGCAACGCAACACATGCACTCACATACAGTACTCTAGAGACAACACCAGAGGCAACTGGAGAACATGACAACTACTTTATGAACAAGGAACACAACATACACAACCGTCCTGATCTGGATTCACTGCTGTGCGGCAGTAACCGCAGAAACACAGTTGTCAAAACTTCAGGCAGCGTCACACACTTGAATGCAAATTCTATCAGGTAAGGCAAGAACAGGACGTGACAGTCAGGTAGTGGAAAAATTAAGGATTACTTAACTGTGCCAACATGCTCTGTGACCAAATTAGCTGTCATACAATTAAAGCTGAATGAAAAAAATAAGTTGCAAAGGTTGTACTGTCATGTGCGTAATGACTCACGCTTCACATGAAGCAGAATCTTGGCTCCTGGCAGTGAACAGACAAGTAATTAATATCATTAGTGACTGCTCTGCTGCATCAAAGCCTCCATGCATGCAAAAAAAATGTGCTCAGTCTTAGACTGGAGTGCTGCTGACTTTTGAACTTGTTTGGAAATCTAGTATATTTATTGGGAAATCTTAATTGTGGACACTGAAAGTTGATCCAACTCTTTGATAAGGAGCTTTGGCCTTCTACCGACGTAACTTTGTCTAAGTTGCTGAACCAGCTTCACAGCAGCCTCACATTTACACACCAGCTTATCTTCAGATTTTACATCCGTGTTAAGTCATACCTCATCAAAGTCAAAATGGAACTTTGAGGAAAAACCTGTTTTCTGATTACAAATGTCTATCAACACAAAGCCAGCCCTTAATGCTGTTCTTCAACACTGCCATTATGTGGTCTTAGTTATATGACTAACAGACTGACCTCATGCAGGGTCTGGATTGCCCAATGATGTCTGGCCACCAAGTCTTTACTATTTTTAGAAGGCAACAAAAAAAAAGCTTCCATGATATCAAGTCCCACACTTTTTAAAACTAGAACAACTGACTGTTAATACTTCTTGAATAATTAAATTGGCTTTATAATGAAGATTAAGTTGCACTTTTGGCAGATTCAAAAGACCAAAACGACAGTTTGTGTAAACCTTTTACATTTTTATTGCTTTTTAAACAGAGAGAAGATAAATTAATCGAAGAGCCCGAAGCCCATATCTTCGTCTGACTCTTCGGATTCCTCCTTCTTCTCTTCCTTTTTCTCTTCCGCTGGAAATGAGATGCAAGATGACAGTTAAGGCTGAGGTCAAGTCAGCAAAATTATTTAGCTGCACTGAATTCCACTAAGTTTTATCAACGAGCAAATAAAATACCACAATCTTATGTTTTTATGACTAAGTATCATTGATCCTAGATAACTATCTTCTTCAAAGCATAAAAAACAAACAAACAAACAAACAAAAAAAAAAAACAGAACAAACAACTTAAAACATATACATACCAGCAGCAGGTGCAGCCCCAGCTGCAGCGGCCCCACCAGCAGCTGCAGGTGCCGCTACAGCACCACCTGCTGGTACAGAGGCTAACTTGGAGAGGCCTATAAAATGAAACGCTCATCTTTAGTCAACTTCCACATGCTTTAACATGCAAACTTCACTGCTATGTTCGTTGAAGGGTCTTTACCCGAGTTCAAAACTTCATTGATGTCTTTCCCATTCAGCTCACTAACAACCTGTTGGGAGAATAAGATATACATACATGGTATTCTTAATGTCACAACATTTAGCACTATTGCAATCACTGCAATGAACCATTAATATAGTTCCTACCTTATTCAAGCGTTCGTCATCGGCCTCAATTCCCACACTGCCCAAGATGTCCTTGATGTCCTTTGCGGAGGGGCTGGTGTTTCCACCAAGCGCAGCGAGGAGGTAAGCGGCCACGTAACGCATTCTGTAAAGAAGATGAAATTTTAACAATCTGCATACAAACTTATCAGATGTACTAAAACATAGGGTTGCAAAATTCTTTGAATTTTCAATGTTGGAAACTTTTCATGGAAATTAACAGAAATATATAAGAATTACAAAAATGAAAGTTTATTCCCTTAACTGAGAACTCAAATATGGTTGAGGAAAATATATTGTAGGACAATCTTAGCTAAAACAACCAGGTTTGTCAGATATTAATTTACTTTTACACAGGTTTGATTTGACAGAACAGTTTACATTCAGTTGTATAAAGGAAAAACTACCAACGAAACTAACAAACACCCTCAACAGCTTCAGTAATTTTCTCTTACTACACACAATGTTTCATTAGTTAGGAGAAAATTAAAATTTTGTATGCAAGTATGGAACATTACACAGAATTAAATGTAACAAACCCTAGTAAGGTAAGCATTTATATACAAAGACAAAACAAACACACATTGAACTCCATATCTCGATATGGGCGATATGGTCCAATTCCATATCTCATTTGAAAATACATCGATATATCGCCCAGCCCTAATTTAAATGTAGTTTGCGGTATAAAAACTTGAACATTCATTATGATGTGTATTAAACACAATAAGCTTATTAAATAATCTAAATGATTTTCTATTATTGTATATAATTAGTAATCTGTCATGATGAATATTATCCCGTCAGAGGCTCCTTGCAATAACTGCTAATCACCACAGGGTAGCTGTCGCTCCTTGGAAGGATTTTCCTAAGCACGTCAGAAAAAGTTGGGTTATCTGCGAGAAGCTAAAAACCAGTAGGAATTGGGCATTACTTGCATTCATGTAAAAATATGGTAAGCGTCTCCATTACAAAGACATTTTACACGGAAGGTTTAAACACGCCAGGACGCGCCATCTTTGACGTGAACTTAGCAGGTGCTAGCTTTTGTTCTGTGTTCTCATCAATTCATCACAGGAAAAAAGCACTACTGCAACGATGCAGTTGTTTTAGTTATTTCTTATAGCATATACACACGACACTGTAAGAACACCTGTTGCGATGTTCAACCGTGTTATTTATAGCTGCATTTCGCTGCTAGCTCAGGCAGCATGGCGCCCATCATTTGTGACAGTTCTTCATCTGTGACTACACAGCAGTCACGCAAAGACAAGTTATTGGTAAATACGACATTCAAGTATGAAGCATATGATGATTACAGCAACGTCTCATTTAATCGTCAAATTGTCGTTGAACATGAGTAAATTTGAACTTACTTTTAAGTCTAAACAGACACGAAACGTCGGTCACGCTAGGAAATCCGGAAGAGGAAGGGGGGCGGTACCGGACGTTGTAGGAGCCAGTGCATTGATTTGATTGGTCTGTGTTGATGAAAGGAAAAACGCTACATCTCAGAAATGATCTTATAATTTATTTTAACTATAACTTTAATGAGTATCATTGAAAGGTATTGCCCTAAAATATCCCCTTCCCTGGCACATGTGATAGATTATCTACATGCTATTCATTTTCCTAATTTCCAGTTACATATTTGTATTTTATTTTGTGTAGCCTATATTTTAATCTGTTCTTTTCCTTTTTTTTTGCCCTTCACATGCCCTACAAAGGCATGTAATATACTTGACATCAGAAGCAAATGAGTTTGTCACACTAATGTATGTAAATAAATTTAAAAAATCTCTTACCCACTTGTTTTGCAGTTTGAAGTACATAGATATAACTTATCTAAATTTTGAAAATATATTTTTAAAACAACATGAATGTTTTCAGCTTTTTAATAATTATTTTCATGCCACTTAGCCAAAAAGGATATGGATGTTGGAATATATGCAATTTGTGTTTCTTCCATATTTAAATGTTATTCTTTGCTTATTATTTTAGCATTTTCAGTTTGTCTACACTTTGTATTTGTTCTGATAATACATTTACATGAAATAGTAGTGGAGGGTCATTTAACATATAGCAACTCGACTGCTTTAGATTGTAAAAATGTTCATAAGGTTTTTATTATGCAACTACATATGTACATCCAGTTCCCATTTTACCTTGTATTGGGAAACTGTGTAAATAATTTAAAATATAAAGAATATATAAGACTGAATTATCTGTAATCTGTTTAAACCTTGCATTTAAATGATTAACAAAACAAAAAGAAAAAAAAGTCTAAACTGATAAATTTAGTTAATTTTTATATTGACTAATTTTTTATTTATACTTTGTGCTAAATGTTTGTTTTTTTCTCCAGTGTTTTTCTTTTTCATTGTAATGATTTTTCTTTTTAAATTCTAAGGTCAAAAATGTCGTTCTAAAATTGTTTAAAAGTATTTGCTGGTTTGGTCTTCCATAGCGTGGAAAACCTACTGGAATTTTACACAGACGGGCCCTTTTATGACAACAGAACAGGTGATAAAGTTAATTAGCAACAAGGTATTGACCTGCTGTCAATATTCTGCCTATTAAGTGCTTATTTTAATGTACAACAAAATTTTATAAATCTTTTCCTGTTCCCTTTTTTAAAACTCTCTACTTACATCAAATTCAAAATTAGCATGTACAGTATTTGCCAGTATACTACAGTTCAAGCTTCCCATCTGAAAGTGCATTGAGACAGTTGCAAACAAGTTTTATTTCAGTTTATTCACAATCAGAAACATAATTCAGGAATTATTGTTACAAGTTAAGATGTAGCTGTAAATGAATCCTTTATGAAGCATTTATGCACCCAAATATGCATAGTAGAAAATAAAACAAAAGTGATAATACAATCAGTCAACATCTTTTGCCATGCTACAATTCAGCCAACTCCTCGTGTTTCTCCTGTGTGAAGAGCCAGTTAAACGTAGACACTAGCCAGTCTAACGCAAACTCTGCTATTTTCTCTATGTTTGACACATACCATATCTTATACGAACATTCAGCTACCAAAACCATTAAAAAGAGGGCCAGAAATCCAAGGAAGATACGGTCAATGCAATAATTTGCCTTTTCTCTGAAGGTCCACTCCTGCCATGGTAGTGCACGGCGAGTGTCTCCATGTTTGCTGAAGTGCAGCAAGGCTTGTTGTTCATCATCCAGGTCTTCCTCTGGAGCCTCTGGATCTTGACTTTCCTCTTCTTCATCTGTGTCAGCCATTTTATTGCAGTTTATGGTTGCAAATTTTAAATTTTCCTTTGAAGCCAGAGAGCATAAATGAGACATTAGCTTTGTTTTTAGCACACATGTCTTTTGTAGAAAGCCACAAAAGGCTTTGTCTTAAAATGAAAAGGAAGAGCCTTACCTTGAAAAAGATTTGACTTTTAGATGGGATCAAGACAAGACCCACGTTTTCTCGCCACACTTAGACCGTGCTTCAGTTGCTTTGGCATTTGTTAGGCCACAGAACGCAGACGCAGATTGCAAAGGCAGTAAATGCCAAATTAGTTATGCAGTACCTACCTACCGCACTAATAAGGGCTGAGGATTAAACCTCACTCAGCAGATTCAAATCCCTCAGGGAGGATGAAGGTGACAGATGGTTATATTCGTATTAATGTGTTGGTGACTGAGAGATAGACAGAAGCAGAGAAGAAGAGGGGGGAGGTCTTGTATGTTAGCAGAAAAGAGGAAAGTAGATATATTCATACAGCTCAGTACAGAAAGCAGAAAACTTTTACGGGGAGAAATCAATTAAATGAACGGTTTAAAATCTGACTGACATATTCTAGTTTATCAAATAACCTACTGTGACTGAAATCAGGCGGAAGCCAAACTGATGACCAAGCAGAGCTGATGCAGAAGCTTTAGCTTTAGACATGGAATAAATCACTTTAGTGTAATGCTCTGAGGGTAATTTACTCAAATGCCCCAGAGCCTTTCACCTCTCTGCCACAGCTTTTAAAATGGCTTTAACAGGCTGAATTAGCTGAAGAGATCCTTGCATCCCATAATAAAGACTTGGTTTTGAAGGGCTTCGCTTTTGCCAGAGTTTAGTTTCATTTAAAGTAGTGACTTTACAATTTGCAGTCCAAGCAGAGCCTTTTCATCTCTCTGTATATTGAATGGTTTCTGTCTAACACACAGCACAAAGCCAACTCTTTATCGATCTCAGTGCAATAAATCTTTCCAACTTGACCCCACTGCCTTTATTTATGTGACTCTTCAAGCATAAAGTGTGATCATTCTTAAATGAAATCCTCACACTAAATCTAATTTCATTTTCACCCGGTCCACCACCTTGATTCAGATTGAAATATCTCAACGAGTGTGTGATGGATTGCCATGGCATTTGCCCAGATGTGGACAGTGGCCAAAGCATTACTCATGATGACATTGGTGACTAGGAATTTTTTTTTCCTCCTAGCACTACCAGCAAGTCCACATTTCATTTTGCTCAATATTTTATACAGTGGCCCTAATATTATGAAAAAAAAAAAAAAACAAACATCTCAGAACACAACTATTGATGTTGGATATGTAGTTATAAGGAAAAGACACACAAATGTAGGTTTTCTGTCAAAGAATCATTTCACTTCACTTCACTTAGCAAGATTGGATAAAACTCATCATGTTATAGACATCTGTGCTTGCCATGTATTCGACCTACGGAGAATAAACTATATTCATGTACAAGGAAATTTTTGCTTTCAAATCAGGACCACCATTTTATCATAAACATTCATGCTTTGAAGAGACATGGCCATGCGTTTGGCTAATTTACATTTACATAAAGGGATTTGTGGCACAGATTATATAATGTGTGTTTGAGGAATTCACTGCAGCACCCATGAATGTGATAATGTTGATCCAACCTTACAAAGTAAAGCATTTTGCTTCCTGGAGTATTTCCTCACAATTTTATGAGGACTTACTATAAAATTTCAACAACCAAGATTTTTTTTCCTTGTTAATTTTGTTCTTTTTATTTACAGAAATGGCTTTTATATTTCATTATACCACCAAAAACCAAACCGTTTCAGTATATTAAGTCCATCTACTCAGTCCGTTAGATTTGTGTATCATGCTGTTCCAAGTTCATTATTGTGAGCTTTTTGATCATCAAATGTTCTGTCATTTATTCAGAAAAAAACGTTTTGTATTTAATATCAATCATTTAACAAAACAGAGTGAAAACAAAATAGTGCAAACTGATGGGAGGCTGTTTTCAGGCTGTGATGTAAAGAGATGTATCTGAATGAGAATCCAATGCTTCCTCTCACTTATGGAAGGGCACTGCTGTATCCTGTAATGAGTTAATCTCCAGTGTTTATGTTGTCCCGTGATTGTTGTTGATGCACTCCCACTGGCAGCGGCGTAGAAAGGACTGCTGCGGTTCTTGTTACAGGTTTACATCCTCTTTCTCAGATATGCCAGGGACGCTGGTGGTGCATGGGGTTGACTCTGGGGGTTTACACATAATGCAACAGCGAGTGATTTGGATCAGCGTGAGACGGAAGCGTTTTATCCTGAATGCATAAACCAACGGGTTCAGGGCTGAGTTCACGTGGGACATGACAATCCCTACATACATGGCATGCTTGGTTATATTACAATGTGGACAAAAGAAGGTGATGCAGTTCATGATGTGTATTGGCAGCCAGCACAAAAGAAAGAGGAATACTACTAAAGCCAATGACTTGGCTAGCTTCAGCTCTTTCCGGTAATATCTGTCTCCATCACAAGTGGCTTCAGCACGGCGGTTAAGCTGCTGCCGGATCAGTCGAAAAATCTCCACATACAGAATGATCATTATGGTCAGTGGTACCACCACCCAGCCAAAGAAATTGAAGTAGACCATGTAGTCCATTCTTATAACTTCTGTAAACTTGCAGACTATCTTGTTGGAGCTGTTGAGGTTTCTGTGAGCATCGTGGTTATTCCAGCCAATCATTGGAACCAATCCGCTGAGGAAGGAGAGGATCCAACACAGGCAAACTGCCACATTAGCCCTCCTCTGGGTCACTATGATGCTGTACCTGGGAATAAAAGAATTTTAAGTTTTTTCTAATCAACTTAATGTACACAGTTACTACTTTAATGACATTTCTTTGAATAACTGCCAGCCTTTATTTCTCAGAAGCATTTTTCTCAGGTGCCAGCTTTTGACATCAGGATTCAACTGCTAAACAAACACTAGCAGGGGCATCTGCCAACTTAATTTATTAACTGTGCCTTAGTCAGTAATTTAGGCTGACAGGGACATTTTAATTTGCCTAAAAGGTTTTGATGCCCAACCCATTGATTTACATGAAACCAGACTGTGATATATGGTGCTACAGTATGTAGGATATCCGCAGGAAAATCTCTTCCCCTTCACTAGCTCTAACATTAAAAACACAAATTTAGCTCTTTGAAGCTAAATGCTTAAAAAGGAGATTATTGGCAATGATCATGATTATGCATTGTTTGTATTAACATCAGAAAATTAACCTGTTTAAAACCACCTGGGCGCCGGCGCCAGGCTGTGTTTTCTGTGCACTTTTCTAATTTATATTTTCAAAACAAGTGAAGCTTCAAAATGCCACACAAAATTTGCCACAGCTCTTATTTCATTTCCATTTGGATGCAAAAAGGCGAGAACTAAAGGGGAGAAGAGGTAAAGAGGTTTTTCTATTTGGCCAAAAAAAAAAAAAAACTCAGCTTAGCTCAGAGAGTATAACCAATAAGTAATGCCAATTTAATTCCTTATAGATTCATATTCATCACTTGTGTCCAAAGCATATTTCAGAGAAGTTGTGGAAAGTTTTTTTTTTTTTTTCTCAAATCAATTCTTTTATTCTGAAATCACACGACTGTTTACTACACTAACACAGTTCACACCTTTTAGGGGTGCCAGAAACAATCTTGGTTAATCTCCATTGCTTTTATGTAATTTATAATTCAATTTGGAGGAAGTCAAATCACACATTCCAATTAAAAAAGTGCAGCAGCTACCTTTTACAACAGCAGTTTGGCTCACCTGGTGGGAATCTTGACTCGCAGATATCTGTCGATTGCTATAGCCAACAGGGAAAGGATGGAGCTTTGGGTGATGGTCAGCAGCAGGCAGGAGAGGAGGAGGCAGGTGTAGAACTGAGTGTGAAATCCCAAACTAATAATGATAGCCAGAGGGATGGCCAAAACTCCCACAGCAATATCAGCCACGGCCAGAGAAACGATGAAGCTGAAGGTGGTGTTGCGAAGGGCCCGGTTCACACACACCACCAGCACCACCAGCACATTCCCCAGGACAGAGGCTAGGGCAATAGCTGTCTCAATGGAGATGTACACCATGTCCATGTGTGCCAGTGGCTTGATACCTGGAGAGGACATGTTCTTTTTCTTCGTACTGTACACCAAACTTACCTGCACTCAGATTGTAAAAACAAAACAGGTTGTTGATTCTTGTTCTCTCCACTTAAGTTTTTCCTTTAGAAAAAACATCTTCAGGTAATCAAGTTGCCTAGTTGACAGAAATATACCCTTTTTTTCTTCACACGTTTGCTCAATAAGCGTTTATGAAGACATGCCAAATTATTAATCCTCTGCAGAAAATTCAGGCTCTGCACAGCACTGAGTGCATCTCTGCTCCCGTGCTCTCTCACGCTCTCTTATTCACTAACTAGTCTGTATATAGGAGTCATAACATCAAGGGGAGGGACTTTGTTTTCTGCAGCACTCTGCAGCAATAGTTTTTCTTTGCACTAAGTATGTGTGTATTTGTCTGTGTGCCTGTCGGTGTGCAGTTCTTGGGAGGAAATTCACTGTAACTGGGAGGATGCATTTACGCTATGAAGACAGATATGCATTAGAACTGATCAAACTCTTTGATAAATTTACCCATATCACCATCAAAATAAGTAGATTCTAGAATATTGACAAAATGATGCCTGTTGATAGAGTTTTGCACAGAAAATTCTGATAATTATCCCTTAATTGTTGGCTAAAAACTCCTACTCAAGACTTTTACTGAACAAATAGCTGAAAGTGATAACATTCACTTCATTTTTTAAAGAAATGTAACTTTTCTATAATGTGGGCAGCAGAGGAATAGCAGAAACTGTATGGAAGCACAGGTCGCTTTTTTTTTTTTTCAAAATGCCGTTTTCTTGAAATAACGAGATAATTTATGTCGTTAATGATAACTGTTATCTCTCGATAAAAAGATAATTCTCTCATTCTCATAACAGATTATTGAGATGCAGGGTTGTGAGGGAGCTGCTCCTGATCCAAAACAGAACCAAAACAGTGACCAGTGGTGTGCACAGGTAGACACTAGGTGGTGCTAGAGCACCTGCCCTTTGCCCTCTGGACCTAGCAAGTGCCCTTTTGAAAGTTCTGTTTTGTTTTGTTTTTTTGTTTTTTTCACAACGTATGCGGCCCATGCTGACACACTCATCTACAGTATAAAAGCTCAGCAATTAAACGCGTGTGATAATGTCCCAAAATTAATATTCGCTCCATCCCCCACCCACACCTCTCTTCCCTGCTCAGCGTAAAGCTGTGAACACACAGAGCGAACACAAGCAGCAACAGTGTGCAACTGCAGCTTAACTCCCCTCCTCCCATGCCCCGCTGGCCAAGTAATACACAAATAACTGAGTTAAAGGTAGAGTCCGACGTTTCCCCCCTGAAAATAAATGTTAGACTTGTGCAAGTGGAAATCTGTCTCAAACTGCGCCTTTGGGCCTCTACTCGTGTGCCGTGGCACGTTTGAATGCAACTGTCTCTCCCCCTGCCTGTAATTCGCTCTTTAGCTTTGTTTTGTTGTGTTCAGGACGTTTCTGGGTGGAGATTTCTGTTTATATCACCAGCCAATGACAGAGCTAAGGACATGACGCCGTGTGGAAATAAGCTCATGATTGGAGCAGACGCCTGTCACTCGAACTCTTGAAGGAAGAAGAAAGAAAGAAAGAAAGAAAGAAAGAAAGAAAGAAAGAAAGAAAGAAAGAAAGAAAGAAAGAAAGAAAGAAAGAAAGAAAGAAAGAAAGAAAGAAAAAACGGCAGATGCACCGAAGAAAAGGTAAGAGCTTTAGATAATGCAAGTTGGAAAACCAGGGCTAATATTAGTTTGGCTTTTACCCGCTTCAGAGCTCTGAAGGAGAGGCTTCAAACTGATGGTTTGAAGAACGAGGCGGCCATTAGCCTGAGAGGGAGGGGCGCTAAGTTTGAATGCTGCTGTTTGCAAACAGAAATGGTGAGGGGACTTCAGACTCTATCTTTTACCCCTTTCCCACTGGCCAAAAAATCCGTTTTAACCTGTAAACAGTCGGCTTTTAGTGGCAGTAGGAATGAATCGTCCACCCGCTTCGACCCACGTCAAACGACATGGCAAGCGACGCGGGTTAAAATCGCCTTCAAGTGGCTCGGCTCCGATTGGCATGCAGTGGGAACACCAGCCCCGGGTTGACCCACGAATTTACACGACGACGTTGAGCGCAACGTGCATATGTCACAACATCCCGCCAGTCGCGTGTGACATAACAAGCCAAAACAACACCAGCGTGATGGCGTCACCAGGACAGGGATCAGAGGACACGCAGCTGCCAGCAGGTGGTCAAACCCAGCTTTTTTTTGTCAATGGGAAAGGAGCCTAATGCTGATTAGGCCGATTAGGCATTAGGCTCCTTTGACGTACGTTTGAAGAACCTGTGAAAACCTGCTAATTTGAGTGGGAAAATGGCTTTTAAGTGTAGGCTACTGTTTGCCCCCTCATGTGGCCTCTGTTGCCCAGTTATAACTTGCATTTATGAGTTATTTGCCTCTGTGGCCAAGCAGCCGTTATACAGCCGCACAGTCAGTCAGTCATTTTCTGTACCATTTATCCAGTTCAGGGTTGTGGGGGTTGCTGGAGCCTATCCCAGCCATTATCAGGCGAGAGGCGGGGTACACCCTGGACAGGTCGCCAGTCTGTCGCAGGGCCAACACAGACCACCCCCATCCATAAAGAGTGCCAAATAACTATTTTATTTCTGGATGGGGAGAACCCGGGGCAAAACCACAAGAAAACCCCCCAACCCCGAGATTATTTTTTTCCCCCCCCCCCCCCCCATAGATCTCCTATCCTCTCTGTGTCCACCCCCCCCCCCCCCCCCCTCCCCCCCCTGTGTACCACCCCCCCCCCCCCCCCAGCCCCCACCCCCATCCCCCGTACATATGGGGGCCTCTCCTCCTCTTCATAAAATAATTAACATTATTTATACCTCTTCTGCTGCCTTCTTGAAAACCGGGCAAGCCGGACGACACCTCCTCCTTTAAAAGGATAAAAAAACCCCTATTGAGGACTCCCTTTTCCCACCCCTACTTCTTTCTCTCAGCTTCTGTGATTAAAATGACATCTGGTTTGTTACCGACGGCCGTCTGCCCGACTATACGTGAACCCAGCATCAATGTGACGCTGGTTCCTCCTCACTGCACCGTGGTGACTTTTCAAAAGCATTACCTCGAATTGAGCTGACATCTCCGGTGTCTCCGGTGAGTTTCTGTGGTTTCCTGCTATCACGCTTATACTGAATGTAAAAACATGGCGACACGACATGGTAGCCACCACCAAGCCGACCTGTTTGATGTATATATGAATGATACGAACGGTAAATTCAGAGCTTACAGGAGCACTTCACTTTGTTGATGGGAGTGATTACTGATGAATGGAAAAATACTTTTGAATGAAATAATCAATTTTTGTGAATAGATAACAGGAGAACTTACACAATATCCCTTTAACAAGCTAGACGCTAGACAAAATCAATAACAGATAGTGTATAACGTGATGACCACCGGTAGAGTTTGTCAGTGGTACAGCACATGAATCTACCAGCAGTCTATACTTCAGCTGAATATTTAGGAGGGTATTGTGTAAGTTTGCATCAGGCTACATAATTAAAGGTGCCATGACATCAAATTTCACTTTTCTGGGGTTTTGGGGGTATAATATGATCTGTTGTGCACTGATGAGGCCATGTGAATGTCCAGAGTGAGAATCAAAGTTCCTGTTTATGGTCTGTCAGCTTTGTTTCTTTATTCAAAAACGATTGAATCAGACAGCAGCTTATCATTCTATGTAGTTTTAGCATACTACGTAATTCATTTGCTCTATTAGAGCACACTATCAAGCAAACAGCCTCCCCCCCTCCTCTCCATTAACAGTCTATGCACCGTCCGCTTCGCCCCCTCCTCCCTTGGCTGATTCAACTGCGTGAGCTGAGTGACTGCTGAACAGTCAGGTCTGGGTTTTCAAACAAATGGATTTGAAAGAAAACTTCTGCAGCAACACTGAGGGAGGCGACCACAACCTTGTCATTACCTGTAAGTTTATTTATTTTCTAGTTGCTGTCTTGTCTGATAAACATAGTTCACTGTCTGAAATGCACATGTTGCTAACAGATAGCCTTAAATGAAGTCAACTTGGTCTGCAGGTAAAGCTGCATATCATTACCGCACCCAACTCTTTTACTGAGGAAAGAGGTCTAGCGTGTCAAAACAATCCCAGGATGTACATCGGACTTAACGTCTATCAAGACTCATAAAGGCTGAAATAGTGATGTATTCACCAGTCACTCTTTCACAGAATGCTACGCCATGACTTCTACCCTCCCTGCTGCCTGTCTATTTTGATCAGTAAATCAGCTGTAACACAGTCAACACGAACTTTTGATCTCACCTTAATTAGCTCATTATCCTGAGAAAACCATTTTTGTTATCCCAAATAAATGTAAAAACTAACTCGTTATCTCAAGAAAATGGCGAAAAAAGAATAATAGTGGAAAATGGACGCTCTCGGCTTCCGTAGAAATGAGTAAAATTACTTTTTAAAAAAATGAATTAAAAAAAAAAAACTATCTGTTGCTTTGCCCAAGAATGAAAAGACTTTGGCAGCAAGTTTCACTGAGCAAGCAATCACTGAGATTGTCTTTAGTTGCTTAAGGAAGCAGATTGAATGTCTGCTTGTTAATATATGCAGTTGGATCACTTCACTTTAAAGAAAGCGATGACTCGGGATCTTGTTTTGGGACATTGCCTACAATCTTAGACGTGTGCATTAAAGCATTGATGAGCAGACACTGAATCAGTTTTATTGGGTCTCTGTCATCGCTGCAGCAGTTAACATGAATTATCACCTCTAAAGGTGCAAGAGCCATGAAGCTCAAAGAAGAAAAACAAATATGCAACTCTGCTGTGTGCATTAAGCATTGTGATTCAGCACTCAAAACTTTTGCATTTCGATTGTGCATCTATTGATTTTGTTGTGGTTTTCATCAATCCAGCAATGTACAATTCATCCTTTATATAGCAGCAATGGGGTATCTCATTAATAATTAATGTGACATAAAGAAAATACTTCCTTTGGAACCAATATAACCATTAGTTTGCAGTTGTGCTCACAGTGTCTAACCCCACAGTATTATTTCAAATCCATTTTGCTGTGTAATGATTCTGACAGTAACATTTTCTGTATTTGTGATCTGTCATTCATTAGCTCATGCCTCAAACCACTACAAAAAAAAGCTCATTGCAGTCAGTTACAACTGCAAACCTACATGAACAGTTAATGCACCAATTCATTGCAATAATTTATTCAGAGAAACTTGTTATAAATTAAGGGCATCTATAGAAAATATCAAAACCAAAAAACAACTGCATTACCGTATTAGGATTTGTTAAGTAAAAATACCTTCTGCAATAATTTGCTGTCATAATTTCTTCCACCGTTTTAGTTGCACTACACAGCATAATTACCTAGAAACAGATGGAGCGAATTTCATTACGATCTCGCAAGGATCCGCTCGCACATGGATAATAGGGACTACATGATTAAGAGCTTCTGTTTCTGGTTTCAGGAAGAAAAAAACAAATCTCAGCTTGCACTAACCTGCAGTTTAATGACAAATTTATTTCACCTTGACATGAGCTGCTGGTCTATTGTCTCAGTCTGTGTTTATGTTAATCCGTAAACCTCGAACGCAGTTTATCCAGAGTGGAACTAGTGCTCAAATTAATAAAGCAAATGTAAGGATGAAAGGATTGATCTGAGTGGATTTGATTATTGAGACCTTGTCTTCACATTGAACAGTGTTAATGGGACAGAGTCCTCACAGTTTCAGGATGTTTGCTGCTCATTTGTTTATTTGATTTCTTTCTGTTTTGATCTCAGTTTCATAATTATCTCTGTCTTGTTTTAAATGGAGCCAACGGTAACAAAGAGAGGGACCCAACTGCAGTCACGATACATCGCCATATATCCAATCCACGCCGGAAGTCCCAAGCGGAAGTTTCTTTTTCATGTAACTTGCTAAAATCTAACCCTAACCCTAACCCTTCCCCTAACCCTAACCACCCAGCTACACCACACACATGTTTGCAAGCTGCAGATAAATACTCTTGGCGGTGTTTAACTAACTTCCTCTTGAGACTTCCTGTATGGATTGGATGTATGGCAGCGCCCCTGTCGGCCATTGTCACTGCAGTTAGATTGGTAACAAATCCCATAAAACTGAAGGCTGAAACTGCTGCTCAGATCTCCAGTCAACTACACACTGAGCCCAACAAGCTATATGCACGACTCTTCCTGAACTTCAACCAGCACCTTTGCTTCCTGTCTTTCATTACTGAACAAACTGATGACAGGAAACAAGGTGCTTGTTGAAGTTCAGGAAGTAGTGGAGTTGCGCATTCATGCTGCGTTCCATTTGAACTCAGAAGTCGGAAATTCCCAGTTCCGAGTAGGAAGTTTCAACTGGAGCTCCGAGTTCAGATTTAAAGATGGCTACGCCCAGTGTAGCAGTTTTAGAAGCTCTTGTAATGTTACATTTATCTACACTTCTTACTACTATTTTGTTGCATTAAATCAGTTGTTCACGTAGCCTATTGGTTTATATAAATGTGGAGGGAAGCTGCTGTCGTGTAATTCACATTTTTCATGTGGTATACGTGAACTACAACCCCTGCTGCGCTAACATCAGGTAATAACAATAGCCTTAGCAAACACATTGCTTGCTGGGCTGCTAACTGTTTTCCAATCAGTGAACTGGAACACACGTTGGTCGGGTGTGACGTCACCCTCCAGTTCCCACTTCCCACTTCCCAGTTTCGAGGTAAATGGAACGCAGCAATAGCCCACTATGTTTACACTCTCCTCTTTGTTGCTGAGCTCTGGCTTATATGAAATAAAAGGAAAATGAATGAAATTGAAAATACTTTATTTATCCCAAAAGGGAAATTCAATATTGTACTGTTTTTTTTTCCTTTTTTTTTTTTTTTCAAACAGTATGCATACATAACATATGTAGGATATACATATGTATGTATTTTTTTTTTTATCATTTCTCCCCCCTACTGGACTGATGAGTTATGTCTTCTTGCCCATTGTAAGTTGTGCATTTTGATATCCATCTTAGCTCCCCTAAACTGACTCTTTTTCTTTTTTTTTAGCCCGATGGGTTTGCAGTCCTTTATAAACATAAATACGCTTAGAGATGCAGCTATGTGTTGGTTAAATGCTAACTGGTTGAAAGTTAGGATTGGCTGGTACTGTATAAGAGCCTTCACTAAGCATTTCACAAAGTGTGAAGCAACTTTTACACCCTGATTGGAACAGTCCATAAGAAAAATGTCTGCTTGGTTGTGGTTTTGTCATCTGTTCTCATCGTTACCCTTTCAGCCTTCAGTGACTCTGGATTTGGTCATCATCTGTCTAACTTTTAAATCATTTTCTTTGATGGTATTTTTCTCTAGTAATGACCACTTTCAGTGAGAAACAGTCAGGCACTGGGCTGTGGATGGGTTGTAAGGTGGTAAAGCTGATTGACACACTCTTGTAAGACTTGTTGCTTGTATGTGTGAACCAAAAACATTCCCCTGAGAATAGTTCAACTTGAAATACTTACAAGTGTTACCTTGCAGATGAAAAGGGCGATAATGCACACCACACAGCTTCAGTTTGATCAATCATGAGGCGCATGTATTGTATTCACAGATGAGAGACTGCATTCACTACAGTAATTACTATTTTCACTTTCACCTCTCTGCATCTTTGCAACATTACTTTATGCCTGACATGGATATCAAGCCAACTTTAGACCAAATTTTAAAAATATGACTGATTACTGTGCATAAAACGTTAATACTTCAAATAAGCAGTGGACATTTTCACTGCCACAGCCCACAGAGCTTTCACTTCAGCTTTGCATTTGCCAAGATTTTCCTAGCAACACCAGTCAAGCTGTCGATGATGACGTGTTGATACGACATAAAAACAGAAAAACATGTTACAGTATACAAATGAAATAAATGTCACCCACTGAACCTACATTATTCACCATTGACCTAAAGAAAATTAAAGGTAAAATAAACATTTATTAACAATCTTGTTTACAGATGAGATTCTTGCACCAGCAGAAAGAAGCGACCACACGAGACAAATTACAATAGATAAGATCAGTCACAGCTGCGGCTGTTGCTGAAGACATTTGCTGTTACACTTGGTTCAAATGTCAGGTCAAAGCAAGTTTATTCTTTTGAATGTTGCCTCTCTTAGCTAATTTCAACACAATAATCCTTTTTATACATTTTCAGCCCCTGCCCTAAACCCAACATGGAAAATGACCCCCTTTAGCAGGCAGATATTGCCATCTGTACAGTGGTTGCAAATATATGAATCATTTATGTAAACAGTGATATTCTTGTTGTAGTTAACCAACAGGAATTAGTAAACATGGCAACAAAATAATCATACCTATCAAAATAATAATCAGTAAATAATCACTTTATTGAAAAAGTGACTGTGTGAAAATATCTCATTTCCTCCCAACAATCTGTCGGGGCACTCATCCCTGATCCCCCCCCCCCCCCCCCCCCCCCCCCCCCCCCCCACACACACACACCCCACCACACTCAAACATATTGTGCTACAATTTTACAAGAATTTATGTTTTTGTTTATGGAATAATTTGATTTATTGTTTATCTGTTAGTCCTTTCAAAGTTTTAAAAAGTCATATACTGTTGAGCAGAGTCAACCAAATGATCACATGCAAAGCTTTTAGGATGTTGCGACAACTGCACCCAAAGCTGAAAAAAAGAAGGCTATGGACTTCCTCAAAGGTTTCACACAAGTGAGATGAATGATAAATTGCACAGTACAACCAAAGTTAGACTCACACTCACTCACTTAGTGCTTCATCAGTAACCTTCACAACATCAGCCTGATAGGAAGCATCATGGGTGCAGGTGAAGTGATTTACACAATGGTGGAAGTGCTCATCGCTGTTAGCTGCTGCCTGGGTAACTTGTTGGTTATTTTGGCGCTGTGGACCAGTAAAAGCATCCAGCAACCCACCTTCTGCCTCATTGTCTCTCTGGCTGTGGCTGACTTCATGGTTGGATGTGTGGCCATACCGATGGCTGTGGTGGTGGATGGACGAGTGGAGACTTCATTCCACACTTGTCTCTTCATCTGCTGCGTGGTCATCCTGCTGACCCTTGTTTCAGTGCTGTGTCTGCTGGCCATTGCTGTGGACCGTTATCTGCGGGTTTTTGTCCCTCTCAGGTAAGCATTTTTCAGGGTTCTTAACTGGGCAGATATCAGTGATAGACTTTGATTTTTATTTTGTCAGACTTTTAAATTTCTCTTGTGGCCAAAATCTTGTTTTGATGTTTAGTATTTCAGTGACTTTTATATTCTTTAATTTATTGTTTCTTTTTTGACAATGAAGAGAATACACACTTAATTTGATCAATACATTGTTCCTCTTTATAGGTACAAGAGGACTGTATCGCAGAGATACGCATGTCTTGTGGTGGCTGCATGTTGGCTTGTTGCAATACCACTAAGCTTTACACCCATGTTTGGATGGTACAAGCCTTTTAATTCTTCTAATTCTTCTTGCAAGTTTATAGATGTGATTCCCATGTCCTACTTGGTTTACTTTAATTTTTTCTTGTGTACCCTAACACCTCTGTTGGTGATGACTGTATTGTACAGCTGTGTCTTCTACTACATTAGAAGAAACCTTAGAGTAAAACCAGGCAATGGTGCCCAAAAACAGTCAGGAAACTACCTAAAGAAGGAAAAACAACTGGCAGCATCTTTGTCTCTGGTCTTGGCCTTATTTGCCCTGTCCTGGCTCCCCCTCCACATAATGAACTGCATTCAGTACTTTAAATACACGGACCCTATGCCGAAAGCAGTGTTCTATGTTGGGATTGTGCTTTCTCATGCAAATTCAGCTGTAAACCCGGTTGTGTATGCATTCAAAATACCAAAAATCAAGACAGCATATCTGATGATCTGGAAACGGTTTATTTCATGTTCAGCAGGAAAACAAGGATCTCAGACAAGCCAGACAACAGACAACAATCCCACCAGTAACAGCGTTACCAATAATAATTTAGACTGATTTCCAAGCTGATCTGCTTGTTTTTCAGGATCACTTTTAATGGACAGCTTTGTAGGTTATGTAAATATCTTGGAGCTTTTTAATCCAGAAGTAATTTTTTTCATTGATGCGTATGCCATACAGTAGGTGTGTACAGTAAGAGTAAAGACATGTGAGCACTGAATGACATGTTTGTTGAAAATGTCTGTCTGCATTGCGAAAAACTGTGTTGTGGAGTGAAAAGGCAACTTCCACCTAATTTATACTAAAAAACTTTTACCAACAAGTTTCATATCACAGTTTCACTATGTTTCGGCTCAAGTTCCAGTTCTGCATGTTTTTGACTGCTGACTCGAGTCATATTCAACAACTAAAATTGCCTGTAACAGCAAACAGGTTACATGTCAGCATTTTAAAAATGTCTTTTTTTTTTTTTGAATTGCCCTTAGTGTGCTGTAAAGTATACTACATAAACCAAGTCTACACATATCTGATTTTGTACTTCTTAGATGTTTCTTTTTGTTTTTTTTTTTTTTTTGGTTCCATGTTGAGAACTCATACAAATTTCACAATGATACACTGTAACAGTACCACAAGATACAAGCTCACAAATGACCACAGAATTGAGTCAAGCACTTGCATGCAGTTTCAACAAACACTGAACAGTAAATGTGTATAGAAAAAAGTGCAGCCTTCATGCATCAGTCATCACCCAGTAATATTAAGTACAATTATAAATCAGATATATCAAATAACAAATGCAGTATAAAAAACAGTAAAGATTAAGATCTGCATACAATGTAAATATCCAGACTTGGTATCTGCTTCTTAGATTACAGATTTTGATAGATATTATTTTGCAGGTATTTTGAATTCATTTACATTAGTGGTGAGTTTGATACGTTAAGGTGGTATATTATGTTGTTTCATACCTCTCAAAGTAACAGTTTTTCTTTCTGCATTTGTTTTTGCTTTGAGTAATGTGAAATTATCCTCAGATGCATGTCTACTACTGTATATATGTTTTTCTGTACTGACAGAGAAATTCAAAATAGTATCTGATTTAGTAATGGAGATATTAGTATACTAATGAATGAATGAGTGTAATGAAAAACAACAACAACAACAACAAAAACAGATGCCAAATGACTGTTCCTGTGATTTTGAATGTTCATTTTGCATGTTTTATTAAAACTTGTACTCCAAAGTTAATGGCCATCTCTTCTTAATAGCATCAACGACTTTTCCACACAACTTTGTTTTTCAACAAATTTTCTTATCTTTGTAAACATATTTTATCTTCCAGTCATAGTCTCATCCCATAATAAGACAAAGACATGAGAGAGATCTTTTTCTACAAGTTTTCAGAGGGACATGGGGGTGGGGGGGGGGGGGGTGATCTCCACTTGGATGTAAGCAAACTTTTATGAAAATGAAAATGACAAGTCATGCATGTGTCAGCAGCAGTTTATTTAATCTCTCTGCATTTACACCCATTGTATTTCCTCATTTTAAAATTCCTTTGCAGTTTTGTTTTCCACTGGACATTTTAGACTTTCTTTCTTGGTTTTAAATGCAAAAAGCCACCATCATTTGCTTATAATTAAAGACTGACATCTGATTTGATCAGTCATAAAAACATGTACTTTCCCTTGAGTCTTGATGCAGGATGTAAATAAGTTGGGTTAAACTGGGTGACTCCTATTTCTACACGTAGGACCTAAAATTTTGCAATTTGTATAACAAACTATAACACACTTTTGAAGTCAGACAAAATAACTAAGTTTGGTTTTTAAAAATACATTTAAAAAAAAACAGTTATTAACTGTTACATTTAAGTGGACAATAAAATTCAGTTCAGTTTTTCTTTTTTCTCAGCTGATTTTACTTTGTAGTTATCTTTCATGGCCCAGAGCTTCTCATATTCACAACTTTATAAATGTAATGCTTGTCTTTGGCCACATGGTGGCATTAGAGTGACTTCTGCACCACTGGACTGGTGAGTAATCGTCATTCCAAGCACTCATTGTACCTCTCAAGGAAGGTAATAGACTGTATAGTTATCACCTGAGTAGGATTTACTTCATCCCACAAACTATACAACCTACTACCTCACCTTGCTAGGCTCAATTTCAAGTACAGATGAATACCTTTCAATAAAAACAAGATTTCAGCCATGAAGTAGCAACTTCAGGAAATGTCAACTTGTATCACTGCAAATACTTAAAGGACTCTGTTGTGTCTGCATTTGCCAATCCTGATGGTTAGTTGTTTATTTATTCATTCTCTTGAGTTCCTTATCCACAGAGCACAGAGGGTTTGTTGTCGCAGCAGATTATCCTGTTTCCTCAGGAAAGACAGTAGATTGTATAGTTATCTCAAAAGGAGGACATGAACCCCACAACTATTCAATCTACTACCTCAGCCTTAAGGACAGATTCTATTGCAGGTCTGAGGGGAAACTTGTCAGTCGAACTGTGAGAGAAAAACACAGAGTAAATTAGTAGACAGTATTAACTTCAACAGAGTAGACACATCCTTTAATCTGCACAGGTGTGGTGTAACAGTTTGATTCCATCAAGGAATTTTACTTAGTCTTTCAAATGATTTTATCACAAGTCAACTCTAGTATTTTATGCTGTTTCTTGTTACAAAATAGTTATAAAGCGGTGCACACATACCATTTACCATTTAAAATTAAAGACAAAATACAGCTCTGTTGCCAAAAAAGAGTGTGGCCACCTCTTCAACCATGCAAGGCAGAAGTCAGTTACACCCAGAAAAATCAGCGCACAATGAAGGGTGACACTTCCAGAACTGAGCCCTTGGTTCATTTTAGAACAATTTCCAGAATGGCAAAGAACATATTTCACTTCAATCGGACATTTCCACAGTTCAGTCCCTGCCATCTCTGCAGCCAGAAGGTAATGCGAATCAAAGGAGGAAAAATAGAAAATGGCAGTACCTCAGCCATTTTAGGGAGCTATTTGGCTCACACACCTAACATCTGTGGTTCAACCTGTTAACCGCCTCCTCCTTGTGATCCCTATAAGTTTTCTCTCTTTTTCTGTATGAATCACTGCAGCAATGTGAAGAGTAAGTGAAAGGACATAGTTGTTTGTAACATTTCAGTCATTATTGTCAGCTATTTTTTTGTAATTTACTTTTTTTAAAGTAAATATTGTTTAAATAGGGTACAGAAGGTTTGACATCTGAAAGTTGCCTTTTTGGACTGTGTGAAAGCCACTTCAAGTCCATTGAAAAGAAGTCTGTATACTGTGCCAGCTAGAGACTGGGGCACAAGCTGGGTAGAGCAGTACAAGTCTAGACACCGCCATGCTTTGACGGAGATGACTGAGCCCAGACACTGTTATGGTAGACAACGATGGTCAACCCATGCAAAGGCTGGGGCACTTTGCATAAATTAGCATGTGAACCATGTACACTGAAAGGCGGCTCGGCTGTTCATTAACATTCTGAATTCCTCTTTGGCCCAATTAATGCCAGCAGTGATTGAATTGTTTGGCATTCTGTACGGTTGTGATGGCAGGGCATGCTCATTGGGGCAGAATGAAAAGGCACTAGGGTATCAGACGGTTAGCGGCCTTGACTAAGATGTTAAATTAATTAGATGCCAAATGGTATTGAAACTCTTCAAACTGGGCTGTGAATCCAGTGGAAATGGAGTAAAGGCAAAAATCATTTCAAGCAAATTATCTGTAGTTATACCACTGTACATAGTTTTGCCAAAATATTTACAGTGACATAAAAATGAGAAATGACTCAAAAGCCGTTTTAGTTGGGATATCTTCTTTTAATCTCTGGCACATCAAGTCGGCATGTGACACCACATTGCATCATGTGGTGTGTGGTTGTGATTCATATCTATTTTCTTCCCTTCTGTAAATGATCATTATTCATTATACCATTTTCTTCTAAGCTATGCTTAAAGAAAGCAATAGTTTACCTTCCTGAGGAGTCATACAGGGGCAAGTGTAAGACATAGGTTTGCTGACAAGAACTACAGCAAGGCTCAGTCAGAGCAATCAACAAAATATATGGTTATTTCTGCAGCTTAACTGTATATAGATTTGCCAAAAGCAGCTTATCGTACAGCACTACGTCTACAACTTATTGAAGATGTGTGTTTTTAAACGCTCAGGAATCAAACGACCGAGTATTTAGAAAAGGAAGGCATAAAAAGTACCCATTACAAATTGGCGCTGGTCCACGACGATCGGTGCAATGGGGAGGGAAAAACTGAGGATGGTTCTCATTTGCAGCTCCCTTCAGTATTTGGTGCCAAGAAATGGGCATTGTCTGTTTGCCAAGCAGAATCTCAATGACAAAAAGTGGGTGATGTCGTGGATGCAGCATGGCAGAAACCATCGCTGAGGGGGGAGGAGAATGTTGGCAGCCAAGCAATGAGAGGATGCCATGTCAGAGAGAGGGTATGATGCCACACAATAAAGCATGGTGGCGTTGCTGCCAGATGTTCAGTGCAGTGTTTTTGTAAGCTATGTAAGCTAGGTGTTCACACAAGTAGAAAGAGGTCTATTATTCCATAAGCAGACTTTGTCCATATGTTTGGTACGAGCCTATGAGGTTTCAGTCTCATCATGCGATTCATTCTGATCCTGTTTTATAAACCCAGGTCACACGAGTTTATATCCATCTGGTGGGCAGTAAAAGTCAACGCAGTGATGTCTGCATGAGAACAATGAACCATATGGAAAAAACCTACATTGCATTGTGCTACTAAATAGTAACTAGACAGAAGTGATAGTTACTAATCTATATACAGTACTCATTAAAGCAAGTAGTGCCCTACACAATACTTTCCATATTGTATATTTGTAGAGACATTAAACCAGGGGCTATTTTGTTGTTGTTGTTGTTTGTTTTTTTGTTTTTGGACTTTTTGGAAGCTCCACCTATAGCTGGGAATTGAAAGTTACATATACACATACTGGTCGCCCACAACATCTTTCTTCAGCTTAAGTTTAGTCTTTGAAGTCTATTAATAACTCAGTTTATTTCATGTGTTATTACTTCTTCAAAATACATTTTCTCTCTATACCTCAGTACATAATACATGTTTCACTTGCTAACAAATTAGTTTTTATCAGGACCATTGTTTAATAACTGTTTTTGCTTTTGATAATTGTACACCATTTGCTTGTTTAACAATAGACTGAGACAATTTTTTTTTCCTATTTAAAAATGTGTAATTTTGAATACATTTTTTCATCCCAGTCTATGCAAAAGCAAAAACTAATGTCCAAAAAAATTACCTACAAAAGACTAAACACTGAATGACATTAGTATGTAACGTACATTTGGTATGGGTGCCACACATATAGCATATTTTAACACTATCAGAAATACCAGGCATGAGTTAAAGATAACATGCACCCAGCCCCATCAACATGTTTAATAAAGTTAAATTATATCAAATATACCTACATTTACTGTAAGGCTGGAAAACCCAACACTCACCAGATTGACAATTGATGGGTGAGGGTGTCAGGAATGGGTCTAAAAAGGAGCAAACACCAAAAGTTTAGTCTTTCCAGGCCAGAATAGGCTGTGGCTCATCATTTGTGTCAATTAGATCAGTTCATTGTCATTGATCAGTTCAAACAAGCATTTCAGCATTTGGGAAAACAAAGGCAGTGTCTGTCTGAATGAAGGTCCTCAGTTAGCACAAGAGAAACCAACAAGTAACTTGATCATGATAGGCACTTGGGCTGGGAAGTACCTTGAAAACCCATTGTCACTCAACACATCCTGGTTTTGTATCTAGAAATGTGGTGTGAACCTACTATGCAAGAAGTAAGCCACATACTTAACATTGCAACAGTACCAACTTCTTTGAACAGAAGCACATTACACACAGACAACAGTGGAAACATGTTGTAAATTGAAATGTTTCAACAAAAAGATATGATAAAGACAAAAAAAGACCATCCAGTGATAGTGAGGAAAACTTCTAAAATTTAATTGATACCAGCGCCAAATATCAATAGTGCTTATTGAAAATGTTCTATATCAATTCCCTTATCAATTATCAACCTATTTTGTATGTCAAACTTACAGACTACACTTATTTTTTCAGTGTCAACACACCTGCTCATTAAATGGTACATTATACTGTATAAGATCCCAAACACCCTAAATTATGAATTTTTTTGTTTGTTTGTTTGTTTTTTGCCAAGTCTGTCATGTAAATTTAAGGTGCCATGACAACAAATTTCTCTTTTCTGGGGTTTTGGGGGTATACTATGATCTGTTGTGCACTGATGAGGCCATGAATGTCAAGAGTGATTCTGAAGTCCCTGTTCATAGGCGGCAGCTTTATGTCTTTGTTCAAAAACAGTTGGATCAGACAAAAGCTTATCATTCTATAGGTTATTACTCTATGTAATTTATATTCTCCAATTAGAGCAGGCTATCAAGCGAACAGCCTACCCCCTCTGCTCTCCTCACCTCGTCCCTCCTCCCACAGGTGATAGACCGATGTGAGTCGCGCTAGCATGCACGTCTGACTGCATTCAACATAGCTGAATTAATGTCGGGGTTTTTGAACAAATGGATTAAAAAAAAAACTTCTGCAGCAACACTGAGGGAGGCAACCACAACATTTTCATTACTCGTAAGTTCATTTATTTTTAAAATGCTGTTTTGTCTGATATAGTTCACTGTTGCTAATAGATAGCCTTGCGCAAACTCCGACTGCTAGCTACTGGCAGGTTTCCTAGAGAAACCTATTTTTTCTAAATAAGGTGCAGCCTCATAAGTTTGTAGGCAGTCAAAATGAAGTCAACTTGGTCTCTGGCTAGAGCCGCATATTAGGGCTGTAACAATACCCGTATCAAAATCGAAATCACAACACTCAGAGCCGGTCTCGCGGTGTGAGAAGGCAGGATCGCGACACCCACCAAGCCCAGTTCAGACGTTCTAAAACTCCTCAGATCACAGAAAACTGACTTTTTTTCCCCATCAGGCTACAGACTGATATAGCATTCAGTTGCTAACCAGACACAGTCTGTCTAAAGGTAAAGTGTCACGCATGTTTTTTCCTGCAAGTCAAATTGGCAGTTTTCCATCAGTACTCTAAACCATCGACCGTGATGAGCCACTCAAGCGCATGCAGCTCAGGAGTGTGATTGAGGTGCGCGATGGCAGGTCTTCAGACACTGAGAATAGTGAAAGACCAGGAGGAGTGGATCCTGCTTGTGTTCGGCAGGCTAGACACGTGAAGGTTATCCAGCTGGACCAAGCGTGTGGACGCATTGCGGAACAGTGATGAGACTCCCGCTGCTGGTTTTAGGTGTTTTTACTTTGCTGTGACTTGTGATGGTAAATCAGTGGCGGTCCTGCCCTGACCAGCCCCAGCTTGGAGTGTTGAGTCACAGCCTGTCCCTCACACAGGTCGCCCCATCTTCAGAGTGTGGAGAGGAGGACCGGTGTCAGTATGTGAGGGACTCCTCGTGAAAGTCGCACTGTTGGACGGCACACAACTGGATGCCTCGTGTGTGCGGCGTGTGTGAAATGAGAAACCAATTTAAAAAAAAAAATAAATATATATATATATATATATATATATATATATATATATATATATATATATATATTTTCATTGGCTTACAAAAGCTTAGATTTTGATCCAGCCTTAACAAATAAGACCAATAACAGTGGATCCATGTGAAGGAAAGCATCCAGACACCTCCTTTCCTTTGACTTAACTTTGAACAGCTGATGTTCAGCATGTTGTAGTTTCCAGAGATACAGCTGAAAATAAACTGTTCAAGTCAAGGGGAAAGTGAGACATCTGAATGCTTTCCTCGCTCTCTGGGACGCGTTGGTAAGTCATAATTATGTCGGGTTAACGTTGGCTCATGCTCGGACATCATAATGCCACCATCTCCCTGACATCTTCCCGTTTAAATTCTCCACTGCAGGAAGCAGAAAGCAGCCTCTCACCTGACAGTGTAGACATGATGCTGTTCCTGAAGAACTCTAGTTTTAAATCAACCAAACAGGTTTGATGTAGAAAGCTGTCAAGGGTTTATTTATTTAACTTCAATTCTGATTAACAGCACAGTTCAATTATTTTTATTTTTCAAAAACATTATTTTCTTAGAGAAAAGACAAATGTTATATCTGGCTATTTATTCATTCATTTTGATTATTGTAAAATAGATATACTTTAATAATCTCAATTACAGTGCCAATTAGGAAATTTGTTCTCTGCATTTTAACCAATCTCAGGTTGAACCTGAGAATAGCGGGCTGCTATTTAAAGCAGCCCGGGGAGCAGTTGATGGGGGTTAAGGACCTTGCTTAAGGGTCCACAGTGGTTTACCTGAGTGAGACTTGAGCCCAGGTCTGCCGCACCAAAGCCCACGCCATTACCATTATGCTACCCACTTCCCCAAATAACAAATGTTATTTGTCACATTAAGGGGCTTGAGGCAGGATTAAGAAATGAAACTCGCGACTGGCGCTTCAGGTAACTGCAGCGTGCACAAGCTGAAGCTATAATGTTGTTTACTAACCTTTTTCTTCATAGTTACACTTTTTAGTGTCTTTCAGTTGATCTTGATTGTTTGCTGACGGCAGAAGAATCCATAACTATCACTTACAGTGTTTGAATTTACCGCGACCATCTTCTTCCTGTATCAAAATTGCGGATGTAGCGTCATTTGTCGTGACGTCCACAGGCAGCGCGGGAAATTCGGACACCGAATTACAGCGCATTTTGCAGCACACAGCCTGTTCAAGGCAACGGAGAGAAACATGGGTGGAAACGTTCTTTTTGGTATTTAGCGCTTCATCACACATTAGTATAAAAAAAAAAAAAAGGACATGCATGTTTGTTTTTTTTAAAATTCCTGCTTGTAGTTCCCTTTAAAGTGGAAATGCAACGGTCATCCAATCTGACTATTTACTAGACTAAGTCCTGGTCTTATCAATAATTATATACCAAATGTGAAAAATATAAGCATATAAAAGAAAAACGTAGCAAAGTTTTATGTTTTAAGGATAAGGGCGCAGCCATCTTGCTATTCTCTAAGCTCTGACATCACCGGGTTGGTTAGTGCTGCGGTCCTGAATGAGAGTAGTAGTATTGACCTTTATTTAAAACCAGGTAAGTCAGTTGAGAACCAGTTCTCATTTACAATGACGACCTTGTTAAGAGGCAGCAAGAGAGTCCTCTGGTCCTGTCCACAATTAGAAAGATAACAGCTGAATGTGGAGACTGGTGAGCCAGTCTAAAACCTCCTGGTCTAAAAGCAAGTTTTCCTAAGTTTAGGCTGAAGACAGAATAGTTCACAAACTTCAGCGGAACCAGAAACCGGTCCTGCTGCTGCTGCTGGCGACTCCAGATCATTAGGCGAGAATTTTCTAGAGAAAATTAGGAAAATGATCAGGGGACTTGAGCCTGGTTAACTAGAGGTCCGCAGATGAAAGCCTGAGGCTACTCTGTGTATGTTTAATATCACCGTCTGAGCTGAGCTCCACTAACCAGCGGGTCTGCAGCATCAGTCCGTCCCGAACATCAGTACGTAGCTCTCCGCCTCTATTCCTCTTTCAGCCGCTTATTAAACACATGTCAAACGGCAACACTCATAAATCCTCCCCACAGCCTGATGATGAACAGAACACCTCTGGAGCAGGTTGATCTGAAATGACCGTCATAAAAACTTTCTAGCCAGGACTCCCCGTTTTCCACGGCGGGGTCCGGCTATACCAAACACCGCGCTCTCCCTCTTTATCCTGCAGCCTGGATGCTTTGGATCTTTCCCATCATATCCCTGTCTCGTTATAGCATTTATTTTATGTTACATTAAACCACCGGTTACTACCATTAGCTTAAGGTGCTTTTGGACTGTAGGAACCTTTTGGAGTTCCTATAACCTTTTTGGGAACCAGGCTGTTTTTTGCGCATTCGGACATATAGGAACTAGGGACCCCGGACCACAGTCCACAGTTCCTAAAACCTTTTCAGCTCCTACTCCAAGGCAGGGTCTTTTCAGGGTTCCATAGGAACTAAAATACGTAGGTGTTTGGTGATTGGTAGAACTGGCAAGCCGTGCCCCTTGCGTGAACTCCGCTTCTTCCAGCCCCGCCATATTTAAAAAGTCTCACAGCTGTTTACCTGTTTACCGAGATCGTAATAACGACAAGAACTTTTACAATAGGAGTGTATCAATTCATTATTAAATTGATCACAATGGTGCACGCCCTGAATTGTTAACTATTTTGAAATGTCCAAAAATATATATTTTTTTATATTAATTTAATGACCAAACACAGCTGCAAAGTATAGCAGTAGAATCTGCGGCTGCTGCCCGGACACTTCAGTGGACGGACCGGCCACTAAAGTTCCAGGCGCACTTCAAAAAAAGGTAAACAAGGGAAAAGAATGGAAAGCTGGTAAGTTAGCTTTTATTAGATCTGCTGGGGCATAAATTTGTCACTGTCGCAACGATTGCGTCACACATGGTCCCGAACAACGTCCTCCCTCATGTGCGAATGCACACTGAAGGTAAAAGGTAGTTCTTATAACTAAACTCGGGAGGCGTAGTTATAGGAACTGCGTTCTTAGAACCTCTCTGTCCAAATGTGCCTTTAGTTAGCCTACCTGTTGGTTACTACCTTTTGCTTAGTTAGCCTTTACCTGCTGGTTACTGGACACTCCTGTGTCTACGCTCGGATCTCCTTCAAGGACAGCACCACCTCCAAAACGTCCCCCTCCCGGTACAGTAATCCATACGTGTAATCCAAATTGTTATACAAAATGCTACACGCATGACGTGGTCCATGTGGACCTCCTGACAGCAGACAGCCTCCAGCATCACTGAACAACAGCCACTCCTACAGGTGCTGCCAAGGCGCCCCTCCGGACACCAACACCGGCTTCACGTCTTCCCTCCTCAGTCACACAGTGTAATGGCTGGATAGCATCAGCAACAGGATCTGGATGCTGGACTGGATGCTCATATTAATCTTCTAAAATGTGTTCCAGCTTGTTAATTATAGTGCAACATAGCTGCTGATTCCTGTTGATTTAATGCGAAGTCAGAGCACTAACCAACCCGGTGACATCAGAGCTTAGAGTCCTGCAAGATGGCGGCACTCTTGCCCTAAAAACATAAATCTTCACAACGTTTTTCTTTTACATGCTTATATTTTTCACGTTTGGTATATAATTATTGATAGGACCAGGACTCAGTCTAGCAAATAAAGTTAGGTTGGTTGACCGTTGCATTTCCACTTTAAGTTAAATGTTATTATAGATGTTAAAATAAAATACTTCTCAAATTTAAAAAATCGTTATGTGTATCGAATTGTGGGTCAAAAATAGTGATATGAATCAAGTCGTGAGTTGGTGTATTGTTACAGCCTGAGGAGGGAAAATCTGGTGTGCCAAAATGTTAATTTTCTTTGGAGAATTGACATGTGCATCAATATAAACTACATGAAATCGTTTATAGTGCTATGTCATTACTTCTTTAAATAATAAATTTTTTAAATTCTTTAAATGCAAATTGTCAGAAAACATTTGATTTAGAAGACAACTCTTTTTGAACATTGTGCATTTATCTTAAAATACAGTAGTGTATGCCCCACCGGCGACAAACAAACGTGTGTTTTATTTTTTGAGAGTTCGGCCCTTCACCGCGGCAAATCGATCGCTTTGATCCAGCTTTTGATCCAGTATCACTTCAGTCTAGAATGAAAACTTAAGTATGTTTGGAGTTTATCCGATTTAAACAGTATAACAGAGCAGGAACGGCTGTCTTAAGTTAACATGGCCCGGAAAAAAGGAAGATATGTCAAAATCCAGGAGACTTCCGGTTTGGAAGCGTGATAATCCCCTATTGGTTACAGTTTGTGTGAGTGTTTTTTTTTAAACAGTAGCACACCTTGTGTTTCATACCTTCACACAACTTAAGTGTTTTGCTGATGTTTCTGCTCTTACTTGATATAATCATATTGTAAACATTACAACTCTAGCTACTTTTTCATGAAATGTATAGCTTTACAGTAGTTAAGGCCATTTTTACAAAACCAGACATACATGCACGTGTATAACGATTATAGTCATATTGATAGCACCTGAGGGGATCAGTAAAGGACTTCTTAGGTTTAGAGGTTAAACAGCTGCAGCACTTTTCAACATTCAAAACTGTTTCTTGATTTCCAATTGTTGTTATTGGTATTATATGAATGCCAACAGCATGGGGAACGGGCACAAATGTAAAACTATGCGAAGGTTGAAACTTTGGAGAGACATATTCTACATCAATGTCTTTTCCTGGGAGGTTTGTTAGCATTTCAGGAGAACAATGTCAGACCTCATTCTGCACTACTTGAAACATGGCTTCATAGAAACAGTTGTGTGCTTGACTTGCTTGCCAGCAATTCACATCTGAGCCCTATGGAAAATATATATTGTACTGTGGAGAGGAAAAATCAGACAACCATGAACTGTTGAGCATCTACAAAGCTACAAAACTTTTCTTGCCTCAGTCCCAACTTCCTTTGAGTGTGTTGTCAATGAATTTGAAATTAGTTAGTGAAAACAAAAAAAATCGCTTCATTTTTACTTACAAATAAAAGTTAAACCAAATAAAGATTAAAGTTTTGTCCTATCTTAGAGCAGTTAATAGCTTTTTACAATTAGCATATGAAATGAGGGGGTTTATGGCAGATAATGCCTTATTTAGAGGCTGCACGCGGTTGCCCCATCACTTTCATTATATTGAATATACGCTGATCTCGAGTGGATCTAAATATCTCCCGAAGGAATTCAAGTTGCACCAAAACTGTCTGGGTGAGTAAATGAACATATTTCATGCTAGAAAATAGGTCCAGATTGAAAAAGAACGAACTTCCCCTTTAATCACTCAGGTAAAGTTACAATGTCTGGCTTTTGAGGAGGGCAGCCCCCTCAGAGCACCGACATGCATCAAGTCCTTATTGACCCCAGAAATCATCTATCATTACTTAATTTAGGTTAATGTTTGGGTCAAAAGTTACCTTTAAGAAAAGTTAAAAATTTCCGTAACAGGCATAGCACAGTCTTGACTAAAATAACATTTTAGACTCGTCTGGAGCTGGTGCTGATAGTTTTTAAATATTTTCATGTCATGGTGAGTAATTCAAAGTTCCTAGTGTGGGTGTGTTTATGTCATGTTGTTTTATTACAGTGATGAAGCTAAAAGACCATCATATGTGGTTTATTTTTTGGTTTGTGCCTGTTTGCTATATCCATGCTGGATAGTGGTGCAGTATCACAGATGTAGCCTATATCTTTGATTACTCATTTTCAGGAGATATGGATGAAAAAAAAAAAACGTATTTAAAAGTATTTCTTAATGGTTTCACTTATGGTCATAGACCATTTGAAGTTTTTTTATTTTGCAAACCACTGTCATATGTGCACCGGTTTTTTGGTGGAAGAACCTGCCACAAAGATTAAGACAAATGCTATACAACGGTGGACCATTCTGAGCATCTAAAGAGATCTCTCACAGCTTGTTCTTCATGGTTTCAAGTGGCAGTCTTTGTAAAATGGCTGCACTTGAAAGAGTTTGATTAAGTGCTGTTTATGGCTCCTAAAACAGTTTTGCTAACAGGAAGAGCTGATTAAGTGTGTGCAGTCTGACCTGATGAAAGCAACAAGCAAAAAGAGACTTTGATCCTGGCCACCACAGAGTCACTTCAACCATGGGGAGGAGAGTAACACAAATAGCGGAGGATATGGCTTTCCAAACAACATGTCATCAAGCAGCATAGCAAGTTCATCTGAGGAGAGCTTGAGGGGAGGAGGAAATAAGTTCATTTTCCCTCCTTGCACTGTTCTCACTGCACCCACCCACTTTTTTTTCATTCACCCTTTATGTGCTGTACAGTATTCAACAATGTGTTATCATACAACTGACACAAAGAAAAGGCTGACTGTAGTACATGTAGACAAACATTATAAGTCACTATATGCCAAGATTTTTACACAGCTTTTATCCTACAGAAGTGTATTATGTAAAGGAAAAAGGATATAAAAAGATATTTTTAGGTAATTTAACTCATTTGAATATTAATAGTTTTTCAGCTTTGGTGGTTTCTAAAGAAAACAAACATAGCAATATGACTTGATCGGAAACAGAGATCTAATCTTTCAACTCAAGCCTCTTCATGTATAGAACAGTGCTTTCAACAGATCTGGTTCAAACTAGTTTTTGAGCAGGTCTATCAAACGGCTGCCGTTCAAGAACTTTTGAGAAATTTTACGGTTTGAATGCATGTGGAAACCACATTTTTAACAACCTCAGTTTTTGTTTGTGGTTAATTCAACAGTGAACAGTAGCCACAATAGGGTTAGAAATTTTTTGATGTTACCTCTGGGTTCAGGTTTTGTGCACCCACATAGAAATCCTGCATCACAAATGCTTAAGTAAAAAGTCTTAATCCCTTTTAATACTGAAAATTTCTATTTCAAAACCTACAGGTAATAATTGCTTCAACTTTGTTTGTTAAGCTTGTTGTTTGTTTTTTCAAACTGTTGGAGTTGTAGCATTTAATAGGTTGTGATTTCATATAAATTGCATCAAATCATCATTTTGTACTGCAGTCTTGCATGATAAGAAAAGCAACAATATAGTTAAGACATCTCAAAGAGCATATTTAATCTAACAGTGCTATGCTTATGGACAGAACCAAAGCTTAAACTGCATTATCATTCGAAGAAAATCCGATTTTGTTTCGTTCAAACAGAATTGTTGGAGATTTAGACATTGCTGTTTGGTGCAAGCAAAGCAGACACGTGTTCAGTGTGGAAGGTGACAGAAAAAGAAGTGTAAAAGTGCAACAGACACAAATAAAGGGAGACTTCATTACAAAGAGGAATATCAAGGCCCATACAGAAGCAGAATCAAAAAATGGGAAATACCTGAGTTTTTTTTGTCAAGATCAAGCTAGTTTTCACCCACAGACAATAAGGCCATGGTGGCGATGGAAAAAAAAAAAAGCCGAGTTATAAAAGAGGCAAGAATGGATTTCCACATCCCTCTCTTTGCCTGCAAGACGAGGGAAAGGCTGTGTAGTATACCAGCAAGCAACCCCACTCGAACAGGGGCTGGGGCTTGAGAGCAGTTTTTGGGCCATGCCCTCCTCTCTCCCTGCCCACTTTTGCCCCACTGCCAAGAGGCAGAGACAGCACGAAGAGAAGGAGGCAGGAAAAGAAATTATGAAGTCACATAATTTTGATTTCATGCGGCCACTAAATATATAGAATCCATGTGGAGGTGGAGTTAAAATTGACCGCATAAACTCATAAAAGAGAGCAGCCATCTGAGCTCTAGATTATGTGCCAGCAAATAGACATCTCACTTGACTGAAGGATTAGTAACTAGGAGGAGAGAAAAAGACGGAGGGCTGAGGTGCAAAGAAATTAGAAAGAGTACTTACATGGTTTATGGTAACAAAGTCAAAAGAGTTGACAGATTTATCGACAGTTGGCCAAACATTTTAGTGCCAAATATTCCTGAAGCATTTCAGAGCAAATAAGTAAAAGGCTCCTCTCAGAGCCATTCAGTAAACCCTTTTGTCAGCAGTTGGCATCATTCCCAGGTACTACATGCCTCACGGTTCCCATTTTTGATAGTGACTCCGGACGTCTTTAGTCGCTCTGCACCTGCCTGTGTTTTTGTTCAGGTTTTTTGCACCGGAGAAAACAGAAATGTCATCCTTGAGGTTTCAATTTAATCTGATTGTGGCTGTGAATAGAAACCACTGTTTACTGTAAACACAACAAGTAAAATGAGTGTGGCATGTTGACCGCAATACAATCCACAAGTAACAAAGTGTCACAGAGCTCTGAAGCAAAAATAAGGGCACCGGTGTGGAGCTTTCAAGGGAAAAGCAAACAAAAAAGAAAAAAAAATCCAAAAGTATGTTTTACATGGATCATCACCAAGACATGAAAATTGTCCAAATAATCCAATGATTAAATCTTGAGTACAGCATTATAGACTAACATCAGTTTCTTTTTTCAGGCAATATCCAAGTCAGCTTCGTGAGTGACGTCACAAATTTTTTTTTCTTTTTTTTTAAGATGTTTTCTAAATCCTTTCCCTTCCCATGCAGTCCTTGTTCCAAAAGTGAGGGAAACTGGTGACATCATTAAAGGATTTTATTATTAAAAATAACAACGAATGTCTGCATGAATCATTAACTTGACGCCTTAAGCAGCAGAAGAGGAGAGATGAGGAGAGGAGAGGAGCTGCAAACTCCCACTGCAAATCTTAGCGTGTGTCTTTCTCTTCCTGTTCACGAACACTGAGCTTGTAAAACTTTCAGCTGCAAGGATATGGGCCAGCCTCCATTGGCACAGTTTCAAAAGAGCACCGCCTGTTTCAGAGGGGGAAAAAAAAAAATCTGTTTCTGAAGGGAGCTACGTGTTTTTGCTGTCTCTCCGGTCACCCTCTGTCTTGGGACCAGGGGCACTGACCACTTGTAGGACTTTTTATTCTCTTCTTTCAGGGTAATTTCGGCTAATGCCAGCTCAGCCCTGAAGACTTCAGTTCATTGTTCTAGATCCACGATAGTTTGGATTGCTTCACATAGTCTGGTCTCTATCACAGACACACAAAGAAAAGGAAATGCAAGCAGCAGCGTTATTTCCAGGATCCTGTGTCCTCCATTGCAGATGTGTGTCAAGCTCTCACGAGGCTCAGCTTTGCTTATGTTACAGTTCACACAAGCTTCTGGCTGCTGCGCTCTTCTTTTTTTCCCCTTTTTTATTGACTGAGTAGCTTACGGATTTGCATTTAGCTCTGTTGCTTCCCTATCACAACTTTAAAAAACTCCTCGACCTATGTAACCTTTTGCAACTATTTGGGGGAAAAAAAATCCCAAAACATTCATTGATAGGAAATGCTCAAAATAGTTTTGTATTTACCTACACACTAATTCTGACCTCTGTGTTGGTTTTCCTAAAGGTTCAGGGGGAAAAAAACAACAGAAAAACAAAAAACAAAACAGAGAAGCCTCGAGTCTTATACTTTACTCGTTTTATGCCTGTAGAGGCACCAGGGTAGTAACTGTCTGTACAAGCAGGAGCATTCCTTTCTGCTCAAAAACCAAGCAATACAGTAAAGGGGCTAATTTCTGGATTATTTACCACATACACATTTAACTTAAGCCACAGATGTCAATAATTATTCAATGTGAACTTACTCCTACTTCAAAGTTGCGACAACTCAAAGGGAAATTAATCTCACTGGCCTCTTTAATAGGTACAACTTGTTAGTACTGGTTTAGACCCCCTTTTGACTTCAGAACCTTTATTCTTTATAGTACAGCTAGAAACATTTCTCTGAGATTTTAGTCCATATTGACTTGATAGCATCACACAGTTGTTGCAGATTTATTGGCTTCACATCCATGATTATAATCTTCCATTCCACCACATCCCAAGGATGCTATTGCATTGAGATGTGATGATTGCAGAGGTCATTGGAGTACAGTAAACTCATTGTCATGTTCAACAAACCAGTTTGAAATGACTTGAGCTTTGTGACACGGTACATTATCCCGCTGGAGGTAGCCATCAGAAGATGGCACACTGTGGTCATAAAAGGATGATGTGGTCAGCAACAATACTCATGTAGGCTGTGGTGTTTAAACCATGCTCAGCTGGTATTATGGGGCCCAAAGATAATATCCACACCATCACAGCACCACCACCACCATGAATCATTGATAGAGGGCATGATGGCACCATGCTTTCTTGCTGTTTAGGAGAAATTCTGATCCTACAATCTAAATGTTGCCTCTGAAATCAAGACTTAAAGCCAGAGTTGGTAATCCAGCTCAGAAACACTTTTTGTTATACTGGGTGAAATGGTCCTTCCATCCAGTAGTCAATACATCATGTATTCATAAAAAGGAAGGAAAAAAGTCAGACCTCTGTGAGAGCTGCAGTTCTGTGAAAACTCTGACCAACCCCTGCCATTTGCACCGAAAGGCAGGAATTGGTCATTCGCAACTAATGAAAAGAATGAATCGATGCCTTTATGTCTCATTTCTGTCCCTCCCCTCTCTCCATCCCCCACGCCCCCCCCCCACCCTCCCTACACAAATATCCCACGAACTACTAACTACTACTCCCCAAAAAAAAAAAAAAAACAACAAATAAGAATTAATTCTCTGAAGCACTACCGCTTCTACAGCGGGCTTTTTACACTGCCGAAGGAGTCGGAGGTGAGTGGGTTAAAGCTTTTAAAATAGTCGTTTGTCAGGTGTTTACGATCAAGCTAATGGGTTATCCACTCGGCTGTTATCGTTAACCTGCTCATAAAATATCGGCACACATGTCCCTGCGCTCTGAAGGCGTGGTTTTGGGTGATGTACATGTTTTTTTTAAATTGTCACTTGCTCAAACCGTTTTCCAACATTGCCAGCCCTAGCTTAAAGGGATATTGTGTAAGTTCTCCTGTGTTTTATTCACAAAAACTGATTATTTGGTTCAAAAGTGTATATCCCCCCCCCCCCTCCTGAGCCCCTCTCCTCTATATTCTTTCTTCCCTCCCTTTCATTTTTTTCTCTTCCGCGGGCGCGCCCGCGGGGAGGCGCCCTCCTCTCTCCCCCCTTTTTTTTCTCCGGGAGAAAAATGGCGGGAGAAAAAAACACAAACCCACCCCCCCCACCGCATTTTTCTCCTCTCTTCTAGTTATTTCTTTTAAAAATCCCCTCCCCGCAGGGGGGAGAGGCTCGCCTCCCCCTGACCCCGGGGTCCCCGTGCAGTCGGGCAGACGGCCGTTGGTAACAAACCAGATGTCATTTTAATCAATGAAGCCGAGCGAAAGACGGTAAAACATGGGTCAGGGAAAACAATACGACATCGCCATGACAACCGAACAGATGTGGACTGACGTCACTGTAACTGACGGACCACGTCTTCACATAGAGGCTGGTGATAACTTTACATGCAGCGGCTGTCGTCGGTCTGCCCGGTTTCACGCGAATGCAGCATGAAAAGTACGAGGGAGCTGCTCCCGATTACACAGTGTCCCTTTAAACATTCTTCCAATCCCATATTGTTCAACTTTGGTGAGTTTTTCCATTCTTCACTGTCAGGAGCGGCATCTGGTGTGCTTTTCTAGTGCTGTAGTTCATCTGTTTTAAGGTTTGATGTGTTGTGCATTTAGAGGTATGTTTCCTTTTGTAAACACATACAGTGAGTCAGCATAACCCTATGTGTGTGACACTGACCCTGTGACACAGGAAATGAAACACACATTGTTGCTGTGTCCGGAAGCATGGTAAAACCTGTGCACTGTTGATCCTTCAGCGGGAAAAAACAAGACAAGTTGTAAGTTATAGCATGTCCTTCCAGTCGCTCTTCTGCTGAAATAAACCTGGATGAGAGTGTTGGGGCTCAGCCTGCCCACCATGTGGGCAGTGTTTTTTTTTTCTTTTTCTTTCGGGCACTCCAGGGACGACTCTGCAGTGGCAGGCAGGACCCATGGGCTCATCAGCTTCACCTGTGCCACTACTACTCACCTGCAGTTCATCCTCTCATAACCATCTGCTTAAAAGGATGCTTCCCTCCTGCATTCTCTGCCAGTTCTTCTACTTGCCATTCATGGTAGCGAGAACCATCCTCAGCATTATTGTCCCTGTGATTCTCCGCAAGGAACTGACCTTCCTCTACCAGGATTCCCTGCCTACTGCTGCCTGTCCCTGGAGTGCCTGCTATCTCTGTGTCCTGCTAATTGCACCCTTGGACGTCCCCAGCATTTGACCAATGAATTCTTCTTTCATTGAGCTCTGCGTTTGGGTCCATCTGTTCCAGTTACAAGCCCTGACAGAGCTGGCAGCTAAACAAGCCACTGTGAGTCAGACATCTCCATACCGCAATTAGGAGACTGAGGTTTGAGAGGGTAACGTGGTATTCAATATTTTGGTGGTTGTTGGTGGTTATTTTTACTGGGGTTTTTTTTGTTTGTTTGTTTTTTTTTAATAATCTCAAATCAGTTTACCCATTCTCCTTTGACATCAACAAGGCACTTTTGCCCCAATGGCTGCTGTTCATTGGACTCTTTTTTTTCTATTTGAACCATTTTCTGTAGATGTGCAGAAAACTTGACTGACCCTGACTGAACACATGCTGTCTGTGATGCCTCCTTTATGTATGGGAACTTGTGCACCACTGTTCTTTAAAGGTTGAATATGGAACATTATTATTATTATTATTATTATTATTATTATTAAAAGCTGTATTTAAAATAAATTTAAAAAAAACACCTCCCATGAGGTGTTGTGGAAGGGTGCTGAATGAAAGTACATAACCTTAAGTTATATTTAGCCTGAAAATATAAAAAATGAGTTTGACAATGGTGTTATGTTTACATCTACAAGCTGATCTCCATGGCAATAGCATATTGGGCACAGCTAGGCTAGCACTGGGGAAAAATGGAGTTGGCAAGTCAAGCAGCTGCTTCAAAGCCCCAGAGATATAGTTATCTGTCTCAGAAGAAGAGTGACCTGAGAAGAGCAAAATCTGGAATAAATTTAGGTGAAGCTACACCAGTTGGACCCACAAACATCTTCCACGGCATTAAAACACAGAAATGTCAACTTTTCTCCTGGTTCAATAAGTGGGCTCACTTGCTAATGTGGCAACAGAGAGGCCAGGCAGGATTTGATCCCCAAGCATATGACTGGTGTTTGAGTAAGCCTTGATGCAGCTTTTGTTCACTTCTTGTTCTTTATAAAAGGTGTATACAGATATCTCAATTCAAGGAAACTATAGCATTGATCAAAACTGAAAATATCCATCAAACACAGAATTATCAATTGAATCAACATTATGATCAAACTTGAGATCTACATCCCAACGCAGTGAGCTGGGAGAGGCATTAGGTTGTGTAGCTATGTACATTACATCCAACTAAATATACATCCCACTAAATATCAGTCTAACACAAAGGACCAATAACTTTGTGTACTTTCTAAGCTTTCTGTGTAGAAGCATTTGCATATCTACATGAACAGGTCAGTTACCTTAGTGGATTTATTTGGCACTTGTGTTTATGACTCTCTATTGGAATCTGGAGTCTATTCAAATAGTGTACATATCACTGTGTATTGGTCCACCTCCAATGTCTGCCTTTCTTGTAAGTTAGTTTGTGAAAGCAATGTGTTGTGAGTTGCACAGACATAATTCCACCTCATACTGTCTGGCTCAGGAGATTACATTATCAATTGAAAGATGCCAGACAGGGTTGTGGATGAGGGAGTGCTCTCAATTTGCTTTTAATTAGATTTTGGATATTGCTGCATGAGCCTTCAATGCAAATGTTTGTTTCAGCATTATTTCTTATCTTTGCACCAAGTCAACATGGAAGGTCCAACAAGGAGTACATGAATTAAGGCTGAACAATATATCCCAAGTTTGTCATCATCGCAGTATTAGCTAGCACGATATACATATCACAAAGATGGCCTAAACTGCAATATCTAATAGTGTCTATTGCATGTATTTAAAGAAGTGTTGGGATGATGTTACAGTTGCTTGCACTGTGTGTATCGATGGCCAATCAATAGACTTTTCTTACAGAAAAATGTTGTAATGGAAATGATGTTTTTGTTTGTCTCCTGTTGTCTCAATAGGCTACTGATTACCTGTGTCTGAAAGACATATGGTGAATCATATTGTCTTCGCAAGTCTCAACATTATCACGTATCACAAGTTTTCTTAAAGGCCTCCTTCCACTGAAAACCCGTTTAACTTGCTCCTTCTGAAATACGGAGGGTTTCCCCTTGTTTACTTACACATGCTGACTTGCTAGCGTTGCGTTCCCCCCAGTCGGCTGTGCTTCCTCATCACAGAAACAATACGAAGAAAAGAGCGAATCGGGAACAGCCTTGCACTTCTACGTAACATTGCAAATAGCGTATCCCACGTGGGGTTTCTATCTGTCCATTGGAAGGCAGGTAACCCTCCACTACACACTAGAAGTAAAGACGGCACGAATGTAACTTCGGAGTTGAGAAGCTAATTAGCTAACTGTTTGTTAGCATGACGGAACAAACTTGTTTGTCGGCTCTATTTCCTGTCTGTAGCGAAATAAGAGCGGAGGGCGGAGCTTCCTTCATACACTGATGGCAGGCAGCCAATCAGACGGAAATTCATGAGAAGGACCCGGAAAAGCCTGACGTTGGACCACAAGCCTCTCTTCTAGTATACAAATACAGCTGGATACTAAGCAACCAGAAGGTTTTTTTAAACAGAAACGATGCAGAATGCATTCAATAATAATGGAGAACACAGAAATATTAATGAAATGACCACGGAAGTACAACTTTAATATTGTGCAGCCCTAAAGCAAATACAGATATTTTTCTACCCATCATTTAATAAACTAAAATGAACTCTTTAACTTCCAAACCCATTTCCATCTTTTAAGGTGGCCGGAAACTAAATCAGGATAGAAGCATGTTTATCAGTGGGCATGTTTACATGGAGACTTTTTTCCCTTTCGGATTAAAATCATTCTGATTGAGGATTTTAGGGCAGCTGTTTACATGGGAACTAATACATTCGGATCTGGCATGTACATGCGCCAATGTTCATTCAGAATAATCCTGCCTGACATGCGCAGAATGATGTAAATCACATTATTTATTAAAGACGGAGGTCTACAAACAGCTGATCGTCACAGTCGTGGTTTCTGCAGGACGTTAATGAAGCAGCAGCTGATCCTCATGAGCTCCTACTGGAAACAACCAAGAGGAAAAGCTGTAAAAACAGAGTTTGAGTTAAAAACAAACTTTCTTGCTGTCCAGGGGAATGGGCTATATGCCCGGCTCCACTACTTCTGAATTTCAGACAGCACTTTTGCTTCCTGTCTGTTGTGACTGGACGAACTGATGTACCCAGGTGTGTCTGACCTCAGTAACTGGCCAGACACACCTGGAGTAATTAGTTTGTCCAGTAATGAAAGACAGGAAGCAAAGGTGCTGTCTGAAGTTCAGGAAGTAGTGGAGCCGGGCATATAGCTCATTACGTTGTTCACAGCCATCTGTCAAAGTGAGGAAACGTCACTTGTTTCACGTTGACGTCTCGTCGAAGCATGCGGTGTAAGAGCGCAACCTCACAACTTTCCAATTCAGCGTTTACATGATACCCCATTCGGTTTGGGGAAAGGAAAATTCTACCCCCGTGAAACCGAAAGAAAATTCATTTGGTTTGGCGCTTTTCATTCAGAAACAGGCGTTTACATGAATCATTTTAATTCCGAAAGAGCTTTTAAACCGAAAGCAATCGGTCTATTTGGGTCCATGTAAACGCAGCTAATGTCTTGCATCACTATTCCTTTTACTTACCCTTTTTAATCATTTGGGAACTGATGATACAAAGTCTTGCAGTTTTGTTCATTCTTGCCGAATACAAGATTTGAGCTGCTCAGCAGTGTGTGGTTGTCTGTTTTTTTCTCTAGTATACTATAAATTTTCTATAGGAGATAGATGTAAACCATAGACAGGCCAGTCATGCACAAAACTGCTTCTATGAGGGTATCCTGTTCTAAGTAGAATGAGATCTGGCCTCATCCTTCTAAAATAACCACAAACCTTTCCAGGAAAAGACATCACCTGAATGTTATAATATCTCCAAAGTTACAACACACTCCATTGCATCAGTGGTATCGTCACATTTCTACAAGTCAAGTCACCCTGATTTTTGCACCATTTATTTGCTGCAGCCTGACTGGTCTTTTTCTTCTTTGATATGTAAAACCATACAGTATCAGCCCCAATCTTGACTTAACCCGGTCCAATCCCCCATCCTGAGCAAGCATGGAGTGGTGGTGACAGGGAAGGAAAACACCCTTTTAACAGGGAGGAAAAACCTCGGGCAGAAGCCGGCTCAGGTAAGGTGGCCATCTGCCTCGATTGGCTGGGGTGGAGAAGACAGAAAGAGAGACCAACAAATACTGCAGCTTTTATCCAGCCAGACCTGCTGAGAGAGGAGAAACACAGGTAATGATGCAATACTGTCACAAGTTTCTACATGGCGAAGCAGAGATGAGTGGGAAAGGAAGAGCCCAGTGCATCATGAACGTCCCTCAGCATTCTAAACCTATAGCAGCTTAACTAAGGGAAGGCTAACCATCCCTAACTATAAGACTTATCAAAAAGGAAGGTTTTAAGCCTAATCTTAAAGGTAGAGAGGGTGTCTGCCTCCTTAACCTGAATTGGTACCTGGTTCCACAATAGGGGGGGGGGGGCTGATAGCCAAATGCTCTGCCTCCCATTCTACTCTTAGACTGCAGGTCTTCTATTAGTTCCAAGGGTCTCTGAGAGTGAAGTGCTCTACTTGGAATATATGGAACTATGAGATCGCTAATATATAATGGAGCTTGGTCATGGAGAGCTTTATATGTGTGAAGAAGGATTTAAAATTCTATCCTGGATTTAACAGGAAGCCAATGAAGAGAAGCTAGGACTGGAGAAATATGATCTCTCCTGCTGGTTCTAGTCAGAACCCTCGCTGCAACATTTTGGATCAGCTGGAGACTTTTCAAGGCATATTTGGGGAGCCCAATAAGTAATTACAGTAGTCCAATCTGGAAGTAACAAAAGCAAAGGCTAGTTTTTTTTCTGCATTGTTCTGGGGGAGGATGTCCTTAATTTTAGCAATATCATGTAGGTGGAAGAAGGCGGCTCTAGAAACCTGTTTTATATGTGAGCCAAAAGACAAATCCTGCAAATTGACTCCAAGATTCTTCACTTTAGTGCTGGAAGCTAAGTTAATGTCATCCAGATCAACTATAAAGCTCGACAATTCAGTCCTGTTTTTCAGGTCCAAAGACAACAACCTCGATCTCGTCTGAATTTAGAAGCAGAAAATTCGGACTCATCCAGGTCTTTATGTCACTAAGACATCTTTGTAATCTAACAAACTGATTGCTTTCATCAGGCTTCATAGATAAGTATATCTGAGTGTCGTCTGCATAGCAATGAAAATTTATGACATGTCGTCTGATGAAAGGAAGCATGTATAATGTGAATGGTCCAAGTACAGAACCCTGAGGAACTCCATAAGTTACTCTGGTATGTGATAAAGACTTGTCATTTACATTAAAGGTGCCATGACATCAAATTTCACTTTTCTGGGGTTTTGGGTGTATAATATGATCTGTTGTGCACTGATGAGGCCACGTGAATGTCCAGAGTGAGAATCAAGGTTCCTGTTTATGGTCTGTCACCTTTGTCTCTCTGCTCAGAAACAGTTGAATCAGACAGCAGGCTATCATTCTACGTAGTTCTATCATTCTACGTAATTTAATTGACCTATGGCTAAACCACGCCCCCAAACGCGATGAGCCAATCACAGTGCGCACAGCTATCCCATACACTCGGACATTCTCTGCTTGAACGTCCATTGAAATGCATTGAAGTTAGTCCATTTTTGTTCGTTTTTATGAGTTCTTTTTAGTTTAAAATGGTCAAACGTGTGCATGGGGTACATGCAACTCCGATACTAGGTATCCTGAGAGGCTGGGTGACAGGGCGTATTTTTTTTTTGCCTTTTACTAAGTCACATCAAGCCAAAGTTATGCGGCAGACCACAACATCAACTGAATGTGGATAAAATGAACAAGGATGTCTACATCTGTTCTAAGGTAAGGCAACATCGTATTCGAGGCAACATGTTGTCACTTTGCTTGAAAGAAATATGAAGTTACCTTCCCTAACGTTAGTTTAAGTTGGCTAACGCTAGCTAAACATGCTAGTTTTGGTACGTGGTAACGGTACATAAGACGCTGTTGTGTAGTACAGGTGTCGTGTAGTAACGTCGATAACGACACGCCTCTGGCTTCCAAGCTGCAGCCAGACTGCTCCGCTTCCGTGGCTGTTTGATCAGTTTTTGTCAGATGATCACTTTTTGGCACAACAACAGCAGCCGTGCAGCAGTTTGTGCAAGAAACTGAGGGAGCGACACGAGTCACATTCAGAGATTCACTGGCTGATTTCTACTCCCAGTTTAAGACTTCTGAACAATTTCTTTTTGTTTGTTTGTATTGTTTTTATGTTTTTTAATTTATCTCGTCATGGTCTCTCTGTCTGATCACGCGTCTGTTGTCCGTGTTGACAGCTGTCATCTCCCGAGATGTCACATAGCGCCTGTCACCGAATGTTGTTTGTCCGAGTGAGTGGAGGGGGCGTGGCTTAGCCATAGGTCAATTGCTCCAATAAGAGCACACTATCAAGTAAACAGCGCCCCCCCTCTCCCTCTCCTAACGGTTTATGCACCGTCCGCTCCCCCCTTCCCCTCCCTGTCTGATTCAGCTTCGTGTATGGAGCTAGTAGTAACTTCTGTGCAGTCAGGTCTGGATTTTCAAACAAATGGATTTAAAAGAAAACTTCTGCAGCAACACTGAGGGAGGCGACCACAACCTTGTCATTACCTGTAAGTTTATTTATTTTCTAAATGCTGTCTTGTCTGATAAACGTAGCTCACACTGTCTGAAGTGAGCCATGTTGCTAGCAGTTAGCCTTTAGCAAAGTCCGACCGCAGCTTGACCTAGATTCTCCAAATAAGGTCATAGCCAAATAAGGTGTAGCCAATCAAAATGAAGTCAACGTGGTCTCCGGGTAAAGCTCCATATCATCACCAGACCCAACTGTATTACTGAGGAAGTGAGGTCTGGCGTTTCAAAACAATACTCCGCTGTAAAAAATGCAGTTTTTTTCTTGGGAGTATTTACATATGCAGTAATGCCAACAACATAAACTAGTTTTTCACTGCTATGTCATCACTCCTTTAACAAACTGAAATCTAGGCTACCAGATAAATATGACTTGAACCAATCTAATGCAGTTTATCAAATTCCAATAACATGTTCAAGTCTCTGTAGCAGAATGTTGTGATCAATGGTGTCAAAGGCAGCACTGAGATCTAACAGGAAGACAGGCGTCCTTTATCTGAAGCCATGAGAAGATTATTAGTGAGAAGACCAGTGCTGTCGCTGTGTTACGATGAGCTCTAAAACCAGACTGAAACTTTTGCAGTGGCACATTGTATTGAGTGAAAATGGCTTTCCATCATTTATTACAGTGTCTCAGTGCTGCCTTAGAGGTTGAAAGTCGTTCCGTGGTTTAAGTCTTGGTTCTTCATGCACTGAGATTTACTCTGAATCTTTTCACACTTCTTTCAAAATTTTGAATTTAGTTTTTTGGGGTTTTTTATAGACCAATGTTATAACTAATCAATAAAACACAGATTAAAGCAGCAATTTTCGATCGAACAAAGACATCTGCCACATTGTGTCCCTTTGTGCCTTTATACCTTGCAGTACTTTAATGTTCCCTCCTTTGGAAAAATGTTTTTTCCTTTCACATCTTGCTCGTGCTTGTTTCATATACAGTATGCCTTCTTTAAGCTGATAATACTCTTTAGAGTACCACCAGGATCACATTGTCTCCACCATGCACAAAACCTGTGGCTGAAATATCATTGTATACCCCTCCTCAAATACAGGTCACTGCCAGTGGAGGTTCTATCTTTATGTATTCAGCATAATTCTTCCTGGCTTGATGTTTGTGCAACTGCTTTGAAAGGTCCCCAATTCACCATAACTTTGATGGATGTGTTTTCATTTCTTCCAGGCTCGCTGCTACAGTTGTTGGTATAGTAAGAGCTGGTTTTACAGCTACCCTGGTAAACTCTCCTATGCTGCTTTTCCGTGCTTCAACAATGTTTACTGTCTTGCTCAAAGTAATAAAACACAAAAGACATTAAAACAGACTGGAGACACAGTATGGTTTCTGTCTCTTTAAGATCATGATGTCTTCACTGCAGCTTCCTTGAGGTCACTGGCCTTCCTTAGGCAGGCTGCCAACTGCCATGTTGCTGTCAAGCATTTGCAGAAATGCCAGCAAAGCTATTAGTCTGGGTCCATTTCAACGGTCAGCAGACTAGATGGCATGGGCAGAATTTTGATGGAGAAAGACAAAGACTTGCCTTTCAAAACTACAAAACATTTTTTTTTTCCTTCTGTATTTCTATCACATTCATGCTCACTACAGCTGCGATTACTTCCTTTCTCTAAAAAGCTCAGAGACGGCACTCATATTGAACCTGGAAAGTACAAAGATGTACAACCTCTTTTTTGTTGAGAGATTTCCACAGTGATATTTATTTTTTCATCACTGAGTTTTAGTATCATTTGTGAAGCACATGAAGGTGATTTACATCATAGTATCACCATGTGCCCCCTGGTGCCTCACAGCTGCTTCACACATCATTCTTTGTCTCAAGAGCTACAGCAGCATCTGGTGGTCAGCTGAGGTAATTGCTCTTCCTTTTTGTTGGGAAGACAATTTCTGTTAAGTAAACAGGAGCAGAAGCTGACTTTTCTGCAACTTCCCCATTCTCACTAACAATGTTGCGTTGTGGCTCATATATAATAAATCAGAACTATTGCTTTTTTGTTTTTACTTTCTCCTGTGATCAAACAAGATGACTTCTAGATGCTACTGGCCCCACTCTTGAATTTGTGATACAAATGGACAGACCCATTTGTATCACAAATTGGCATTACCTTCCACATGTTTGCCCTGACTTGTTTTATTTTACCTTACCAAAAAGATTTAACTAAAATATATTATTTTTCTTGCTTCACAAATATTTAACATATTCAAAACAAACAAACAAAAAAAAACAAACAACTTGAAATACTCACAGATGGTGAACAGCTGATTAGAGTAATCCCAGATGAAGGGTCAGAGCATCCTGGCTGTTTGGTGCTGTAAGGGGGAACTTGTTGCATTGTTGAAAATCCTCTTAGAAGTTGAGTCATGTGACCCCTCCCCTGTGGGCTTTGAGGTTTGCATGGAACCAAGTGGGCACTCACAAGATGGATGAAACAGTCACACTATACACACACACAAAGTTTTATCTGGTGACTATGTCCAAAAACCAGCAAGTTTTTATGTCATTAGTGACATACATTTTAATAAGGGTTCAAAGGCAATCAGTGTCTAAATTAGACTATTTACCCATAGACAGTTAATAGAGATGGACATAGTACCCGGGGCCTGTACGACGAAGCTGGATTAACATACCCGGGATTTCTCTCTGTTACCTGGGTTGACTTAAAGGTAGAGTCCAAAGTCCCTCCAGCGTTTCTGTTTGCAAACAACAGCATTCAAACTTAGCGCTCCTCCCTCTCAGGCTGATGGCCGCCTCGTTCTAGCTAGATTCAATTTCAAGCTTCTCCTTCAGAGCTCAGAAGCGGGTACAAGCCAAACTATTATTAACCCTGGTTTTCCAAAGTGCATTATCTGGAGCTCTTACCTTTTCTTCGGTGCCTCCACAGTGTTTCCTTTCTTTCTTTCTTTCTTTTCCCTTCGAGAGTTCGAGTGACTGGCGTCTGCTCCAATCATGAACTTATTTCCACAAAGCGTCATGCTCTTAGCTCTGTCATTGGCAGCCGATATAAACAGAAATCTCCACCCAGAAACGTCCCGACCAGACCAAAACAATACAAAAAGCGAATTACAGGCTGCGGGAGAGTAAGTTGCGTAGAGTAGAAGCCCAAAGACAGGGTTTGAGATGGATTTGACTTGCTCAAGTCTAACGTTTATTTTTTAGGAGGGGAACTCCGGACTATACCTTTAACCAGACATCCGAGGTCTTGATAAACGGTACTACGAAGCTGGTTATCAACTCGGTAACTCAACCCATTGAGTTACCGATTAAGACTGATTAAGATTGGGTTTCCAATCTTAATCAGTGTGCACTCACATAAAAAAGGGCAGCGTTTGAAGCGTCTGACCAATCGCAGACATGGAGAAACAGAGAGTGACATATTTCACCATGGAGGAGCAGATGATGATGCTTAACAAATATGAACAATTCAGGATCATCATTCCTGAATGATAACACGACATTATCATTCAGGAATGATAATAAATGTCTCCATTTATGCTGCGGCAACACATTCGCCACAGCGAAAGCCAGGAAGGAATGCTGGCAGATAATGCGCAAGTCCATGCGATTGTACAATCATGGAACAATATTGGACTCTGATCATTTAGTGTTCATCACACTACAGCGCTTCCTCAGTGTATTTGCTTCTCATACTGTACATATAAATATTTCAGGCTCATATCGTGTACGTGTTGTAGTAACACTTCACCATGCCCGCATGGGTGGGTGTGCGCTCCATAAATTCATGTTTTCTGCATGTGTGACCTCTTAACCACATTATTTCAGATGCAACCCCAGCAGCGCAAGACGATCATGGGAACAAGTAAAGAACAAATACAAAAATATATAATCCAAACTGGTCAGTGACAAGATTCTGTGTTGCCACACTCTTTCATGAATGAATGGAATTTCATTTAATATTTGTGCAGCTGCCCACAGGAAAAAAGCGGGTAATAATAAGGCATGTTTTTGCATATGTTTTCAGCGTCGCCAACGGTTTGCATCAAACTACCAGTGAATGAATGAATGAATGAATAAATGAATGACGTTTTACTGAGTGGGACCATGAGCATAATTTGGCCGCAAAAATTAAGCTTTTCAGCTACATCAGTACAGCACTAATTTTTTTTTTTCTCTCGAGGTGAGGCGTTGGTCTATATCAAAATTAATTTAATTAGTCTAACATTAATAAAACCTCAGGGTGATGCAGAGCATCTGTGGTGCAGTCAGTGTCCGGCTGCGATGCGTTACATTAGTGATGTAGCCGGCTCTAACAGCTGACAGATGTAACGGAGTCCAGCAGAGGAAAACCTACATCTTTCATATAAAGTGTCATGTGGCAAATCAAAAGGGGTTGCACCATCTCTGAATATTCTCTCTCTTCTAAGAACTCCTCTCACGATCTGCGCACCGGCATCGACAGGATCTTCTAAAAATGGGCAGGCCATTTTCCAAGAGTGCTGATTGGTCAGGGGGTGGTGCTTTCATAGTCGGAGATCTCTTATCCAGAACTTAACCTGGTCCAGACCAGGTTAGGCGTTCAGCATAAGTTACCGGGGAGATAGAACCCAATCAGAAGTGAACCAGCGTCATAGGACGAAAAACCCAGGGTTAACCCTGAAGTTACCTCGATAAGAGAAAATCCGGCTTCGTCGTACAGGCCCCAGGAGCCACCGGTCAGCAGGCCGGGCTTCCGGTCTGCCGTATGTCAATCAAAAGTACACGCCCCTAATTATGTGTAATTTCAAGATTAAATATCATCTAAATAGATGAGTTATGAAAAAAATTCACCCCCCTCACAGTTGACATAAAGGTAAACTTGACGTATTAAATCTAAAATGATTTTTTGAACCAGACTGTAAACATGTTTATTTCTGCTGTGAAGTTGGTGTTTTTAACATGGAAGTCTACAGGGATTTGCTCTGTTTTGCAGCCAGCCCCTAGTGGACCAAGAAAGAATTACAATTAAAAACTTCACTTCCTGGTTTCACACTTTTCCTCTGGAGTTTGCCCCTTGGTATTTACCCCATCATCCATTCTTCTCAAGTACAACATAATGAAATAGACCTGGCCAAACCACAGGTAGCTTACAGTAATATTTCAACACTATAACCAAATGATTAAGAATTTAGCTGAAGTGTTTTTCTTGGGAATATTTTTATTCATACTTTATCTTCTTTATGCCTTCCATTAGTGCTATGAAGCTTTGTGGTTTTCTGAATGAGTATAAGTGCTTCATCACACCCTCTTTCCGCTGGTGTTCGCCAAGTGGTGTTAAACCAATAAGTAGAGAGGGGAAAGCTTCATGTCTTGTTATCGTGCAAGCCTACTTAGGCCTGATTTGCATTCTCTGCATGACCCTTTGATAAAGGAATGACACTTCTCACTGCACAGTTGCAGTTTATCCTGTTTAATTGTACACATTGTTATTCATAAGCTTAAATATGTTACATTTTGAACCTTAACATACTGTAGAAGAAAGCAACAATATCTAAGTAGACTTTGTCATAATGACGCACACAGCAAACAAAGTCACTCTCCTTCTGTCCTTTGTAATCCTTTTCTGTCTTGTCTGGGCTGGTTATGCCTTATGAGTGAGGAACTTCCAGGTTTCCCCTCATGAAATCAACCCTGCTATTTGGCTAAACAACCTTACACAAAGAAAAGGATAAGATCTGAGTTAACATTGGCCCAGCTTTCAGAACCATTTACTTAACTCTGATGTTAGCTAAGTAGTTTTCAGCCTTCCACAGTAACCAGCAGACTTTTGAATAACAGATATGTGATCCCAGAGTTCCTGCTCTGATAACTGTCTTTTTTTTTTTTTTTTTTTTAAATGCAGATACAGTTTGTGAAAAAAAAAATTCTGGTCAGATGATGGCCAGTGGTTTAGAGAATGTGTTTTGGCCAAATCATTCTGCAGAATTATACAGGCTTCTGAAGGTCTCAAGGTTTCCTTTTCAGTAGTTTGTTTTACTTCGACATGCTGGTGCTCCAATATAATATCCCTAGAAGAATATGGCACTTACTGTTTAACAAAATTCCCAAATTTTTGTTGTTTATATTCATTACTTTTGGTGACTTTCTGTTGATCTGATATCTGCTGATTTTTTAATGTCTGGCAAAGGATCTAGTGTTTGATGATTTTCCAACATATAAGTGATCCAACCAACCCAGTTCCACATCACACAGCTGTGTTGACGTTGGCACTTTAATGAGAATTTTAAGAACAAAAAGTTGAAAATTTACATCCTGAAAGGGAGACAGGTACAATGAGTCCTTTCCTCCTCCCAAGGTTGTGTTGGTTTCTCCCGTTGACGTGTTTCTACAGAGCAGATGGCTTTACACATAAATCCTATTAACAACTTTCTGCTGATGGAGACGCAGTGAGTACAGGGCTTTCTCATTCTTTCATTATCTCTCCTGAGAAGCCTCCCTTTTTATGTTCTAACTTCTGAAAAACAGCGGCTGAATTTGGAGGATACACCATGTCAGCAGAGAAGGTAAGGATGGGCTTGTTATTTTGTGGACTTCTCAAAAGTTTTTTTATACATTATATACATTTTTCATTCTATCGCTCAACTACAGGGATCTGACGGATAATGATACTCGAAGAATTGGACCAAAACAATCATACGCACCACACATGGGACTTGTGTGCATATCTTTATGTTGGGCTGACTGTGCAAACCTTAGAGTTAGATCCATGCACACTTTGAGGCATTGTTTAGTCTATATTTCTGTTTGAATAATTTATTCTTTGTAAGTTTGTATTTAAGACATTTGGGATAATAGCTGTGTTGGAATTTATCTTTGACCATATCTGCAGTATCTGACCATATCTCAGTGCAGTAATGCAAAAATGAAAGGTGAACCATTAGAAGAACAGATTATCCAATGCGCACAATATATTCTATGTGACCTCAAACCTCAACATCATCCATGCTGGCAGCATTGTTCATTTTAATGTAGGGTTAATTTGCACTTAGTTTAACAATGTTTAAGAGGAAATAAACCTTATTTGCTGGACAATACATTTGTAAAACCATGCATGAGGGATTAAAGGCAGTTCTAGCCAAACAAATCATGGATGGTGCTCTTGTGGTGATATCCAAACCAAATGCAACTGCAATGACAATCATGCCATTTTATTTGTAAAGGACTTATATACATACCTCAGAAGTTATCATTATTATAATTATTATCATTATCAATATACAGTATGTAATCAACAGTATGTAATATCTTGAAAATCAGAAAATGAATAAAGTATGTCTAAATCTTTTTCCTTTTACATACTATTTAGGGCATTATTGGATGACAGGTCCATAAATGTTTGAGTAAATCCAAATCATCTTGAGGATTTGCAACAATTGAGTAATATACAGTATTACTTAATGGTATTCAATGTATATGTCAGCTTACAAAGTGATGCCAAAGAGTACTTCATAATCAATGATCAAATTATGTTACAAGTCACATTATCTGGAGTTTGGATTTTCTGTGGACACAAATAGGAGACCGTGGACTCAGGACCTGCATCTAATAGGATTACCTCTACTGTTTCCGTCGGCTGCGATCACACTGACCTCGTTCCCTGTGACTTGGACGGTGACATGTCGTACATGTGGAAAGGTTTAGTTGGCAGAGAAGACACTTTTAAAATGTTAAGCAAAAAGCACAAAATGATCCTGTTATTGTTCTTTAGAACCTGGAAGAAGCTTGACGTTTAAAAAGAAAAAAAAAAAGTTGCGATAGTAAATCACCACATATAGGCAGAGTCTTGTTGGACAGAGAAACCAAAGATGATGAACAAGATGATTTAGAGGACTAGGGGTCAGTGTGTTAGGGACCACTTTGGACTTTAGCCTAAGCCTGTGTCTAGACTTGTGCTAACAGAAGCTTATGTTGTAAATCATAACAACCGTGAAAAATGTATTCAGATTTTCATCAACACAAACATGATTTGATGCTATTTTAAGAAAATTTGTAAATCCTTATTATTTTTACTTAATCAGCAGACAGAAAAAACACTTGCAGCAAATATTCTTAAATACTTTTCTTTAATTTCCACCTTCAAGTTCTTATTATATTGCCACCAGGCACCTTAGCAGGTGTGATTGTTACCTTAAGCATGGGACTGGTTCTTACATCAACTGAAGTTACAGTAAAACTAAAAGTTGTGCTCACTAAGATTATTTTTTAATCTAAGTTTCTATCTTGGTACTCAGTAGGAAGCCAAGAAAGAATCTTATATAAAGTGGTTAGAAAGCTTGTCAGCTTGTGGTTTTTCTGTAAGTCTGAGCGTGTTACAGCGCTGTATTATCAAAAATAGTAAAGGATTATTCAGTTCTAGAAAACAGCGATCCGTGAGCATCACATCATTGCATGCACACGCATCAGCATGTGGCTCTGCCAGGCAGTGTGTTGCTCAAGCATGACTGCCTCACTGGGCTGATGCTAAATAAAGGACATATTTCTAAATCATGAAGTTTTTTAATCAGTTAACCTTTTGAGCCATGTAACTATTTTTAGGCCTCAGCTCAGAAATTGCATCCATGCTGAAATATGTATTTCTACAACCACAGGGTCCATTTCAATATCATATCCATTTGGCATCACCGTAAAGGGAACAGTTGTGAGGTTTGTTAAGATGCATCAATATCACTATATGTTTAAGTAGTGAAGAATAAATGAAGATGGCACAAATTAAAAGAATTTGAAGCTTGTCTAAAAAGAAACAAGCAAATTGGGTAAGAAAATGAATATTACTTTGGATTGATGCAGCTGTAATTCTAAAACTTTATTGAATCAGACAATACAAGAACATTATCTCTATAACTCTCAAAATGAAACAGAACAAAATTAGAGACGTTTCAGCACAAACAGGGATGTTCAGGCAAGATTTCCAGATTTCCATTTTAGCACCGTTGTCACCATCTGTTGTCATAGTCCTAAATTGGGGGACCAGATGCTTTAAAAGGTTAAATCATTCATAAATCTTTCTTTTATTCCCTTTCTGCTCCTTGCTCCCCTTCATATCTGACTTTGTAATGGTGAGTTATTGATGCTATTTTCAATAAGTCTTTTAAAAAGATCGGTCTCACACTTTTGTTCTCAAACTCATCTCTTTCCTCCAAAACTGCACAAATCTAACTATAATTTGTTTTATCTTCAAAGAAAATACATAGAAGCCAAAAAAAAAAGAAAGAACAGGCCAACGGCACATCCGAAACCAAGCTGAATGGAACTGAGGCCAAACCCAAAAAACAAAAACCAAAAAGAATGAAGATGAAGCTGAAGAGAATGGCTCCACCACCCAAAGTGAGACAATTTGAACATTTTCTACATGAAAGATTATAAACTGTAATTATCAACAAAATGATTCTCATCACTTGAACGTGTCTATTCACACTTAACCCACAATGGTTTCATTTTTTTCAATGTCAACTTTATAGGTGCCAAAAAGGTGAAGAAAAAGAAGCCAGAAAAAGATAAGGAAGAACCAGAAAAGGAAAAAGAGAAAGAGCCAAAAAAGAAAACCAAAAGTGCTCCAAAAAAGAAAAAAAGGCAAGTCAATGACTGTATTGTTGACATTCAAATCAAATCCCATTTTAAAAAAAAAAAGAAATCAAACATTTATTTCATAGTCTATGTATCTATTCAACTTTTTTTTTTAGCTTCAGATACAGATGACGATGATGAGGAGGAGGAGGAGGAGACCCCCAAAAAGAAAACAAAGAAAAAAACAACAAAGGAGAGCTCTCCTGCAAGTTCTGCCAAAGAGAAAAAAAATCTAAATCCAAAGGTAAGAATAATCTGCAAAGCAAATTTGAGTCTGGGGTGATCCCAAAAAATCCAACTGATTTTAAATTATAAAGTGGGGGAAACGTTAGTGTATACTGTAGACTTTTATTAAATTACTGATGACACTGCTCTGAATACTGATTACAACACACACAAAAAAATGTACACCATTAGCTATCTCTTGATTTAGTACGAAGTACTTTTAGTACTTAGTAATTTCCACAAACAATAGGAAAAATATTAATGCAAATTTATGTACATTAATTAAAAAAGGCTGGTAAGCACTGTAAAACTGACCAAAATAAAGCAATTGGTTTCCTGCAGTCATGAACTATAACACTACTGTTTCTGCTGTTAGCATGTGAGTTAGAGATGATGAGGGTATACTCTCATCATCCTGTAGAGGGTCGTGAGGGGCTGAAGTCAGACAGACCTGCAACCACAAACACAAACACTGCAACACACACAAATACTGTGTAGCCAACCTGGAATCACCCATTAATCTATGACTTTGGACTGTGAGAGGAAACCTAGAATCTTCTTGCAGTGAGGCAACAGTGCCTAACTTTACATTAACGTGCCACCCAAGGCATTAGCAGTGCCCTTAAAACAACAGTTATATGACCAGATTGTAGGTAAGAGGATTAGATGATTTCATTGTGTAATGGTGAGTGGAAACACTGAGTTGGCACCACAAGGAACAAAACCATAACAGTTAAATAAGGCAGCAGTTTTTACTTAAGTAATCAAATGTGGAAGATGTAATTAAAACTGCTGCCAAATCCTGTAAATTTTGTCTTTAGTTTTTGCAGTATGGAGGTTTTTCCTCTGTCTGACTCCTCAGTTAGCTTTGTTTGAATTACTTTAAAGTTATGATGAAACTGAATAACACATTTCCAATAAATGAATTTGCAACTCTCAGAGAATGTAATACGGGAAAATAAGGAATGAAATAGGACCTTTTTAACAATTTAGAATATATACATTTTTTCTAACGAAGAATGAATTGAAAGGGAGATATGAGACGTGGTACAGTGTTTGGGTTCATATTGTTGTTATTCTCAGCTTCCACTTGGATGTGGGTATTTTTAGCCTGGCTGACAACACGGCTTTTGTGAGTCAAGTGTTGGCAAAGCAGTAGGTTTGGTAAGCACTGATAAACAGGCAGAAATAAACAGCTGGAGATTGGGTTGTCATTTGAATGTTGCAGATATGCACAGCCCCCAGATGTTGTTACATATCTACTTATTGCATTACTTTTTCCAGCATTACTTCTCTACTTTTTCTATAATAAATCCCATATAGTTACAACAGTTTTCTTTAATAATCCTTAGCTATTCATGGGTGCTAGATGATATATCCTGAAGAACCACTTTGTATTTTCCTTTTCTTCTGCTAAAATGCATGAGCATTGCTACAAAATCATAGATCTAAGAGGGATTTAAAAAAAAACAATAGTAATGATAATTCTTATAACTTTCCATCATCAGACCAACTTTTTAGTTCTTCTAATACTTTCAAATAACAAAATATCTAAGCTAATAATTGATTTAGCTCGAGCTTTGTCTTTATTTATTAATGAACTGGTATTGTATTAATCATTATTGAAGACATGTTATTATGCCAACTGCATTAGGTTCTTTTAGCCCTCCAGAGCTGTTAATACTTTTTCATCCATGTCCTCTTAATATCATTCCTTTACCCTTCATGCATTCATCTAACCAAAGGTTTGTTTCCAGTGATATCACTGTAGTTTTTTCCACTTGAATATCAGAGGAGGAAACTTGAAAAATACAACTTCATTGTTGTTTAATTGTAGGTAAAGCGGTTAGTAAGTATTGAAAACTAGATATACATTGTATATATATATATATATATATATATATATATATATATATGTATATATGTATGTATGTATATGTATATGTACTGTATATACATATTTATATACATACACAAAAATATAGATAATTTTTGTCTTTCATATAAGTTATCTTCTTGTTCTTTGTGCAAATTCCCTTTTACAGTCGTGTTTGGGTGCAGCAGGTATTCTAAGTTTCAGATCTAATCCTGTCCCTGCTAATCCAACAGTATCCCAACTATTCAACCACAAACATTGGTAATCAGGCGCTTAGTGACTGGCTGGTCAACAAAGCTGTTCAGCTTAGTTGAAAGGAGAGGACAGTGATCTGTAATTGCTGGATGTATTTATCATTTGTAGATATATATTGCATTGCAATGAGTATTATTTTTTGCAAAAATATTTATCTAATGAGCTTAAAATCTAATTGTGTGATGGTGGTTTGATCACAGCATGTTTCTTCAGTCTCAGTTGTCCAAGAGAAGATAATGTAGGTTTACAATATAACACAAGAAACTGTTTGAGTGCATGAACTTGTTGGTTTTTCCTCCCTGAAAAAGCTCTTATTTCAGTTTGATAGACTCACTCATCTGAGACCTTTCTGTGTAGTTTTCATGTTCTCTCCATACAGACGAGGGTTTTCTTTGTGTACTCCAATTTCCTCCATGTGCCCAAAAACATGCTTGCTAGGTTAGTTGGTGTCTCTACATTGTCTTTACAGTAAGAGGCCCTGTAATGAACTGACAACTAGTCCAGGGTGTAAACTGCCTTTTTCCAATTAATTGTACAGATAGGCTCCAGCCCTCAATGAGACCTTGCATTGCAATAAGTGGGTGTAGACATTCATGCTAGAAGCCATAGAAATTTGTTTTTACCTTGACTGAAAAAAAGGAAAAGATAACTATGTATGCTGTTGCGACCTGGCCTCTGACCATCTAACTCCACCAACATCCAACTTTGCCCGTCGGAAATTATGTCCACACCCAATTCAGGTTAGTGGGCTTAGATTTGAAATAACATGGCAATTGACTTGGATGTTGGCAAAATGGTCCTGCTCTGGTGTGCAAACAAATGCTCACAAATTGTTTTACCATATTCAGTTTTCAAAAAGAAAAATGAAGAAAAAGTTATTTCACACAGGTCTTAGCATACTAATGGGATCACAGTGGCCGTCAATTGCATTTTTTTAAACAAGAAAGAAAAGGAAATATCAAATCAGTCTCACATAGTCTATTCTAGTTGGATGCAGTGTCCAACTACAATGAGGAAATCCTCCATTCCTCCACAAAATTCATGCAGAGATTACAGAGCCTCTTCTGCAGTTCCTTCTGGGCTCCCCGATGATGTTTTTAGACAGCTGCCCTCTGTGGTGGGGTGCAATCTGTGTGCTCACAAGAGCAAAGTCCAGACCCTCAACTGCCATCCAGAATGAAGGAAGATAATGACTGATGAGTTGGGAAAATGAGGTATTCCAGCTTTTACAGGCATCGTTGATCTTATCTCTTCTCTCCTGGGTGGCATGATGGACATTCCAGACGGCGATGGTGAACCGGGTGGGATGTGCCTGACACAGAGAGGTGGTGGTGTACTGTTCATCAGGCTGGTCCACACAACAAAGCATCCCAGTAACAAGCAGTGTCTATAAAGGAGTCAAAGCCCTTTTAACTTTGTCTCAACAATGTGTGAAGCAAAGTGTGATCTTCGGTGTTATAGAACTAAAATTTCCTATATAATTTTTTTTAGTGCATTAGGTTTTGAAAGTATTTACATATTTACATACTGTAAACTGTATACTTTTTTTTTTTTTTTGCTGTAAGTATAGAAAACAAAATAGTTTGTGAGCATTTGTCCTTTTTCTGTTTGTGTTGTGAGCATTTGTCTTGTGAGCAACTGTCTTGGAATCCCCAGCTCCACCGTCAGAGACATACAGCGTCTCTGAGCTGTTTCACTTTTGATTTAGCCTCAGTTTATTTGTTGCTTTACATTGACACCCACTTACTTGGTAATCTTGGAAAAACGGTTCGAGCAAGCAACATTTTTAAAAAACACCACCAGAAACCACACCTTCAGAGCAGAGGAACGTGCATGCTGATGGTTTCTAAGCAGTTTGGTGAAGAAAACCGATAACAGCTGTGCGGATAGGTTGTTAGTTTGCTAGTAAACAGCTGAAGAACCACGTTTCTAAAAGCCTTAATTCACTCACCTCCAATTCCTTCTGCGGTGTCAAGTCCGCACTGCAAACGTCAACACCGCCAAGACTTGATTCTTATCTGTGTTTTGTTTTGTTCTTTGTTTTTCTGGGGGGGTGCAGCAGCAGTTAGTTGTCCGTTGGCCATATTTGTTTGCAGTGAGCAGCGCACAGAGCAGTGCACATGGGGAGGGATTGGTTCTTTCTGTGCGAATGACCAATTCCTGGCTTTCGGCGCGGATGGCAGAGGTTGGTCAGAGGTCAGACCTGCAGCTCTCACAGAAGTCTGACTTTTTTCCTTCCATTTTGTATTGGCTACTGTCAGGATGGAAGGACCATTTCACCCAGTATAACAAAAAGTGTTTCTGACCAACTCTGGCTTTAATGTTGCACAATTCACCTTCAACCTCTTTGCATCTGGTATCGCAAACTGGCCTTCTTTTATTTTATTTCTTTATACATAGAAATTATTTTTTCATTCATTTGTTTGCTTTTACTCACTCTTATTTATTTATTTATTTGTTCCATTTATTTATTATGAATCTTGACTGTTATTCATTTATTTGATATTGAATTTTATTTTACTTTTTTCATGGATGTGTTTATTTATTTGTTTGTTTGTGTGCTTGCTTATTTATTCATTTATTTATCTTTCAAAACATGCAAGTTAGTTCAGGTGTTTATTTAAGAAAATCTGAGGTGAAGAACCTCAAGAGGGAGAGGAGCTGATATTTAACCAAGTCAGTTTAAATAGTTGATACCAGTATTTCCTATTTTCAAATCCTTTCTGTCCTAAAGTTCATAATTGCCACAAAATATAAAAAGCACATAAGAGATTTGAGAAGTCATTTATCAGCAAGTAAAGATGTGAGGGCATGCTGGGACAGATCCATCTCTGTGGAGCAAGTTTTAAGAGCAAGTGTTGACAGTACTGTGGGTGTAATCGAGGTTTTGAGGACACAAGACTTCTGCCACTAATTTGTGTGAGGAATTTGGCAACGGTGACGGTAAATATTCTTCACCGTCCAAGTCATGCACTTTGAGGTTTACAGCTTGTATCTTTGAGTGTAAACTTGAGCTAAGCAATATTACTTTATGTACTTGATATCAATCCACTGTACTTTTAAGTGTGCTCATTTTTTTCTGAGCCTGCATACAGTAAATATGTAGAAGGTATGACACAAGTAGAAATGTAATATCCAAATATGAGCAAAATTCATTTAAGGCTGAATTCTATCGATGTTATTAAGTTGTAAAAATCTGACAAAACAGCTGGGAGAATCTACAAGAGCAGATGTCAATGTGAGCACATGCAAAATCCAGACTGGATGCTCCAAATTAGTTCTGCTATTACACATCTGTCCTGCTTTCAAAATGTTGCTGGTTAATTGATTACAGTTTGGATTTGTTTGGCACTAACTCCACACTGCTCTCCAAGTCCTCTGTCCTGGAGGAAAGAGCTTTCCATTAATTGCTTTTGAAAAATAGTTTACATTCCCCACTGTGTACTCACACCATACTCAAGTTTACCGCATTCATGGACAGGATACATGTTTTGTTTTTTTTTATTCTGCTTGTAGAAGATAAAGATTCTGATGGAAAGGAAAAAAAAGTCCAAGTCAAAGGAAAAGGAAAAAGACAAGAAGAAGGAGCCAGCTTCAATGTTCATGATAAATGGAGAAAAAGACTCAAAAAGCAAAAAGAAAGGTGACTATTTAAAACTGTGTGGTCTGTTTTCATGTTATCTTAAATGCATTCAGTGCTGCAGTCTATTCTTTTCTTTTCTTTTCTTTTCTTTCTTTTTTCAATATACTCACAGACCTACAGTATATGAATTCAGATAAATTAGATTAATCTTACTCCCCTTGTTTTCTGAGCAGCTGCAAAGTCAGAAAGTGATGAGAGTGAAGAGGAGACTAAGTCAACAAAGTCAAAGAAGAAATCCACCTCTGGTTCTGCATCCATGTTCCAAACAACAACAGATAAGGACAAAGACAAGAGCAAAGAGAAGAAGACAAAGAAAAAAGGCCAGTTTGGTGCAAATTCCTTCCTCTGTTTGATTCAGACAAGAATTTAACAAATTGGTTTTCTATTTCAGGAAAGGCAGAAGAGAGTGATGAATCTGAGTCAGAAAAAGAGGAGAAGTCTAAGAAGAAGAAGGGGAAAGGGAAGAAGAAAAAGGTATCCCAAATTGAATATTTTAGCCACTTCATGTCTTGTTATACAGATAATATAGATTTATATGTTATATAGATATAGACACATGATATTTCGTATTACCAAGATGAGGTCATTAAGTAAAATGTGCTTGCTCAATTTTTTTCTTTTTTTTTTTTTAATCAGGAGAGAGCTCCCTCACCTGAGATTGAATTTGACAACTTGGAGGATTTTGTGATGCAGCCAGCTCCACAAGGTGTGACTGTTAAATGCAGAGTGACTCGGGACCAGAGAGGGATGGATAAGAGCCTCTATCCTCTGTATTACCTTCATCTAGACAATGAAAAAAAAGGTTAGCATCATTCATCAGAGGGTATATTATATTATATAAAGTGGTGGTAGCCTCTCCTCAGAGATGTAAAGTTGTAGAATGTATTGGTAAAGTCCAGACCTAAATCCTCCCCTTGACCATACCACATGGCTTTACCTCACAGTTTTCCTTGCTTGCAAGTACACACATATAAGCAACATTTTTCTTTTAAAGTTTAAGAAACATGTAGCCATATGAAATCCACAGTTCTCCAGTGGAAGGACTATAACCACACCTTCCTGATCCTCAAAAGACAAAGAGACACCTTATGCCTGTAAAATGTTGTGCTCATTTTTTATTTTATCATTTCATTGTGCAATACTTTAGACAACAGGGGTTGTAGTAAATGTGCTATATAAATATAATTAATGTTGACACTGACTAAATGTACTGGTAAAGCCAAATGAAGGAACTAATATTTTACCTGTAAGTTAAGTCCAATACAATGGCTCTTAGCCGTCAGCCCATAGACTTCAAAATTACTATTTTTCTGTGTTTGTTTGTTTGTTTTGTTGGTTTTTGTTTTTTTTTTTTGGTATACTGTTATGATCCCTGAGGGGAAATTCAGACTATGCTTTTAACCCATCTCTGAGAGCAGTGGACTCAGAGCCCAGTGGGCTGCTAATTACAGCACCCGGGGAGCAGTTGGTGGGGGTCAAGGACCTTGCTCAGGGGCCCATGGTGGTTCACCTGAAGCCCCTGAGCAAGTTTCCTTTTCATTTGTATATTTTTACGCAGTAACATGCAGAAAATACAACTATTATTATACTTGAAAATAAGAACTGATGTTATTAAGAGTGATTTCACAAACTATCCATAGTTTCAGCTGGCAACAACACTTAAAAAAAGCAGCAGGCTTTTTATGACTAGTGTGTTTTTCATGTTCACTCAGGGAAGCTAATCTGTCCTCTTTACTGTTAGTTGTAACTCCACAATACTAAAGTGCAGATTTTCTAGCTTATGAATTTTACAGAAGGATTATTGCATGCTGGACTGTTGGATTTTTTTTTTTTTTTTTTTTGTATACTAACACATCTGCTTGTCTTTGTTTTTCTTCTTTGCAGACATTCCTGTTGGCTGGGAGGAAGAGAAAGAAAAGTGCAACTTCAAATTACCTCATCTCCATTGATGCCACAGACTTATCAAGAGGTGGTGAGAATTTTGTAGGAAAGCTGAGGTATGTTGCTTTTTTATGTAAAAATGTTAGAAAATTGTGCATTAAAAACATTTGTTGTGATTAATTCTGTTCTTACATTGCCCAGGTCCAATTTAATGGGGACTAAGTTCACTGTATTTGACAATGCCCTGAATCCAGAAAGAGCTCTTCCAGACATGTCCAATGCACGACAAGAGTTAGCAGGCATTATCTATGTAAGTCATTTTACAGCTCATCACTTACCGCGTGCCGTCTTCCAGGATCATTATTTGATAAATCTTGAATTTGCTTCTTTTTTTTTTCTGGCTCCAGGAAACAAATGTACTTGGGATGAAAGGACCCAGAAGGATGACAGTCGTCATTCCAGGAATGAGTAAAGACAACGAAAGAGTCCCTCTCAAACCGAGAAATGTAAGCTGCATCATAAATACTGTTCTGAGACAGCAGGGGAAATACATGCAGTCACATGCAGACAGCTTGTCACATGTTTTAAGTTTTGAAATGAAAACTAAATCCAACACTTGCAGAAGACTGGCAGCCAACACAAGCTTTTCTTTGAATGTTATGCACTCCTAGTTTTTGTTGCATGAACTTTATAAGTATAGAACATTTTGTAGCATGAGCAAATAACTGGTAGCAATTACCATACTACTTGTAAAATCTAAGAACTTTATTAGCTCATTAAAAGTCATTATGTAATTGTCATCAGTTGACAGTTCCAGAGCTCAGCGACTGCATTTTCGGAGTCATCAAACCTTGTGGTAACATTTAACAATTATGGGAGCAGTTATTGAGAATGTAAAAATGATGCGAACTGAGTCCCTACAAAGCAGGAAAAGCCTATAAAATATAACAAATCAATTCCAGCTTGAAATGACCCCTGTCCAAGATGTCATTAGGAAAATCAGAGAAGTCTAGGAAAAGGAAAACTATTTTGTAATTGGCATGCATTTGAAATGCTGAAACAGGACAACAGGACAAGGATTCAGATGGCAGAAACTTAAGCAGGAGCTTTTGGAGTTACCCTACTCTTATGCTGCATCAGAAAAATGAAGAGGAAGAATGATAAACAGTAATTATTATGTGAAGGACACCTGCACACTGCTGCTGAAATGCCCCCCATTTTAGGTTTAAATTCAGTCTCTTAATCTTCTTTTTCCCACTCTTGAGTTGAGTTTATTTATTTACAACAGGGACAATACATGTTAATGAACACATACATGTAAATATGCAAGATTACAGCCACTGGCTAACATCCATCTTTAGTCCCTTTGGCAGCAACATAAGATGATAAAATCACTAAAACAACAGCAACAACAAGTATGAGAAGGACAAGTAATGACAATGACAAGATAGAGAAAATGTGTCTTTAAAAACACAATTGGACAGAAAATAGAAAAGAAAGATCATGAAACATACAGGCCAAGGGTCAGGGGACCGTAAGTATTTCACTAGTGTTAAAAGCTAAAATTAGATATTAAAGGGCTGATTAAAGTGCAGAGTGTTAAAGTATTAGTGTATGTGTAATTAGATTGCAGATTGCCTGATTGCTCAGTCAACATAAAGTGCTATTTTAAATGCACAGCACTCAATACATGTTGCATTAGTTAAATTCAGCAATTCCACTCTTCATTGTTTTGTTTTTTGCCATATTTTTTTCCACTAAGTCCCTGTCATCATGAAAAAAACAAACAGCTGAAGTTCATCACAGCACTTAGATTTGACTGCAAATTTGTGATTGGTCAAGAGAATGAGGAGGTGCAAAGTTTGCTCTAGCAGATGAGTCCAAAAGAGGACATACTAGACAGTTTTGGTTTACATTTATGATTGTAATGATACATACAGGCAACAAGCCTGCTCTAGGAAAAGCAAGCCCAAAAAGATAGAGCTCATGCCTGTCAATACACTGGACACAACCTTATAAAAACAAAAATTTTAAAAAGCAAGCCCAAAGTCCCTATAAGTGAAAATGGAGATAACTTTTAGTTGTTTTTTTCGGGGTTTTTTTTTTTTTCATTTTGCATTACATTTAGATACAAGCTCATCTTTGTGCATGCCAATGTCCGTTTGCTACTGGGACAAACTTTTTTTTTCTTGTTTTTATTTTATTTTATTTTATTTGTGTGTGTGTGCATCTCTAAAATATGTTTTACAAATAGGTGCAAATTTTTGCTTGCAAATCAATACCCATATACAAAATTGTGCATTCATAGAAAACAAACATAAGTAAGAACGGCAAAAAGTGGCAAAAAGAAAAAGTGCAAAGTACAAAGAAACACCTTACCAACAAATTATATCCACACGGTTTACAGCTTGATTCATGGTCTGTTTAATATGAGAGCAACACGAGGCCAGTTGGTCAAATCATATTACTCTTTGTTGACGTTCACTGACTTATGTTTTGCCAATCTTCTGTAGGAATGTGACGGCTTGTTGATAAGGTACCAGAATAGAAGGATGGAAAATCTGATTGAGCTTCGCAACAAGACGCCTGTGTGGAACGAAGAAACTGCGTCTCATGTGCTGAACTTCAATGGCAGAGTTACTCAGGCCTCCATCAAGAACTTCCAGATAGTTCACAACAAAGACTGTGAGTACTCTTTATCGACAGTGTTACACGAAACACACCTTTTCTGTTAACAACTACAGTACGTTTGTGCTGGACAGTGAGATACAAAGCAGATTGGCGAGACAAAAATTAGACATCAGTTAACATAAACGAATGAGTTCAGTGAAGTTTTTCTTTTGTTTTGTCTCATAAAAGTTGAATTGAGCTATCAGCGAATACTTTTAATTCTGTATCTTTCTGCCTAAGACTCAATTTCAACACTTTTTTTGCCTTGTTTTTGTGTTTTGTTTTGTTTTTCCAGTGGACTACATTGTGATGCAATTCGGGCGAATAGCTGATGACATTTTCACGCTGGACTACAACTACCCCATGTGTGCTGTCCAGGCCTTTGCCATTGCACTTTCCAGCTTTGACGGCAAAATCGCTTGTGAATAAAACGGAAATCATCAGCTGTTCAGTTAACACTGATATCAGAGAGCAACAAGCCCGCATCAGAACAACCAGCGTCTCGGACTCCATGTGATGTATGGCATTGATAAACAATGGCTTGTTGAATTAAACTGTACATGCTGCTGTGCTGCCGCCTTTACGACCATGTGATCTTTACCACCATGTGACCCCTCCCCACCCCCTCTTGGAAGAAACAAAATTTCAACCATAGTGTTTTTGTCAGGCATGGAGCAGGGGACAGTTCTGTTTTTGGATATTTCAGTGGAAAAATCTGAATTTGTGTGATTCATAAAACTGCATCCAGTAAAAGGATTCCAGTGAATGAGGAGTTTGAGCGACAGGGCAGCAATATTAACATCATCTAAAGATATTTATATCCATGTTTTTCTTTTCTTTGTTATGGTATTGAGTTCCCTAATAGGGCCACTTTTAAAGGCCATCAGTTTCGTGTGTCACAAGTGACTGTGAGAAGCAAACACACAAACCAATGCAAATTTTTCAGCTAAATTTGTTTTCTTTTTGACTGATAAAACTATTGTTTTTGGATGCATAACTGAGAGTAAGTGTATAATGTTCATTTGAAGATTGCAACAGCTGTTTTATATGATGGCATGTCCAAAGATTTTTTTTGCTGTCAGGTATCACATAGTAAAGGTGTAGCCTTAGTTTAGCTCGAGGTATTAAAGTTTGATGATTGTTATTCTGAACTTGGTCTGATCGGAGTTAGTGTAAGTTTTTTTCAGTTTACATGATTTTTGTCAAAATTTTGTAAAAATTCCTGTATTTTTCCAGAACATTGCCTTTGTTGCTTTTCTGTTTCATGTGAATTAAATTTTCCCTCATGTCAGTCTGTATTCTGTAAGCACATGCTTTGTCAGTTGAAGTCCTTCACATTGGGTTTTTTGCAATCTGTCACAATAGCTATAAAACATGTTTTACGATGGTATCATCTGCTGCAAGCAGGCAGCTGGCAGATAATCACACGGATTCCAGTTTGCAAGTTTTAGAGACACCCACGCTTTTCTTCAGCGGTTGCCTGACATGTCAAGAAGAGCTTCACTCAGGATGCAAAACCTGTTTGAACTGAGGGCCTTTGGAGCAAGTGAGAGGTGTGTATTCTGCCTGAACCTGCTCAGGCAGTTGTCCAAACTCGTAGATTAAATGAAGCCTGAAGCTGGCGGCTCTTTCTTGTACAGATGCTGTAAGGTGAGTTCTTCTCCCCCTATTGTCTGTTTTTGGTACGTGACTTCCAGAAAAACTGCTGCCAGCTTTGTTGTTCTCGTTCTTGGATGCTTGTATACTTGAAGTCACTTTCATACCATGTGTAGAGAACATATCTGCTTTCATGTGCCTGTGGTGGACACATGTATTGTTTTGCAATATGTTGCAACTATGTTGTTGTCCAACAGAAGGAGCTGTTGCTGGATGGAAATATGCTTTAATGTGGTTTATACTGGTGCACAATGTCAGTACTTTTAAGATTTATTTTTTTTTGTTTGTTTTTGATAGACCCATGATGGGTCTATTTAAAAAATAGTACAGGTTTTTGTGTTTTCTTTTAAACTACCGTGAAGAGTGCGTCTTTACAACATACCTGCATAAAGCATTTAGCGGCTAATCAAGCCGGTTATGCAACCTTTAGAGAAAGGCTATAAAATTTTTAACTCGACTTTATGATTAATTCAGTTTCTGTGATGTTTTTTTTTTTCTGTAATGGCATAACATTAGCTCAGGTACAAGTTACAAGCACAAATTTATGGACAGGGTTATTATCTATGATAAGAAGCTATAAATGATCAACTTAATATGAAAGTAAGTATTGCAATAATATGCCCTGCACTAAAATTGTGTTTTGTTTTAAAGCAGTCTTCAGGTTTATGCTGGATCTGACTAATTTACCTCATTTTGGTTGTAATGCACAGGAATGAATCGTGTCTCTCCGTGGAAAAATGATATTGCTTTGTTTCATATTTACATGTTATTACTATGCCCAGAATTTCACCTTTCTGGATCAGAGGAATTTAAATGAAGTATTGTGGATTTAATCAGTGTTTGGTTGCAGAAAGAAGGAATGTAAACATCTTAAAGGGGAAAACTAAAGGACTAGAACACAACATATATAGAACTACCCAGATGAAAATAATTTGAAAGGAGATCTCATAAAGGTCTAATTTACTTCTCCTAGACAAATGTGAGATCCATGTGAGAGCTAAATGAGACAATGACTTATTTCTCCTGTTTCTCAACCTTGTCTTCAAATAGAAAAGTTGCACAAAATCTCAACCTATTCTCACTTCCACTTCCAGTTCTCAATCATTTCTAAAATAATTCTCAAGATGTCTGTATTAAGTCTCAAATAAAATTGCTTCTCCCAGTGAATTTTAGGAGAAACAAAAGAGACTTTCATGAGAACGATTCGAAACCTGAATGAGGCTGAGATGAAATCTCCTTTTTGTCTCCTGAGATGCAAAAGAGAAGCTTTGAGAAACAACATTTTACTCCGGGTGGTCAGACATTGATGCTGTGACTGTGAATTAGACATGTGAAATTAATTGCAGAATGTCAATAAAAAGTGAATTAAAAAAAAAAACTTCAGACTGAAGAAATTCTCTAATCCAGGTATATTATCAAACTAAGATTTTAGTTCAGCATCAATAACTCAATCTGGGATATGGGTCACTCTGAAGAGAATTACTGAAATGTGCTTTAGATTCCACCTTTGTAAACAAAACAAAAAAAAAAAAACAAACAAACAAAAAAAAAAACTTTTTTTTTTTATGACTAATACTGTTATCAAGTTTGTTTGCTTTTTCTGTAGCTGTTTGATCATTGATTGCCAGTTGAGATAATAGTCCCCTTTTCAGCCAAAACTGTTTGCTTTTAAAACAGAGAGAAATGATCTCAGCTCCCTGGATTGAAGGGTGTCCTGGGGAAGCAAGGCCCACCACTGAATTCCCCACTGATTTGCCAGCCAGGGGGCCACCCCAAGATCAAACAATCAACTTTTTATGAATATGTAGTGTAAACTAACCTTTACCTGGTGATTTCCAGATGTTCAAGTACTTATGAATGCAGCTTCAATAATATATTGTTCTATATCAACACTTCCTTGTTCTTCATACAGCACACAGTATTGTCGTAGTATTTGTCTGCCCAAACTGTTTACATTTCATGAAAAAGATCTCAAAGTAATAGACCAACGTACCAACAACCATACTTAACTTGCAAACTTATAAAGGCCAAGAATATTGAAAAAAAGTATTGACCTCAAAGTTTCTACCTTTATCAATGAATGCAGGATCATCTTAAAGAATTGTTGATTGAATGTAATGCATGCAATGTATGTATGTATATATATATATATATATATACACACACACACACACACACACACTCAAACAATAAAATGAAATAGGTACTTTTAAAAAGTTACCAAAACCCTGTTTAGATCTCCCTTTTGTTGTTGTTGCTTTTTGTCTTTGTTTAACAAGCAACGTTAAATTTTTCTTTCACTTTCGTCTATATTGACATATTCAGGCCCTGATGATGGTCTCTGTGTGCACTGTCTCAGTCTCACAGGTTTTTAAGACAGGAAGCTCCAATCAGTGTTGAGAGATTTGTGGGCGGAGCCTGAAGAGGAGTCACTGCCCCACGAGCTTGTTGATTGACGCGCACCAATGGCTCCTCCTCGAAAAGTCTTTTTTTCTCCCTCCCCCTTCGTTTTCCAGTGTAGTGCGTTGATTTCATACCAAAGTCATACTTAACATTCCACTTATACTGTCAAACCTCTGAGAAATATTACGGAAAACAACAACGCGCCAAATTATTACAAAGTTAGTATAATAAAAAAGAGCAGCTGGTCTCCCTGAGAGGAATAAGGTGACTGCCTGAATAAAAAGGTAAGTTCTCCACTAATGTTTCCTTCTTTCTGTTCACAGCCTATACTGAGGAGTTTTTTCATGCCGCTTGTCTCGGTGAAGTTTTCAGATCACTGTCATTTTTCACATTTTTCCGCGGAGCTGCCTGCGTTGGGAGGGAAGAAAATATGAGGAGATTGATACACAATTGTGTCTGACTTTCCCAGTGTGCAGGGATATCTTTGACAGGCTCTGTTCAATCAGATTTCCTCCAGCAACCCGCTCATTGGAACACACAATTACAAAAAAGGGATTTTTTTTTTCTTTTTTTCTTTCTTTCTTTCTTTTTTTTTTTATCAGAGGAAAATTGAGCCAATATGTTTGTTTTCTGTCTCGTACAGTTCGTACCTGGATCCAAGATTTCCAGCCTCCAGGAACAGTTATATCAACTGGCACAAAGAGACACCAAAACGACTTGGAGGAATAACTGGAGACTGGTTTGGACCTCTGCATCCCAGAGGTAAGACAAGGTCCTGATCTGTCAGCGCATTTATATGAAGAGATCTTTTTAGCTCATCTCAACACTCTTAAAGTTTTATTTTAAAAGAAAAGTACCAAGCAATAGTTTTAAGAAAACACCTATTTTATCAATGTTTTAGAAAAGAAAAAAAGTGTCACAGTTGAGATTTCTATCAGCTGGGCATACTTTCTCTTTACATTTAGTCTTACTGCACCAAGATTTAGAAAGAAGTCAACTAAACAAAATGCATAACTTTTACTGGAGAGGATCAGAGTTTAGAGTTAAACTTGTACAACCAAATACTGCTCATCAAACCACTTGTGAATGAGTGATTAATAATAACTTCAACAATGGCTTGCATGATGGTGGTTTTCCCCACATATCTGGAGCCACATGTCTTCTTCATGCAAACTGGAGCAACAGATTTATAACTAAATGAAGCAGGACTGAAGTGAAATAAAGAATTCTCAAGTTTTTACCATCTTTGAGCTACACATCATGGTTGCATTTTGAATATCAAAGTTACTGTAGTAACTGCATGCATGAGAAGTATCAGACATTTTCCCACTGCGGTCAAGGCAGGTGACGAAGTATTAGCTGCCAGAAAAAGTACATTTATGTAAAACACATCTTGGGTATTATGAGAGCTCATTTAGAATTAGAGTACAAGGGGATATTTCCATAAATATCCAGTATATTTGTGACTAATGCTACACTTTCACATGAACTTGGTTTCTTTTATTTCTAAATATCATATTGTTATTGTTTAATTATCCATCCGTCTAAGTGGTGTACGCAGTGTAATCAAACTTGTTCTTTCTTTCTAAGTTTTCTTTTTTCATGCTAACAAATGGGGCATGCGATGATACTCTGCAAAGTCCTACTAAGTACATAATTCATAGGTGAAGACTTGAGATGCATGGATATGTAGCAGACTAATTGTATAATTATATGTGTGTAACCTCAGGCTACACCTGCTCTAAGCCTGTGTACTCTACTGATATAAAAGGTGTAAAATAGTTAAGCTGATTGTAAAATGTAAGAAAAAGCATTAAAATAGCATCCCAAATTCATGAAGTAAGTTGTGCAGTGTAATCCCTGACAGTCAACATGTCTGAAAAAACAGCAGAATGCTGTTCTCCAAGTTGGTAACAGTAAGCAGAAGAACCAGTTTATCTTTCAACTGTCTTTTCTTTAATTGAACCTTCTTACAATCACATTTGTTTTCTCAGTGGAATTTTATAGATCCACAACTTTTTTTTCAAAGATTTGTGGAGAAATTAAAGCAGTTTTTTTTCTGCCTGTGCAAGTAAATTTATATGCAACAGGCTTTTGTGGTATATGAAGCATTGCCGCGTCTGTTTTGGCCCTAATCTTTTGACTCAACTCCGATAAGGGAGAATGATCAGATATTGCATAGTATTATTTTCCTTCTGTTGGTCATGTTAAGTCATAGCTGAAAGGCACAATCTACCATTTTAGCCCCCGTTGGGGGGAACTGCTTTTGTGTAACATGTGGAAATAATGTTCTGAAATGAAACTATCCACCAGAACAACCAAACAATGTGTCCTTGGTAAATGAGACTCGCCAAGATGCCTAATAATAGATTTGATGCTGATGGGTAAATCTGGAATGGATTAAGCTTTCTGCTGCTCTGACAGATTCCCCTTCTTTGTTTTTAAGCAGCATGAATGCGTCGGCCTCCCAGTGTACAATGTGGTCTTTTCTTTTCTTGCGTGTACTTTATGTTTCTCAGCCGTAGTGGACTTGCCGTATGTAGTGTGAGAGAGTTAAATGCAGAGGGAAAGTTTTACAACTTCACTCGTGTCACTGAGGTCAATTAGATTATTTGGTGTAATATCCCCTCAAAGTGTCTGTTGTCTGTTTGTTAGGCCCCAGCTGTGTTCCTTCAGGCTGTTTATCAGAGGGAGTTAATGAGCTTGTTTTCTCTTCATTAAGCTTAAAGAAAATACAATCTTTTCATTATTTAGATTTTTTTTTTTTTCTTCAAAAATCTCAGTTTGTGGGTTCAACAAATAATTTGTAGCATTGGACTAAGATTGGTTCTCAGTTGGTGTTGCATGGTGTTTACTTTGGATGCAGGCCCGTTGATCGTTTGTCAGTAGCGGCTTCACCCATTTGTGTTAAACCCACAGAAGACCAGCTAATGAGCTTTTGCCCATTTGTGCAGACATTGGCTGCTTTTTAGCACCATCCCCAGAAGTGCTCGCCCAAATGGTGTACACTTACCCCTCTGTCAAGCCAGATCTGAACAAATACCACTTATGTCTGTATGGCGAGGACACAGAGGGCCTCAGAGAAAAGCCTGCAGCTCTCAGCAGAAGGGCATTAATGGCAATCTGGAATACAATATGCAGTTTGACACTAACAAGCAGTGGCTGGGCTGAGGACTGCAGTTGTGTTGATGAATACCATAATATGCCATGAGCTGTTTGTCACAGTGATACAGCCAAAACGGAAAGAGCTCAATTTCAACCAGAAGTCTATCTTTAAACCTAGACCAGCTACTTCACACTCAAAGTCGCCACTAATGCAATTTATCAACATTGTTTTCACATTCATGCGTTGCACATGTTTACATATCCTCCAAGCCATCAGGTTTGAGCAGATAAGCTTTCTGGCCTCTTGTTCGGACCACTCAGGGGAGGAGCCGGGGAGTGGCCTAGAACAGTGTACTCTTTGTGTCAGTTGTCCACAAGTTGTTAAATGTTTTAGTTGTTCTTTTTCTTGCGACCAACTGTTAGCAGTGATGTTGCATGTAAATGCGCTCTAAGGAGGAAGAACCTGACAGAAATGTGTATGAGGGAGTGTGCTTACGTCTGTGGCCGCTCCAGCCTCCATTACAGATAACAGGAGGCTCACTCCCACAGCAGGCCTGTCTTGCGTTTTGTATGTGTATATATGTGTGTGTGTGGAGGGGCTGTGTGTCACACTGGAGCTCCAGTGACCCAAGGGCACTCATGTGAAACTCCTTTAATCCCTCTGCTCAGGGTGTTTTGAGTTGGGGGGATGATCTCCTTCTGCAGCATAGAGTTATTTAGTTCAGTGTTAGTCACTTTTAGGACCATCAAGCTTGTGCTCGTACGTCAAACGTAGCAGCAGAGCAGCAAGTTCATTCTGTGGATCTGCTTTTCATGTGTTGTTGTAGTTGCTTTTTGTGAAAATCTCTTTTATGTGACCCCGATCAAAGCCATGGCTGCTTTTAATGCCTTGTGGAATGATACGTACGGTTAAATGAATTATTATCTGGTGCATTCTGCTGTATGTCTTAAAGGTTTCACAGATTATGGCTCCAAACCGCTCCCCTCACCACAAAATGACCAATTCAGGCCAGAATGGCTTCTCGCTACGTTCCTTGGAAAATTTCTGATTAGAATGCTGATTCAGGCAGCTAGAGAAAAAAAAAACTAAAGAAAAAAAGAAAACACCCATGCAAGAAAACACCGACGCATGCTTCACTTTATGTCAGCCTTTCCCTCTTCAACAAGATTAAAGCTTAATTGTCTGAAAGCGTGACAGCTGAAGGAAGACCACATAGCCAGGAGTATCCAGTATTTAAATAGAACAATCAATGAATGAATCAGGCCTTATGTTCTTGCTCTGGCTCGACGTGTGATACTCATTTATCCGCCCGGGTCTCTGACTGACTCGCCCTCTTCTTACCTCACACTGAGTTGGCCTGTTTCCACTCTGTGTGATTTGTTTTGGAGAAAGCAATAAATAAGAGTTGTTTGTCTTGATTTTTTGGGGTGTAAACATTTAAAAAAGTGTGCCAATCTCTTTGGTTCAGAGGATTTCAGCACAGAAAGAGTGGACATTCCTGCGCGCAAGATGTTTGTCTGGAGGTTATTGTTTTCCTTGGGCATGCAGCTGGTATCAAACTGCAAATGTTTGACTTGACAAGGGGTGCATATGGTGTGTGTGTGTTTGTCTCAAGTTTTTCCCTCTGCCTCTCTTTCTCTCTCTTGCCGTGTGAGCTGTTGGCTGTCCGGCCCTCCTCTCACTCTCAGCTCTGATTGTTTCCTGAGAGCCGTGCCAGATAGGAAGTAGGAGGAAGTTATTGGAGGAGTTGGAGAGAATTTATTAGGGCCAAACACAGACACAGAAGAGAGAGAATAAGAGGGAGAGAGGAGGGTGGTGATGATTTTTTTTTCTTCTTCTTCTTCTAGAGATGGGACTTGTGTTTTCATGAAGGTAGTGGTGTCAGCAGACACTCGTGCCAGCTCCTCACCTCACATTTATCCGCTAAATCAACTTCAGTGCTGCAGTTAAACGAGTGCATTTGCTGTAGCTGCATAACTGAGCGGTCTGTGTTAGGAGGGGGGAAAAAAAGGCGTTCGTCAGAGAGCAGCTTTCCTGGCCTGGAACCTAAAATGTTTTCTTTATCTGTAATCTGACCTTAGAGAGCAGCTGCTCCTTCTGCCGCCAAGACCTGTTGTTTCCCCCGTCAAATGTGTGTTTGTGTGGCAGTGTGTGTGTGAGTGCGGAGAAGTCTCGCTGTGACAGAGAACGCTGACTCTACATCTGCATGAGCCCCTCAACCTTCACAAGATGTGTGGTTCTCATGAGGAGGAGTTTTAGGCAGAGATTTGTTTCTGTGTGTAAACCTTAGATTTGGTGGAGGTGAGGGTTTTGGCTGCTAGCAGGAGTCTGTGCTTTTTGCCAAGAAGTCTCTAAAGCATTACAGCAACTAAACAAAGACTGTTTGAAAAGACTGAGAAATCTTGTTGTGTACTGGTTAGCAAACAGATAGTGGTATATAAACTCTGACACTGGACAGCGATGGAGAAACATGAAAACAGAACAGACTTGTTGGATCAACATGGGAAAAGGCAGATTTAGAGGAAATCTGTTAGCAATCTGCTTTGGGGCATGAATCACTGGGATTGAGTCATGGTGGTAGAGATATCCAGAGCTGTTGATAGAAGAAAAACATTGTTTTCAAATAGTTTTTTTTTTTTCTTTTTTGTTAGATCAAAAATCCAGATTTTTCAGGAAATCAAGAAAATTATTGATTGAAGCTCTGCATCATCCAAAGTGGACAAATAAATAAGTCAATTGAAGATAAAACTGATTTTTTTATTTTTCTGAAACCAAATCAAATTCTCTAAATCCTTATATTTACCTATCTTTTATGCTTCGGATTTAGTTTAAAAATTCAGTTTAAATATGCTTCATATTTAAGACGCGTAATTGGATGCTGTTTGTTGATCTTCTAAATCCTCTCAGTGTCTGCATCAGTTATTGTTTTATGATTTTAATTATCAAATTGTAGTTTTTAACACTTTAATTTTGATGCCAAGGTACCCAAGGTTCTGAGTCCATGTAGTATTTATTTTTCTGGTAGGGGAGCGCTGGAAAGGTGCCAAGAAACACTTCATCACCACTGCTCTTCATGAAAAAACACAGACACATGAGGACAACTAACAATAAAACCAATGACTTAAAAAAGAAGTGTGGATGTGGCATCACTCAGTGGTTTGTGGACTATCATTTTGAAGTCTTGAATTTAGCATCTTACTCTCTTTTTTTATAGCTAGAAGTGACATTTAAGAGATGGATGTGCAGTAAGAACACACATACTTTATGTTAGGTAACTTACAAAGGCAGCACAATCATATTAACAAACCATTTTCAATGCAAATATAACTTGAGAAACAACCTCCTTCCAAATATAACCTTATTGATATTTTGTTCATTAAGGCTTAAGATAAACAAGTAAATACTTTATTGATCCTGAAGGAAATTTTGGGATAGTGTTATCCTTTATTAGTGAAGTCAGGTTTGTTTATTAAGCACATTTAAAACAACCACAGTTGAACAAAGTTCTGTAAAAAGCATGACACACAATGGAAGTGGCAGTTAAAAGCAACACAAAATGTCCTATTAGAATTAGTTAAATAAAGTTAAGGACAGTTAAAAGTAAATGAGAGCAAATAAGTCTTAAGCAGCTTTTTAAAAGTGTAAATAGAAGTAGCGCATCTAATTAACAACAGGATACTGTCCCACATTTTTGGGTCTGTCACCACAAAGGCACGATTTCCTTTGGAGACCAACCATGAACGGGAACATCTAAAAGCAGCTGCTCACTGGATTTCAGAGGTCTGGTATTACTGGAGAGAAGAGTTCAGAAATATACTCGGGTGTCAATTCATTCAGAGCCTTAACATACAAAAAATTTCAAATAAACTGTAAATTACCACATTACCTTCTATTTAACCAGAATACAGTGCTACCTCTTCATTTAGGAGCAGCAGGTTGCCATTCCTAAATCCCAGCCGCCGCTTTTTTTTGTCGTAACTACACTGCAAATAACTGAAGCTGTATTGCTGCGTTAGGAAGGATACTCTGCTCTGCACTTGAACACGGCATGCAGAGTTGTGGGGCCTATAACCCTTTTGCAAACATCAGTTGATGCGCTGCGGAGGTCCAAATAAATCTGCCGTGCACAGGACCTGGTTTGGATTGGCCATAAGGCTTTGAAGATATGGTAAACTTCATAAATAAGGGAGATATAGGGTTTTTAGTGGATTCGGTTCACCATTGAATCAAACCACCTAAAATCCCCAAATTAGTTTCTCCTTATGAAATAATGCCAAATTGAGCATGAGTTGTAATTTAGATGTTTGGAAAATTAGCACATCAATTTTGCAGATTAATCTCCCTCAGGGTTCTTGCAGGGTCTTGAAAAGTCTAAAATGTCTTAAATTTAAGGCCTTAAATGTCTTAAAAACGGCCAGCTTTTCATCCAAGGTCTTAAATATGATTTAGACAAGTCTTAGCTTTTTTCTTTATTCACTCCTAAGAAGCGTTTGCCATAGAGTACACAGAATAAAACGCCGCAGTCAGAAACAGATTTTGTCTGTCTTTCCTAGCAGCTTGGCTAGCTACGAGTGTTGGTACTAGTGATTAAACCACAAATCCTGGGATGACTGCAAGCAGGAAATGGCCCAGTTTGTGGCTATGAGTTGGCGCAAAGCTGTTTCACTATCACATGTGTGTCTATGGTAGAATGTGAACCTTTGTTGAATTGTTTTCATGGTTTAAAGTTTTCTCTCAGTTTTTCTTAGAAAAATCTCATCATTTCCTCCAGTTATGCTGATAAACTCGGTGTCAGGGCTAGATATAAACTGATATTAGTGTTGTGTTGGGTTACTTGGGGTAAGAAGGTAACTGTTTTGATATCAGTGTTGGTACTGAATTGATTTTGTGTGTGTTTTTAATGCAGGGCTCCAGACTAACTGTTTATTACTCGGAGAACTGTGGTACCTAACTTAAATTTTTAGGAGCGCAAGCAGAAAATTTAGGGGCGCACACTGAAATCAACTTGCAAAGCAAATATTCACATTTTCTCTTATTTTTACCAAATTACTGATAAATACTTATTGCATTAATTTTGACAGGAATAATTTATTATTTATTTATTTGATTTGTTTTTTAGTGATCTGGTAACCTTAAATCATCGTGAAACCCCCAGTTTGGGAAAGGCTGGTGGAGGCTATAATCTGCGCACATAGGGTTGATAGAAATGACCCATCCCTTCCCTGATCATGGTGATTTTCTAACCCTGACCATATGATGCTATTGCCTCAATCTAATCATATCAAATCAAATCAATGTGTCCTCATGTGGTTAATGAGGGTGATATGTAAAAATAAATTATAGCACTGCACAGTTGTCCCAATGAGAAAAGAGGCAAAAACAAAACAGAGTTTTCTTCCCATATGAACGCGTCCTCCTGTGTTTTTTGTGAGAACTTACAATATGTCTGACCTTTTATTGGAGTACAGCTTTGGACTGAAGAGACGTTCCAGCAATTTTGGTATTTACTTTATGGCAGCTCCAGCTAAGGAGGTAAGGTCGTCCCACAATAGGAAGGTCATGGATTTGATCCCTAGCTTTTCCCAGTCTAAACGTCAAAGTATCCTTGGGCAAAATACCAAACCTCACATTGCTACCATTGTGTTCCTCACTTGTAAATCGTTTTGGATAAAAGTGTCTGCTAAAGTAATTTGGTATAATTTTCTTCATATTTAACAAGTAATATGAAAAAAAAAACTAATGTATTTATACAACTGGTTCTTTTTCTGTTTCACTGTTGTGCAGAAAAAGCATCAAAATAACTTTAAACACAACTTACTGAACACATGCTGTGCCTTTTGTGGTACTAATACTGCTGCTTTGGCACAATAGGCTCACATGGCTCTGATGGTGGGATGTTTAGTCTCTGTTAAAATGTATTTCTATGATCCGTCCTGTTTTGTCTTGAAAGTCTGCTGGCTGAACAAAGGTACTTTTCCCACCACTGGACTGGAGAGGAGATGTGGCCATCAGGCTATAAAAATGACGTGACAGAGTAATTTTGACAGATCTCTTGCCTCACTGTCGTCTTTGAATTCTGCTGCGTAAGTAGAAACCCATCTGGTTGGTCCATTTGAGAGCACCAAGATGATCTCATGTTCAGTGGAAGATGAAACTGGGGATATTGTGAACATTTTTCAGCCTTTTTCTGAATGAATAGGTTTTCTCATGTATAGGTATGCTCATAGTCCAGAGGTCTTTGCTACCTAGAAGCACTGATCCTGTTAGTTTGCCCTACCTGCAGGTGTTTGTAAGGGCTTTCCTACACTGTGTAACACACTCAAACATCTGTGATGGAATGCTTTCCTTGATTTAGGCTGTATTGAAAAGTTTCTTTCCATGTGACCCAGCAGCTTCAGAGTGACTCAGTTGGATTACTGGAATTCACTGGTACACTGTCCTGTCAAGGAAGGAGAAGGGAAACTCAGCTCACTGCCAGCAAACTCAAGTTGGTTCATAGACTGAGCCGGACAAGCGATAAGCCTATTGCTGAAAACGGACTGTAATGTGATCGCTCCGTTCAGTGCTGGGAAAATAGGAAGAGGGATTCTGGTGCGTGAATGGTGCTGTTTGAATGAATGTGCAAGGCGCATAGCTTTGCAGCATTATTTACATTCCTGCTGCACATTGGAATTCTGTAGCATGTTGGTCTGAGTCTCATGGCTTGAATCCCAGAATGTGGGAGGGGAGGTGTGTCATTGATTTTCTTTTTCTTTTTTCATGCTTAATGTGAGAGCAGTGTGTCATTGAGTTAAGATAACCCTCCCATCAAGTGTCTCACATATGGAATTTGGAAAGTTACAGTGTATTAATTTTATTTTTTGCTGTGTGAGCCTCAAAAGTGTAATCATCACACAAAACAGGAATGTGATGTCCGTTTTGTGATGATAATATGTGAAACTAATAAAAAACAAATTCTTACAGTGTAGGAGCTGGAACTGGAAGCTTGTGTGGCCCTTTTGCTTAAAAAATATTTAGTTTTGTAGCTACTGCTTAAACAGGCTTTAATGGACATTACATGTTAGAAGTTACTCTTCTGTTGTAATCCATGTTATTTGCAACAAGTCCTCTTTTAAAATGGTTTTCTAGTAGCGATAAATCATAAACTGAATCCCAAAAGTCTATCTCAAGGCTAGCTACTAGCATTAAACCATTTGCCTCCATCAAACTGATTGACTACTTTGATTATCGTCTGACCAGAATGATTTAAGATGAGCTGAAAAATGACTCCAGTCTTTGCTCAGGCTACTCCTGTAGCCTGAGCAGAGTGTCATAAAGTGGGAGCGTTTCAGTGCTGATGTTGCATTCCAGCTGGAACAATCCCACTGTTTTCCAGACTCCAAAGTGGACGCCTAAATTGGACAACAACCCCCCCCTCCCCTGCTGCCCACAATGCCCCTCGCCCTTCTTCCCCCATACACACCCCTTTTCCCCCTTTGCTGTCCGACCAACCAACCCACTCCTCCCATACACGCATCCCCTGGTCTCCTGCCCTTATTTGGGTAGAGACGTTCTGAGCTCTTGGTGGAGGGGTTGGGGGGAGGGAGGGCGTTGAGTTGACACAAGGGAGGCAGGAGGAGAAACAGTGAGCTCTCGCAGCCCTTTCTTAATAAGGACATGTCTGGAATTCAGGCCCCTCTCGCAGTGAAGAGCCTCTCTTTTGCAGCACCTCTCTTAAACACACTCGTGCGAGCGCTCAGAGCTCCACTGAGGTCGCCCGAGCTGTTGTTGCGACGAGTGCTGTTTGCTGCTCTTCACAGCTCACAGTGCAGAGGAGGACTGTGGTGTTTTCTCTGCTATAATTGGAGATAAACAATGGAGCAGCCACTTCTCCCTCCCTCAGTCTGCCATCAGCCTCCGATTACTGAAGCTGTCACCTGTGCTTTTCATTAATAAGCATTTTTAAGCTAAAACTTATTCTCATCACAGACTATATAACCCACATCTGCTACACTAAAGACTGAGGCTAAGATGTGCATTTCAGCATCAACCTTATCTTGATAAGAGTGGACCATTGTGCCGTTTTAGTTTTTACTTTATCAATGCAGACTACTGGCAGCAAGAAAGGGAATTTAGTGAAATTTGGTAGGAGTGAATATGATTAAAGCAGTGATCATGTGTAGCTTAAGTCATCTTGAGCGATCTAGTCATGTGATCTGTGAGGACTGAGATGAATCATTTGAGCTGCTGATGAGTGCTCAGTTTCAGTGTTGAGTTTAACACTGTGACCCTGTTGCAAAGGGTCCACCATAACCAGTATCCTCTCAGTTAAAATTAGCAGCCCGACTTGTGGATATTTGTCAAACTCTCGTTTGGGTTCAGTGACGTCCATAAATTTCATGTTGTGTGCTGTGTGTGGTAGAATGTCTCTGAAGGACCTGTGTTACAACGGTCCACTTGCCTTTGATCTTCTGTAATTCCTTTTAAATGATGATGGGAAGGGAATGAAGGCACCACTAATCCTCCACCTCTGCTTTTTTACCAGTGTGTGTTGATGTATCTGCCACTGTTGGAGAGAAATGAGAAAGAGAGACTAAGTTGTTGCACATTTATGGTTCTATACTGTATCTTTTGACTTTACCACCTTTTTGTAATTACACAGATGGGACTAACTGTGGTATTGAGAACAAAGGTTTTACATAAATATTAACATTTTTCATCACATGTGATCAAAGACAGAAATGTTTTAGATTCATCTTGATTTTACAAGAAAGATACTGTACTGTTAGTTCTTCTGACCCACTAACTTTTTATCAACTTCACCTATTTAGACACCTAAGAACTCATCATTAATGCATAAAAGCTTCTCCTATAACTGGAAAATCATACTGAAAACAATCATGTATTCATACTCTTTAATCCCACTTAAACATTCCTTCTGGAGTTCTTTGTTTTCATCCATTTTACTTCATTTTTATCACTATATGCAGAAATTGTGAGGCAGAAACACAAGCATCCTATGAGGATCATTACCTCATAGACTTCCATTTCAGAAACAATACAACGCTGGAAACGCAGCTTGAAAAATACTTAAAAATGTTGCCTGCAGTCATCCATGAGCAGACCACATTGGGACACAGTTCCCAGACCACAAGAATTCTTTGAGGCCAGTGCTGATTAGTGAGGTCTTTTAAACTTTGTTTTATGGAATATCTTGAATTCATTTGGACATTTCACAGAAATAAAATCAAGGAAATTATAGTAATAATTAGGATTTGGATCGCTTATTTATACAAATTTAATGACTTCAATAAAGAAATGTCGATAGGTTTATGTTCTCATGTTTTACATGAATTTAACACTGTTTTATCGCTCTTTGCAGTGTCACCAATGACTTCAGTTCAGTAAATTTTTGAGTAAAGAGCAGAGTAAAGACTCAAAAATGGTCAACTTAATAATTTACTGAAGATATCAACTGTTGTAGACATGCCTGAATAATAAGCCAGAAGATACCTTGCTCATGATTTGTTTGAAACATTCAGCATTTTAAATTTAAAACAAGCGCTATCTTTTGGAAAGTCGTTCTGTCTGCTGACCCGTTTTGCCTGCTGGTTATCACAGATCAGGATGTTCAAAGTTATAAAACTTGTTCATCCAGCTTGAACACCAGAGGGGGTTTTCAGGCTTCCACATTGTTGCCCAATTGGCTGATTGTATTCACATATAAATGTCACAGAAGACAAACAAAGCCCTATAATTATGTTTTAGCCACAACTGGGGAGTCAGTCTTCAGTCAGTGTTATTTTAAATGAGTTTCTCTGCCTGTAATTTTATTATTAGATAAGTAATCCTCCAAATGTATTAAAGAAGGCTATTGATATTTAATGTCCATCGGTGACATTGTGACTATTAGTCTAGAAACATACACACTTGCAAATGAAGACAGTTGCTTTAACTGGAACTTAAATGCAGTGTGTATATTTATATGTCACATAATGATGATTGGGAGGCAGAGCAGCAAAAGTTTTACTAAAGTGTTAAAGAAAAGTTTCTACATTGCTTCATTCCACAGATCTCCTACAGATCCTTTGATATTGGGGCTCAGGGTCGGGCCCAGGGGGAGCCGCCACCATTGCGTCCAACGAGTGGAGCGCCAACGGTAGCCCAGAAGATGGGCTGGATGGGGACAATGAGGACAAGACCATGGATGGGGATGCCGAGGGCGTTTGGAGCCCGGATATTGAGCAGAGCTTCCAGGAGGCCCTCGCCATCTACCCTCCCTGTGGCAGGAGGAAAATCATCCTGTCGGATGAAGGAAAGATGTATGGTGAGTAGACTGGGAAACAGCCAGAGCAGCAAAAGAACAACAATTACATGGAAATGAGTTCCATAATGAATGCGCAAAAATGAGAAAACCATCCATTCCACAGTGATTTGTGGCCAAGAACAAACAAATATGGACCAAGCTGCTCTAAAAACAAAAGGCAAAAATACTTTTCTTCCTCTTTCGGTCTCATGTCACAACTCCAACCGAGAGGTGAATGTTTTCTTTCCACGCAGAGCTGTCTTTAACAGGTCTGTACCTGTTGTGCTTTGACCCAAGGGCAGGTTCTTCCAGTCTCACCAGCACTCTCAGAGCTGGTTATTGCTGTCCTGAGAGCAGCTCAACTTCTTTTGCCATTGATTTACGCCTACCTTTTTTTTTCTGAATGTTTTTCTTTACAGCCCAATTTTTATGCCAACTGTTTTATGGCTTCTTTTCCTTCCTCGCTAAGCCCTTTGTCAAGTTTTTTTTTATATCACTTAGCGTCATTGTCTTCCTTCTCCCCTCACCAGTATTGCTGTGGGTAACTGGTTGAATCTGGTTTCTAGTGATGTGCTATGTTTGATGCTCGATAGCTTGGTTAAATTGGCAATAATTAGCACAGCATGAAACTTGAGAACAAAAACACCACATCGCCATGCTCTTCCGTCAAATATTTCAGATATTCTTGTGGTTTCAGAATAGTTGTGTTGTTTCCTGCTGCGTGTTCATTAAATTGCAGGTGTTGAGCCATTAATGTCCTGAGAAAGTCCAGATGGATGTATTGGCAAGCGCCCCGGTAGAATTGCTAACATCCAGGTGTAGGAAATTGAGTGCACTTGTCTTTCATTATTTAGACCCACTAGACCCACTTTCCTCTTCCCGTTCTTAAGATAATGCTTTCTTAATTAGATTTAGCATTTGGTGTTGCAGATTTTGCATAACAGCAATAGTTGGTGATTGACAGACATGTTTTGCTTTCCTTGGTGTTTTTTGTATTTTTGGGCCCTGCCATCAAGGAACCCTTTTTGGATTTGTGGAGTTATGTTCATTTCACCATTTAACAACTTTAAGTCTTCTTTTTGTAAGATTTTCCTGCCATTTAAGTCATGTTTATCACATCTTAGCTTCAGTACTGCCACCCAAGTTTCAGGCAGACTGTGGGGTTTTTTGGCATTTGTGTTTATCTTTTTTATGAGACTTTTAGGTGCTTGACGTCAGGTTGGATTCTTTTAGTATGATTCACCCAAGATGGAATCTCATCCACTCATTTGTCTGGCAGATTAAGTTATTCAGGGACAAGCACATACCTGAGATAATTCAGCTACTCTTGCAGCTTTTACGGTTACTCTTAACCTGCTTTCAGGAGCAAAGTAGAAGGAAAGATCCAATAAACTGGTAGTGAAAAGAAAGTCTTCCAACTTTTTATCATGTTTTTTGTTTTATACATATTCTAAGCATGTTTATTTATCTTTTGTTTAGTTTGTTCATTTGTAATTTGAAACACTGTTGTCTGGAAAAAGCAAAGAATTTAAAAGTTCACTAATAGGCAATGAATCACTTAGCTGTGGGAAAAAAGTGTCCTAAATGAATGAAATGAAAATTAATTGAAAAAAAAATCTTTTTAATACCCTGAATAAAATCGTAAACAGAAGATCGTGAATTATTAAAAGAAGATGTGTAACATCTGTGGGAAAAAAGTGATCAACTAATAAATTGATTTTGTAGATGTTGATTTGCTTATGTGATTTTTGTAATAACTGGAAACAATTTTTCGCAAACCAAGCCGAATGAAAAAAAACGTTTTCACTTAAAGGTGACAGGAAGTAAACAAATATCATATAACATGATATATTGTGTAAATTTGTAAATGATTATTTTCAGAAGCAGTCTTGAGTATAAGCATCTAACCATCTTTAAATTAACCTAAATAACTTGTCAGTCCTGCTTTTAATGGCAATGTTTTGTCCCAGGCTCCATATGACAACATCATCAAAGCGGTAGGCCGTACACAAACCTTCCCCCATAGCAACAAACTGTCAGGACCCCTTTTAGAGGCTCTCTCTCTCTTTCTCTTTTTTTTTTCTCGGGTACTAAACACCTTCTCCATTTACAATAAGTCATCTGAGGCTCTGCGGGCAGAGCCAAAGCATGCCCCAGAAGAAGCCCTCTCACAAGGTGATTACCTCAGACATCTAAAAGCTGCCCTGACGTGAGGTTAGGGGAATGTTAACGATTGCAATGCATGTAATACTGTCTACCTTGCAGTCTCAGACTCCCAGTGGCCTTCAAAAGCAGACAAGTCATCTCTCCTATTGGGAATTCTGCTTTTCTGCCAGGGTTTTTTTTTTTTTATTTGGTGGGAAACCTTTGCAAAATTTCCATTAGCTGGACGGATTTATACATGTGTGATCTCTGTTCCACAAGTCTGTCTAGACTTCCCAGTATAATTTCCAGTCTCTCAGATAGCTAAATAATGTTAAATTTAAATCATGTTAAGCATTCTGGTTTTGTCTGGTTAAGAGTAAAGAAGCTTGACTAGTTTATTGTTTAGCCACAGTTGCATATATTTGCTATATATTTGTTACTGTATGGCTAAATCACTTCAATGAAATGACTCTATATCATAATAATTCCACAACCTTAATTCAAATTTTCAGTGGAAAATAAGTGACCACACAGTTGAATCAGTGGTTAAGAGATGCAAGACCAGTCTAATACCAGTAACAAAAGTGAAAATGACCACACAAAAGAAGAAAAAGATGCATGATGTGAATGCATCTGACTTGGTACACAGATTTATTGTTGGAGATGTTTGTTTGGATCAACTGTAAATGGCCATGACTTTCACAGTGACTGATGACAAGATACATTTAAAAAGGCTATGCTGATACTGAGATGTAAAGGTGCCTTTGTATTTTTATTTATTATCATGGGATTGCATTATTATTTATGCTTATGATTGCATGAATATGTACCCTGTCTCTTTATGTCAGCATGCAAATCTCTAAATCCTGTTCATGCTAATTTCATTCTCATAAAATGTGTAATGATATGTACTCCTGCAGCTCTGACACTTTGAGGTCAGAGCTGAAATTCTACTAATTGTAATAGCTGTAACTTTTGGACAATTTCTATTACAGTTATTCTGACATTATTAAAACCAGGATATCTAATGATGGACCATAAAGGATAAAGTTATTTGAATAAGCACATGCATGACATCAAAATCATGATTCTTCCATAATGATGTTCATTGCATTGTTATCTCTCATGATGACACTGAACGCAGCTACGAATATGCTCTCGTATCGAACCGAACCATAAAGGTGTGTACCGAACCGTGAGCATTATGTATCAAATATTGAACAATATAAAGTTTTAAATGTATTTTATCGGCTTGTGACCTGACAATAACGTTTGCGTTGAAGACTCGGTGCAGTTGTGTTTGACTACATTCAGATCTGGCATTTAGAACTACTTTGGTTCTCATGTAAAATATGACCCTGATGGCAAGATGTTGTTTACAAAAGCAAGTTGGGTTTAAAAAGGCATGAGAAAATATATTTTCTATCGAAAAAAATATCAACCCATGACACCAAAGTATTGAACTGAACCGAAGGTAGCACTGCAACCTCACAGTAAGAAGGTTGCTAGTTCGAGTCCCGGCTGGGGACGGGTTCGAACACCTTCAACTGTGGCCTTCCTGTGTGGAGTTTGCATGTTCTCCCCATGTATGCGTGGATTCTCTCCGGGTACTTCAGCCTCCTTCCACCATCCAAAAACATGCATGTTAGGTTAACAGGTTACTCTGAATTACCTCTAGGAGTTAATGTGAGCATGTGTGGTTGTCTCTCTGTGTTGACCCAAGACAGACTGGTGAACTGTCAAGGGTGTACCCTGCCACTCGCCTGATAATAGCTGGGATAGGCTCCAGCAACCCCCTTGGCCCTAAACTGGATAAGCGGTTTGGAAAATGAATGAATGAATGAATGGAGACAATATAGCCTATCTTGTACATTGTAGAAAAATTATTGATAAACTGTCATGGCTGACATAAAACAACAGAAATCAATAGTCAGTAAAACTTGATCAAACCTTTTTTTTTTTAATTTATTTATTGTTGATGATTGCCTGGATGGAAATCTGTAATGAACATGTAATATGTGCACATAGTACTATTTCTTTTTTTGTTTGTTTGTTTGTTTTGGTAATTCTCTTCATAGATATAGTCATAGATAATAAAGTAAGGAGTTAAGAAAAGCAGACCTTTCTTTAGTGCATTATCAGCTTAAAATTGTGTTCTCCAAATGAGTTTGCATCATTTCTCTTTGGCATCAGCTGCAAATAATGAACTCATGTTCATTTTTTATTCATGTTCATTTTTTATTCGAGCAAAATTCACCAGAGGTGTAGTTTGCTTTGCTGCAAGTCTACAGAAGCTTATTAGCTTAACATAACAACACTTGAAAGAAATTTAAAGCCGGCCCTATCAACAGGAAACAAAATCAACATACCTTTTATGATTTTAGGTGCATCAAAACTTTGTCATATCTCTTAATCTGAAACAAAATTCCCAGTGTAAAACATGAGAAATGTCCCTCAATAATCCGAGAATTATGTGCTGGAATGTAACCCTCTTAAAACGACAAAATATTGGGTTTTAGCATTAGCTACTGATCAGATGAATCTCTTGATGGTTCTAGTAGATGTATATTTGCCTTTATTTACAGGCATATCTAATAAATCTCTGATTAACTTAATCTTTGTCTGAAAAAGTAAACAAATTTATTCCCCATAATATTGTAACAGCCATTTCTTTCATTTCCATGTGTGTGATCTGAATCTGCTGTTATGTTCAATTTAAGCGCTCAATAGATGATTATCAGTAACTGAAAACAATTCATAGAAAAGCTGAGACGTTTGTTCTTGGTAAAATGAAATAGTTGGAACATTTTACATCCCGAGTTCAGTGGAAGCATCTGGAAAAAATGTTGCCTGTCTTGTTTTGCTTTGGGGCTGTGCTGACATGTTGTTCACCTGCGTTTTCTGGCTTCAACAGGTGTGTCAAAGCTGAAGCACACACCCTTTCTCCTCAGCCCCGCAGCTGTCATTAAAGCAAAGCATTATGGGTATGAAAAAGGGAAAAAATGTAAGTGCTAGAGGCAGGCTTATGACTGCTCTGACCTTCGATGACCACATTTCAGTTAGCAGGAGTTTTGATGCATGTGCATAGTTATGAGGGAACATGTGCGCGTAGGTAAAAGAGAGGGGGTTAAGCAAGCCTGTTTGATGACTGAGCAGGCCTGGTGCTTCCCTGTCAGCCCCCTCGCTGAGATGTTAGGAATGTTTTCAGTCATGGCTGAGCAGTATGTTAGCAATTTAGGATTACCTCAATGTTATGAAAAGGGAGGCGGGAGGAGAAAAGAGTTTAGGGGAGAAACTGAGCGGCAGAGATGGAACTGGAGGAGGGAGAGTTACGGCAAGTTAGAAAAGATTACCTTTTTGCTCTCTATCTTAGGGTGGAAGTGGAAAATTCCAGTGGTCATGTAGTAAAAGAGAAAGATGGGCGTGTGTCGTCAGGGAAGATGTTAAGAACGGCAGCCTGCAGCTATCTGAAAGAAGGTTGAGCAATCATCAAGGGAGTTGTGATCGGCTGGAAAGTGTAAGAAAGATGGAAAGCGCAAATGTAGGAATGCAGAGGACAATGAGGCCGTGCATGCAGTTGTACAAGTGTGTGTCTGTTTTGTATGCACCTGTCATGATTCCCTGCAGTGTGGACCTCTGGCTGTCTGATCCCCCCAGCCGTGGCAAGTCTGAGCAGATGTCGACTGCCACAGCTGCTGGTTGACAAAGCATTAGTTCTCTATATCTCCTGTGCAAAAGTTTCAGGGGGCAACGCGTCTAAAATAAATATATCATCCAATAACCAGTCCTGCAGGGTCTTTGTTGAAAAGAAGTTTGAGAAAGCTACTAGTTAGATGCAAAACCTTTAGATGCATTTAATTCAGCAGCAATGATCTGGTAATTTCTTTTTAATATTTCTACATTTATTCTTGTTTGTTTGTTTTGTTTGGTACCTTGTTTTCTGTGTTGGCGCCGTCTCAGTCTCATTGCAGACCAACTTGACTTCTGAGAGGTATGCTCCACCCCAGAATGTGGTTAATAAAATATTTGGAACATATTACCACTCTTCTTTTGAGAAAAGAAAAAAACAAAACAAAACATAATTTTATGGAAACCACCAACCTGCAGAGTTAATATTTTCCATATGTGTGGTGGTGCTATCTGACTTTTAGAGAAATAAAAATGGACTTACCAAAAAAAAAAAAAAAAAACAAAAACTTTTTAATATATTTATTTATACTCTCTCCCAAAGAGCGTAAAACATTTAGATTAACTCATCCATAACTTCTATTTCTAACTAATGATCATGTTTAGTTTTATGAAGGCTTGTTTGACATTTTGAATTGAAAAGCACTAGACTTGTCTTAGGCCCACTTCACAGTAAGCACTGGCCTATATGTTGTATAAAACAAAAACACAGATTTGAAGTATATTAATGCCAACCAGATGTTTAGGGAAAAAAAGAGGTGATCTGATATCACAGCTACAGAACATCACGGTTAAAAACAGATTTTTGATGCACTTCTCAACCATTATTTTGCTCAACACTGCTCCAAATTACAAAGAGCTTTGTGTAATACCTTCAATGATTTCCAGAATCATTTTAAGTGTAACTTAAAACACAAACAAAATATGAAAAGCTACAGCATGTTGGGTTTAACCCTCTTTAAGGGGTGAAAGATTGCTCCATATACAAATGAGGTTCTCAGAAAAGTTCGTACTTGTCTCATTTTCTCAGTATCTTTAGTGTTTTGCTTTAAAGTATGAGGAAAATTTATAGCAGAACTGTGCGTTTATGGCAATGCTGTGTTTTAACACCCCCCCCCCCCCCCCCCCCCCCCCTCCCCCCCCTCCCTTCCAAAGAGATTGAGAGTGACAGTTGGGTGGGGGGTCGAGCTGGCATTGTTCTCCCTTTGCCATCCGCTGCTGGGATGGTCAGCAGCAGGTGCTGTTGTCCGTTGACTGCAGGGTCACACTGTGGTGTTGTTTTAGGAAAAGGGCTGCCAGGTGGCAGTTGTTGGCAGAGACAGTTATGGCTTTGTGTTTCTTCCAAGAGTCTCTGCCCTTTTCAGCTGCCCCTTTTGCCCCTCCATAATCAACAACCCCCCTACCTCAACCTATTGGCCCTCACCCCTGCCCTAACCCCTGCTTCTCCCAGAGCTAGAAGTCCATGCGAGCATTTGTGTGCTCACCCGAGCTCCGGCTGTGTTCGCAGGCCCAATCAGACTGGCTTGCACAGATGTGACAGGCTTACAGGAATGCTAGGAATGCGGAGGCGCTGGAGCGGGTGTGTCCATCCTTGGCCCGGGGCAGAATGGGAGGAGCTACCTCGGTATCGGCAGACAGCTCAGCTCTGCTGTGCTGGCTGACCGCCGGACTGACTGGCTGGCAAGTATGGTGAATGCTGCAAGCCTGCTGGAGATGGCCTGCAGTACTTTTATGGTAATTGCACTAACCGAGGCCTTCAGGAGGCCAAGTGCTGAAGAGTGCGTGAAAAAGCAGGACTTGTTTCTCCTGTCATTATGTGTCTGGAAAGCTGTTAAAGCTCTTAGACACTGAGTCTGCTGTGTGTCTGTACTGCTTTTATTTAAGAACCTTGACCAGTTTTGTCAGTGTAATTTCTGTCAGCAAGTTTGGAATCATTATTCATAATGATATAGCGGTTCAACCTCTTCCTTTGGCTCCATTTTCAGCCACAGAAACCCAGTAAGCGTGACTTGGCAGGGAAAAAAAACTCAGAAAGCCTGATGGACTGACTTTCCTTCGAGACAACATAATGCAGCTTTTTGTGCTTCCCTTACACCAAAGATGAGCTTTTCTTGATTGCAGCAGCAGTTTTCTGAAACGGCAGCGCTTGTGAAATCTCAGGCACAGCAATGAGTGCAAAAAGGATTGTGAAGGCCCAGAATAGATGCCTGTTCACTGCACAACCAGTTTGCGCAGAATTTCGAGTGTAGCTGTCATGTCATGAAAAACATGGTTCTGTTTTCTAAGCACACTTTGTAATTAGGCAGCAGGACCATGTGAGCAGACATTAAGAGGGTGTGAAACGAGCTAATGAGAACTTCGAGCCAGAGCAAGTAAACCTGGCCTTTAATATTTAATTTAAAAATGTGTCATAAGAATTAAAGGTGTTATCGTGACGCCTACAAAAATGTGTCTGAGTTGTGCAATGCTGATTTTCTTCCTACATGAGATAACAAGAGCAACACCTTCTGTCCAATTGTAGAAATTTTCAGCAATCTGTGGATGTTTAGTGTTTGGCTTTCATTCTTTCATTGTTTTCCTCTCTCCTCTTTTTGTCTTACAGGACGTAATGAATTGATAGCAAGGTACATCAAGCTGAGGACAGGCAAAACCCGCACCAGAAAGCAGGTACGCAACTGAACCACAAAATGCTGAATTTTTGCCTTATAAAGCTGCTCAAGTATCTTTTAAAGGATAAGTCTAATTGTATTGTACATTTCTTTGTTTTAACAAATGCTTTGTATTTCTCAGTAATAATTTGGTTTTGGTTTTGTTTTTCTTTTCTTTGATGAACATAGAGTGTGCCATCTTAAACTCCTGATTCAATTCGATTACGATTCAGGGTTTTACAATTTGATTATCAACTGATTATCACTTATGAATAATTATAAGATTGGAGGCATCATTTTTCCCTTTTCATTTTTTTTTTCACTCAGTGGCCACCTCAATTTGGAATCAATTCATATTCCATTTTTAGTTTTTTTAATTTATTTATTTATTTTAAAGTATAGAATAGTCTTAAAAACTTTGGTGGATTGAAGACCACACTTTTAAGAAAATCACAACTTGCCTTTCGAGCTGGGGTGGGTAACTCTGGACCTTGAGGGCCAGCATCCTCCAGGTATTAGTTTCCTGGTGGCAGCACACCTTGTGACTTGTGCAGAACTTCACATCAAGCTTTGCACAATTACCCATTGATTCGAGTCTGGTGTGTTTAGGGATGTAGTGATATGAAAATTGCATATCACGGTGATTGAGACCAAAATGATCACAGTTACCATTGTTATCGCGGAAATTGAAAATACTAGGACTGGACTGGAGTGTCCCACCCCTGCTTTTTGAGTTAATGAAAACTTCTTTGAGTCAAAATCCTTAGAAGTCTTTTACAAATTTATGTACCAGCAGATCTAAGACAAAGACAATGAGGTTGTTCAGCTCAAGTACTCTGAGAGCTGCTGCAAAAGCTAGCTTACCAGCTTTCACGCATTACTTTCATTTGTAACGTAACGTATACGTAACAGACCGGCCCCCTGCTGATCGGCTGCACTGTTAACGTGAGTTAACATTGTTATGTTAATGTTCTTACTTTACCAGAAGTGTCCGGGTGGCCTGTGCAACTTCTACAGTACTGCCACACTTTGCAGGTCATTTAATTGTTATGGGAAATAATTGTTTTTGGACATTTATGAATCATAGTCGAGTCAACAAGTGTCCCATCAGGATGCATCGATTTAATAATGAATCAGCACACTTTTAATTCACAGCTGCAGTATGGATTAACTCTCACTTTGGGTCTTAGTGATTGGTTACAGCCACCGAATGCAGCAGTTTTGATCTCTAATGATCTATCTGTTTGGACAAAAAAGTGATATCCGAAAGGAATGAATGCATGTGAGGTGGCATGTCTCCTTCTGACGGAAGGAGACATATGTAAAGTTATACATTTCAAGCCTGAAGTGATGCACAAGTTGCATTAAAGGGACTAAAGGCAAGATTAAGAAATGAGACTCACGACTGCTGCAACTGGTGCTGCGGGTAACTGCAGCTATGAGCCAAGCTGTCATGGGAGCGTGTACAAACTAAAGCTATAACGTTGTTTACTATGCTGATAGTCTTTTTCTGTATAGTGACACTTTTTAGTGCCTTTCGGTTGATCTGGATCGTTTGCTGACGGCAGAAGAATCCATAACTATCCGTTGCAGTGTTTGAATTTACCGCGACCGTCTCCCTCCTGTATCAAAACCATCGGAGACGCGGATGCAGCGTCATTTGACGTCACATCCGCAGGACAGCGCGGGAAATTCGGCCACCGAATCGCAGTGCATTATGCAGCACACAGCCTGTTCAAGGCAATAGAGAGAGACGTGGGTGGGCTCGTCCGTTTTGTGTTTTAACGCTTCATCACCCATTAATATTAAAAAACTGAACATGCATGTAGAGCCCTATGAAATCTGCGATCACGGAATCACAGACGGAATCACGGAATTGAACATTAAAAACGTAATTTATTATAAACACGGAATGTCACGGACGATTGCCGAAAATGTGTTTTTTTTCTTTATAAAAAGGTAAAGCTTGGAGGAAAAGCTCGAAAGGTGGGTCACTAGGCTGCAGAACGCACCCACCCTGGCGTGCCCCCCCCCTGCTCCACGAGGAAGTTGCACGGTGCAGCTTCGCCAACTTTTCTCCTGGTTATTTAGCCAGACCAACCTGTGTACCACGCATTTGCTCTTTGTTTGACTACTTTTCTTGGTTGTTGTGCATTTACTGGTGAATTAAACTACAGCCCATGAACGTCTCATCATCCAGGTGTCACGTAGTGTAAAGTGAGATTCTCTCAGCTGACGGCTTGCTGCTGCAGGTTTGGACTTAACGCTGATGTTCCAGAGTAAAACGTGATCCAGAGTTTGCACAGAGTTTTATTTAAGGCCGGATCGACTTTGCTTTCTATCGACTGACTTACTTCCATCAGCTCTGCTCTGGATGGACGAGGTTTCAAAGCAGCAGAATACAGGACAGAGACGTTTCCTCATGATTATTAGCCTGTGTGTCCGGTGATCTAACCCTGACATATGTTTCTTATGATCTATGGTGTGGACCACTATCTGTAAATTAGAACTGTTTTGAATTATGTGCTATTTACTATTGGCATTTTCTTTTTGTTTGTTTGTTTGTTTAAACTTGTGCCATGTTTTTGTCTTAAATATGTTTAAAAGTGTGAAAGCATTCAAGTTAGTAATTATAACGGCATTAATTGGCTAAATTTAATTGTTTTATACACTGTATTGGTGTTAAATGTGAATTTGATATAAACGGAATTCTCAAAAATTAAAAACGGAAAAACACCGAAAATGGGAAAAATTAAAACGGAATTTTAGAAAAAATAAAACAGATTTCATAGGGCTCTATGCATGTTTATTCTTTCACAATTCCTGCCTGTAGTCCCTTTAAAGTACAAACACAATACATTTTTCCATTTCTAAAAGAATTACTGATGAACATGGACAACTTGATAACTTACAGTTAAACCTGGATGTCTAATCACTCAAGCACATTCCTGTTTCCTCAGAGTAATGAAAAAGTTTTTCAGTTTGTCAGAAACTTACATTTTGGTGTAAACGAAGCCCACAAAAGTGTTGTAGTTAAGTTCTATCATTAAACTGAAGATAACTCAGGTTAAGAAAAGAGTTGTATTGTATCTGGATGTTGAGCTCATGTTTGGTAGTTTAAATGTCTGTGTGTAATTGCGCTTTCCATCCTCCCTCCACATAGTGATATTTGAAATGGAACATTTCAGAATGATATTTGTTTCAGTGTGGAACGCCATGAGTCGTACTTCCCGTTGTCTGTAGAGACATCACTTTGGATGACACCTATAATTAATTGGAAGGCATTTTACTTATAAGGATTGAGCAAAAACCATTAAAAATGAACATTTCTACTTGCAAAGTTGTTTTAGAATCTTTCCCTTTTTTTTTTCTTTTTTTTATTTGTTAAGCTCTGGTGCCCCAAATTCGGACCTCGAGTAACCTTTATTTAGCATAACATTAGCATAAAACATTCTTACTGTATTTCTACAAAGCTGTAAGTAGGCTTGATTCTTTTCTATATAATAGCCCTTCAGTGTATTAAGTGTAATTTTTTAAATTATGTTTGAACGCTTTCTTGTTAAGCACCAAAGAAAGTCCCCAGGGTTTTTTCATATCTCTTATTTAAAACTCAACTACAAACTTACTATTTGTAGCAAGAGACACAGCTTGCAGACTATGTTGTGTGTTTTGTGAATAGCATCGTTTTTTTTCTCTACAGGTTTTTCTCCATTTTTCAAATCTTTTTATTAATACACAGTATATGAGTACATTTCTTAAGATTTTGTTGCTCTTTTTTTACTGGTCAACAGTATAAGAACACCCCCCTTTTTTTCTTTTTTTAAAATTTTGTGGTTTCCATTCAAGCAGTTCAAACCCTGTGATGATACAAATGTAAATGATGAACTGCCAGAGGTTTAAAAAAAAAAGGATTAGGTTTCCCTGCACTGAAAAATATTGTACATTTTAGACTGATACAACAAGGTCTTTTTCAGGCAACAACAAGAAATGAGTCAACAATTTCAAAATCATCATGACTACTAGGCACTGAAATAATACGTTTTTAATGGCTTTGTTCACTTGTGTAGTTCAGTTACATTAGAATTTGACATTATAGTTTGACCTGCAAACCATATCAGTGTGAGTGTTTGTGTGTACGTTAGGGCGTTAAGTTTAGGGTAAGGGGCTAGGGGATGCATTATGTCAATGGATATACCCCAGGGGGATATAAAAACAAACGTGTGTGTGTGTGTGTGTGTGTGTGTGTGTGTGTGTGTGTGTGGGAGAGTGAGTGCAAGCATAGAGATTGTAAACACTCAGCAGTAATTGGTTGTTTCTTTCTAAGGTAAGGTTTGAACTTTGAGGTAAATGAATGCAACTTCAGAGTATGACAGCTCTGGTGACTGTCAGGGTGAACGAGGGGTTGGACTGATTGCCGTGTGAAATCTCACCACCCTTTTCTTTAAGTTAACTTCCATTTTGATCATGTTTTGATGTCTTAATGTGTTTGTTGTGGCAGATGAAAATGTGCGCGCTCTCTGTATGTCTGCACTTGTACGGTTGTGTGTGTATGCCTGTTATCTTTATGCTCAAAAACTGTTTCACACCCCTTTAGGTGTCTAGTCACATACAGGTGTTAGCGCGGAAGAAAGTTCGTGAATACCAGGCGGGTATAAAGGTAGGTCCCGCCGGCCTCCCGGCAGACTGACTGGGCGTCTCTTTCCTCTTTGGTTACGGCTTCTCCCTTTCTTCTCTGTCTCCTTTCCTCTTCCCTCCTCTTGGCTATTCTCCTGTGCAGGTTTCTAGCCACTTGCAGGTTCTCGCCCGGAGAAAATCTCGCGAGATCCAGTCAAAGCTAAAGGTATGCGCTTCACCGCAGCCTCTGCGGGGCTCGTACAGGCTTGGCTTTGCACTAACCAGCTAATTTATGAATCTGATCAGCAGTCATTACTTTGATGTGAAGCGTGTTTTTACTGCTTAAGTAGATGCATGTTTGCCATGCAGAATACATTTCTTAACAATTATGAATTCTTTTAAAAAACTTAGACACAATCCTGCTTCTGTGCATGCAGCGCACCAACACAAAGGGCTTTATAACTTTGGCTATAGCTCTGAGTTCCAATAAGAATAGATAAAAACCCCAAACCATCATTTATGTTTATTCATTGCTGCTTTAAACGCAATGTAAACTGCCTCAGTAGTCCTATAGCGAGATCATTTAGCTGCATGTTGCTCCAGCTTATCTGTTTCTGTCCTCTGTGCCAGCCAAGCTTCTGCAGCATACTGCACTCTTCTGGCACCTCTTTTCCTAAAACTTTCTTGACTTTGACACCTTTAGTTCCTGTATTATGTCTGTTTATAATGTCTTCTGTAAAACCCAGTATAAATTAATCTTTTAATGTTGTCATTATAGAACTTTTTTTTACTTGTCTTTCTTCAAAATCCTTAGAGTTCTCCAAGCTTTTTTTTTCTTTTTTTCTTTTTTGCACTTTTACAAAGACATAATAAATGCAGACACTGCTAAATGCTACAGATACTCTATTGTGTGGTGCTAGCTTCCACTCAGATTAACCTCTCAATACTGACTAATTCTCTAGAGGGGAGCAACATCTGTAGCGGTCACGTGTTAGCTTAAATAAATACATATTGTATGTAGTGCAGCGCACCCAACACTTGCCACTGATAACACTTAAAAGTAAAGGGATGCATCACCTTCTTTGCATCAGCTTTCACCAAGAGTCTCTACTTCCCGCAAATACCAAATGTACTTTTAAATGAAAAGTATAAGCTTCCCTCAAATACTGGATTATTCATGCTCTTGATAATAAACAAATATGATATTTATTATCTTTTCTATTTATCGCTTTAAAAGAAAATGCATGTTATAAAAGATTATTTTTTGAAACAACATTATGCTTATGTGTAATGTTTAAATGCATTCACACTTGCAGACATCACAGTGATTCTTCATGATAACTTTTTGGACACATCTCTCCAGGTGTCTATGCTGTATTTTAGTCTATGGGCTGGATATTTGATCCTTTTTTCATGTTTTCATCTGTTTTTGTTGCTTTTCTAAATTGATTAACACCCAGTGACAAATTGGAGTCACCGCAGATACCCGCTTTAAGGGTTTATCAAACATCTGGGAAGTTACATGTATTACAACCCCCCTAAAAAGCTAAGTTTCTAAGCCTATCCCCCAAGCCAAGGATAAAGTAAAAACTGTGACAGTAGAAACTGATACTGTTTGTACCACTGTACATCTGATGTAATACACTGCAGTCCTGTTGTGACCCGCCTCCAATACTTGACTTAATTTTCATCCTACTGAGTTTAAAGAGGGGCCAAAGATTTTTTTTTCCCCTCATATATATATATATATATATATATATATATTGTTTTGTAATGCACCAAGATTAGTTAAAGTCTTGTGAACATTTAGCAGTTGACCAATGAGGGAAAAAGCTGCCTCGTGTTTCCCAGAGTCCCTGCTGGGCCTCATAACTGCTAATCCAGTGCAAACTATCATTTATGGTGTGTTTGAAATTTGTAGTTCCTGCACACCATGCCCCTAGAATCGTAAGAGAGATTACGAACTTAGAGTTAAAATTACTTTCAAGTTTATTTGCCCCCCAAAAAGTGTAATTTCAGAACATCATGTAGAACTGCACAGTACTAATGGGTTTCTCTCTTTTTTTGATTCAGGCGATGAATTTGGTAAGTGATATGACTTGTGCAATATGCTTCCCTCCTCCCCTTTGTTTGGCAGCACTAGTGCACTGTCCCTTTGCTAAAGCCCTCTGCTGGCATGGCATGGCGTCCCGTCCCGTCGCTATCCCATCCTGAAGCAATGCTTAGGAAACAGCTTTGAACACAGCGCTGCTGCACATCCTGCCTGATGTAGCATAACGGCTCCACAGCCTCTACCAAAAGTCAAACTCTTGCTTGCTTTGCATAAGGTGGCATTTCTGAGGCATCTTTCCTCTAATTGAAGATTCAGAGCTTATTGGTTAAAATATGAATATTTCTGCAAACAAAGAAAAGAGAGTGCCATGATGCAGTTTTGAAATATAATTTAAGGTGCTTATAGGAGATTATTCTGTCGTGCACCGTTTTCAATATTTATGTGCTTCAAAATTCAGTACTTGCATAGCTAAAGTTGGACTTTTATGTTTACTCTGAGATCATGCAACTTGAATACTTTATTTAATGTTTTCTGTGGTGATCTTTTTAACATACTGACCTCAAATTCATTCGTGCCAAGGTGCTTCACTTTCTCTGTTCTTTTCCTCTTCCAAAAAGCTGTGCTTTCAAAGAAACCTCATTAGAAGGAATTAAGTAATATGACTGTTAGCTACGATTTTGTTTGAGATGCAGCTTATTTTTTATAGTTTAAATATAATAACTTGTGTAATTTGTCAAGCGAACTGTACAGACTTCCTCTGATGATAATGTTTAGGTTATGCTGCCATCTTGTGGTTGACTCCTTTCTTTGCTCTCTCTCAACCTGTAGGATCAGGCATCTAAAGACAAAGCCCTGCAGAATATGGCAGCATTGTCATCCGCACAGATCGTCTCCCCGAGTATGATAAAAAATCATCTCCCTCCTTTGTCTCCGTACCAGCCACCCAGAGTGAGCCCTCCATTCATTTTATGAATGATCACACGTAAACACGGCTTGTTGCTGTTGTAAGAATGTGATTAAAAACTTTTTTCTTAATCTCCAGTTCTGGCCTGCTCCAATCCCAGTACAGCCTGGACCCTCTCAGGAGTAAGTACCCCACCCCCCACCCCCCCGCCCCCACTGAGTCTTCCAGATCTGTGTACTTTGAATTCAGGGTGTGTGCAGTTTGTGAGGAGATAACTTAGACCTAGAGACAAGTAAATGCAGGAATGAATGGGTGTATTTGGGAGCAGGATACGTTTTATGTCAGGTGGGTATTGCAGGGTGTGTTTAATGAATCACATTTTTCAACACCAGGATGGTTCTAGATCTCAACCCGGGAAGGACTCCTGGGCTCGGCCGCACCAGCCATGCGTAAGTTCCCCCTAGCGCAGCCCCAGCTGTGAGCACAAAGCAGCACTAACTCTTCCTTTACATTGTAATGTGCTGTTTGTTTCCTGCACTAATGTAAACCACCACCGTTAATTAACTGCTTCAGATTTGATCAAGAAAAGTAGGGCAGATAAATTCTCATTGTGTTGATGATCTGAAACAGTACCAAATATTTCATGTCAAATATTTGATTCATTTCAATTAGAACATCAACAAAAAAAGGAAAAACAACTTTTTGTGTCCAAGGGGCAAAAGGCTGCACAGGGAGAAGTAATCACTTCCACTGTAAAACAAAGGAAAAAAGAAACAAGTCAGAGACTGGGCAGATGATTATTGATTTTCCTGTAAAAGCATATAACCGGTGCTGTTTTGCATCATTAAGAAGCATTGAAGCAGGTGGACTTACGCCTTGCTGGTGCAGCAACACATGCTTACTCTTTAACACTAACAAATCTGCACAACCAAAACGCCAGAGGTGCAAACGTAGCAGAAGCTCTTGGAAACACACACCTGGTAACCAAGGCCTTTCCCTGACCGGAGCATTTATTTTGTCTTTCAGCATTAAACCTTTTGTACAGTCCCAATGCCACAGTCTACAAGGCCCTGTACAACAAATTGTACCAGGTAAAGGTGAAGTTTAAGATGTATGTGTGCCTCAGAGAAGAAAGTGACAGTTAACACTCATGTTTGTGTGTTTGTGTATGCAGCCTATGAGCCCTTAGCGCCCCCTGCCCCACCAACAGCTACTGCAGTTCCAGTGTGGCAGGATCGAACGATTGCTTCCTCAAAGCTGAGGATGTTGGAGTATTCAGCCTTTATGGAAGTTCAGAGAGATCCAGACAACGTAAGTTACAATTTGAAAAGTAGCTTTGATGAGCAGAATGTTTGAACCCATCTGGATTGTTCACAGTTCCAATGTTTTTGTTTTGTAAAATACTTTGATTGCAAAAGAAAAATGACAGCTGGAATTTGGCTTTTGTCAATCGTTCTTTTCTTTTTATAAAGAGCCATTATTTGACATCTGTAGACAAAGGGAAGGAGCTGGAGTAAAAAAAATATATAAATACTTCATACCATTTGTAAGCAAAGTCTTCCATCTTGATATTGTTCAGAGAAGTTGATGTTCTTCAGTGAATCTTTTAGAGCTAAAGAAGTTTTGGTAGCAGCTCATAGTGACTCTCTGAGGTAATGCTCGTCAAGGAGGAGCATGTGCATTATATCGACTTTCCCAGAACCACCAGCTGCTTCAATCTGTTATGATCTGTGGTTCAAATAAATATAGCTATACAGTAAATATCTGATCAATATTCTGTGTTGTAATTACTGTCTTACATTCTCATCTCCTCCATCTCTGTCCACTACAGTACAGCAAACACTTGTTTGTCCACATCGGACAAACCAATCCCTCCTACAGTGATCCGCTCCTCGAGGCTGTGGACATTCGGCAGATCTACGACAAGTTCCCTGAGAAGAAGGGTGGGCTTAAAGAGCTTTATGAGAAAGGCCCCCAGAATGCTTTCTTCCTAGTAAAATTCTGGGTGAGTTGTTTTCATTTATTGTTTATTCTGTAGTTACACATCTCGTGCAGACTGTCTCTCCGTAGTGTGACACCGCAGTGCAGTACTGAGCATGATTTGAAAATGACGCCCCATGCATTTCACATCATTTGTGCTACATTTCTCTTTCCGTTAATATCCTGTCTCACGCTGAACTCTGCAGGCTGACCTGAATAGCAGCGGGATGCCAGACGGCCCAGGTTCCTTCTACGGTGTCAGCAGCCAGTATAGCAGCACCGAGAACATGACGATCACTGTTTCAACCAAAGTCTGCTCATTTGGCAAGCAGGTTGTGGAGAAAGTCGAGGTAAAGATGTGTGGAAACTGTGTCTTTTCCCAAACTTATGTTTGATTGAGCTCTCATTTTCGGCTCAGTCACGTGTTCTTGACGTTCCTCTTTTTTTTTGCTGCAGACAGAGTACGCCCGCCTGGAGGGAGGAAAGTGTGTTTACAGGATCCACCGCTCTCCTATGTGCGAGTACATGATCAACTTTATCCACAAACTCAAACACTTGCCTGAAAAATACATGATGAACAGTGTTCTTGAAAACTTCACAATCTTACAGGTAATGTACAGTCTGCTCAAATTAATTTGATGGGGGGTGGGGGTGCTTCTGTTTTAGTTTATTTGCTTTCAGATTTGGATGTTTTTCAAGAGGTGCAAACATAAAACTGAAACCATTTTTCTGCATTTGAATCTAGAAAGGAGGAGTGTGCAAAAGCTTGGTCACACTATGAGACACAGCTACTCTACATTCTGCCTGGATTTGAGTCCCAAAGACATTTATACTAAAACATAATTAGATATTTAGCCCTTGCAAGATTATGTGTCTAAGATATTAACATCTCCCTCCCCCTTCAGACTCATATTAAGGCAGCTCTAAAAGGCCCATTATGTAGTTAACTCATCCAAACCTCTCCATAGATGAGAAAATCACCCTCAAAAATCTTCATAAACATGACTCAAACTCCAAAATGGAAGAGTGACACAAGTGGAAGTTTTGACATAAACAAATTTAAAAATCAGTAGCTAGATCTCAACAGAGGCAAATTAATTTTTCTTCATTCCTTTAAATAAAGGACCTGGAGTCCTTTATTTAGACTCCGGGTCCTTGAAAAACTACAGAAAAACATACAAATTTGAAAAAGACAGTCATACCAGTGATTCCATATAGCTGATTGGTATCTTACAGTGCTTAAAACAAAGTTAACCAACATCAGTATCATTGCATCACAAGAACTGTTAAGTCAAGATATAGATTTAAACATAAATCATCTTAACAAAGCATGAAAAGTGATTACATTTACATAACAAGACGATCAACAGTATCCTAAAAACGGAAGTGTTCTTCAGAAAGAATGGGCACAAAAATGGCCAAACAAGAACTGCAAGTCTGTTATGTGATTTAAAAACAGTGTTTAGAAGCTGTTTTCGTTACCAAAGAGGGTGCAACTAACTTAAAACTTGCGCAATGCACCTTTAACTATATATCAACTGCAATGAAGTTTTTTGTTGTTTTACTCAGTTTGTCATACAAACAAATTTCAATGTCAATCATTTGTGTATTGTATGTTTTTCTACTGTGGCAAACAAAACAAACATGTTAACACCACATGCTAGCTTAATAGACACTGAGCCTAACTAGGCGTTTCCCTTTGTTTTAATTCATTATGTTACATACATTAAGATAACAAACCACTGTCAGTAGCTCCAGACTAAGCATGGACATGGAAATGTTATCTGTTGATCTAACCGCGTCAACTCTCCCCTCTTTCCTCAGGTGGTGACAAACCGTGACACCCAGGAGACCCTGCTTTGTATAGCATTTGTTTTTGAGGTTTCCAATAGTGAACACGGAGCTCAGTATCACGTCTACAGACTTGTTAAAGACTAACAGCTTGTCAGGGAAGTTCTGGAAGAGCCAGAAAAAAGCGTGACACAATCTCTCTTTGACCACCTCAACCATCCAGGAAAAAATACAACAATGAAAGAAAGAATATTCAAACAACACTAGACCGGACTAACATGAACACGTTATGCTTTAAAGAAAGGAGAAAAAAAGTGTTGACGTGCCAACAAGCAGAGAAATTTGAAGAACTGTGGACTACCAGCTATTTTCCGTGCATTTAAACATGATTAAGATGAAGTGGGTGACTTTTGCTGATGTTATTGATGGAACTTGAAAAGTTTTGCAGAGGGGATGAGAATGTGCTGAGGCTTAAAAAGAGTCTTACAGTTACTGAGGAATCCGTGCTGTAAGAGAAGAGTATAGTGGACTGAGAAGTGGAAAGAGTAGGACCACATGAGGAGGATAACCAGAGGGAAATTGTACAGGTTTATTAGGAAAGCAAGTGCCTTTTCACCAAAGGTTATATCATTACCTGCCACTTTGGATTGCCTTTTTTTTTTTTTTTACTACCTCTTGTTTTTAAATGAACAGAAAGAATCAAACAAGCATGTTTTGTTACAAAAATATTGGAAAGAGAGCTTAAATTAACATCTTTGGAGCCTTAAAGCACACACAGGAATGGGATAATAATTTTCATGTAGCCTGTTTTACAAAAAAAAAAAAAAAAAAAAAAAGAGGACAAAAAAATTATCCCAAGTTTTACAGTCCAAGTGTACAGGGGGAAGATTAATTGTATTGCTGTGTTATTAAAATTATTTTTATGTTTATATTTTATGACACAGTTAAAAATCAGGTCTTACAAGCATCTATCTGTTACTGACTTTTGACACTAGGGATGTCTTGTACCGTAGCTACCCTGACATGAAGCCAGGGCTTTGCCTTCCTTATGAGACCCACTGTTATATCTCTCTGAAGACGTGTGCTTGGATGCACTTACAAAGATCAAGATGTGGGGGGGGGGGTGGGAGGGGGTTGCAGCAACAACAGTGCTTATTTTCTGCCTTGAGTTATGTAGCTTAATTAAATAAAATAAGTTGTTTCTGTACTGTGAGTCAGTGGATACTAAAGGAATATGTGTTACATAGGAGCATTTTTTTTTTTGGGAGGGGGGGGGCTTTTTGTTCATACTTGTGATCAAGTAGCTCAGCACAGAGACCATGGTGAAAGGGGGAGAAGTTAGTCACTGTTTCTTTTGTTTAAAAAAGAGATTGTATGCTGTGAAGTGGGTTCATTTACTTCACTCATCTTCTCCGTGTAACGTGGAGAAGCTGCATTCATGAATAAAAGTTCAGTTTTATATTTAAGACAATTTTTTACACAGAAAGTGATTTTGAAATTGGTCTAAATAATTGTCTTTAATGAGAGCCATTGTCTCTGTGGAGTATGACCATTGATTGTTATTTATAGGGTTGGAAGCGAAATAGTGGGAGGGCAGGGTGGGGTTCTGGAAATGTGTTGATAATTTTCCATTGTAATGGAGATGTTAAAAGTATTGCAGTACTTGTATTAGAGACAGGATTAACTGTCAGCCCACAGGTTCTGCAGGACGTGTCTGCTCTGTGTGGTTCACTGGACAAATTTGCCATGAAAGTGCAAATTTAAGATGTATCGGTGGTATGATTGCACCTGGCTTTGAATGTCGTATTTCACAAGCTAGACACAATAACACTCCTTCTCTTGCAGGTCTCAGTTTAATTTTTATACGGACATTTTCTGCCAATATCAAGATTAATATTTTGATTCTGTTGTCTTTTGACATTCGGTGTTTGCCATATGCTTCACTGAAAATAATGTGTGTGATAGTACTGGTATTGATAATTAATATTGAGATATCTAATGTATCATATTCTGAATGGTGTGGGCAGTTTTTTTTTTTTCTTTTTTTTTGGGTTTAAGGTGGTTTACTATTGTCTTTGTTACCATTGTGCATTGCAATTTTATACTTAAAAGTAGAGGTTGGACTATGTAATCAACAAATGTATCTCACAAGACGCATGGTGCCTTTGGGGCCATTTTCCCCAGAAATCTCATTAAACATGTTTGTTAATTTGTTGTGTCCTTACTGATTCTTTTCATAGCAATGTCACTGTGGTGGAAAAATAAAGGATTACCAAGAGCCTGATGAGAAAGAATAAAAAAGTAGATTTACTGACAAAGTAATTAATTAGAAGATAAGCAAATGTTGCTTTGCAAGCAGAGAGCCACACAGAGACATTGGCTCCTCTGAGTCTTGTCTGCAGAGCTCTAACCTTGGTTGGGTACAGCATGTTTTTAAACAGTTTACTCAGACAACTGGCACCAAATAAGATAAAATCTTAAAGGTATGGCCTTGAACACGTAATCAACACCTGAATATGAAAGAGAAAGATTATTGACACGCCAGAGTCAGAGTTACATCTTACAATAAGTTAGATCATTTTATCCACAGTCACAAAGACATGTACCTTTTTTTTTCTTAAACTTGTTATGAGATTTGTTTATATGAAAAATGTTTGTCTACTGCTGTGCACATCTCCCATGATCGATTAATGGAATATTTATCATTTATAAACTGAATTATTTAATTTGACATGAATCTAAGAAGGAAATAGAAAATATTTTAATTAGATTTTTTTGGATTTAAAAAAACTCCTGTATTTCAGTGTATGGACCTTATCCTATCTATGCTACATATTTGTGGAGGAGTACTTCACTTTTTCTGGGCCAGGGCAGCTTGCTAACACTCATGGAACAGTAAAATATTGATTAAATGAGGTAATTGTACAGGGAAAAGTCAACTCGTGTCTAAATTGAATGTCAAAAAAGTAAGTCATGCAGAAAGAAAAAAAAAACAACTAACACTGCTGTTTCAATTGGATTTTGACATTTTTGTTTAGATTCATTTAATTAGTTTAATTCTGTAAAACTAAATATTGAAAGTAAAACTATTCAAAAGTAAAAGCAAAGCAAAACTTCTTTGTTTTACTTCAGCCTTACACGTTCATGCTGGCATCTGTTGTGCTGTTGTCGCGGACGGCTGTTGTGTCTGCAACCTTGGAAAGGACTGACCCTCTAAAACCTCATCTCCCCAGTACTCCATCTCCCAGAAGAACATGCGACTTAGGTAGCCAAAGCCGGAAATGACGCGGGGCAACGTAAAACTTTGCATTCAGCAAGTAATATTAAACTTGATTTTAGCAGAGTATTTACAATTGAAACTCCAGTTATCATTACATTATTTATATGTGCTTTATATGTTATCCAACGTTTTCTATTAACTTAAATGCAAGCCAGAATTTCTATTTTTTCCGCCCACCCCTCTTTTTTTAGTACAAAAAAACCCATAACCGGACGGAGGCCATTTCAATTATCTTTTATATCAGCTGACTCCGCGTCAGCGTGCAAGACAGAAGCAATGGAAACATCGGGATTCCGCGGTATTGGTGTGGGCCACCTGAGATGCTGAACAGTTGTTTTCTGGACGATTATTAAATACCTTAAAGCTACGTCGACCTAGCAGGCTAACAGGAAGTATTTGGGGTCCAATGCTAAATCACCACACAAACTAAAAACTACCACACTGTAACTACGTGAGCACATCAACTGCGTCCTAACCAACTCCAACCTACATCCAGAACTTCGTGTGGTGAGTTAATACAATAATTTTACTGGTAACCAGGTCAATGAAATCCCGAGCCAAGCCTCACAGCTACTGGCTAGCTAGATGTTTGTTTGTTTGGTTTTTGTTTTGTTTTTTTAAGTTGTTTGCATTTATTTGAGGTTTGCTGTTGGTGATTAACATTTTAAATCAGAGATTTACCACTAAATATTACCAATTGTTTTCACGGTTTCATCGAAATTTCCTCAACAATTTGAAGGGGCTGTTAAATGCAGCCGAGATTGAAGCGTTAGCCAAAACTTCATCCTCTTGGTTTACCAATCGTTAACGCAAATTTTAACTTAACACGTCTACTCAACACATTCACCTGTCCTAGTAGCAGGTGTAACATCAAATTCTGCAACCGTTTAGATTCTGTGCCCAGATTAAGGCTATGATATTTACACCATAACCATTCTATTTTGGTCGCTATGTCCAACCACACTGATCGGATTATTTATTCATTTATTTATTTTTTAGTATTTGTGGCGCATCAGATTTTATCAGTCAAAATTATAAATCTATCCAAATGACGATGTAGTTAAACGTCCTGCGGTAATTTGGTCACTTGATATTATGATGTAACGAATTTAGTGTGAAACGGGCATTCTGAAACTTAATTTGAATTAATATGATATAATCATGGCAGTTTTAGTTAATTGAGATGACGTAATTAAGCTATTATTATTATTATTATTAAAGCCAGCCATTAAGAACAAATGAACTATCTGTCTGATGCAGTGACTGATGCATCACAACTTTAACCACATGTTGGATGCAGTGCACACACTAGTTTGCACTTTCAGGTTAACATAATTCTATAAAAAGTAAATTTGTCCATCATTTTATTTTTGTTGTATTTGCACACTGAAATAAATTTTGTCTATCCAAAAGCACTGTTGCCTTTGACCCCTTGATTCTTTTCACCATTTCCCCCTTTTCTCTCATACAGAGCAAAGCCATGTCAGCAGTATGTACGCAGCCAACATGTTGTTGTTAAAGTCACATGACACAGTGAGGCCTGCTGGGTCATAAAAGATATTTAGAAATGCATAAATTTGTCATCAGCTTTACACGTGGCAGAAGATACAGAATACTTATGTAATTGCTACATCCAGTTGCCAGCAAAATTATCCAACCTCTTCTGTATTGGGATTTGAATGCAGTTGGGGTTGAATTGTTTTGCTGCCAACTGTGTAAATGTATTTTTCAGTCTAATCACTTGCACCATTTACAGTCTGCTGACTTCTTGTGTGTGTGTAATGCTTTAAAAAGTATTTCAGGTGAACTGTAAAAATGTGCAAACATTTTGAAGGCTAAAACTAATTTAAGTAAGCTGTTGTAAAAACACAATAAGAACTATAAGTCAGGCTGCAGCCTGCTAAGCTTGCACTTTTATTGCTTACTAGTCAGTTTTTAGTGTTCTGCTGTTTCCCCTTACCCATTTTTTTCTTTCCCTCTGGGTCTTTAACGATGTTCTGAAATTTAACATTTTATAATTCATCAGTGTTCATTTCTCCATGGTTCAAAGGGTTATCATGCAGCCACATTGTGTTTCCCAAATGAAATGCTCCTATTTCACTATTACTTGTGGTGTATGGAATGTTTTTTTGTTTGTTTTTTTTGCACTCGAGCATGCCACATGATTATAACATAAGTACATACCATGATAATCAGTAACAATCAGTAACAATGACAATATTTTCATGTGCCACATCAGGATCTGCCCCAGTCACCTACCTTACCTGATCTGACACTCTTGCTCTGAAACCCCATTATCTCCTCTGCTGATCTACTGACCTGTCAGCATGGCTAACGCAGACTGTGTCAATTTGAGAGTCTTCTCTCTGAACTGCTGGTCAGTGGTTTTGGTTTGTTAAGATTTTGAATGCATTTCTTTTCATATCAGTACAAGTGCAGGTATGCAAAACAAAGATTAATACTTTGTCTATTCTGCTGTGCTTCACAGGGGGATCCGCGTTCTAAGCAAACACTGTCCTCAGCGCTATCGCATGATTGGAGAAATGTTGTGCAAGGAAGAACATGATGTTGTTTTACTGCAAGAGGTTGGTGGAAGCTCTACTACAAAATTGTTGAGTTGCATAGTTGGCAATCAGATTGATTTTTATCAGCTCATGCATTTTGTCATATTTGCTCGTGTTCTGCAGGGGTAGTCAAGTATCACAAATCCATGTGTACTGTAGTTGCAGAAAAATGAATTATTACCAATGGTATGGATGTTTGAAAATCATAGAAATGGATTTATTCGAGAAAAAGGTAAAAGGTAAATCATGATCAAAATAAATCAAATATCAGTTGCAACCAGAGACCCTGTACAGAAAACTGAGAGACCTCTGAACCATGCACCCGAGCAGATTGTTTTAACAAAGATTAATCAGATTGACTGACCTCCATGGCCCTGTGTGAAAAAGTGACACCCCCTCTCCATTAAAACATAAAATAACTGTGGTTTATCACATCTTTGGAAAGCTGAGTTCAATTTCTCTACCCACACCCAGGCCTGATTACTGCCACACTTGTTCTCAATCAAGAAATCACTTAAATAGGACCTGCCTGATGAAGTGAAGAAGACCACAAGATCCTGAAAAGCTAGACATCATGCTGCGTTTCAGAAAAATTCATGAATAAATGGAAAAACAAAGTAATTGAAATCTATCAGTCTGTAAAAGGTTCCAAAGCCATTTCTAAAGCTTTGGGACTCCAGCAAACCACAGTGAGAGCCATTATCCACAAGTGGTGAAAACATGGAACAGTGGTGAACCTTCCCAGGAGTGGCCAATCGACCAAAATTACCCCAAGAGCACAGTGACGACTCATCCAAGAGGTCACAAAAGACCCCAGAACAGCATCCAAAGAACTGCAGGCCTCACTTGCCTCAATTAAGGTCAGTGTTCATGACTCCACCATAAGAAAGAGACTGGGCAAAAATGGCCTGCATGGCAGAGTTCCAAGACCAAAACCACTGCTGAGCAAAAAGAACATAAAGGCTCGTCTCAGTGTAGCCAGAAAGCATCTTGATGATCCCCAAGACTTTTGGGAAAATACTCTGTGGACTGACAAGACAAAAGTTGAACTTTTTGGAAGGTGTAGGTCCCATTACATCTGGCGTAAAAGTAACACGGCATTTCAGAAAAGGAACATCGTAGCAACAGTAAAATATGGTGGTGGTAGTGTGATGGTCTGGGGCTGTTTTGCTGCTTCAGGACCTGGAAGACTTGCTGTGGTAAATGGAACCATGAATTCTGCTGTCTACCAAAAAATCCTGAAGGAGAATGTCCGGCCATCTGAAGCTGAAGCGTACTTGGGTTCTGCAGCAGGACAATGATCCAAAACACACCAGCAAGTCCACCTCTGAATAGCTTAAGAAAAACAAAATGAAGACTTTGGAGTAGCCTAGTCAAAGTCCCCACATGAATCCGATTGAGATGCTGTGACATGACCTTAAAAAGGTGGTTCATGCTGGAAAGCTCTCCAATGTGGCTGAATTACAACAATTCTGCAAAGATGAGTGGAACAAAATTCCTCCACAGCGCTGTAGAAGACTGATTGCCAGTTATCACAAACGCTTGATTGCAGTTGTTGCTGCTAAGGGTGGCCCAACCAGTTATTAGGTTTAGGGGGCAATCACTTTTTCACGCAGGGCCATGTGGGTTTGGACCCTCTCCCCCCTTAAAAATAAAAATCTTCATTTAAAAACTGCATTTTGTGTTTACTTGTGTTATCTTTGTCTAATATTTAAATTTGTTTGAACCATATAAAACATGCAAAAAATAAGAAATCAGGAAGGGGGCAAACACTTTCACGCAACTGCATGTCCACTCAGTGTAACACACATCCTAACAAGACTATTTTCCATCCTTGGGATCAGGCTGCACAGCCAGTCATGCTGTCAACTGTAACTCTCAGTGTCCATAAACGTATTGCATGATACTGCAGGTTACAGAGACCTTACTGTAAATGTCAGAGACCCAGTAGAAGTGGGAGGGACACAGGTGAAATAGCATTAACGGTACTTTAAATGAACATTTATTATCACACAATGGTGATGTGCTTATAATTGCCACATAAATGATTTTTTTCAGGTGTGGAGTGAGAAGGACTATCTCTACTTGAAAAAGAAACTAGCCTGTTGTCATCCTCACTCTCATTACTTCAAAAGGTAATACATCTGCTTTCACACATCAAGCTTTGCTGGAAAATTCTCAACTTCTTTCATTTTTAGTGTTAATGAGTAAACCGTCACATCTTCAAATCTCATGTCAGGAAAATCTCTTCGTATGAAAGTGATCTGTCTGCAAAATGTATCTGAAGCTTTATGGCTTCAGATACATTTTACATACATCAAGTGTTAACCTTTACTGCTTAATTCCTTCCTGACCTCCATACCAAGTCTCTGTTGGAGTCAGATGCCTTCCTTTTCTAATCTCCTCAAAAATATCAAATTGAACATTCTCATCTCTTGGAGAGATGAGACAACTACAAAACTTTTTTGCACTTGTAATGATATGATTTATATTGCATCTTTATGTAAACCAAGATATGTGGTTTTTTATTACACAACGTGACTTTTGTTTCCTCTCTTTTTTGGTCCTCACTTTGCAGCGGAGTCATAGGCAGTGGACTGGCCATTTTTACCAAACACAGAATCCATGACACATTTCTTTATCGGTACACACTGAATGGATATCCTTACATGGTAAGTCTGCAGGGCTCCAGTGTAGAGAAAGCACCTAAATCTTTAGATCAGTCAAATTTGAGTTAACTTTCATAGGATCCATGCTCACAGTTAATTGAATTTAAGCAGAATTTACAGTACTAAAGGATGAGGGGGAAAAGAAACTATATAGACATGCAGTAATGTTCTCTCAAACATGCACATTTACAAAGACAGCTATTCGTTGACATGATGACCAACTAATCGTACACCTATTTTAGCTGATGCAAAAGTTCAGCTTTTTTAAAAGTGAAATTGTAAATAACTGTAAAAATTTCTGCCAAAAGTTTTGTTTGTTGAATGTATTATGAAATATTTAGATGTATTACGGTAATGTGCGAGGAGCATTTTGTGGTTATCAGTAGTAAAGGATGTCATTTCGATGTTTCAGTTGGCTAATCTAAGATCATATGAAGAGCGTAAAGAAGATGAATAGTTTCGTGCAGTTGAGTAATTTGGGCATAAAGGATAGAAACTAACTAGTTACAAAGACTGGCTGGAATGCATCAATTCAGTGACCATGGTTTCCATTGGTCCAAATCTTTTACCTTGACATGTCAAATGATGCTTCTGAAGAATACTGCAGACCTCACCGAAACATGTCAAGGTAAAACAGTTTATCTTCCACCTTTAAAATCTTTATTTGACAGAAGAAACTACCAGGACATAGAAAAGCTGACAAAATTAACACTTTTGAACTACACGTATCCACCTTATTCCTGAGCTAGAACATGTAGAAACGACGATGCGATCAACTTCCTGCGAGATACCGGAAATAGCGCTTCACCATTGACTCACAGTGTAAGATGTAGCTTTGGCTAGCGGTTTAGTCGAACATTTCAACATGAGTATTCATAACATTTCTAAACAATTTTCCCCAGAAAAATGTACTTGCATGGTTCGGGAACACGTTGTGTGGTTCGTGGTTGTACTAACAAGCAGAGAAAGTTGAATTTGTGGCTACAACAGCGATTTGTAGAACATGCACCTCGGTTTTAGTGAGAGAGTGGTTACAGGGCTCCAGACTGCAACGTAGTGGTCGCATTTTAGGACTAAAATATCATCTACTTTTAAGTAAATAAATCATATCTCATCTATTTCAACAAAACACGACCAACCTTATTCCTCTGTAACACTCTGCCCCCCATATCTGGAATTCCAGACTCCTTCCCTCTCTCCAAATCCAGACTCAAAACTCTTCTGTACATACATCTGATTTCACCTAATTCCATGAACAATCCAATGTTGTTTTCTGTGTTCTGCTTAGTGTTTTAGTTTAAAGTTTTGTCCACTTTGTACAGTGTCCTTTTGTGCTTTGATAAGGCGTCTGTCAAATTAAACATATTTACTATTATTATTATGTACACTATTATTATTATTATTATTATTATTATCATTATTGTTATGTAGGTACTGATAAGCCTCAGAGCTTTCACGATTGCTCATTGCTTCACAGTCAGACGTGACAGAGCTAAGAAGTAGCTAAAGGCTGCTGTTTGTTATTTTTGGCCAGATCTTTATCATCCTCCTCCCGCCCCTCTGTTCCAGGAGGCGGAGGGAGTGTGACGTTGTCCTGTCTGAGCTGTGACAGCTGATGTTCCCACGTAGTTTACCTAAAAAGCTCGTAAAACGTGGAGTAGCGTGAACATGTAGCATGTAAATAAATGCCAGTTTCGGTCGAACCAGAAGTTGCTCGCATATTTCACGCAAGGGCTCATGGGGCATAGGAATAAGGTGGATATATTTTACATTTACTGCATCTGTAACCCACTACTACTCTTTGTATTTAGGCCCACCATGGGGACTGGTTTGGCGGTAAAGGTGTTGGCATGGCTGTTTTAAACATCGACAACTTGACTGCAAATGTTTATCTCACTCATGTAAGTGCTCATAAAATCCCTTCTCAGGCCTCTCTGCATGTTATATTTATTATTTCATTTAGCTTTTTGCTATTTTGTTCCTGTGTTTTGATAATAGCTGCATGCAGAATATTCCAGGGAGAAGGACTCGTATCTACCTCACAGAGTGGTCCAGGCCTGGGAGCTGCAGCAGTTCATCCGGTAGTGCCTTTGTTTATATATTCAGCACATACCTCCATAAACTTTGTTTACACTGGTGTTTTTGCACATTTCTGATCTGATGACACACACCTGTTGGCATTCAGAATTATAGAATATTTTCATGCAATGTTACACTGAAATTATTTTGAATTAGCAACACTTAACGGTTGCAACAAAATGTCATGTTGATGGCAGCACTTGTGAATAACAAATTTTCTGTGTTTTCTGTCAGTCACACCTCTGCTGGAGCGGATGTGGTAATTCTCGGTGGTGATCTGAACATGCACCCTCAGGACCTTGGCAACAGGCTGCTCATGTCTTACACTGGACTGCGGGACTCCTATTTAGAAACTGCTAAATTTGATGTATGTAGTGACACAAAAAGTATTTTTAGAAGAACATACATTTCATTTTTAAATTTTGTTTATGCATAACTTGGTTTTGTATTTTTAACGCCTTTTTTAATTAATTTTTTTTTAAATATATTTTGTGAGCTGTATGAAATGCATAGAAAGCCAGTAGAAAACAAATGTGTATAAACACAGATGAGATGGTGGGAGCATTTAGTTAGGCTTTAACCCTATAAAAATAAAAACAGGGTTGTTTGTAACCTAAAAGTCTAGTGTGACTATCTGTTGTTGATTGTGCAAACCTTTTTGGTCATTTTTAAGCTGAATCCAGCATCGTCATTGTGACTCAACATCTCAAAACCATGTTGTGAAATTAGAATGAAAAAAGACAAACCTTGTTGCTTTTATGTGACTCTACTTTGTCATGTTTTGTCATAGGGATGTGAGGATGGTCTGACTCTAATTGCAGACAACCCTTTCATCAGTAAAAAGGAGCTTGGCCCCTTTGAGAAGGGAATTCGAATTGACTACATCCTGTTTAAGGTCGGTGGCAGTTTTCATGCACCTGCTGTTTTTCTCCTGTGTGTTCAAACACTTAGAGAAGCTTTAAATAACTGCTTTAACTCATAAAGCACAGTTCTCATTTTGATTTTCCAGGGTTCCTCCAAAGCTGACATCCACTGCGATTTTATGAGCACCACCAAAGGCTTTGTTCCTGACCATCCATTTCCATTCTCGGATCACGAGGCTCTCACTGCTCAGCTTAGACTGAAGTCCCACATTCCAGCCGAGCCTGGAAGTGATCTGACAAGGACTGAGGACTCTCCTGCAGGTATTTTTAGCATAAATGATAGCAATATGACTTTGCTTTCATTAACAAGGAGCAGCTTGACTTCTTTTATTTTGTCCGCTTAGGTCTGCCCAAGTTATGGAGTCTGCTTCTGTTGCACCTCACTCTCCAACTTTAGACTTGTAATAAATGGTTAAAGATTTTGATTAGCTCTTTATCCTTTTTGTGTCTTTCATGGCTGCAGGAAAGCTGGCAGAACTGGTGGATATTTTGACGGAGGCCCGTACAGAAGTCAAGGTGGGCTTGCACTGTGCTGAGAGGATGCGCTACACAGCAGCACGTACTGGAGTGATGGGCTTGGCTCTGCTTTTCCTGGAGCTGGCCATTGCAGCAGTGCCTTGGTTGGCTCTGGGAGCAGAACAGCCTTTCCCACGAATCTCCTTTTACCTGCTGGCCACGCTGTGTTTCATTATCCTGCTGACCACCTTTCTGCTGTACGTCTTCTATACAATGGAGCTGAAATCTCTTCAGGGGGCTGAAGACCAGATGAGGCTGGCTGTGGGCAGTCTGCAGGAGAAGCTCAGGGGTTTCCCAGTGGCTCAGCCTCACAATGCCCTCCGGAGGCCAGTGGAGGGCTATGAGCCCAGTGCCTTGGATCCAGAGGAATAACTTCTAAATAGGTTCATTGAAGAAAGTCTTCAAAGACAGCTTTAAGAGGCATTTTTTTTAAAAGGAATCTCCTCTGAATGTGTTATATGCTTTTGAGATTTAGATCTGTGCAACAAAATGAGCTATAATTAATGGACATTTCTGAAAGTAGTGCAGGCCACATGCTTTGACATTTTTATACTTTTTTATAGTCATATGTAAGCTTTTATCACCCTCAAATTTCAGTCCGCGCACCTGCAGTCCGCAGCTATGAATAGATTATGATAAGAGGTTATAAATGTGTTAGTTTCTGTTATTAAGCATCAGGTCCAACTTGCATTCCACCCACCAATTGTCTCATTGGGACCAGTTCTTCCTGTTTTGCATTTCACACCTCCCCTTTGCGACTTTAAGAACCCACAAGCCAGTCATTGTGGGTCCAGTCTGTGCATGTGTTGCTGTTTTGTTTTTTGTTTTTTCTTTAAAACTGTCCTGCGGTCTCCTCTTTGCAGAAGACTCAGACACTCCGAAGGTTAATGTGTTTACATTTCAGCTTCCCTGAAACTTCACTGTAAGACGAGGATCCTCATAAACCAGTAAAAAAAAAAAGATGTTTTATGTAATGTATTATTTGAGCAGCTGAAAACTCACACGTCCCAGTTCTCATACTTGCCATTTTCAGCCAGAAAATATCTACATGTTGAAGACAATCTATGCTCCTTTATCTTGAAACTATCAAATACAATGTGAATGTTAGCTCTTTGATTTGCTCCTTATTTCATCACAAGAATAGCTTTTATATTATGATTATAGCATTAAAGAAAATGAATAATATATCTTAAGTGTAAATTAATCACTTTATTATTTGAGCAGTATATTTCTAGATCATGTCATTTTTATGTTGCTGTAAAACCATGTTGCCAAGCAACTGGTGGTTTTCAATTTTGATAATGTTTATGTAGAATTTCAGGAGATGCCTGAGGTTCATTCCAACTGAAAACTGTGATGGGAATGATCATGAAAGCAATAATAAACTTTACACGCTTCAGGAAACCTGTGGTTCTGAGTAATGATGTGAAGTTTAGAGACGGATAAATTCTTAAGGTCCATGTATTCACCACTAGAGAGCAATCTTTGCTTATCCAACAGGTAAGCTACAATTAAAGCTCTGGAAATGAATCGACATCCTACAACAGCAATTACAAGAAAAACATAAGAGGAAAGCTCATTTTTGCCAGATCAGACATGCCAGCTACCACATGTATGCCCAGAAGGCAAAAACGCCCTTGGGTGTGGTGCATTTGAATCTTTTTTTTCCCCCTTTCTGCTCTGTGCAAACATGAATGATAAATTAATGTTACGGCAGGTAAACGTTTCAGACAACAGATTCAGTGCTAGAGCATACACACTCTTGCTGAGTCATACCACCGTCTGTTTAGACTTCATGACAAAAATACATTTTTTAATAGAATGTAGACTAACAACTATCACACACTTCTATGCAGCTTGGTGGGAAGTTTATAGCTGTTAAAAAAAAAAAAAACATGGATTTTCTAAGTTTAAAATAGTCTAGGAAAATATATTTTTCTATTATTGGGAAGTAACTAGAGCAAGGTTCAAATTGTCTGTAGAGAAGATAAAGAAATATCCTGACTACTGCTGAAAAAAGATTTAGGTGGGTGTTGTAGGCTGTCAGTATTAGTTGTATGTACTATAGACTAGTCGTAAGTTTGCCTTCTTTGATCAAGATGCTGTAGTTTTTATTTTTCAAGCATTTCCAGCAAAAGTCATTTGTTAACAGCATTTAAGTCAAGTAGTAATACATTTAAAGCAACTCATTTTCATTGCAGCAAGTCTTCGTATTGTTGGCTGATATTTTTGCCAGTTACTGACACCTTAGCGTTGGTGTAACATAATACAGAGCAAGATGCTTACATATCTTAGAAATTATGCTGTTACATGGGTTGCCCCTCGAAACTGCTTTCATATTGTTATGGCACTGTTTAAGACTAAAGAGATATGGCTTTCCATCCAAAAAATAAACCAGATGTGGTGTTCTTCGACTGCAGTGTTTCAGTTTCATGATATTTTATTGAACTGAAATAGATTGTCTTTATTGTACAAAACAGTACAGTGAAAATATGAATGATACTCTTTTTAAAGTGCTTTAAAATATGCCCCCCCCCCCCCCCCCACACACACACACACACACACACACACACTTAATAAATAATTTTATGATAAAATGCTGATAATTTAATTAAAACCAGTACTTCAGTAAAATCATACTTCCATTTCTGAGTAAAATCTGCTTTAATTGAGCCACATTGATTTCACAGCAGGCGTTACTGCTGCAGGTCAAAATCAGGTAATTGCGACATCAGATGAATGATAATATGACCCTGTCATTAAAACCAAGCCTAAATATAGGAGGAAACAACCTGGGAAAAGTTATAAGTGGGGCTGTCAAAAAATTAATCCTGATTAATCAGATTCCTTTTATCACTTCTAAAACACATTTAGGATGAAAGGTGTCTCACCAGGAATTCTGCATTTTTCTTTAGTAGACTAGACTACTGAAACCCTGTCCTTACATGTCTCCCTAAAGTCCTTCAGACGGCGGCAGTTTGGTCCAGAATGCTGCTGATACGTTCCTCACAGGCTGACTTCACAAATTCAGCTCTGAATCTTGGACTACTCCCAGATTTATGGCTTGGTAGTAGCCTTGAAGTTGCAAAACAAAAGTTAATGTATTTGCTGCATACAGTAGTACTATTTAATAAAAAAAAAAAAAAATCTCTTGTTTGACAATAAGATTAATTTAGGATGAATTTTTTGACAGCCCTAGTTATAAGATCATTTCCAAACAATGTGTAATTCATCATTCATCACTGAGGAAGATCAATCATAATTGGAAAACATTAAAGACAGCTGCTAGTCCTCCTACAAGTGGATCTCTCAGCAAATTTACCCTTGGGGCAGACTGTGCAATACTCAGAGATACTACAACAAGCCAAAGAGCTTAATCTCTGACTCTACAGACCTCAATAAACATGTGAATGTTAAAAATCATGGTGGTTGATTAGAAAATTATTAGAAGTAGAAAAATACTGAACAAGTTTGGCTGTTAGCCAGGCATTGCTTAGGTTTTGAAAGTTACAGTAGCCTACTTCAGAACAAACCACAAGATTTCTGCAACAGCATCCTTTGGACATAAGAATCCAAAATGGAGATGATTACTCTCAATGCACAGCAGCATGTGAGAGAGAGCTAAACGCAGTATCATCAGCCCAAACACCTCATGCCAAGTGTCAATCACTTTGATAGAGGCGTGATGATTTGGGGTGTTATGGAAGGACATTTTGCAGTATTGAGCTGATCTTGAACTCCTCTAAATATTCTATACCATATATATCTGACAGCTAAATATTTACTGAAGCTGGGTCATAAAAAGGCCAATAAATCCCAAACAAAGAAAAGAACATTTAGTCTTTTTCCCTCTTGGTCTTTCTGGATCAACCACAGTGACACACACACAGCAATGGAGAGGTCATCTGTAAACAGATGGCCAAAAAGCTTTAAGAAACTTCAGCAACATACAAAAGAAGAATGGGTTAAAATTGGTGGCTGAATAGTCAGTTTCACTGTATTTCGACTCAGTTTTAACTCCATCAATACTGGCAGTGGCACTAAAATACTATATCATGTGTCCATTATATCCCTCTGCAAAGGATCAATATGGTTGCATAATCCTTCCTGTAACTTTTAACTTGTTCCCTGTTTAATCGTGGAGGTGTGCGCGCGTCCTGACAGCCTGAGAGAAAAATAAGAGTTAATGGCAGCGGCACTCCAGTCCTGCAGGTCTTTGGAGCCTGGATGGGCGCGGTCTCGTTGCGCAGGGCAGGGCAAGGTGAGCTTTGTCTTCACATAGTCCAAACTCCCCTCAGCTTCCCTCTTTGGAGAATGTTGCGCACTGCAGACACTCACAAAATGACGAGCCTGGATCCGTTAAAATCGGTCATTTCCATCGGGAATGTGGACGACACATCGTTGGCTCTGCCCTCCGTTAACCAGTACCGATCAGGACAGCAGCGCGTCCTGGAGCAAGTGCAAACTATCAGGAGGACGAAATCGAGGCAATGCAGCTCCAGAAGCGGATCCACCTCCTTATCTCCAACTAGTAAGGCCAGACAAGACTACAGACTCGCAGGACACTATCAGACGATTTTTTTATGGTTAATATCAACTTTCAAGTTTAACTTGAGTTCAGTATTCCAATTCCTGTTAGCGCGGAGAAGGCTTTAACATAGGCTATTAATCATTCATTTGCACTGTAATTTGCATTTTGCCTACGGTAAAACAGGTTAGTTATTTCATGATTTATTGAGCGTCTTCTTGTAATGATCTTGTAATGATTGCAGTGACAATCATTAAAAGTGAAAGTGGACACCAAGCTTACCAAAGAAGATATCACAATGAGATATTTAAAACAAATTCATTATTTAAGCTGAATACTAATTCCAAAAATTTGTAAGCTTCCAAAACAAACAAACAAACCAAATGCTGATTCATATCCAACATTATTTCAACCACTCTGTTGTGGTTTGTTTTGTGCTATAGCAACTTGTTACTTTTGCAAATACTGAGAGGCATTTCCAACACAATTTAGATTCATGTTGGGGAATAAACGTAACAAGAAGAGCAGAAAAGAGTTTTATGAATGTATCGCATTTTAATAAGTGTTGAGGTCTTCATGACCCTTCTGACTGCAGTCACAACAGTCACTCTTGAAAACCATTGAGAAAAAGTAGCCTATTCAAATCTAAAATTACAGCTGTGAATTATTCCAGCAGCTGCCATTGTCATAAGTCAGATTTCTTTACAGTTGAAACTGGTTAATATTGGTTGCAGGTGTAAAATCAGAGTGTGAATCAGATAAATTCATGCTGTCACAGACCTCTGTTCTCTACCCCCAGCCTGAGGCATTTATAACTTTAAGTTTAGACGTCTTTATGGACACTAATAACTTAAAGCACAAATGACACATGAAACATGCTGTGAGGTTACAGAACAAGTTTCCTGGTTTTCTGCTGGCAAAGGCAATAAATCACTGGTTGTAAATGAGGTGTGTTCTTAACATAAGATAACAGATGTTAAGCCCTAACATTTCTCCCCAGGCCCTTCGCACGACTCCGTGTTCACTGATGGCATAAAATCACACTCAAGTACATCTAATGGAAGTGTCTTCTTTGGTAATGGCTTCTCTAAAAATGTAAGTTATTTAAATGTTTTAGTTTCTTTGCAGTCGTACTGTATATATTTACATGTTTATATGTACAAATGATATTAATCTTATCATCATTAGTGATCTTCAAGGTTTCAAAGAGTTTACCATGTGAACAATACTCATGTTACTTTTATTAGACTATTGTTGGTGTTTGACTTAGCTTCTGGTTTTTTGGTGTACAAGAAAATAAGTAAAACATCGTTAGTTTGTTTTTTATTGTGGAAACTCTGATACTTAAAAACGTGTGAACTGATTTTCTTATTTTGGAAGCAACTTCACCTGAAAGCAACTTCACCTGAGATTTTGATTACATTTCTCCTGGCATTCTTCTTAATAAAGATAATGATTATTCACTATCTTAATCCCAAAATTCTTGTTTGATCTCTAATTAGAAGCTTTCATGGTCCAAATGCGGCACAACCACTCCAAACCATGACACTACCACTACAGTATTTTACTGGATAGGGTCCTGGTTGAATGCAGCCTTTTCTTTTTCCTGAAATTAAAAAAGAAACAATTATTATTGAAACCAACCAATATTAAAACCAATATGTTGTACTTTGTTCCCATCTAACCACATGCATATTTTTTGCTGTTTGTCATCCCTTTGTTCTGAGTTTTCCTCATGGCCCAAACATCAGTGTAAGATAAGACAGATTTTAGGGAGAATTCTTCTGTAAATTCTTCAGCGTGATAAAGAAGAATGTGTCAAAACTTCTACTTCCACCTGTGGTGGAAAAATCAGACTTTGCTAGATCTCTATTCTTTAGATAAAGCAGGATGCCCATTGAAACCTGATTGTATGCTACTGAGCAGACTTTATTTTCAATTTCACCTTTATATCAGCTGTAAAGTCTTATATTTATTTCAAGACAAACATGTTCTTAATGGAACAGAATATAATGTAGTAGATGTGAGTGTAAAAGCTGTGTGGTCTTTCTCTGCATATAAAAGATCACTGATATATTTTTGTTTTGTTTATTTAATTACAATTTTTATCCTACCCTCAGTATTTCTGTTCAAATCTATTTTTGTATTTAGATTTAATAAAGAATTGCAGAAAACTTTAAAGGTTTTATGAACCCTCAACAAACAGGATGTTGTAGGTCATGGACTATTTCCAGATACAGTAATTCCTTACAAATATTTATTAAATTTTCTTGCAATTATTTACCATAACAATTAGCAATAATAATTTTTTATCATTTTAAATTTATATTTTTTTGTTTTTATTTGTAATGCAACAAAATGATTAATACATTAACAGAATAAATTTAATTCAGACCAGTTTATTTGTAAAAATCTAAATCTAAACCATCCTTTAGTGAAAGCTATTTAACATTCAGAAACTGAAAAGTACACAAATAATTTTAAAAAAGTATGCTTTTTTCTCTTTTTTTAAGCAGTGTTGTCAAAGTTGCTCAGTGGTCAGGTGCATTGAGAAATTTGTACTTCATACTTAAATGTTCCTTTAAAAAAAATCTTCCCTTTGGCCCTTTTTCGGAGGAAAATGCTGAGAACTTATTTTTAACTCACACTAAAACAAAAAAGAATGCATGTCATGGCTGCCTGATTAATCTCTGTTGCAGCAATAAGACAAGAAATAGGTTATGTGCTTGGTATGATTTGTTTCTTTGTTAATCTCATAACAGAGTTTAAAAAAGAAGAAGAAGATGAAGTCAGTTTTGTATGAAAATCTTATGTGAGGCTCAGCTCATGCAAGGGATTAATTTATGTTATTCAGATATGGATCCAAAATTGTTTTTGGCAGAACTGTACATAATGCAGCCTGCTGTACCTACCTGTATATATTGCCCCCCCTCCTCCCCAGCTCACTTTTCTCCCATTTTTATCTCAAAAGTTTGCTCCCAGATCATCCTAGCATCCATGCAAATCTGTTTTATACCCTTAATCATAGAAGCTGCAAGGCATTGCACCACAGGGCTGTGCTCTAAAATGATCTTTCACAATTTGACTCCATATGAGTTTCATTGTTTCATAAGTCCTTAAGAGACTGCATCATCCCTCATTACAATATATTTGTTTTGGCTCTGCAGCTTTGCCTGGAGAAAAACATAAATCGACAATTAGTCGACAGCTCCAAAGGATCCACTGTGAAGAGAACTACAGCAACTACTGCCTATCACCATGAGAGGAGCTATGCCCCTTTTAGCTCTGTGGCACTGGGTCAAATCAACAGCAGCCGCAGTGAGCCTGATCTGGCCTGGCGCCGCTCCATGCCAAAACAATCTGTCCCACGGCAGAGAATCCTCTCCAATAAGGGCACCTACATGACAAAAAAGACCACAAGCCAGTTTTTAACAAGCAACGGCTCACAGCCTCAGCCTGTGTATGCAGCAAATGGTCACGTCAAAACAAAAAACCAGTTCATATGCAGTCAAAGTGACATGAAGAAAGCACCGTCAAAGCCTTCCATCACTGAGGCCAAGTCCAAAACCAAAGGAAGTCCTGGGTGAGGAAGAAAATAACTGACCTGTTTTTGATTTATTCCTGTTTCATATGAATATCGTATTTGTAGAAGGGTCTGTCTAACATCAGCTTGTTTTCTTGCAGGATAAATGGACACAGTGAAGTTGCTGATATCACTCTGAAGGAGGCCGTGGAGTTTCTCTCCAGTGAGGATGAGAAATATCAGCACTGCGGCGCTTCCTACATTCAGCACAACACCTTCATTCAAGACAAAGCTAAAGAGGAGGTGGCTTATCTTGTTGTTACGTCATATTCTTATCTTATCGCAAAACTTGGCGGCTTTGCCTCCTGACTTGGGACAGAATGGACTATTTGAAAAGTGAGAAAGGTGGAGAGATGTATTTATCATGTTTCCCTGCCACAAATGAGCCAAAACTCCCATTTTTTTCCTTTTTCCCTTCTATGCCAGTACATGTGCAGATCTTGATATTAATTCTTGAATTAAATCTGCCTGACAATCAGTCAGGCAGACCTCACCCCTTTCACATCTTATTAAAATTTCTGCTCTAGCTCCACAAGGCCTCTAAACCATTTGGCACTTCAACAGTATGATGGAGCACTATGCAGGCTCCCATTCACACAGTGCTGGAGAGGGACCTGTTTTACCTGACAGTGTTGCAGCCTGCAGATTAGCTAAGTCTTTTACAGTTGGGGCTATTGGATTTTATTGTTGTTCATGTTAATATACTCTCTGTTTAATGAGAAATGCATGAGTTATAAACGAAGGCGATCAGGAAATGATTGCATTGGCTGCAGATTTATAACTTGATTTAATGTGGAGAAAGCAGACATTAAACATTATGTCTGCATGAATGAAAGTAAATGTGAGCCTTCCTGTGAGTCCCTCTTGCTTTGGTTGGTACTGTAATTTGAAGCCAGCACAGGATTTAACAGTCTCCTGGAAAGAGAACAGTGATTTTCTTCTTTTGTATTTATTTCTAATTATGTCATTTATGTTTAACCTGCCAGATCTCAATCTTTGGCACCATTTAATGCTATGATACAAACCTCATGTTTAAAACTGTTGATTTTAGTATTCTAAATCTGTGTTTTCACAGTAAGGTAGATTATTGTGTTCGCTCACTATGCTAATACTGAGTCCTTTTTTTGTGTCTTTCAGGTCTTAAAGCTAAATGGCATCCCTGCTCTGGTGGGTCTGCTGAGAAGTTCCAACTCACAAGTCAGGCACACAGCTTCGGCTGCCCTCCGTAACTTGTCCTTTAAGAGCGATGGTAACAAAGAAGAGATACACCGCTGTGGCGGCATCGCAGAGGCCGTGGCTCAGCTCAGAGATTCAGATTCTGTAGAGCTGGACAAACAGCTGACAGGTATATGTTCCCTGTGCAACTCCATTCATACAGATGGATGTACACACTAACCAATCCAACAAGTCAGACAAACGGCTAGTTGTGTGGATTGTTACGTAACTCTGTTGAGTTCTGGTCCTCTGCAAAGTAATACTGGTGTGGAGGACATAAGTCAGTCTCGGTGATTCAACTTAATGTTGATTGTAAAGGTTAAAAGTGATCCTTACAGCCACACATCCTGACCCAACACATCCTTACAGGCAGTGAATGATGATGATCCTGACAGAATGATCAAGCAGCTCCCGTTTCCATGTCTTTCTCCAGGTCTTTTGTGGAATTTGTCCTCTGCAGATGACCTGAGGCCAGACCTGCTGAAGATCGCTCTGCCTGTCTTAGTTGAGCGTGTGATCCTGCCTTATACAGCAGGTCCCAACCAGACCAACGGCACAAGCAAAGACTCAGACGTTTTCTTTTACACCACAGGATGTCTGCGGTAAGCACAAACATCCAGCTGAGCACCAGATATCATTTCTATATCAATCTCAGCAGATTTACCGTCTCACTGCAGCTTGTGTATTGTCCAAATCTGGGTTGATGTAATTCTGGATTTACAGAATGTGCATATTATGGCTTTGCCTATCATGGATTTATTTAGCTAGAATAGAATAGTAGCTGTACCTGGAGAAGAAATGTCAGGAAGTGACCGGCTGGGTTGGTTTACAACATGACTCAAAGGTCTGTATTAGTCATCAAGGGAATGAATGTTCGGGGGGGTGTAAATATCATCCAATCATCACAGCCCTGGCTGACAGAAGAAGTTTCTCAGCTCTTGGTTTCACTCTCTTTTCTTAAGTATCTGCAGCGGAATTTTCTTGCTGTAAATCAGGAGAGTAGATTATGTGCAGGTTGAATGTTGCAGTCGTTTGTCATTTGATTCTACTGAATTTATATGAATGCTGTCTAAACTGGCTCCAGGATTAATTACTCAATACTACAGTTTACTGAAGTGAAAGTACTTGCAGTTTTTGTTTTTTTTTTTCAAGGTGGATCAATTTCACCCTTTTGGAGCAAACAAATGTAACAGTATGCTTCAGTTAAGTATCCTCACCTCAGGACATTTACTTTTTGTTTGCAGTTTATAAGCTGGAGCAAAGTGTGTTGTATTTGGGTTGATTTACTGTACGTTTCTGCTCATTTTAGAGGGTACATCTAAAATTGTCCAGTGCTATTATTAATGTGCTTTAATGCTCAGCCTATCCATTTCAGATTTTTCTTTTCAGGTGTGTATAACTTGAGCCAGCTTTCCAAAATATTGAAATCCACTATAGACCATTTGCTCCAGTATAGAAGTTATTTCATCAATACTGTCATTTCTGAAGTTTTAAATTAGAGGTTTGAAGCTCAGTGAGCACTCATACCACAACTATGAATGTAAAGCATTGTTACAGAGGATATGGGCACGATAACAGCTATCTTATCTACTGCATCAACAAACATGGAGCAATGTAAAAAGTTTTTGACTGACATCCAGGAGAGTTTCCTAAGAGCAGCAATTGTTCAGTTGTTTTATCAATTTCCCATGACAGTACAAGATAAACACTATTTTGCACTGAAGATGAGGTGATGAATATTTCCTTAATTCACAGCTAAAAACTGCTTCAACCAGTTAAATACATAAACTTTAGTTAAATGCAGAAGGTTTTACTGACTGTGAAATGTTTGGTCAAATATTGGCAACCTCTGTTTATATTTTTACTGATTTATACAGGTATGTCATGTTAAACTATTTGCACATGATAATCTATATCATTGTGATTAATCTAAAATGTATCTAACATTTACTGCTGTCTTGAATTTGGATTTCAACAGAAACCTCAGCAGTGCAAAACAAAGCAGCAGACAGACGATGAGGAAATGTCGAGGTTTGGTTGACTCTTTAGTCACTTACATTAAAGACTGCGTGGATGCAGGAAAACCCGATGACGAGGTAAAAAAAAATCTAATCTTCAAAAAACAGCAGCTTGTATCATTTCTTGGATTGGTTAACTCAACAAAAGCATTAGAAGTTACACAAATGAAGTTTTTGTGATGGATTTTGTTAACCTCTGACACATCTTTATGATTTTTGTTTGTTTGCTACTTGTCGACACAGTCTGTAGAAAACTGTGTGTGCATCCTGCACAATCTGACATTCCAGCTGGAGGCAGAGGCGCCCGTTCTCTTCAGCAGGATCACAGCTTTGGCCAAAACTGTCAACAGGAGCCACAGTCAGAGTAACAGCAGCCCCGTGGGCTGCTTCAGCTCTCAGAGCAAATCCACAGAACATGAGGTGAGAAACTACTTTACTGGATGATTTTACACATTAAAACAGTAGCAGCATGTTACAATTAGTCCAAGCACAAACATTTCTGCACATTATTCTGATCATATGCTGGCATTTGAGAGGTTTGAAGTGGCAGTGTGAAACTTTGTGCTCATTGAAGTTGGCGAGAGCTGCAATCTTGTACTTTCTGTTGACTCATTGCCACTGAGATACTGAGCAATAAACAGACACACCCAGATATAAAATGAAGAATGAAGCACATGCAGAGGACTAGGGTTTGCAGCATGTTGAATTTAGCCTAGAAAAGCTGTACTCAATGATTGAAAAGAATTGTTAGAATGCTTCTACAGTGTATCATGTGAAATGCAGCATTGCATATTCTACAGAAACGATGACTATGCAAATGTTTAATTTAGAATAATAGTAAATTATCTAAACAATTCATCAACGGCATGCTAACAAAGTTCTGCTCCATTTTTTGTATTTTCATCCAGCATCACTTTGACTTCCCCATCATTGAAGATCCACGGCCTAATGGTGCCGGCAGGTTGATCCACTCCAAAACACTTCAGAGTTACCTCTCTTTGCTTGGCTCCAGCCAGCGAGAAGAAACACAAGAAGCCTGCTGCGGTACTCTGCAGAATCTCACCGCACATGAAGGCATTGTAAGAAATACCAGATTACAGTATGTTATATCATGATCGGTTTGCAAAAACACAGTTTAAAACACACACAAAAAAAGAAAAGAAAAGAAAAGTAGATAAGCAAAATCCAGAAAACTCCGCCCTGTGTCATGGTACCAAGATCTCGTAACTCCCTGGCACTCCAGCTATTCTGCAGCAACAGACAAAAAAGTCCCACCTGAGACTCACTGCAATGCCCAACGGTTAAGATCACATGAGGTGAAGTGGAAAACTGTCCTGTGAGCTGACTAATCGCATTTGAAGAAAGTTATCACTGTGTGACAGGCGTGTCATGAACTTGGCTATGTTATCAAATCTGATGCAAATGCAGTAATTTTACCTGCAGAATCACAGCAGACCACAGCTGTGAGAAGCAACACAGATTCCAAACGTCACATCAGCAGAACGTTAAGCTGACAGACTAAAAAATTGTGTTTATTATGGTGCATGTCATTATGTACCATTATTCTGAAAGGTTCTTACAGTTTACTGTATCTGCTTTTTCTCCATCTTGGTGGAGTCTTGGTGTGGGACAGACACATCGAATAGATAAGGTTCTGCTTCCACAGCTCAGCAAGCTTTTCAACTTCTTTCTCTGAATTCTACTAGTGATGGCTTTGTTTTGTTTTTTTTGCTTGTTTGGATTGAATTTAAACTCTTGGTTCATATGAGGGGAACTTTAATGCACTATGATACAGTGACAGTACTAAACCGCAGTCTGCATTGCATTAATACACAAGAATCCTCCAAGAAAACCTCAAATTGTTACATGAAATCTTAATTTGTTCTGACTTGGAGATGGTCTTGTTCTCTGTGTGTGTTTTTTTCCTTTTAGGTCTCCAGTGTAATGAGTCAGATCATTGTGCAGAAACTGAATGGCCTGCAGGCAATCTGCCCGCTTATAAAGTCAAGCAGAATCAACTTGCAGAGGAACACAGTGGCTTTGGTTGGAAACTTGACGAAGAACCCAAACCTGCACAGTGCCATCAGTAAGAACCACTTCAAAGACATGATCATTGCATGTGTGGTCTGTTAGCCTTAAACATAAAGTAAGAAAATATGTTTAGCAGCATAGATTGAAATGTACATTTTTCTTAGCCATTGCCTTAAAATCCAATATCCTGAATCACCATCTGCCGTTTTTACAAGTGTTTGCTCATATTAAACAGTCAGTGTGTTCTCGTTGACTTGTTACTGCAGGTCGTAAAGCCCTGCCAGAGCTGCTGGGCCTCCTCAGCGAAGGCACCACGGGAGGTAATGAGTCAGATGACACCCTTGCTATGGCCTGCCAGACTGCCAGCTGCCTGATTTTGAAGGAACCTGAGATGAGCAAGCAGTTTTTAAAAAACAGCGTGATAAAATCATTGAACGACCTCAGCCAAAACATGCAAGTGCAGAGTGAAAATATACTGTAGCTACAGTTTAATGATATGATTTCCAGGAGTACACACTGATGTTTAACATTTTATTAATTTGTTCTGTTTGTTTTTATTTTCTTTAGATACTTTCCCAAATCCAGCAAATCGGCTGCTCTTCTTCTGTACAAAATCTGGTCCGATAAAGATTTGCAAAGCTTTCTGAAAAAGGTGAGTCAAGGATTAACCATGCCCACCACGCCTGTCAGGATTTGGGTGTGTCCTCTCTTTCCTGTCCGTATCTTACATCTGTCACAAAAGTCCCCACCTCTCATGGGCATTACTGAGAATCAGGAAGAATTGTTGAAGGATTAGAATGCATTCTTTGGAAAGTAAGTGAGAGTGAGACAAAGTGATAAGGCCGAGGAATCTGACAGGTCAGGTTGGATTATTCACAAACTGGACTTTGTTTTCTTATGAACAACACCACACTGCAGCACATTTGAGGACATGAACACATATTAACTCCAACTCTAAATATATTTACAATTTTCCACCAACAGCTAGCACACATTTAGTTAGTTTGTAAATGTTCAATTTGCCATTTTGCCACCTTTGGAGTTCAGTAAGGACAAAGGCAGAGACTGACATGAATGTAACTTTATTTTGCAGCAAGGCATGAGCAAGTCCTCATTTGTGAATGACACCACCATGGCGGCGCACAGGTCGGTCCAGGTTGTTGATTAAATGCAGCTCCCTGCAAGTCATTCACTGAAGAAACTCACCTGTGCGGCTTCTGCACATCCACAGGACACAGACACACCGAGGCTGAGCAGCATCCCCTTTCATTTCATTTCATTTCTCACATTTTTTCATATAAATTTTCCACTTATCCACAAGTCTATATAAACACTAAAATTATGTTTTCATCATAGAAAAAAAAAGGGAAGGCTAAGAGTTGACACACACACACAAAAATCACAAGTTTACTCTTGTTTTTCTAGTTATGACACTGTCAAATGTCCCATCGTGTCAGTTCAGTGGTTAAATCTGGCTTTCTTCTTTACACAACAGCAGTGAAATGTGTTTTTATTATCATCTAACAACACTGTAAAATTGCCTCCAAGTGTGCAAAAGGAGCATAACAGAACATTCTTTTGAGATAAGATTGTTGTAAACAGTGATGTATTTGACATATTAAAATTTATTGGTGGTATTTTCATGTTTTCTGATTGTGTGTTATCTTGCAATAGTTTGTTTTTTGTTGTCAGAAATTGTGGTAATAAAGTTGAAAGAACTCTGCTGTATAAGTTTTAGCTCTTTAAGTCCTGAACTGGGAAATAATGGGAAGGCAATTCAAAATGTTTAATCTTAAGTCTTTATTTGGCCCTTAGAAAAAAATGTAAATAGATCAATGAACAAACAAAAATAATCAGCATATTTTTATGGCTGATTCCTGGATTTGGAGCAAAGTTTTTACCATAAGGTGATGCAAAAGGGTTTAGAAAATGTTTGTATTAAATGATGATATCCATGGTGTTAAAGGATCAAAAACTTCAAACACTTTAACAGAGAATTTGAGTTAATTATTAGTCTTTTATTGCACTCAGTGGTTAAACTTAAAGATTTAACCTTTCACTTCTTTTCACCTCCAAAGTACTTGGAAAAATTAACAATCTCAGCAACACTTCTATTATGTAATGTCCCATGGGATCTGAACAGTTTGAGCCATATAGTAAATCAACAGCCACAAAGATGTGGTCAGAGTTGATATTAGCCTAATAAAAGTTAATAAAAGCCTTATAAATGTTGACAGTTTTTTTCTCATCATAATCATTTAGATCTAAACTGATAGGTTTATGTGGTTTATGATAAATTATTATCAGTTAATGAATGAAGTAATACTGCAGGAAAACACCAGCTTATCTGGGGATTTGAAGGAAAAACACAAAGAAAATTATATTTTAGTCAAAGTCTACAGATCCAGATGTGTCTCTATGTTAACCGGGAATATCAGACTCCGGTCCTTTGGGACACTATCCTGCAGTCATGAGTTACTTCCCTGCCTGGACCCACCTGATGCAAAGAAAATGGATTCAACAACTGAAGTTCTGCATGATGAGTCAGATGTGTTGAATCAGGAAAATGTTGATAACATGCAGGACAGTGGCCCTTGAGGACCAGAGATTGAGATCCTTGCTGTAAATATGAGCCATGCACCTTCTTTAAAGCTTTTATCATTTAATGCAGTTGACATTAATACATATATTTACTAAGTAAAACAATCGCATGCATAAAAGA